>JAKUCB010000007.1:0-591305 GCA_030563345.1 Diutina scorzettiae
GCACCCCCTCCAGTGCCACTGTCTCTGGCACCACCATTTCCATCATCGGTTCCTCCTCCTCCCTCTGTGAATGTGCCCCCACCAGCACCACCATTGACTCCACCGTCGGGTGGGTTACCATTTTTGGCGGAGATCAACTCCCGGAGAAAAGATCCTGCCCCCACATTAACACTGGCACCATCAGCACCACCATTACCACTGATGGGTGCACCCCCTTTACCATCTCAGGGGGTACCTCCTCCCCCTCCAATGCCTGGTATTGGTGCTCCAAAAATCGGGGGACCACCTCCGCCACCTCCTCCACCGCCTCCCCTGGGCGGGGCGGGGGGACCCCCTCCCCCGCCCTCCAATATTTTTGGATCTTCTGCGAAAACAAAAAAGTCATCGTCTAAATCTGCTCCTTCTGCTGGAGGGGCACTTCCATTTTTAGAACAAATCAATGCCCGCCGTAATGATACGTTTGTGGTGGATGGTCTGGGAAAATATACCACCAAGGATGGATCCGCATCTGGCTCTCTGAAGTCTTCACTGATTTCTAAAGCGCCTCTGGCACCAGGAGTTCCTGTTGGTCTACCGGGAATGGGCGCGACTCCTAAGCTTCCACTGATGGTGCTTCCAGGGAAAAGTTCGGCCAAGGCACCGCTGGCGCCAATTGTACCACCAGTTTCGGTTCTTCCCAAGCAGCTGGCGCCTGTTATTCCCTCGATGCTTGATTTGGGCAAGCGACCATCTGGCCCTCCGCAGGTGCCTCAACTGGCGCCACCCATGCCTTCGACGCTTAATGTGGGTAAGCGACCTACATCACCGCTGATTGCTCCTATGGCGCCACCACTAGGACCCCCACTGGCCTCCCCACTGTCATTACCTTCAATGATTAATACTACAAAGCCACCAGCGCCACCAGCGCCACCAGCGCCACCAGCCCCATCAGCTCCACCTGCGCCACCGCCCCTGGCACCGCCCATGGCACCCTCCCTGGCACCACCCCTGGCACCTCCACTGACATCAAACATCACCCCTTCATCTCGGACACCTTCTTCCCTGAGTCATATCCCATCAATGCTTGATGTAGGAAGGAAAAAGGTAGCCCCTCCTCCCCCTCCTTCACAGGTGGATTACCAGCAAGCAGTCGGGCTGACTCTCAGATCAACGGTAACCCTGACTTATACCATTGGCAGCAGACGAACGGCAAAATTACAAATTGACGATTCTAGGTTCAAATGGGTCAATGCCCAGCTGTTACCCCAACCGAGACGGTTTGAAGGAAGACAAAAGTTGTATCCCAGTGGCCGGGGGTCACTGGTGCCGTTGAACATTACTCTTTTTAACGCATGATATGAACAGACATAAGAATACGACAGGATGAGTTATAGTAATGGAGTTTGTGATAATTGCAATTGGGTACGTTTTTCCTCAAAATTATAAATTAATCACGTATTGAGAACTAAATATTACGCGGAATTGCCAGCCGGCCACCTCTACTCACCAACTTGTTTACCCCACCAACCCCTCCATTTGTTTGGTATCATGTCCGTATCTAACGGTAGTAGAAATTTTCAGGTTCAGTCACCTCAAGCAACTCAGACATTTCAAGAAATTCATCTTCCTCTTCTTGCTCATCAACGTCCAAGTCCAAATCAGCAATTTCCTTGATTTCTAGCGCCATCAATTGAGTGGTGGTGCGGATCTCACAAAGGTTTTCTACTTGCAGCCTGGTGGCATTGGAAAGCAGTTGCAACAGCAAGCCCTTGTTGGCATCCCGCAAGAGAAGCAACCCGTCCAACCACACGTACTTGTTGACCTCGGTGTCGGTGTAAAACGACAACAACTTCTTTCCCCCTTGGCCCACCAAGGTGATGCGTTCGTAAGAAATCAGCCCCTTGACCAGAATAAGCATCAGCGACTTTTGCCGGTCCACTTCGCCAATGGCCTCCCCCATTTTCGCCAGCTTGAAATCGACAATGTCAGCGATTCTAATCGCCGAGGATTCAATCTCCTCATAAGACGGGTCCGTCAACGGCTTTTCCGCAAACGCCTTGAAGTAAACCAGTTGCCTATTGGGACTCAAACACAAATAGTAATATTTGAGGCCCAGGTGTTTTTGCCGAGGCGCGCCAGAACCCTCCTTATTGGGGTTGCTAAGCATCTGGTCACCGTACAGCTCGGTAAACACCCACAGCCCCTTGAGCAAGTGGATGGCCCGTTGTTCCAGGACAAAATCCAACACTTCCTTACTAAGATCGCGGGAGAATTCGGTAAACCGCTGTTTCCATCGGAGTTGGTGGCGTTCATTAATGCGGATCACCTGAATGTGACGCATGTCCGCCCCCGTTTGATTATTAGTAATATCCAAACATTCCTCGATGGTTTTGTTTTGTTTGGAAAATTCCAATTCCATATTGTCCACGTTTGACTTGAGCAATTGCAAAATCTTCTCCACGTCAATCAGGTTTTCAAGCTGGGCCCGGGTTTCCTGCCACAAGATAAGACAGTTATTCATGGTGTAGTAAATCATCAACTCCCACAGCAAAATCAGCGAGTAGATAAACGGGTGCTCTTCACGTTTGTGGAAGAGTTCGAGCCACAAGTCGGTACACTTTTCGATAAACAACGAGAGCGGGAAGGTGCGGTTATGGCCCAGCATCATCAACTCTTCGTGAAACCGTTTCTTAAATGTGAAATTGGGGTCCTTGAGGAAAATCTTCAAGTCCATCGCCAACAACACCGTGAAATTGTCCACAACAAACTTGCGGGGGTCTTCGGTGAACCCCGCCTTAATGTACTCCTCGGTGGTGGCGGGGGTGCCGTATTCGTTAAGCGACACCTCAAGGTAAATGAACAAGTTATTCAACATCACCTGGTGACTCTTAATGGAGAGATCAAAGCGGGTTACACCAAGCTTTTCGTTCAAGTTATAGTACGAAACCTTCAACGTGTCGATGGCATCCAAAATCGCCTTGTCTTCCGTCTCAATCAAGTTTCCCACGGTGGAGAAAAACGTTACGTGCTTCAACCGCCCCGCCAAGGTGATGATCCCCGAGTAATCAAAGTCAAGCGCCCGGTTGATAAGGTCGGTGACCAATTTGATCAGATTAAACGTGATCTTGTTATCTTGGAGATATAACTTCTGGGTGATGATATCAATGACGTCAAGGTACTCAATCAACAGCTCATAGAACGGAAGGTACTTGTCGAACGAGTCGTCCTTGGTACGGAAAATGGAAGCAGACACAAAAATCACCAGGATCTTGAGTATCGCCTTGTATGTCTCCGTCAGCATGTTGGCCAGGACAATGGAAAAAAGGGTACCAAAGAGAGTGTGGTCCAAAATGGTGGCAAAGTCGTTGGTGACGGCATCAGAGCCAGTGATACAGTCCAAGAGTTTCGCCAACACCACAATCAGATTGACCTTCTCTTGCTTGTCCTTACCCAAAATGTTGGCTCTCAACACCAGCGCATAGGTCAACGCGGTGGACGCATCAAGCTTGCTTTTGGAAAGGTTATTCTTGCTTAACAAGTCATTAAGCTTATGGTTGATTGTTCTCAGGGACTCGGTCATTGGGTACTCCTGATCCATATTCGTGAAAAAAGTGCGCGGCGCCACGGTGGGCTTAAAAGGAAGGTGGGGGACGGGGGTGAGGCGTGGACAAATGAAATGAAACGAGGTGAGATAGAAGAAGCCAAGGAGGGGTGGTATGGGGGGAAGAGTGAGGCTTAGTTGGCAGGGGATGGCTGGCCCCCAACGTTGGCGATAAACTAATAAACGTTAATTCGACGCGTAACGCGCCGATCTCGTACCACTTTTGGGATGATGCCATTAGCACGATCGGCATCAATTCCGTTGTCGCTTACGCACTCTGTAGATGGATGCCTTATAATGTAGAGTAACGTGGAACGTGGCTAAATATGTAATAGGTTTAGTTGCGACACAAATGACGTGCATGGCTAGCTTCCTAATTAGGTTGGGTAATGGCGCTTTGGGATACTGCATTCCACAGAACATCGGTGCAGCAATGGTTACCTCAATGTGGTGCAGGCGATGGTTTTAAGAAATGTCACAGGGAATGATTTAAAAGCACTCTGTATAATCTAATATGGTTTATTTGATCCTGCCAACCTTAACCGTTTCGTGGTTCATATCCGTTGGCGCTACCTTTTTGCTCCATTTCCTTGGTGATGGTGGACGATGATGCACCAACCCGATAGCTCCGAGCACACCTACCAACCAGGTCATCTCATCTCATCTCATCTCATCTCATTCCATGCCATCCCATCCTATCCCATGCCATCCCTCCCATCCCTCATCTCTAACCCCTCCCCCCACTTAACCGCTCGCGCACTTTTTTCACCAGCATGTCGTTTCTTCGCCGGGACAAGTCCCGGCTGAATCTCCGTGGATCTAGTATCAATGACCTTAAAGTCTCGGCTGCAGGCCAGCTGGATGATTTGGGTCCGGTACTGCCCACCACCAATTTGTTTCCGCCCGGTTACGATACTAAATATGGTGAGATAAGTTCCCAATACGTGGACAAGACAGCAATTGATGATTACTCGCCTCGGCTGCTGATACTGGTGCCCAATAGTGATTTGGGTATGCCCGAGGGCGTCAAACAAGATTATAAGGGGTTCCACGCCAACAGACGGCCCCAGGGCCATGCCAATGTCCCCCCGCTTTCCCGGCCAATTAAACCCAGGTTTATGAAAAAACTGACCCTGCTATTAGGCAAATGGATTTACCTGTCGCGGAAGGATCTGAGTGATTCCGGAGATGATATGCCTTTTGCTCACACTTCTCACCCCATTGGTGGCCGTCACTCACTGACTGCATCGTCCTCCAGTGGCCACCTGTTACTGAAGTTCCGCCTACCGCTGATGCTGCTGATGACTCACTCCTACCAGCAAGAAAAGGCCCAGAGCGTGGCTCTTCCTCTGTTTGACCTCAACCTTGATGAAATGCAGGGCATTGTCGATAAAAGTCAATCCAAGCTGGAGACGAGTCGAGGCGGTCTGGTTGCAGCCATCACCCTGTCACCGCCTCAACCACCCACGGTGGTGGTTGTTCCCGATGACTCCTCCCGTCAAGGAGTGGAGGCTGCGTGGACGGCGCCCGAACTGTGGGATGTCAAGGCCACCCAGGCTCCGCCAGAACCCGCCCAGCCGGTGGAGGCTCCAAAAATTGAGGAGTTGGATGATGAACTGCCCCAACCCAAGAAATTCCCCCCGATTTGGGGGATGCGGCTGTCGCTGGTGGTCCAGGGCGGCCCTAATAACATCATTCGGGTATTCCGTGAGGATAACACCTTTACCACGATCTTGTGTCCTCTTGAAACCACCACCACCGAACTTTTGGCCATCATTCGAAAAAAATTCTTCTTGGAGTCGGTGGCCAACTTTCTGGTGTCCGCCCATGTCTGCACCCACTTCAAGGTGATGGAAGCGTTTGAAAAGCCCCTCAAAGTCCAGCGGGGTCTTCTTACGTTATCGGGGTACACCGATAGTGAAAATCTCAAAATCCTCGGCCGAGAGGATTTGTCTTATATCATCAAGTTTGTGGTGGAACCCATTAACCTCCGCAATCTAACTCACGACGAGGAAGTGGTACTTTCCAAGGATTATGTTGATGTCAACATTTCCGGGCTTTCTCTTAAAAACATCCCCATCATCTTCCACCAACACACTTATGAAATCGAGCGGCTCAACGTGCTGGATAACCCAGGCATTCATATCCCTTTGGATTTCATCCAAAGTTGCAACAACTTGACGTCTATTAACTATTCTCATAACGGGTGTCTGAAGTTCCCCGTCAACTTTTTGGAGGCCACCAGTCTTACCAGACTTGACATGGAACTGAACTTTTTGGATGAGCTTCCGAAGGACTTTGGCCGATTGAAAAACATTACCCAGCTTAAACTCAAGTCCAACCAGTTGATTTCCCTTCCCGACTCGTTCGCCGAGTTGACCCAGTTGGTGGTGCTCAACTTGTCGCTGAATTACTTTAGCGAGTACCCCGAAGTGATCAACCAGTTGCTGGAGCTTGTGGACTTAGATCTTTCCTACAACGACTTAGGGCAGTTGCCACTGCTGGTGGCGAGATTAACCAAGTTACAGAAGTTGAATCTTTGCACCAACAAGTTGCGGGGGCTGTTACCGGATTGTCTTGTGGCGATGGAGCTGCTCAAACGGTTAGACATCCGGTACAATCTCATCAATAACGTCGACATTTTGGGTCAATTACCGCTGTTGGAGGTGACGTATGCGTCGAAAAATAACATTTCCAAGTTTTCCGACCAAATGGAGCACTTAAGGCTTATCCACTTGGATAAAAACCCCGTTACAAACCTCCATTTTGGCACCAGGTTGGAATTGCTTACGATTTTGGACTTGCTGAAGGCGAAAATTTCGTCGGTGCCGCCGGAGTTTGTATTGAACATTGTCAATGTAGAGAAGGTGGTGTTAGACAAGAACCACTTGACTACTCTTCCCGAGGAAATTGGACACTGGCACCGGTTGATGCTGTTTTCCCTCCAGGGGAACAACTTGCGGTCGTTGCCGCTGCTGGTGGGCCAATTGTGTCAGTTGCAATACCTCGACCTCCACCTGAATAACTTGCAGGAGCTTCCCGAGGAAATCTGGCAATTGAAGGAATTGCAATATTTTAACTTGGCGCTGAACATCTTATCGCAATTTCCCAAGCCGCCCATGGAATTGGCTAAGCGGATTCTGAATAGCTGGGATAACCAGAGCGACAACGGCTCATCTGGCCTGATGGCAGACTCGTTGGTTCTGTTGACATTGACGGATAACCGGTTAAACACCGATTGTTGGGAGGTGATCTCTTTCCTCGTCAATCTCAAGTACTTGAATGTGCTGTATAACGAGATCCAAGAGATTCCTGAAGGGTTACTTGGTCGGTTGGTCCATCTTAATGATTTGATTCTCTCGGGGAACTCATTATCAACGCTTCCCGCCGACGAAATCGAGCAGTTATCCCAGCTCCGTCTTCTCCATTTGAACAACAACAAGTTGGTGACGCTTCCCGCCGAGTTGGCCCTGTTGAAGAACTTACAGCATTTGGACGTGGGACTGAACCAGCTCAAATATAACATTGCCAATTGGCCATACGATTGGAATTGGCAGTGGAATACCAATTTGCGCCTGCTTAACTTTAGTGGCAACAAGCGGTTTGAAATCAAACAGACCTACGTCAAGAACCCCGACACCGGTGAGTATCTCGACTCGCTTGCGTGTTTGCCCAAGCTCCGAGTGTTGGGGTTGGTGGACGTCACCATTACTACATCCCAGGTGCCTGACCAGCTGATGGAGACTCGTATCCGACTGCAGCTGCTGGAGCTTCCTCTGATTGGCTATGGGGTGCTGGACTATATGGGCACCAGGGATCATGTGTCCATGGGAGACCTCTTTGTCCAAAAGTTCCGTGGTAACGATAATGAGGTGCTTTTTTGTCTGTTGGACGGGAAGTTTGGTCCTCAACATAAGGGCCATCGCATCTTGTATCTTGTGAAGCTGATATTTGTCCAGGTGTTTTCGTCGGAACTCGACCGGTTGGCTGGCGACGAGACTCCGGCCGATGCTCTCCGGAGAGCGTTTTTGACGATGAACAAGGAGATTAATGCGGTATTGGCAGCAAAGAAGAATGGGACATTTGTGCCCCTGCAAACCAGCTCGTACCCGGCGCTTGCCGAACTTACGTTGGAAGACGACGCATCGCTGGGCACACTGTTGACGGTGACATATCTTAAGGATAAGCAATTGTATCTGGCCAATGTCGGTGATTACGAGGCGTTGTTATCGAGATCCAATGGCGATCATATCTTTTTGACCACCAAACACGATCCCACCACCCGGGACGAGTTTGAGAGAATCAGGGCCCTGGGCGGATATGTTCTGGGTTCTGGGTTGCTTAACGGCGTGCTTGGGGTGTCTCGTGGGGTGGGGTTCTTTAACTTTATCCCCCACACCAATTCCGGGCCGCTGATCACTAAATTGAGTCTTCTGCTGGGCGATGACACCATTGTCCTTGGTAATAAGGGACTATGGGACCATGTTCCCTATGAATTGGCCGTGGACATCATTCGCCAGGAAAAAGATGACCCCATGCTTGCCGCCCAAAGATTGCGGGATTATGCCATCGCTTACGGTGCCATCGACAAGGTGCTGGTGACGGTGGTGCAATTGGGAGACCGGCGCAGTGGATCGAAACTGAGACTTGGGCTGTATAGAACCAATTCCGGTAGCGATGTGCGGTTATTCAAACGGAGAAACGGTCAAGGGGCGGTGACGGGAGACTCGCTGCTTCGGAGACTCGATGACGAAATTGACCCTCCGGTAGGCAATTTAGCATTGGTGTTTACCGATATTAAAAACCTGACCTGGTTGTGGGATTCGTACTCGGCGCCAATGCGTCTGGCGATTAAGATTCACAACACGATTATGCGGCGATTGCTTCGAATTGTAGGGGGTTACGAAGTGAAAACAGAAGGGGATGCGTTTATGGTGTCGTTCCCCACGCCGTCTCTGGCGCTTCTTTGGTGCTTTAACGTCCAACAGGCGCTTTTGGCGGCGGATTGGCCCCAAGAAATCTTAGCCACCGACCAGTGCTGTGAGGTTAGCGATGGCGATGGAAACCTATTGTTTCGGGGGTTATCGGTACGGATGGGGATCCACTGGGGGTCTCCCGTGTGTGAACCCGATGTCATTACCGGGAGAATGGATTACTTTGGCCCTATGGTTAACCGAGCGCTGAGAATTTCTGCCGTGGCTGATGGTGGTCAGATTGCCATTCTGGAGGATTTCATCGAGGAGATGGAAACTCTTTATAAGATCCACGAGGATATCGCTCTGAATACCACCACCGTGTCTCAAGCATACCAAGATAAGGTGATGGGGGAAACTATCGAACATGAAATTGATCAATTAGACCTGATTGGTTACAAGTACTTTGGAATTGGCGAAAAGAAGCTCAAGGGGTTGGAAACTCCCGAAACAATCAATTTGGCATATACTGATAATTTACAGATGCGGTTCGAGGTTTTCCAAAAACGTCTTAGCGAGTCTGACGTCAAGGGATCGCATATGGTTGGAACCATTCCTGTTGAGACGATCTTTGGCTTGCGGACGATGCTGTTGAGGCTTGAAAATGTGTGTGCCAATGCTGACGGTCTGAACTTGATGCTGCAATTTTTTGCTCATTCGCTGTCGTTGATTCAACGACGTATGCTGGATGCATTCAAGGAGGCGGAATTGGTGGAATTGTTTAACCATATCGTGTTGCGGATTGAGAACTGTGTTACCCAGTTGACGTTGCGGCAAAACTTGAGTCTTGCTCAAGGAGGCAATGGGATGATTGATTTTAGAAATGGACCCACCGCGGCAGAGATGTTGGACGACTTCGGTAACATTATGAACCAGTTTATGGCTATGAAGTCGGCGGCAATTGAAGAGTTAGAATAGGCATTGCATAGACAACCACAAATAAACCAATATTTATGGAGGCTGGCGACAGCAAAAACTTTAGACCTGAATACGTTTTATTAATAGGTTATTTGAATCGTTTTTGAGGGATGAGGATTTAGATGAACTGGAAATAGAAAGAGTCACTGTTATTGAAGTGTGATGATAGCAGCCACTTTTTAGTATTCTCTATTCTGGATTCCGTTGTTAACCCCTACACTGTTGTGACTCGATTTGCTTAAAAGTCAAGTGCGTATAACGAAACTTTAATACAGCCACCTTACAAGACTGGGTGATACCGTCAACTGATCGCCCGTAAAAACCCAAATTACCCTATTCATCATTATTACTTATCCTCTTTGAACAAATCAACCCAGCAAAGCCATAGACATTAACATAATCTAAGCAGCTTCCTTCTTCTGCCAGTATTGCCGGGAGCGGTCGAAATATAAATTAGGATGACTGATCACTTCCTGGGAACACCCCGGATGAGTCAACTCAAAAACCCGGGTACACGCCGCCATGTAATCATCAGGGGTCTTCCCCAGACCATCTACCATATCCAGCACCGCCTTTACATCACTCTCGTCAAGTTTCATATCCCGTAACTCGTCTTCCAACTGAGGCCGGTTGAGATCTCGATAAGGACAGCCATGGAATTGGCCCCGTTGAGGCCGCACCTTATTCATAACTGTAGTACAATTCCAGGGCTTGTAATTGATTCTCGACCCATTGAGACCATAGGTGTGGTTAATATTATAAGCATACTGTTTCTGGAACGTTTCCAGATTCATTGTGCCGTTTCGGGTAAATTGAGTTCTCCAAAACACTAACGCTTCATCCACACCCAAGCCAATTCCCTTGAGGAAAAGACCAAATTGTTGCCGGGCATCGTACATGAGTTTTCCGGTTGCCATCAACCCGTCAAGTTGGCGCTTGGCACATAACGGGAAATGACGAGTGATTTCCGAGGTGGGAACCTTGGCAGCAGTGATGTCTGCGTCTACCTCCGGACCTGTGGGGTTATATTCAGAAGCAGAAAAATTTTCCGACAAATGAATAATCATCGGGAGCAACCGGTCATCTTCGTCAAGCCGTGGAAGCAGTTGGGCGGTTCTGATCAATTTCTGTTCCAAATTGGCACTAAATTCACTGGCTACAATATGGGTTTGCATCGACAGCGGCAAGTATGCCTGGCCCTTATGGAGATACACCAGTCTCAGCCCTACAAGATGAGGTACCTTTTCAAACGGCACCTTAATGAACTGTTCTACCAGAGTGATGTATTGTTTGACTTGGTCATCACTGACAGAATCAGCACCTGTTTCTTGTAACAAATGGCCACGGATAGCACCACAACTGGCCCTGAAGAAATTATCAAGATTTTGCTGTTTTTCCTCGGGGCCAATGTATTGCCAGGGTAACTTTTCCAGATGGTGGGACACAAACGCCTGCTGCTCCAGTGGCAGCATCATCAGGAACCGCAATCGGAAAAGGGCAGTTTCGTTCTTCACAAACTTTTTCCGTAACTCTTCACTGCGGCAGAACACCAACAGTAGGATGAAATGAGAATAGTGATCCTTCTGTCTTTCGTTATATTCAGACTCGGGGTTGGTGGTGAGGGGCAAGAATTTAGATAATGTCCCTTTAATCATCTGTTCCATTTCTTTTGGAGACTTTTGCCGGATGCCAAGGGACTGGATCTCGACAAGCACCCGTAACCGATCGATGGCCCACAGTTCAAATTGTTCAAGGGTGATTTCTTCAAGGGGAGGAGTGTCGTAGAATGATAGCCGGGTGGGATAAGATTGGGTGTAGCTGGCTGTTCCGGCAAAATTACGCCGGGAAGCTGTCTTTCTTTTAGAACGGAACATGGTGTAGACGCGTCTGGGTGACGCGTTTGAAAATGACCCTACGCAAACCCCAACGGGAGGGTTGAGAGGGGCAGAAATTACACCCTCAAGAGAAAGGGGGGTTAGGAAATGTTGTTATTGTTTGTCTAAGTTGGTGAATTGTAATTTTTTAAACGTGATTTGAGTCGTGCCTTGTAATATTGTATGAATAAGAACGATATCCCTGGGAGAAAGAGCAGGAGAAACTTTCAGCTGATTTATTTCTTACCTACTATTTTACCGGGAATGATATTACTAGCCTGTCCAATAAAGTTTTAATTATTTTGCAGCCTTGACCTTGATGCCATCTACATCACATCATCAAATCCAAGATTGAATTGATAAATTTATAAATTTACCTTAATAATATCCAATCTCCCCTCTTCATTGAAGCTAATGGAATTTCTACAATCATTTTCGTAAAAAGATGTGCTTTAAAGTTGACACCTTCTAGTCCGAGGTTTTCTCACGCGTCTTACTACATTTACGATGGATCCATATCTAACCATCAATTTATAGATTAAACAATTCACCTGTAAACTAAAACTCTCTTCTACTCATTTAACCAATCCATCAAGGAAGCATTCTGTATATACTCAGTTTCTTGGAAACCTACACATTGGCACTACTTCTTAGAATTGATACACCTATCGTACCACTACAACTACACACAATGCACATCACATTTACACCCCCTCCCTCTCATAAACCCACTATTCAACCCCCTCTCCCCACGCTTCCATTTGCCCCTCACTCACACGTCTTCCCGATAGTCGCGCTCGGCGATTGTTTTCGCACACCTTTTCAACACCGCAACATGGCTGAAGTTCACATCGATCCTGCTGCCTTCCACAAGCGGTTGCTGATTATCCAGGCCAACATGGTGTCTGATAAATTCCAGCAATTGTTAGTGGTGGTGGGTGCTCGGGATGAGGATAACACGTACAAGAAACTGACGGTTCTACAAACATGGTTGTTGGGGTATGAGTTTAACCAAACCATGGTATACATTACCCAAAATAAGTGTGTATTTGTAACTCTGGAATCCAAGGCCAAGTATCTTAAGGATTTGGTGCCGAGTCCCAGTGCCAATTCCTCGGAGGTGGAGATTCTCGAGCGTACCAAGGACAAGGAAAAGAACCAAGAAGTTTTCGACAAGATTGTCAAACTTATTAAGGAGACTGACGACGGAAAGTATGGGGTGGTACTTAAGGACCAGTACAAGGGCAAGTTTGTCGAGGAATGGGACGAAGTGGCCAAGGACGTCGGCAGCAAGCAAGACGTGTCGCCGTTGTTGCTGAAGCTGATGGAAATCAAGGATGCCGACGAGTTTGCTTCCACCCAAACTGCCGCCAAGGCGTCGACGGTAATGATGGAAATTGTCACTGACGACATGATGCAAATCATCGACGAAGAAAAGAAAATCACCAATGCCCAGTTCACCGACAAGATCGAGGAAAAGTTGGACAATCCCAAGTGGTTCACCAAGCTGAAGTTGGGCAAGCAATTGTTGGCGGCCCAGCGGGACTTTGACTTTGAGTTGGTGGACTGGTGTTACTCGCCCATCATTCAATCAGGGGGGAAGTACGACTTGAAGCCGCTGGCGGTGTCGGAAGACACCCAATTGAAGGGCGATGTTGTAGTGCTGTCGGTGGGGTTGCGCTACAAGCTGTACTGTCTGAATGTGGCCCGGACGTTTATGATTGACCCCACCAAGGACATGGAAGAAAACTATGAGTTTTTAAAGCTGGTCCAGGATCACGTGCAAACCCTCCTCAAGCCGGACGCGGTGGCGCTGCAGGTATACGAGGGGGCGGTCGCGTTCATCAAGGAAAAGAAGCCCGAGTTGGTGGCGAGCTTCACCAAGAACTGCGGCTGGTTGACGGGGATCGAATTCCGGGACTCGCTGTTTGTGTTGAATGGTAAGAACGACCGCAAAATGCAAGCGGGGCAAATCTTCTCTATCACCGTAGGCTTTTCTGGTCTCGAAAACTCCAAGGGTAAGCCTTACGCGTTGTTGTTGACCGACACCTTCAAGATCTCCGAGGGTGCTCCCATCGCGTTGACCACCTACCCTAAACTGTTGAAGGAGGTGACGTTCTACTTTAACGACGCTGAGGACTTGAAGGCCAAAGTGAAACGCGATACTCCTAAACGGGAAGTCAAGTTGGAACCGAGATCAAAAAAGTTGCGCCACGAAGCCAATGGCGAACTGGACAACACTGCGGAAAAGGTGAGACAGGAAATCCAGGGAAAGTTGCATGAAAAGCGGCAACAGGAAGGGTTAGCGCGGTTCTCCAAGGCCGACGCCACCGATAATACCGATTTCCAACCCGTTTTCAAAAAGTACGAATCGTACGTTAAGGAGTCGCAGATTCCTCCGCAAGTGAGGGACTTGAAGATCCATTGTGATTACAAGAATCACACCATCTTGTTGCCTATTTGCGGGCGGGCGGTTCCTTTCCACATCAACTCGTTTAAGAACGGGTCTCAAAACGAAGAAGGCGACTACACCTACTTGCGGCTTAACTTTAACCTGCCAGGGGCGGGGGGTAATACCCTGAAGCGCACGGAGTTGCCGTATGAAGATAATGGCGAAAGTACGTTTATCAGGTCGTTCACCTTCCGGTCCAAAGACCGCCAACGGATTGTAGACGTGCTCAAGGCAATCCAGGACTTGAAGAAGGATGCCACCAAGCGCGAACAAGAACGGAAACAAATGGCGGACGTGGTATCCCAGGCCAATCTTGTGGAAATCAAGGGCCGGGTGAAAAAGTTGGACAACGTGTTTATCCGGCCTCCTCCCGACTCGAAAAAGTTGGGAGGGGTGTTACAGATCCACGAGAATGGTCTCCGGTACCAGCTGCTGTTCAGAGCCGACCAGAAGGTGGACGTGTTGTTCTCCAACATCAAGCACTTGTTCTTCCAACCGTGTAAGGACGAATTGATTGTGGTTATCCACTGCCACTTGAAGAACCCGATTATGATTGGTAAGAAAAAGACGTTTGACGTGCAGTTCTACCGGGAAGCGCTGGATATGGCGTTTGACGAAACCGGGGGCCGCAAGCGCCGGTACCGGTATGGCGACGAAGACGAATTGCAACAAGAACAAGAAGAACGTCGTCGTAAGGCGTTGTTGGACAAGGAATTCAAGTCTTTTGCTGAACAAATCGCCGAGGCGCTGAACGGGATGGTGGACCTCGACATTCCCTTCCGGGAATTAGGGTTCCAAGGGGTGCCCTTCCGGTCGGCTGTGTTGTGTATGCCCACTCGGGATTGTTTGATTCAATTGATCGACCCCCCCTACCTTGTGGTGACGCTTGATGAAATTGAAATTGCCCACTTAGAAAGAGTGCAATTTGGATTGCGGAACTTTGATTTGGTGTTTGTATTTAAGGACCTTTCCAAGCCGGTGGTTCACATCAACACTATTCCCATGGAATTGTTGGAAGACGTCAAGGCGTGGTTGACCAATGTCGATATCCCCATGAGTGAAGGGCCCATGAACCTTAACTGGGGGACGATTATGAAGACGGTCCAGAGTGACCCTTACCAGTTCTTTTTGGATGGGGGGTGGCTGTTCCTTACTGCTGATGGCGAATCGGAAGATGAACAAGAAGAAGACCCGGAACTGGAGTTTGAAGTTCTGGACGAAGATCCTTCGGATGAAGAAGTTGATTCAGCTGAAGAAGAGCTGGATGATTTCAGTAGTGGAGGCAGTGAGTCCGAAATGCTGGAGGCTGGTCTGGAAGAAGATCTTGAGGAGGATTGGAGTGATTAGTGTATTAATAAGTAGTGTATCAATATGTATGTGAAGAATGTTTACAACTGAGTGAGTGGTGCAAGATTGGGAAAGGATTGGGAGAAGACTGGTACAGCGCGGTGGAAACTGTATTTTTGAACTGTATTGATCTTTACTAATGGAGGTAAGAGTCCAATACAGAAGAAATTATTGATGTTGGAAAGGCAATTAAAGAAATTTACGTTGTTTTCAACGGTTGCTGAGAGGTGGTGTTTTAGTTGTGTCACTATTGACACCAATGATTATTGGTTGCTGGGATATCAAGAGAAATCTAAGGGATAATGGGTAGCGGAATAGGTGTATTTATAGTAATCCCATATCCTCGTTCAATTTTAAAAGGGGAATGAGATGTATGGGGTACCCTCGGATGGGAACGCGTAAGTTCCCCCTTCCTCGCTCATTTTCTCGTCACTTAATCAGTGGCGTCACAGATAAGTTAGTTCCGGGTGTAAATCATGGAAGCATAAATTCCGGGTACAACACAAAAAACACAATCCTGTTTCCCTTTCCATTGTAAAACCAGAGACAATCTCGACAAACACACCATTTTCTACGCCACCGCTTATTTCGACCACGACAATCATTCACTCGGATCACCTTCTACCAACACTAGAACAATATCCCTACCTTTCGTTGTTATCGTTATTTGTACACCGTCTCTATATATCTAACATCACAGTGTCACTTCTTTTTGTTTTTGTCAAATGCAGCAATATGGGCCTTGGATTGATCCACTTGTGTGTGAGAATGACTAATGCCCTTCTTCACAAAATACTGCGGCTCGCCATCCTCCACCAGCTCCTCAACCATACACATCTCCACCAGTTGTAACCAAGGATCCGCCATACAGTCATCAATGGAAATACGACAGGCCGGTGGCAACTCCACCATTCGACTAATCAACGGACGACAATCTTCAGGAAGAGCATTAAGCAACCGCCCGGCGCCAGTTTCCGTCAGCGTATGGGCATCCCCCTCCGACAGCGGGAGGTCGCCAAGATCCATGTGTTCAATACCTTCATTAATGTCTTCAAGGTCGCCGGGGAGTCGCTTCAACACTTCCAGAAGGGGGATGGTTTCGCCACGAGTGGCAAATAACTTGAACGAATTGTCAGAAGTTTTCGGCACCTTCCATGGAAACTTCTTAAGCATCATACAACTGTAAATAATCGCCGCCAGCCACACATCTACGGGACGAGGGTCATACTTGTGGAACACGCACACTTCAGGCGACAAGTAGGGATCGGAACCGACAATCCCCGACGATTCAATCAACGTCTTGGTGAACGGGTAGGAAAACACCACCGCCAGCCCAAAGTCGATAATCTTGACAATCCCCCGTGTGTCAATCACACAATTATCCAATTTTAAATCACGATGGGCAAGCCCCATTGCATGAATATACTGGATCCCCGACAAAATCTGTTTAAAACAACAATTGATCTCCTCGCGGCTCATCTTGTTCAGCATGACAATAGCAAACAAATCAAAGTCACAATATTCCATCACTTGGAGAATCCGTTCGTTTTCATAGCAAATCTCCACCGTTTCAATAATATTGGGGTGTTTCAACGTCGAGCCAATGCAATACTCGCCGGTAATCTTCTTGGCATAGTCACGTTTGGTTTCATTTTGATGTTTTGGTCGGAATTCCTTAACGGCAAACACCATCTTGTCGCTGAGACGCGTCACAAGCTTGACTGCGCCCCCCGCCCCGGCACCAAGGTTATCCCCCATTTTCGAGTAGCGCTTCAGAAAAGGCTGTTGCTGTTGTTGGGACGAAATCGATCCTCGGCGTTCTTGTTGTGCCGTCGAGTTCAGTCTCATCATCAGCATCGTTGGTGACTGGGACACCAGCGAGTTCAGGCCAAAGACGGAAATGTTGTTTGAAAACGACCCCGGCTGGAACCCATGCACCGGGGTCGCGGTCAGTGCAATCGACACCCCAGACAGCGCGCGCAGCTGCAGCATCCCCGGCAGAGACCCCGGCTGAGGAGTCAGCGACTTTTTGAAAAACCGCTTGAGATTGGCCATTGAATTATGCCGCAGCAGCGGAAACAGATCGGTAGACGATAGCAGCGACGGCGAGCAGGAAATGGCATTTTCCGAGTACAGGTTCTGGTAAAACAGCCCCATGTCGGTGGTTACCAGTTCTCGGCGGATTCCCTGAGGTTTCTTGCCCGATCCAAAAAAGAACGAAAGTCCACCCAGTTGCAGTCTCTCGCGCTGGGCGGTGCCGTAGGATTGGGCTAGCCGCAGTTTCGAAACAACAAATCGGGAATCAATCTGGGTTTGACTAACCTGAGGCAGAGAAATGTGAATTGATGAAATAGGCTGGCCATTGGGAAGATTGGGCACCACCAGATCCGTGGTTGGCTGGGGCGCCTTGAGCGACTGCGACAATTTCAGTGGCTGGCCGCCGCCGCCGCCGCCAGGAGCGGAATAGGGAATCAGTATCGAAAGCAGCTCGGTGTTTCCATACGACGAGTGCGAAACCAGGTTGTTTTTGATGATCCGAGGCGACGCTGTCGGCGGACGCTGAAACAACGTATTCTGACTCAGAATGGAAGCGGAGTGGCCCCGGCCAGCAAACTTGGGCGAGGATGAAAATTCCCCCAACGCCGGCGATCCCAATATCCCGGCCATTGCGGGAGCGCCACCCCGGCCACTGGTGGGTGACAATGACTCTTCCGCAAACCCAGATTGGTCCCCGTCCTCGTCGTCACTGGTGCCCGCCAGGGGAATGGGCGACGTCATGGTGGAAGAAGATTCATTGAGAAGACGGGTAAGCAGAGACACTGGTTTAGAGTCTGCAATAGGAGCCCGTGGAGTACCATTGGGTAGAGATAGATCATTCATGGTGGTGGTGGGTGATTGATTAGTGTGCGAATAGGGGCCCGAAAAACAGTAGAAAAACTCGAGGAGATAAGAGTAAGGGAGAAAGAGAGGAATTGTGGGTGAAAGGAAGAGATTGAAAAAAGGGTCTTGATAGGGAAGGTCGAGGTGGAAAGCGAGGATTCTACTAGGGACAAGGGGGGATTAGTAAGGTATAACCCTAGGTTCTCTGTTACCAATAGTGGTGTGGTTTCCGGGTTCCTCCGAGTAGTGGGGTTGATTCACTGTGACTGTGAGTTAGCAAATTGTTGTTATTAACACCAATTGCCAGTTATCGCGCGGTGCGGCATTTTCTTGCTAATACTTACAGGGTAATCTGTGGTCGCAGTTCAGGGCTATATCTACGGCATGGGAGTAGTTGGGAATTACAAGTGGGAATAGTATAGGAGAGGAAGTTATGCCAACGGGTATTTTTCTTGGGCTTTTGACGGATGTGGTGGTTAAGAATAACCGGGATTATCTGGCCGTTGTGGCCGGCGATCGCAAAGTGCGGCACACGCGCATCCGTAATTAAGCAACCGATCTGATAGTGAAGTGGGGTACAATTAAAAGGTAGTGTAGGGTAGTGTAGGGAAAACAAAAGAAAGTATTAGAGGCAATGTATAATGGAAGAGATGCCAAAAAGCAATGTAATTCCGAGAAAATATTGTGGTTTCCACAAGATTTTCCCTTCTTTTTCTCGGCCCTTCTTATAGTTAGCTAGAGATGTTTGTCGAGGCAACCAGTCGCTAGCTTCTAGAATTGCTTCTCTCGTGGACACTAGCCTTTAATTGCTGTGGTGGTGGATTCCAACTTTTAGTTTCGCTGTCGTGACTATTTCATCCCAATTGTCATCAGTAACTTGTTACTCCTCCTGTGACTTCTCTAGCAATACTTACTGTACCATTTATTCCAATGATAATAATAAATTGATTCTGCTAGTTATCTTTCTTCATTGATTCGGGTACACATTACCCTTACTATACAATCCCTATAACTCATTTGATTATTTTACTCGGTCTCTCGTCGCGAGTCATTTTCATTTATCCAATATTAGGGTTTGTTAAACTTAAACCATTTGTAGCTTAAAAGTTTCGCTACAATAAAAATACCAAGGGTATATTTTCAAAGTCGGCTTATTAACCTATGTAGATGGCATGATTTTGCAATGTGCTTGATACATCTGCGTGTGTGGGGTGCTGGTTGCGTTTGCACACATGAGGCTAACGCAATGGTGCATTATCATAAGGTAATCTTCACCAATAAGTGGATAATATTAATAATTGGGGAATTATTTTAAGCCTCGTGGAGTTTCTACGTAGTACTTTGCTTTGCCTTGCATAATGTCCTTTTGCATGGCATCAAGCAGAATGATCTCCGTGTAATCCGAGGGATATTAATGTATTGAGGGTTGGAGCCGTTTGCAATTGATCTCCTACCCAATTGAGTTTTCTTACGTGGCTGTGGGTGTATAAAAATTTCACTTCGGTTAAATAGCATCAAGTTTTTATGAAAGAAAAAGTATAATTGAGAAGTTGCACAACAATCAAAAGTATTTTGTAATTAATCCATATTAAAACGGTTTTTTTCCCTGCCTATTCATCGTCAATTTCAATTTTTTATATTTCATGCACCTGCATTGTTGATAAATAAGGAAGTGATTCCTCTTCGGACACACTACTAGTAAAGGAAACTGAAAGCCAAAAAATATAATGAACTGGAAATTATGGACTATATTAATGGAAGTGGTTCAGGATATGAGGCAACGACGCTATTATCCTGAAAATGGTTAACTTTCTGACATTAGCACCACCAAGCCTGGCTGAATACCATACTATTAAATACTATTGGTGAACTACAATCACTAAACTACCTTCTCTTGTTTGTCTTGGGTTTAAATTATTTAATGTAAGTCGCAATCTAATTGTTGTCCACACCAATGAAAATCAATATTATTGAACTCGTCTGGTGGAATGGAATAATAAGATTGTAAAATACAAAATGCACTACTCATCCAGTCACTTGAATTGCTTACATGTACGATTCTGGGAATTTACATATGCACGATTGACATGCTAACGGCCTGCCGTGTTAATATCTGAGTTAGACAATATTCTTGTAATGGGTGTAAAAATTAATCCAAATTTCAATTGCTAATATATAACTTCAATCTAGGGTCAGACTGGGGTTAATCCTAACGTCGACATAGCTGTGCTCATCGGAATTTGTGAGCCGCACATGTCCAAACGACCAATCTCAATAACCCCGTTATCACTGTCTACACCCAAGTTCATACCAAAACGAAAACGACAGAATGTCACCTCTGAAATTGAGGTATCAAAAAAAACCATTGTCCGTCCAAAGCCTGTGAAACCCTCCACGAAACCGTCATCAGAATTACCAACGAAACCTAAGTTTAAATTCGATTGGGGGATGGAAGAAGATACCACAGATGACATTGATTTTATTGATATTATTGAAGATAAGCCACCACCAGTGGCTACCATCAATTGGCGAGACAAGCCGTTAGAGGGTATGACTGCTCGTGACTGGCGCATCATGAAGGAAGAGATGAAAATTACCACCAAGGGCAATGGCAGCATAGCCAAACCCATGAGAAATTGGGTGGACACGTTGAATCCAGCTATAACCCAGCAGTTATTGAAATTGGGATATTTTGAACCGACGCCCGTTCAAAGAGCCACGGTTCCGATTGCCATTGGTGGCCGAGAAGTTGTGGGGGTTGCTGCTACCGGTTCGGGTAAAACACTTGCTTTTCTAATCCCCCTTCTTTCCTACTTTTTACTGATGGACCAGTCATTTCTTGAAGTTGATTATCAAAAACCAAAATACCAAACGCTGGCGCTTCTGTTGATTATGGCCCCTACTCGGGAACTTGCCAATCAGATTAGTGAACAGGCCAAAATGCTTATGGCTCCTTTTGGTCTTAATGTGGCAACCCTCATTGGTGGTCATGGTTATGAGGACATCGTCCGTCCCCACATTGTTGTAGCTACACCGGGGCGGATGGTGGATTTGCTAAAGCAGAGGCTGTTAGATTTGGATCACTGTTATTATCTTGTGCTTGACGAAGCCGATAGAATGGTTGATATGGGGTTTGAGCCGGATATGAGTGAAATCGTTTCCAAACTCCCTACCACTGCCCAATTGGCTGCTTCGATTGATTCAAGGATTTTCAGGGTCACTTCCCGGACAACGGTGATGTTTACTGCCACCATGTCTCCGGAAATTGAAAGAATCACCCATCAGTATTTGGCTGACCCGGTGTTTGCCATGATTGGTGGAGGGGAAACAAATAACAATATCACCCATAAGTTTGAGTACTTGGAAACTCCCGTTACTGATGATAGCGACACTCTTGATACCACTAGAATCAACCTACTTGTACAGTCGTTACGCCGACACCGCGCCAATAGAGATTGGCATGTGGTCGTCTTTTGTAACCACAAGAAAGTGTGTGATATGGTAAGTGATGAACTTTCCAAAGTTGCAATTTCCAATGTCGTCATTCACGGGCTGAAAACCCAAGAACTTCGGGAACAAGCATTATCACAATTTCGAACTCGAGATGCAAGGGTGCTTGTGGCCACTGATGTTGCTGCCCGGGGGATCGATGTTAAGGGAATTACATTGGTTGTGAATTTTGAGATGCCAGCGGTCTTTTCTGAGTATGTCCACCGGGTCGGGCGTACTGGGAGAGCAGGAAATACTGGTACTGCGTTGTCATTTGTTGATGGGACTGACGCAGGAGTATTCCCTGATCTTCGTAGATACTTACACCGTCAAGGGGTGAAGGTTCCATTGTGGGTCAATGGGGTGGGAAATGATATTCTAGAATAGTAGAGATAAATAGATTAACGTGTATATATAAGATATAAAGTCATTGCTGCCAAAATCGAAATGCTTGTTCCCTCGTTCTCGCTAATCCTCGTCACTACTATACTCCACCAATACCTCCTTTTTCTTTTCCTCTTTCTCGTCCTTTTTGTCACCCTTGATTAAATGAGAAAAGTCAAGTTTACGTAACTTTTTACGGGGTTCCATCACTTGTGGTGTTTCCATCACCACCTGTTTTTCTTCAGTCTCCTCTTCTCCCTTGGTCTTTTCATCTTCCAACACCTTCTTGATAAACTCCTCGGCTGCTTCTTCTAGTCGCCTTTTTTCATCTTCCTTAGAAGCTCCACTAGGGTCTTCAGCAGCCCACCTCACCGTCAACACATCTCCAGCAACTTTTTGACTTTGCATAGCCTCCCGTGCAAACTGAGCCAGCGACTCATATTTAAAGGTGACAAAGGAGCACTTTTTCGTGGCCAATTTTCGGACCTTTTCAACCTGGCCAAATTCTGAAAATACCGCCTTTAACTTGTCCTCGCTTTCATTAGTTCCCCATACCCATAATGTTCGATTAGGCTTTCCTAAGACCCCAACTTCGTTATGGTCATCTCGAGCCTCACTAATCTTATCTCGACCGAAACAGTCGACTATGGAAGATTGCCATTGTAGAAGAGGAAGTCTATGGAAATATTCACATGTGCTACCTTTATAACAACACCCCCGAGCAAAAAATAGGCATACCGGCTTTTCTCCACGCGCTTTGGTGTAGCCTTGGTCTTTTTTGATGTCTACCCGAAATTTGGCTGGTTCCGATGTCTCCCGCAGCAGCGAGTCGCCATGGGACCATTTAAGGTACCATATGTTAAAGACGGTACCTGTTTGAGGAGGTTTATCATCGTCGGTGATGGAGTCGGGGTCCACCTGGAGTCTGGCGGGTACTTTTGGTGGCGAAGGCATGATGATATGATGTGGTGAGTGAGGGAGAGGTAAAAGAAAGGTTAGATAAATGGGGAAACAGTGTCATTTAGGGGTGGATAGCAGAGATTAAGAGGAGTGTACGTAGACTAGTGGTAGCTAGATGTGGTGGCGAACTCCATGTGAATTGCTATGATAATGGCAGAATGTGAAATGGCACGATCAGATGATATTTGTATATTAGCTAGGTTACACATTTAGATGTGATTCACCTATTTTGTCTGCTAATCATTCATTTCAATGTATGTATTCCAGATACGTTTATTCCATAATACCCGAGTAAAGGAATCGTCTTCCTGGTTAAGATCAATGCAATAACCTAATTTTGTACCAATGAGGTCCAACTATATCACAACCAAAACAATCCCTAATGAAACTGGTTTACTGGGAAAATTTAAACAAGAACTACAAAGAATATTCAGTAAACGCTTGTTGTAGAAGATCAATGGATAATAGAAACTACAGAGGCAAAGAGAAAATCACGTTGGCAATCAATATAAAATTAAATCGACCTCTTCATTCCCTCTATTTACTCTCTCCTTCCCCGTTTTCAAGTACAACCTAAATGTATAGATTACTACAACTAACATTTGTTTGTTATCATAACAAACGCGACTAGGACGAAATCACCACTGTTGAAGCCATTTGCACACGCGTTAATAAATTACTCTCATCAACATACTAATTACATCTCATTAATACCAACTCTTCTCACCCTCTCGCTTCTTTCTTTCTTCCAACCAACTCTTCTCACCAATTCCGCACCTCACCCACCAGTAGTTGGTACACCATGGATGACCTATTATCCCTGGTGGTAGTGGAAACATCTACCTCCGGTGCATCCAACATCTACCCGTCTCCCTCGGTGTCCACTCTATTCAACTTTGCCCCGCCGTTACCGTCATTCCATGTCGTTGCAAACTCCATTCATTATACCTTCTACTACTCCCATCAACATCCTGGCGATTACTTGGAAACCGTTGGTAATGTCTCAGAATTGGATATCTACCATGACATCATCAATCGTCTCCAGTCCCGTATAACCATGTCCGCTCATACCCTTGAGGCTATCTCAAGGGTAGCCTCCGCATTGGCACAGGTGGGGGCTATTCGAGCGCAAGGAGTCCACACCTTGGTCCAAATCTTTGAAGCAGTATTGATTTCTTCTTGGCCAATTCTGGTGCTGGCGGTGGCTGAGTTTGATGTTTATTTACAGCAAGTCCAGCACGAACCCACGGCGTCAGCGGCAGCGGCACTGCTTGTACAGAAAGTCATGGAAAATATCGGTGCAGCATATATCACTGAAGACGTTGATGCTATAGCCTTGATCATCGGCGGTGACACCCCGGGTATTCCTCAAGTGGAAGTCACCCAACTCGATGCTGAGCAACAGCACCAAGTGGTGGAAGCCATCTTTGAAAAACTCCCCCATATGGGGGTGGAGGTGGACCCCCTCATGCATCAACTATTTGCCCTGTATATGACCAATGTCTACGACCCCATATATTCCGAAGACGTTTGTCCTTTTGATTTCACCCTTATTTCGGAAACATACGACTCGATGTTTCTGGATTCATTTTATCACCAATTGGATGAGTTGATTCAACAACTATATTTCTATCGGCTGACGCTTATGCTTCGATATACGACGTTTGGATTCGAACAGAGTTTGCGGGTGAAATTGAAATATGTTAGACGGTGGAAACACAACTCAGATAACTTGAAACGCCGTGAAAGTCTAGCGGAGACTCATGAACTCAAGCGGGTTTTTTCCCTTTGGAAAAGTCGATATTTCCAACTCTTACAAGCTCAACAAGCACTAGAAAACAAGTGTCGCCAACAGATTCTATCCCTGGTGGTAACTCCAGAAATTAGACGAAACAAGACACTACACAAAAACGGCGATATGTTTATAGAAAAACGGTGTCTTGGCCGGTGGAAACGAGTACTAGTTCGTCAGACAGCATTGGAAGAAGTTGCCGATCGAAAGCTACGAAGTAATTACTTTTATCGCTGGGTACAGTCATATAACCGCCTCCAGGATATGGCGTACCTAGCTGATTCCATGGCAGCTAATAACGAGCGAGATCACTACTGGTTGCTACTAAAAATTCAACTCCAAAGAATGAAAATGCAAACAGTGTTTGATAGCGATGATGAGATGGTTGATGGTGATGAGACAAAAGAAAAAACGCTTAACCATCAACGGTTCCAATTTATTCTCTGGAAGCAGAAACAAGTGTTGGCCATGATGGGCAAAACGGTAAAACTAAACCAAGCAAAGAGAAAGCTAGAAAAGTACTGCCAATCTCAAATGCTTGATTTGCTTAGACGAGGATTGGACCGTCTTCTGGTATCCGATCCTGTGGAGAAGTGCCGCATCACTAACCAAATCACCTTCACCAAAACAGGACAACTAGATATGAAAAAGACACTGGTGGCCGCTGTGGTGCTAGCACACCATGTTCAGAGGTGGGCTTTGCTTGCGAGAATGAACTATTTTCAACGGAACCACCTTGAGCCCCGCCAATTTCTCGTAATTGCCAGACAGAAGCTTAATAGTCTCAAAGAGAGACACCAGAAGCTAGTTTTGAGTTCACAAAATACCCAGATACAGCTGGTATTGGTGATGTGGATGTCCCGGTACCGGGAAGTGTGGTGCTTGACTTATGAAGCAGACACTTTCTTCAAACGGCCATTTTTCATGAATTGGAAGCTTCAACGAGATCACTACGCCAAGCTTGAAGAGAACGCTGACAAATGGCACCAGCAAACCACTGATTTGCGTCTTCTTGGACGGGGTTTCCAGCATATGGTCCACAAAATGGAAGAAAACCGTCGCCAGCGGCTAGACTTGATGGCCGCGAACTTTAGGAAAACAAGGGTACTAGCAAAGATCAAAACTGCCGTGGATAATCTAAGACGCCGGCGTCTTAGAGTAGAATCCATGCGGTCAATGACGGTAGAACTGTCTTTATTTAAACACTGGAAACACAAAACCAACAGGATTGCCAAGCTCATCAAGTTAGCGGCTCAATTTGACGCCAAACGGGTGCTTAAAGTGTGGTACGACATGTTTGCTGACATCACCCAGGATTTACAAGAGATAGCCCTTAACTTTCGCATGGTACGTGACGGTAGAAGGGCACTAACCATTCTCCATAATAAGGCAGAAGACTTGAAACAGGCCGAGGTTGAAGCATGGCTCACAATCAGCCGACGTCGGATGAAATGGGAATTATTGAGGTGGAAAGAAGCAGCAGAACAACTGCAACAAGAGCGAGAAGTGGATGAGGAAGAGTTTACCCGGCTGCGACTTGAACTCCGGGCCCAAGAAACTCTGCCGCTTTCCCAACGACTGAGTGTACTTGTAGATGCCGCTCATTCAACTTTTTTGTCGACCCCTATTAAATCGCAAAAGCGCCGGTCTAGAAGAGACATGGAAAAGGCAGTTCTGGAACTCCGGAGCTACCATATGGCCCAACCCGTTTTAGGTAAAATCTATGGAACACCGCCTCCGAAGTTAGCATTTCCTCAAGGCGGCACTGATATTGAACAAGCTAAGCGGCGGGGGTTAATTAAGCCCATTGACTTTACTGCTGATCCTACGTTTGAGCTGGTGAGGGTGAATCGGAATTCAGCTGGGTCAATAAACCCGTCGCCCACGCGGAATAGATCGCCGATAAAGAGACAACCAGGTTAGTATTAGTATACAGCTAATGACAATTCATAAATTTGGTTATTATTTGCCCTGATTATCAGCGATATTCAATGAACCATGTAGGTTAGCATCTGTGA
Organism: Diutina scorzettiae; assembly: GCA_030563345.1. Lineage (NCBI taxonomy): Eukaryota > Fungi > Ascomycota > Pichiomycetes > Serinales > Debaryomycetaceae > Diutina > Diutina scorzettiae. The sequence continues at coordinate 26,668 of JAKUCB010000007.1, forward strand.
AGATTTTAAATGACGATTACGCGATAGAATTAGTTGTTTAGTAATTAACCAAGCTAAGAGACAATCTTGAGGAACTAGTGATTAATCAAGTGAAACTAAAATTACATAATAAACTATGTTAATAACTAGTTGAAGTGCTTCTGATTGCAGTGAGAATGTCGTAATGGTGAATATTGACGAGGCGGTGTCAGTTAAGAAAGGCTGTTGTCTTATAACTAGAACTCTTCATCTTAATGATTTTCTAGCTACTTTAAAGGTTTAAATTCACCAGGACTCTAATTGTTATTATTAGCACGCCAATCTTGGAATATTGAACATAAGCTTTGAGAAGATCACTACTGCAACCTTACAAGAAAACAAGTTTGTAAAAACAACAAAAATAACAATATCATATTTTATTCAGTCATAAATCATAATTAATCTTTCATCTCTAAAACCTCCACCTGTTCCTCTACGCTGCTCGCTTCGGGATCTTCCAAATTGCTCTTTGGGCCAACATACCACTTTCTCGCCAGAACATAATAGTATACTAATGACAACACAATGGGACCAAAGTATACCAACACCGTCCAATTCATGGTTTCAGCATCAAGATTGGCCCCAGAAACTGAAGGGAAACAAAGAATGGGAATCATAACCGTTACAAAGGCAACGGAGATTGCCGCTACCGGAGTGGACCACTTACCTAAATTGAATGGACCGGGAACAAACGTCTTCCGGGCAGTGGTGATTTTGAGCAACGAGGGCATGGTAAATGACACAAACCCAGCAATTGCCCCAACCGAGAAAATGGCACCAATGGCGACGTCTCCGGCAAACATGAGCAAATTCAATAAACTACCCACTACCAAATTGATGATAATTGCCATCACTGGGGTGTGGATCCGAGGATCGACAATCTTCCAATATTTGGAAAGAGGAAAGAGGTGGTCCCGCAGATACAGCCAAGTAACTCTCAGAGCCGATAACGTACAAGCTGCCCCCGAAAAGTATGAACAAATGATGGTGAGCGCCAGCGCTGCCAAAACCATCTTTCTGTCAAGAAATTGGGTGAAAAAGGTGATGAATGGTTGGCCAAGGCCGTCAGGATCTTCAAAAATTAATGCTGTGTCCACGGCAACATAACTCATGGCAATACACAAGATCCAGCCGAAGGCACCCCCAGCCACTGCGGTAAGCACCATCGCCTGGGGTACCGCGGTGGCAGCGTCTCTACATTCTTCAGCCATATGGTAGGGAGCATCAGAACCAGAAAACCCCCACAAGCATCCAAGAAACGCTTGCATAAATGCAATCCCTTGGGGGAAATCGGTAAAGTTTTCCAATGACCACGCCTTGGAGTTGGAGTTAAATTTGGGAATGTCGTCATACATGTCAAGCCGCTTGTTGCCAGCCAAAATCATCACAAATACAATGATGAAAAACGTAATGTTGGAAAGACTGCCTGCAGTGAAAAAATGGGCAATCCAAGAGGTGGGAAGCGCCGCAAGCACACTGTGGGATACCGAGATCCCCACCGTCAACAAAAACGTCTGCCATGTCTGGGGAGAATACTCAGGGTCCATATAAACCTTGCAGGCCAAGATCATCTGTGCAGTTGCATAATTGACCGCAGGAAAAGCAGTTATTTGGCAAAGAAACTGACTCCAGCACCCGATCCATGTAAGCACCGTCTTATATTTCTTTGGCGCCAACTGCAGCACGGCAAACGGGGAGCCTGAAGAACAGGGATAAGCTGAAGCCACCTCGGCCAAACTTAACGATACCAGGGTAACAAGCACCACCGCGACAATCCAAGGAAGCAGCAGCATTCCCACAGAACCCTGTTGGTACCACATGCAAGCGGCCACGTTAGGTAGAATTCCTAAAAGCGAAAACGATACCGAAAATACAGTAAACATATTGTACCCCCGCTTGAGTTCCGGCTTATACCCCATGGCCATCACCATCTCATCGTCACCAGGACGCCCTTGGTTGGATAACATCAGCACCACCGCGTGCAAGGCATTTGTATCGGCGGTTTTCATTAATGGAAATGGGAGATTCTAACCTTATATAAGTGGACGCATCGACCATACCTTTTTTAGCCAGATTGCGGGGCAACAATACGTGGGGTTTTTTCAGTCGGCGAAAGAGTGAAACGGTATTATCGGGGGGGTTGAATATACTATTAACTGATAACATGTGTTTTTCTTGGCTTGTGGTTGATGTTTCTGCTAATGTAGGTGTCGAAGTTGGGTTGGTGAATGCGCTCTGGTCATGGCGGATGCGCACCTGGCCGAATCAGGAAAGAAGCGACATTGATAAGAGGGCTTGCCGCCAAATGGTAATTCGTCACACAAATCGGTGGTGATAAGGTGGGCGTGCATTAATTTAATTTTGCTTGTTTAGTGACAAGTTAACTACATACGGTCATTTCCGATTGTAATCGATGGCTAATCATTTTTGTGTAAAGATTTACTCGTAAATCGATTGATCGGAGAAGCGCATCTACACTACCATAATTCAAGTGGGGGAGGTGGGGAAGACGATGGGTTCTGTTCACGTGATCTAGGCCCACCACCGGCGTCAATGGGTAGTACATAGCACGTGATTCACCTGACGCCAAGAACCCATTGATCATGGGATGTACTATGGCACCGCCGGAAACGGCTGGGTCACGTGACATTTGCCCTCTCCCAATATTACACATACCATAATCATCGATACGTTTACCAAGTCAAACGTCCCTAAAACGATCTCTTGATCCTGTAAGTCCCCAATATTCGCATCCTCACTTCTCACCATCCATGACCCTCGACACCCTTCCCCTAGAAATCCAAATCCTTATCCTCAACCAAGTACCAGATACCGGACTTAAACTAACGCTGAAATACTGGTACCTGTTATACAATGATCTTTTTTATCATAAGCTCATCGACCAGTGTGGAGAAGACATCATTCGCGTTATCATCAAGGTGCTTCCCTGGCTAAAGGTGTATATTAAGCTGATGGATGCTTTCCGGCTCCAATCCCGGCTTCTTCTTGCCAATTTCCTTAAACTAGAGGATTCTGACGATGAAAACGCTTCCAATCCATTCCACTGTACTTTTATTAAGGACCTGTGGCGGTACATTTACCTGGTGTTTAAGAATAAGCGATTGTTTGCCAACCATGAAGATTACAATGTTGATATGCCCAACAATTACGTGTACCGCCATTATGTTGAGGTGAATCAGCTGTATCTCTTGAGCTACAAGAAGGTATTGTGGTTGGCCCCAGGAAAATACAATTTAAACATTGCGCTCGTAGTTAACCGAGGTCTGGGGCTAGGCACCACCAAGTTCCAAGTACGGTACCTCGAAAATGATGGAGGGGTGGGTAAAATGGCGGAACAGACGTTTTACCCGCCGGTGAATATTAAGGATATTCTTCCCAAAAACCAATTTTGTCTTTTGCGGCTTGGGGAATTTGAGATTCCCAAAACCGGCGACGGGGGGGCGCTGGCCCGGATATCCAAACGGGAAAATAAAATGGTTCGGGTCAAGTTTGTTATGGAAGAGCTGGGACTTTATCTTAAGCTGGGATTTCTGGTGTTTTTCATAGATATCACCCAACAAACCACCTTGTTTAATGACTACGACTTGTTGTATTATCTGTTGCCAGAAACTAACTACAAGTATTTTGTCAATTTGCCATTAAAAAATCTCTACCGTGCCATTGAATATGTGCAAATGGGATATCACGGAGAAATGGTCGATAATGAGGTGGAAGAGATGGAAGAGGTGGTGGAGGAGGGAGATAGTGATGATGAAAATGACCAGCTTCAATTGGGTGCGGCTCCGGTATCGGCAATGGTCCGGCAACAAATGGGATTCGCTTCCCCCGAGCGTCCTCGGCCAAGTCCTCGTCCACGGCCGCGAACCATCCTGGATGCCACTCAGGATATTGCTTGGGAAACTCGTGAGTTTGAACAGGCGGTGATTCATTATGGCGATGGCGATCCGGGCATTATACCCGACGAGTATGACCTAGGGTTTTTGAATGACAAGGAAATTGATGTGGAACGCAATGAGATTCGAAAGGTATCTCTGAAATCTCTGATCCTTTGTAGTCTGTGGCTGCTGCTGCTGCTCAATCACAACCTGGCCCATTCCACGCCTCCCCCGGGCAATTCACTGGATGAATTGGTGGAATTGGGCCACGACATGCGGGATTTGCTTATCAAGGCAAAGCAACTGCCGGGGTTGATGAGGTATGCCAATTTCTTTTTCAACAATCGCTACAAGCGGCGGTATTTTAAGTTTAATACTGTTTATCAACAGCGGCAATTTGTCAACCGGTTTGGCGATTTTACATGGGATTTGGAAGAGGAAGGGGGAGAACAAAAATGTCTGTATGATAAGGAAGGTCTTCGGTGGAAGATTCCTATTTTGGGTGAATTATAGGCAGGTATGGTATTTGGTTATAAAATATTTCATGGTTCTGAATTTGTTAGTAGGATTTTAATTTTTTTCTTTTTTTTCAATTTTTGTGAAGGGGAGAAAATGTGTGAATGAACTGGGGAAGTAAAATACTGGAATGTAATTTAATTGATAAGTTAACAAATAATCCAAAGGAATCATGAATAATATCACACCCTTCTAACCCACTTATATTTCCCTCTTCCGTTTCTACTACCTCTTGGTCTTTACATCTCAAACCGCACCAAGGCTAACCAAGAAATTACTTGTTTTGTAACTATGGAAATTTCACTCTTATATCCCAAATAACTCTCTACAAGACGTACCATTGTTGTTCGATGACATCGTCAGCATGTTCTCCTTCTCTACATCCTCATCTCATCTCACGCGCATCTCATCGAATCACCATGGGCAAGATCACCACCAGAGAAGGCCTGCTGCGGCACAACCCATTATATCACGACATTTCCACGTCTGGTGGGAATCTTAGAGACCAGACAGCCCAGAAAAAGAACAAGCACCGTCAGCAACAAGAAGAAGAATATCTCGATGCCAAAACCTCGGCCAAAATCCTCGAGTTGGCCAAACAGCAACAGGATGAATTGGAAGAAGAGGAAAACGGTGTTGCTGTTAGCTTTTCTGATAAATTCCAATCACTGATGGACCAGGAAAGTGACGAAGACAACGAAGAATATTCTGATTATGAAGTGGAAGAAGAAGTCGAAGTTGAAGAAGCCGATGCCGCCATGTTTGACCAATACTTTGGCAACAACCTGGTCAACCTCAACCTTGCTGACAAGATTTTGGCCAAGATTGCTGACCATGAAGCTGCCAAAGAGGCTCCCACCGATAGATCACAGGGGGTGAAGTTACCGCCAAAGGTGATCATGGCCTACGAAAAGATTGGTGTTATCTTGGCCCTGTACCGTCATGGTAAGTTGCCCAAGTTATTCAAGGTATTGCCTACGTTGCGGAACTGGGAAGACGTCTTGTACGTGACCAACCCCGACATGTGGACGGTTCACGCCGTATATGAAGCCACCAAGTTGTTTGTGTCGAACTTGCAAGCCAATGAAGCGCAAAAGTTTGTTGAACAAGTGTTGCTTGAGCGGTTCCGTCGGGACATTGAAGAGCTGGAAACCCATGCCCTTAACTACCACTTGTTCCGGGCAGTTAAGAAGTCGTTGTATAAGCCCGGGGCATTCTTCAAGGGGTTTTTGTTGCCGTTGGTTGATGGTTACGCCACCATCCGGGAAGCCACGATCGCTGCGTCGGTGTTGGCCAAGGTGTCTGTGCCAGTGCTTCATTCGTCGGTGGCCCTCGCCCAGCTTTTGAAGCGCCCGTTCCGGCCCTCCACCACCGTGTTTATCCGGGTTTTGATTGAAAAGAAGTATGCATTGCCCTACCAAACGGTGGATGAATTGGTGTTCTACTTTATGCGGTTCCGGAATGCCGCTCAAGCTGAGCTGATGGAAGTAGAAGGGACCATGGAACAAGTTGGCGACGACATCCAATTGCCGGTAGTATGGCACAAGGCGTTTTTGGCGTTTGCTCAAAGATACAAGAACGATATTACTGATGACCAAAGAGACTTTTTGTTGGAAACTGTACGGCAACGGTTCCATCCTGGGATGGGGCCCGAGATCCGGAGAGAGTTGTTGGCGGGCAAGCCCCGTTTGGTTGAAGGGGGCGAGGTGACGATGGAAAATGCATTTTGAGGAGTAGCGATGTGGTGACAGGATTAATGTATATTATAAATTGAAGGAATTTTAGACGGCCACGCGGACTACATTGCACCTAAAAGAGTAAACAATATCTTAGTAGTCTAAACATAAGTGCATCAATCTTAATTACCACATTCACTCGTGTGCCTCAATCATCATCTCCGCCTAACTCCCATCTTCCGCACCAATCAGTAACAGTACAACACCACGACTACAATGTCACTATCTGATCTTCTGCAGGATGATGATACTGTGCATGCTGCTTCTGCCGTGTGGACGCTCCAACGCTACCTCTCACTAATACAACAAACAACACCTTCCAGTGGGTACACCAATGATCATCTCATCACCATCACTGCATTACACTCATTTCATCGCTAACAGTGCCATCCCCTTCTCTCTTCCCCATCCCATCCCCCGTCTGTCTGTCGCACTTGCTCGTCTCGCACTCAACAACGTTCGCTCTCAGTCACTCATGTCCAGCCGGAAAAAGACCTTACTCAAAGTCATCATTCTTGGCGACTCAGGCGTCGGTAAGACGTCGTTGATGCAACAGTTTGTCAATCTGAAGTTTTCCCAACAGTACAAGGCCACCATTGGCGCTGATTTCCTCACCAAGGAAGTGCTGATCCAGGGGAAGCCGGTGACGCTCCAAATCTGGGATACTGCGGGCCAGGAACGGTTCCAATCATTGGGAGTGGCGTTCTACCGCGGCGCCGACTGTTGCGTGTTGTGCTATGATGTAACCAACGAGAAGTCGTTGACGAACTTGACGTCGTGGAGAGACGAGTTTTTGGTGCAACTGAACGTATCTAACCCGCTGGACTTTCCCTTTATTATCATTGGGAACAAGATTGACGTGGATGATTCCAAGAAAATCCCCGGGTTGACGAAAAAAGTGCAGCAAATCGCCCATAACCACCTCGGGGGGTTGGACTACCCTGTGTTTCAAACCCTGGCTAAGGACGGCATTAATGTGGAACAGGCGTTTGAGGTGATTGCGGAAATGGCCTTGCAGCAGGAAGAACTCCATGACGTCAACAACGATGTTGCGAACGATTTTAATGATGCAATCAATATTCATTTGGATCAAGGCGAATCAGGGTGTGCTTGTTAGGGCAGGACCCGACGAGAGGTGGTAAACGACCAAATACTTATTCCTCGAGCTAGGGGAGAAAACATCCAGTACCAACCAGAAATGAGAATTGGGAACCATGAAATAGTCATGTCACCAAATCGGATATAATATATACTGTTGAATGCATACAATAAAAGACATTGATCCAATAGCACGAAAAACACTTAATCCTACTACTTACTTCCATCTCATTTGTCAATTTGACACTTGTTCGCGCTAGGTGTTGTCGTTGCCATTACCACCTACCACCATGAGTTCCATGTTCTATGACCCCCGCTTCAACCCAGCCAATTATCTTGATCAGCTATTCTATAAGCTAGTTGGAGACACATCCAATCCTCAGGTGTACAAGCGGCTCGCTGGCGATCCGTCCAACCCCACTCTTGCAACTGTGAATAACCTCATCACCGAAATGGACTTTATGATCCAGGAAATGGTGGACCTGGACGATCTTCCTAAGCTTCAATCGTCTGGAGAACTGCTTAACGATAAGACTACCCGTCTTCAATATTATGCTCAGGTGGTAAACACTGCCATCGTGGCCCTAGAACAGGAATTGGTGGAAGTGGCCACAGAGGTGGCACCAAAAGGAGAACAAAGTGAAACGGTTTTACAGTTGGCAAAACTATCTCAGGCAAAGAAAAATTTACAGGCGGTGCTTGATGTGTGTGAACTGGCGTATAGAGTAGTGGGGCAAAAAACGGTGACATCGGTGGAATTACAGGAGGTGTTTAGGGAAAACCCCGAGTCTAAGGAGTGTTTTGAGGGGTTGTTGGAAGGGATGAATAGATTTAATAACTAAGAAAGATAAACGGGTATACCGGTTTTGTGAGATCATCGAGGGAAATCAGTCAGCTTTAGCACATTGGTGGTGCAATCTTGACACAGCTTGTGCAAATGATACCCCACTATCGCTACCCACATTAATTAACTAGTCTATAGTATATGTTCTACTCAATCAATGCTAATGCCCTATTTACAATCCCCTTCTGGTCTCGCCAAACTTGGCGAATACAATCGCCCACCCAGCCTTCTTCTTTATACCCCATTTCCCCCTCCTGATCAACTTTAAGCAATATCCGTTTCAATTGCATATTTGAATTCTGGAGATACACTCGTCCATCAGTAAGCCCACTAACAAACGCCGCAAGCCGTCTCAGATCTTGAGGACGGGGCTCCTGGAGTACCGCCAACGCCACTTCGGTACGAAATGACGGACTCCCTTCATTATCAATGGTATAGTCCCCCCAATAATCGTTTTCTTTTAACCAATCACGCTGATACCCTGACTTTTCCAAAAGAGGCACAAGATGATGTGAGATATCAACAGTGTTCCACTTGTTTCTTTCGGTCACAAACCCGTATTCACTCATCAAAAACTCGTTAGAATGGGGACCGTAGCTGAAAAACAATTGGTCGCCTTGTTTATATTCCAGCAGAGTAAACACTTGAAAGCCTCGGCCGTCTATTTTAAGGTGACACTGATCAGTATCAGTGTGATTGATGAAATCAACAAATGGCGCTAGGGTGAAGTTATCAGCAGTGGTAGTGGCTTGAGGGACCTCCATGTATAAACAACGAGAGTTGATACAAAGCCAACTGTGAAGATAGTCTTGTTTGGAAATGTCGTAATCATGACTGATACAAAGTTTTTCCACAACTTCCCAATCTCCGTCAAAACGAAGCTTGATCTTGGCTACATGATCCTGTAACAGTTGAGGGAGGCGTGCTTTTAATGATTCCTCTTTCCATGTCAATGGGATTGCAGCAAAATCAGACATACTCGGAAGCATAGCTAAAAAAGGCAGCCATACCAGTTTTGGCCGATGGCCTTCAACGGTTAAAAAAAGCCCCACAAGCTGAAACAGACTAAGCAGTTCCAATGTGGCCAAATCGAGCTTGCTGTAAAACTCTGTGCCAGCATCTTCTACCTCCGGCTCATAGGAAACATTCACAGACGAATAAACCGGGTTTTCCTCAAGTTTTACCTCATTATATCGACATATATGTTTCACAACCGTTGTGAAATTGACAAGGTAGTTATGAGGGATGCGGATGATTAGCTGAGGACGGACAATATCGGAAGTGGCATAAATCCCCCGGCCGAACGGTTCTACCGTTTGAACGGCGATATCGGGGGAGATGAAGGAGCGGGTATGAGAGTCGTCATTATCACGACGAATCCAAGTGAGAAGGGAATCCATCAACGATCAGTAGAAGTATCGATGGGATGTGAGGTGAGAATGGACAAACACATTTACCATTAATTATAGATTAAAAGTTGATAATTTATGGAGGAAACTGGAATCTTGAAAATTGAATCTTGAAAAACGTTCGTTTTCGGGCCTTCACATGATGCATTTTGTCATTTTGTAATTTCCGTTTTCTCACAATTTCCCAAAACAAACACAGTAATGACGGATGCAAATAATAATAGGGGATAGCCATCACCTAATCTACACGTACCCCAGTTTTAGCAGTACCCCTCAGCATTGTCGCCAAGAGATATACTAGGAACCCCGCAATTCACATGTGATCAGGTCGTGCTTCCACCACTAATTCACATGGGTTGCAACTAGACTTTCATAACCAACGATCTTATTAGTTCACTACAAGACATGGTGGCAATTACTGCAGATGGATTTGAACTGGGCCCGGTGCTCGAAGTGTTGCACAATGTCCTCGTCGACGAACGGATGAAACGGAAATTGCTCAATGGCGTCCTGGCTAGAGTAATTCTCACATTAAAGAACATCCAAGGCAAGCAACAATCATGGTTATTGGATTTGAAACATGATGGTACCATTGAAAAGGTGGATCAATTACCTGAACACGATGTCCAATTATTATTGACGGATGGTGATTTCATCAAGTTGGCCAATGGGTTCGTGTCAGGTCAGGAATTATTTATGAAAGGTGGGTTGAAGGTCAAGGGCGATTTGAACAAGGCAACGGCCCTTGAGACAATGTTTAAGGCGTTAGACCCTCGGCCGAATCTTTAGTTTTTAATGGGATATGTGAATTATGATAAGACGACAATGATATGGGTGAACGGACGATCACCAATTTATGAATTTGATTGAACAGTTAGCATTAATTGATTTATGACTTCTTTTATTTATTTTCAAATTATCGCTTTTTCACTTGCTGTTCCTATCCTTCGCATGTCCTTGCCATCCATTCTCGAGAACCAGCGGGTGATCCTTGGATCTCTGCTGCCCCGTAGGGCCACAATCCTTTCAACCAACCTTGGAATCTCCAAATTTGAAATCATTGTATCTGGTTACGCCGAAGATCTCCAGAAACAAGGGAGGACCGTTGCAGAATACGTTAGTCAGACTTGCCAAAATAAAGCACGGGACGTTGAAAGTGGCCTTAATGGCGAGTACGTGTTGATTTGTTGTGATACTGTTATTGATTGCGACGGAAGTGTTTGTGAAAAGCCTCGTGACGGCAACCATCAACGAGAGATGCTACATCGTTACCGTCAATTGGGATCGATTAAGGTTATCAGTGCGGTGACTGTGATTAGTTGTGGGCGGCGTATAACGAAAACGTGTACCACAAGGCTCAATTGGAATGACCATGTCACTGACGAGATAATAGAGGATTACATTAATAGTGGAGAGGGCAATGATGCGGCAGGTGGATTCAAGTTCCAGGAAAGAGGGCTGGTTTTATTTGATTCTATTGAAGGGGATTATTTTAATGTGGTTGGCCTTCCCGTGGCCACCACCTATGATGCAATTGTAACTGTAACGAAAAAGTAGAATAATAATGAATTGGTGTTTCTCACCCCATCTAATCATGGCCTATACCGCATTTCTCCCCTTTAGTCTCCATCTCCTTTCTTCCTTCAAAACATAACTGATTAGCGCCAACCCCAGAATCATCGTCACCAACAACAATCCCCCGTTTACAGGGATGGGGTTGAATTTGAACACGGTGTGGGTCCACTCATCCAAAACCTTCTGAAGCAAGGTGACGATCCCCAGAACACAATAAATAGAACCATAGATGGTACCAAAAGTATCAAATCCAAACACCTTGGCTACCAAGTCCAGGATGGAAGTGTAAAAGAACGGCCGCAAAATTACAAACAAAGTGACATTGACAAAAGCCGAAAAAGAATTGGCAATCATTCCGCTGACCCCCACCACAAACGAGATCCCCACCAATACGGCAAAGTTCTGGCTACTGGTGACATTATCTAAGACGTACCCGACAAATGGAACGGAAATTACGCCTCCCAATGGTAACGCCACATCGAAATAGTCAGTAATCGAAGTGGCCTTGGGTTCTCCCACAAGGTAGGTGTATTGAGAGTGGACGGTGGTGACAAAATAGTTGATTCTTAGCATTTGGAGAGCATTAAATGACAAGACAAGCCAGAACCATAATGTTTTGAGTTGGAATTGCGCCAGGTACCCGTGTAATACGCCAAATATCGACTTTGAAGGCACAAGTTCGGGGGCATCATTGAGGTACGGCTGGATAAGCGCCTCGCCGATCGAGCTCCGTCGGCGCAGCCGGGCGTTTACCAAAGGAGTCCTTTCTTCCACAACAGTACTCTCTTGTGTTTCTTCCAATTGCGCTTGGTAAGACTCACTCGGCATGAGCAAAATTTGACATCCACCAATGAATATGGGCACCGTCAAATAACCCGTAAAGAACTGGGCCAAGCCAATAGCCTGGTCTCTTTGATAAAGCCATTTGTACAACAAAAATACCGCGGAACTTGAATCAAATGCCCCAGTCAAAACGGATAGAATAGTACCACTATTGGCAGGAAATGCATTACTTAAATGGAATCCCAGCATGTAAGCAAACGGCCCACCGACGGCTAAAAATACAAACCCAGTTAGGTAAGGATCAATCACGGATAATGACAGGTGAAACATGAACACCAAGCACAGGACTAACAAGAGCCCCGAACCAATCAACCCACACACTCTAGGGCCTGATTTATCGAGCACCAGGCCAATCAACAACGAAGAAACATTGGTAAGCGCAGCAGCCACTGTGAATAACATATTGATTTTTAAATCTTGGGCATCACATGGTGCGTCCTGGGGGCACAATTCTTGGTAAACCCCTTCATTAATCAAAATGGGTTTGACAGCAGCAAATCCGAAGATCACCCCCGCAGATAATAAACTCCAAATGGCAGCACATACAACCTGAGTAAGGCGCTTTTTTGGTGAGATGTCCTGAGCAATCATGCAAACAGGGGTGGTGGGGTAGCAAATTGTTAAGATTTTCGCACTTTGTTATCTGTAGATTAGAGAATTTCAGTGAAAGCATAGCCAATCACTGTGCGAGATCTATTGTAATTAATCACTAACCTATTAGTATTTAATTCATCCAATATTAATTTTTATTTTTTTACATTCACCATTAGATTTTCATTCGATCTAATACCGCTAAGGTTCTCATACTTCTAACAATTAATGTCCCACTAGCTATCAACATGTAAGGAATGTGTAGTTCACCAATGTGCGAAATGGTGGATACGAAAATTTTCATAATTTCCTACTAACCATTGAAATAAGTTTTTCAAATTCTCAAATACTGATCAGTCTCGACCCTCAGCACCTTGTTCCTATCTATACCTCATGCTCACTCTTCACTCTACCGAAAGAATCCTCCACATTTCGCTTACTATCGTTCCCACCGAAAATGGTCGAAAAGATCACTAAACCCTCCACTGCACCACCTAAAAAAAGGTCTGGTGTAGCTTTAGAACAGCTTGATGATGAAGTGATGAAAATTAACCGCCTCAAACAGGAATTTTCTATCTCCAGCCAAGATGAGCCTACCATTGAAGAATTAGAATATAAAGAACCAGAGTTTCTGCATGTTGATAAGGACGCCTTCCGTCAGTATGAGTTGGCTTGTGACCGTGTTAAGCTGTTCTACGCCGAACAACACGAAAAGCAAACGGTAGCGTACAATATAGAGGCAAGAATCAACTTCAAGACAAAAAGCCGCGATCGGATGTCGATTTGGGAAGGGTTGGAGAAACTCAATAAACTATTGGACGACCTGGATCCCGATACCGAGCTTTCTCAGATAGACCATGCGTTACAAACAGCAGAGGCCATCCGGCGAGACGGCCAGCCACGATGGTTTCAATTGGTGGGATTAATTCATGATTTGGGGAAGCTACTATATTTTTTTGACTCCAAAGGCCAATGGGATGTTGTTGGCGACACGTTCCCAGTGGGGTGTCGATTTTCGTCGAAAATCATTCTTCCGGTTTCGTTCAAAAAGAACCCGGATTTTTACAACCCGCTATATAATACAAAGTGTGGGATTTATCTGGAAAAGTGTGGGTTGGATAAGGTGATGTTATCTTGGGGACATGATGAGTACATGTACCATATAGCTAAAGAGAACCTGACGCTACCAGCACAAGCGTTGGCAATGATTCGCTACCATCTGTTTTATCCATGGCACCAAGAGGGGGCCTATTCATATCTTATGGATGATCATGATACAGAAATGTTGGAAGCTGTAAAGGCCTTTAACAAGTATGACTTGTACAGTAAGATTGACGACAAGTTGGATATTGACAAGTTAAAGGGGTACTATCAGGATTTGATTGATGAATATTTTCCAACTAAAGTAATCAACTTTTGATGCAGTGAGGTACGGGGGCACGGGTGGCTCCTTATGGCTGATTATCCCGGATTGAATATCGCATTATACAAGATATTCATACTAAGTTAAAGTTTGATGAACAAAACTAAATTTTTGAGTCTCACTTTGAACGAAAAATGGAAGGTTGAGATTCTTTCTTAGTGTTCTCAAAAATAACGCTAATTGTGTTTTTTATTGTCACGGATTTGTCCTTTAGTTGCCTGCCAGTTCGGAATTTCGCGGGCCACCCAACTACATAGTAAGCAGATATCGGTAATGTACATTTATGCGGGAGTGACTTATCCGATAAGTTTCCTCGTAGTGTATTGAGCTTAATAATAACAAATAGGAAGATTCAAACATTTTAAATTGGTAATTTTGTTCCTACGCCCAATTAACTCGGGCCAACAAACATCATACATAAAAATGCTCGAAATTTCTTCTATTAAACATAAATTGAAAATAGCATCATTAAATTTCCTCCACATCAATCAACAAATTACCTTTCCTGATCCTTTCGCTAGCACTTCTCATTTGCTAGATTTATCAGTCTTCATCCTCGGCGAATCTCCAAATCCGCTTTAGTGCATAGGATGCATACTTCGAGCCGCATCATCTCGACAGTTATAAATTAAACTTCTTCGCCAGTATTCATCAAAACCACTGCCAAAATGGGGATGATATCATTTGCTGGGAATCATGCGATTATCTGGTGTACCTACGGGTTGCTCCTTATTGCAGGGGTCCTACTTGCATGGCGGTATCGAGCCGCAGACCTGTTTTATAGTCATAACGGATCCCAACGGGGGGTACCGCTTGCACTTAACTTTATAGCCAGTGGTATGTACCATATACGGGTGCTGAATTTCAGCTGAGATCATACCGTACTCGATCAAGGTAATGCTTGCGTGAGGAATTATGGCTTACTAACGTTTTTAGCAATGGGGTGTGGTATTTTGACTACATATGCCCAGATCGCCAACGAAGCAGGGTTGCACGGGTTACTTGTGTACACGATTTCGGGATCATTGCCGTTATTGTTATTTGCGGCGGTGGGACCCATTATTCGTAAGCAATGTCCCGAAGGGTTTATATTGACCGAATGGACAAGACAACGGTTTGGGGTGGTGACGGCGCTTTACTTGTCCTTTTTCACCTGCCTTACCATGTTTTTGTTTATGTTGGGAGAGCTTTCTGCGCTTAATGGCGCCATCACTACCCTTACAGGATTGAACCCACTTCCGATGATTATTATTGAGTGTTTTGTCACCACTGTCTATACTGCATTAGGTGGGTTCCGTGTATCGTTTATTACTGATAACTTTCAAGGGGCGCTTGTGCTTGTTTTGGTAATTATCGCTGCCTGTGGGATGGGTTCATATATCCAGATCGATACCCTGATGGTGGGCCCTCTGGGTTTGCTCAAGGCAAACAAAGTAGGTTGGCAATTGATGTATATTCTTCCGGTGGCTATTCTCACCAATGATTGTTTCATGCTGGGATTTTGGCTTAGAACGTTCGCTCTGAAGTCGGACAAGGACCTTTGGATTGGAACTTCGATTGCGTGTGTGGTGACGTTTGTGTTATGTACCTTGGTTGGTACCACTGGGTTTTTGGCGGTGTGGCTGCACGACCTTGAAGTGAATGATGAAAACGGGTACAATGCCTTTTACATATTATTACTCAAGATGCCGGGGTGGTTAGTTGGGTTTATCATTGTGTTTATCATTTGTCTTTCCACAATGACATTTGATTCTTTACAGTCGGCGTTCATTTCCACCGTTTCCAACGACGTGTTTCGGAACAAGCTCCACATCAATTGGGTGCGTATTTTGGTTGTGCTTATCATTGTGCCTATCGTGGTTTTATCGGTGAAGGTCGGGGACGATATTCTTAAAATTTATCTTATTGCTGACCTTGTATCTGCTGCTGTTGTACCCTCTTTGTTCTTGGGGTTGAACACCACCTATTTCTACGTTCTTAATGGTTTTGATATAATATTTGGAGGGTTAGGGGCGATTTTCTTTGTGTGGATTTACGGGTTGGGATACTATGGGTCTGCTTCGGAAGGGGGGAAGTTGTTGTTAATGTGGAATGGGATTTATAATTCTGAAGATTGGGGACCTTTTGGCGCGTTTTGTATTGCACCGGGTGGGGGTTTGTTTTTGACATTATTTAGTTGTGGATGCCGTGCTGGTTTAGAATGGGTGCGGTCCAAGGCCAAGCACGAGCCCTATACGTTCTTTGATAGGCCAGAGGTCGCGGAGACGCTGGATCTGGAGGGATATGGGCTGGTAGACGAGATTCAAGAAACTGGGTCGATTAAGAAAGTTTAATGATTTTATATTAATACCAACAAATGATTTTGAAGATTGTCTCCTGATTTTTTTCCTCCTTGTGGGTAACTAGACTACCCCAATAATTACTCCCGTGTTTCTTTGTCGCGGTAAGGAAAACTAATGGTATTTCCTGGAAGAATGCAATAGGTAAAGAATTTTAGGATTTGCATAAACGTAGAATTTTTGATTGATTATAGTCACTTTAGAGAGTTAATTAATCTGAAGTGCTGGAAATAATGACACCGGCACCTCCAGATCTGGGCGTGTAGTGTAGGGGTTATCACGTTTCCTTTGCAAGGAAAAGGTCTCCGGTTCAATTCCGGACTCGTCCAATTTTTTGCTAGTAATCATTTTTACCAATCCTCCCTTAAGGACCAGTTAGCTATAATAGACTATTAATTAAAACATTACAAACTCCTTTCGTCCTAAACGTTGACTTTTTCGTTATAATTTTGTTCGCAGTTACATTCCAATTATGTATACAATTCGTGCTTTCCGATCCAGTGGCCAGCTGATCCACCGTACCATCCTATTCCTCACTCCTCGTGTTCAAACATGTTACTATAGTAAGGCTTCAAATATTATAGACAACAATGCAATTGTCAAGGGGTTGGCATACGTTAAAAAAGTCGACCAGCAACAAGAAAAGCTTGAGAAAACCCCCACCGAAGAAAAGGTGACCAAATTGATTGAATCAATCCAACACCAGCCGGAAAGTTTATATCTCTTGTCTTTATTCCATTATGAATGTTTCAAAATGGGAATCGGCCAAGACATCTCATCCCGAAAGAAGCACTTGGGGTACACCTGGAACCATTTTTTTAAATTACGGCCCATCCATAATGCCTTTTGGGAAAATTGTCGCTTGTTGGACATTGCAAACCACAACCACAGGCTCGGATGGAACGTGACCAACTTAGGGTTGTTGGATCCCAGTAATTATTCCCTGGAGGATTATAACGAGTTGCAACTGGGAGTGTTTCATGGCACTGATTTTAGAAATGTCGAGGGTACCCTGAATGAAAAGCCGTGGAAGCATCACGTAAGGGCGGTTGAAAATGATAAAGAATAGAATTGACAATGTATATATATTTAAATCGATTGCAGCTAAGCTTTTCGTATTTTCTTGACCAACCGTAATGAATCATCATCATTTGATCTTTTGCCCTCCACCGTTTGCTTATACAGATATCTTCTTAAATGACCATTTAACAACACCTTTTCAGGGGTATCAGTGACCGTAGCTTTAATACGGGCACCATCAAGACCTAAGGTCTTTACAAGAACCCCCACATCATGACTACTGCGACATTGACTCAGCAGTTGGGCCCCCAGACTGATAATCAACCCTCTTGACCGCAGAGCCCGGATAAGCTGGTGGGCATTATAAAAAAAGTTGGATCTAGTCAGCTGGGCCGACACTGCAGAGGCAACTGGTTCATACCCAGAAATCATCCCCCCGTAGCAGAGCTCTACCTTGATGCCCTTGTCAATGGCAGCACACACCAGTTTGTGTTTGAGATAGAATGGCAACCGGTTATCACTTGGAAAGGTAATTATATCTATGTCCAATCCGGTGCAAAACACGAGAGCCTTTTCCGAAAGCGGCACCGCACTGATCAAGTCGAATTGGTTATTAAGCTTGGCAAACCCGTGGCATTGAGCAGGATCCATCACTTGGAGGGTGACTCTGGTAAATAATTTCACCGGGAAATTATCCAAATTGAGGAGGGAAAGGTCGATGGGGTTGGGGTTTTCTTGGGGGATTTTTGTGTCGACGTCAATGTTGAAATTGACGGCGACGTGGGTATAGCCAAGATGGGAGAGGGTGATGATTGTTAGGCGGAGTTTGCGGATTTCATTGGGAAGTGGTTTGGTATTGTAAGTCCCAGGCCATGGTACATTTAAATCACAGAACATGGGGTGGATGAGGATGGGGATGAGTGAGATGAGGATGAGATGGGGGTGGAAAGAAAGTAGGAGATGAGTGTTAATGAATGGAGATATCGGGCGAGGTAATGGGGTAGAGAATGTGCGAGGAAATTATCTTCTAGGGAGTGCTGATTATATATATTTTTTGTATTGTTGGCACAGGTATTGCAAGTTTTGGTTTTCAACTGTAGGAGGACTGTGCGAATCTCGCTCACTAAAAAAGAGAACAGTTAGTTATTTGGGGAGTACAAGTGCATTTCTTAATTGTAAAGAGACAAAATGAAAAGGAACCGACAAACTAATAGTTTACTCTTGGAGGGTAAGAATTCTCCTTCGCAGCAATGTTGCTTCTAGCTAACTATCATTCCTGTGGCTGGTACAAAGCAAGCATTTGTCATGCAATAACAAGGAGCGAATAACAAACACAAGTTATACACCATACAGTATTAACAACCAACCTCTATAAAATCAGCAAATCATAGTTAAAAATTTTCTAATCTCATGCACTTACCACTCGTCCCTGTGGCTGGTGTAAATGGTTAAACAATAACTAGGTGCGAACAAAATCACCATAAATATACAACAGTACTATCCCCCACTAAACGCCTTTTCTTATTCTCAAAACAACCTAATAAATAAACTTATTCTACTCATCTCGTTTCCTTTTTTTATTCCTTTGCAATTCGGAAACACCAACCGTAATAAAATCTCTCCGCACAACAACTCTCTACTAAACCCACCTCCTTTTCCTATCATAACCGAAACTACTCTCTTGCTTTCCAACCTCTCCTCCTTCCACCACCCACTCTTCCACCCACTCTTCTCCCCACTCTTTCCTCCTTTCTTTCCTCCTCTTTCCCTCCTTTATCCCCCTCTTTCTTTTCTCCACATTCCTCGCTCCAACTTACCTCCTCAATTTCCTCAAAACCCCATCCAATAATCTCTACAGAGAACTACCCGATAATATTACCAATTAAACCACCTGCAATACCACCTTCCCAAAATATTCCCCTTCCCCACTCAGCCTCTCCTCTCCTCTATCACCCCATATTCTCCTCTATTAGTCTCACCGCGCACATCGAGAAAAATCACCATGAGTGACATTTACGTCGTCGTCCATGTCGCCACCACTTGCGACGAACTGACGGCCTACGTCACCAAGGACCTGGCTGAAGTCATAGAACTTGCCTGGGTTCTGGTGGACGCGGCCACTCTTGAAATTATCCATTCCCAACTGGTGTTTGTCCGTCCTTCCAACACCCCCATCACTCCTTATTGCACCCAGTTGCACGGGGTGTCATGGGAGCACGTCCGTGCAGCGGGCCTGTTTAAGGATGCCATCCATCTGCTTGACGAATATGTCCAAACCGACCTTCTTGGTCACGAGCTTGAGTTTTCCTTTGTCTCTGCTGATTTGTCCAAGCTACGCGTCCAGCTCCCGCGCGAGGCAAGAGACAAGGCGGTGGTTTTGCCACCGTATCTCCAGCACCCGCGCGTGTTTGATTTGGCCACTGAGTATACCAAGTGGCAACAATACCACCCGGAATCGTTGCTGTATCCGGCGAGTCTGGTGCAAAACATGGTGACGGCGTTGGAGGTGGAAATGCCCGAGGTGACGCCGCTGGAGCTGGACACAAAGGCTCTTGCCACTGTGGACTTGTACGGCCACATTTTGATCCAGCTTCTCAAAAAGAGTCTTCCTGTAGACGACCACCCCTTGGTGCTAGTGAAGCCCTACGACGCCGCCCAGGACGTCAAGGTATTTTTACAGGAACGCCTGAAGATCTTGTATCTCGCCAACCTCCCCCTGGACACCACCCAGCTGGAATTGGAGAGCTGGTTCACCCAGTATGGCGGGCGCCCCATTGCTTTTTGGACGCTTAAAAATATGGACGGAAGCGGCGGCGGCAGCGGTGACTCTACCAAACCTGGCCGGGCACTGGCAATCTCGGGGTTTGCTGTTTTTGGTAGCCATGAGGAGGCCACCGAGCTGTTGCTGATGAACGGGAGAGTACTCAACGACCGTGCCATTGAAGTACAGCCGTCTTCTACTCGAGTGATGGACCTGGCGGCCGAGGTGTTGACGCCGTTTCCCCCGCTGAAGAACCGCCCTCGTCCTGGCGACTGGACGTGTCCGCTGTGTGGGTTTTCCAACTTTCAAAGAAGAACCCACTGTTTCCGGTGTTCGTTCCCAGCGCTGCTGGCAGTGGCGATCCAGGAACTGATCTACCAGGGCCAGGGCACCCCCCAGACCGCCCGTCGCAACGACGAAAAGTTGTTCAACACATCGTTGATCAACGCGGCGGCGGCGACGGCGTTGCTTGGCCAAGGCGGCCGCCAACCCCAGCAATACCAACAATACCACCAGCAGAACGGCTCCCGCCAACCCTACGGCAACAACGTGCCGTTCCGGGCCGGCGACTGGAAGTGTGAGGTGTGTATGTATCACAATTTTGCCAAAAACATATGCTGTCTCAAGTGCCAGCTGGCGAAGCCTCCCATGCTTGCGTCGCACCCCCACCACCACCACATGGGGGGCCATTCGGTGAATCTGACCGCGGCTGCCATTGCTGCTGCTACGGCCCTGGGCCAGCCGTTGCTGATGAACACGTTTGTGGCACCGCCGCTGATGTATTCGGCGCCGTCGCTGACGGGGCTGACTCCCCACAAACAGCTGCGGAATAATCTGTTGACATATGGTGCTCCTACCACCAAGCAAAAGCCCCAACACACGGGGAGTCTGTTGGGGCTGATGGGGCTGGGGCTGATGGGGCTGGGGCTGATGGACAGCTACACCCAAGCCAAGTGGGGTCAACCGCCGGCGCCGCAGGCGCCGGTGTCGCTGGCGGCGGCGGCGGCGGCGGCTGCGTTGGGAGGAGGGTCTAGAACGCCCCAACGACAAACGTTTCCGTTCCATCCCCAGGGGCACCAGCAGCTGTCTCTGGACCCGGCGTTTAATTTATTGGCGCCGATGAATTCGCTTAATCTTAGCTGATGTGATTTTTAATTTGGGATGGATGTATAGACTAATGGAAGGATTGGAAGAGTACGGAGATAGTAAGAGTGGGCGGATACGTAAGATGAGCGGATAGATATTTAGGTTTGGGTGATAATTGTGGTGATGGTTAGCCATGTTGTAGATTTGACCAAATATCTTATTGTTGGGATCACAGTGTAGGGCCAGAGGCGGTGGCGGCGGTGGAGCCCGTGGGAGGAACTTTCGACTCCAGTAGCCTCTGCTTTGTAAACCTTGTTTCAAAAGATTTGTGATAGTTTAATAGGTTAATGGATTTTATTTTTTTTCAGTACAATTCTGTCTTTTTGGCGTTCTTCTGTATGACTTTTTATATTCTTTCTCGCTCGATTGGATTAAGATAACTGTTCAGTAAGAGAACAGTAATGTTTAGCTCTAGGAGCAAATTCACACAGTTAAGCTTACTGTAAATAGCCTGGAATCGCTGGGGAAGCTGACCGTAATATACACATCCTTTAAAGTTGACGGATTGTTCTTGATTCCCACCGAAAAATGGAGATCCACATATGTGATTTCCTAACAATTTTGACCATATTACCGATCATTATATGTAACTATAAGGAAACGTGAGATACGAAGGAATCCTACGAGGAGGGAAATCGGTGTCACAAATTGAATTTGACCATTTCATGTTCCTAAACGGTGTACATATAATAGTCATTTAAGGTCACTATCCAGTCTTTCTGCTACGTAAGAAGGTAGTAGCAATTAGCTTTAGTTACCACTTATTATTATGAGTTAAATGGAAGTTCTGGTGCAATTGGTTCTAAAAGTGGGGAACGATGATTATTGTTTATTCATTCAGTTTGCTGGGATAGTCTAAAATCGGGCCCATCTGTAAAAAAAAACACTAAGATTAACAGTGGATCGAATAGATGACAGGAGATAGTTTGCAGAGAGGTGAACGAAAAAAATGAAAGAAAAGTGGCATAAAGCTATAATTGCTAATGGAATTGGCGATGAAAAATTTCATTCTTGTCAATAGGTTCTTGTGGTTGAATTAACCCGTGTGTAGTGTATAAAACTTTTCATTGATAGGCATTAGCTTTTATGAAAGGTGTAATTGTTGGAGAATGCTATTAATAAACTTAAGTTTCGCCGTAGTCTATATATTGCTGGTGAATAAACAGCTGTCATTTTCTAGCCTCTCGTTTGCTCATTGAGTTGCTTTAATTTGACTCGCCGTTATTCTCATGTTTGCAATTTCTACTTAGCACTTGGCCAGCCACGTTGGTTTCGCCGCTGCTTTTTCATTATTTACTATTTCTACTTAGCGCCTGCTCACATCCACCATGTCAGTTTCGCTGCTGTAATGTTCCCTACCATCAAGTGTCGTTTGATTAGGAACCAGTTCACTAGGAAGACAGTTGAAAACAATCTTTTTGATTATCACCATCTTGCGTCTCCCCAACTTGCGTTTGTCTGGGCCCAATTTGACAGTTGTCTATTTTCTTAGTAGACTCTACATTAGTCCCATTTTTTCTCCTAGGTATCCCTATGTATACACCACTGGGGTGATTAATCTACAAAAATTCCACAGCTCTATTGGTGGTTTGAACTAGATTAGTGATTCGTTACTAGTCATTCCTCCTTAATTTTCCTGATAAGTCATTCTCGATTAATCCTTCGTGATCAGCTATTCCTCACAATGTTTCCTGTGGTTCCTAAAAGGTACCAATAAAATAAACCCCATTTGGTTAGTGTAGCTGAATAAAGTCCGCAAGGTAACATTGATACCCAGAAATATCCACTTTGGTTTCACTTAGTGACCTTGTTGATTGGTTAAAAGTGACTAAGAATAGATTGCATGTGCCAATTTAATTGTAACACTATTGTGAAATTACAATAATAACACCATCCATTTAATTACTATCAATGATCACAAAGTCAATGGTACGGCTCTGGCAGGCCAGCTTTAACTATCGTTTACTCGGTGTTACTTGTTGTTATGCGTTGTTTGTTGTCCTTCGGTGTTACTTCTTACCGAGTATCACACCGTTCTGGGAAAAAAATATCCATAAGAATCATGGATCACAACTCTTTTATCTTCTAAATTTGTCCATATTTACGCCCATCATTGTCTCCACAGATCTCTTATCATCACCCATCAACCCACCCTCGTCTAACATTCGTCGTCACTACATAGTGACAATATTCTAATAAAAAAGAAACTCTGATACAATCTCGCCATTCCTAATTTCCCCGTATCTCCCCACCCAATCTTCACCTCACCCATTCTCAGCCCCACTAATGTTCCTCTGGTCCGATTCGGACTCCTCCTGACATGACCGATACCGAGGACGATTCCATCACACCCAACTTGCAGAAGAATTATGCACGGATAAGAACCCGCCTTAATCCCAACCGCGAGCACGTGACAGGCGATGGATAACCCCGGAGCACTAGGAACCGCAAATGTGGCCAATCAAAATTGCCAAATCCAGCGCGACGAAATTAAGCATTACATTATCATAGCTTAAATTCAACTCTGGGGCGATGGTAGTACAGAGGCATATCGCCACCTCCGTTTGCCGTTCCCTATCGAATTAACACGTGTGTGTTTTCACATGTCGTTTTCCCGTTGCAGTCAACGGTTATTTTGAGGAAAAATATTCACCGGCGAAACGGTTCCGTGTCCCCGAACCGAGGTTCACCGTGAAAAATCAGAACTACTCGCCAACTAATCAAACTATGCCCCTCTCTATCGTATGTTTATTGTCATTTTTGTAGATCTTCCGATTGCCTTTTTCCCGGTTACCATTGCTCATATGACTGCATGTGTGCCATGTCATAGCGCAGGCACTAGAATTTCTTATAAAGGTGCCCCCCGCGTCGGTTGAAATTCTGTGATGTCTCGTGTATCACGGTTTCTACACCTGAAAACATTCAAGGTAGCCGCTGGGGCAACTGCTGTTGCTGGCGCTGCCGTGTTGTACCTTGATTATGTCAAGCTGCCAAACCCTTCTCAACGGGTGGTGGGACGGAAGCCGTTGGTGAAAACCGCGCCTGAACCTCCTTCTAGACAAGAGTTGATTTCGAGATTGAGCAACCAATTTGATGTTCTTATTATTGGTGGTGGGGCCACCGGTACCGGCACTGCGTTGGACTCGCAGACCAGAGGTCTTAACACTGTTCTTTTGGAAAAGACCGATTTTGCCCTGGGGACGTCGTCCAAATCGACGAAGATGGCCCACGGTGGGGTGCGGTACCTTGAAAAGGCAATTTTCCAATTGCTGAAGGACCAGCTTGACTTGGTGATCGAAGCGCTTAACGAAAGAGGGAACATGTTGCGGACTGCTCCTCATCTTGTGTCGGTGTTGCCGATTATGATTCCGGTATATAAGTGGTGGCAAGTGCCCTACTTCTTTATCGGGTGTAAAATGTACGATTGGTTTGCTGGCTCGCAAAACCTTCGGAATAGTACCATTTTCTCCCGGGAAATGGCGTCGGCGATTGCTCCTATGATTGATACCGCCAATTTGAAGGCAGCCTGTGTCTACCACGATGGTTCCTTTAACGATGCGCGGATGAATGTGTCTTTGGCCACCACGGCCATCGACAAGGGGGCCACTTGCCTCAACTACTTTGATGTCAAGCAAATCCTCAAGGAAGATGGCAAAATTGTCGGTGTCCGGGCCCAGGACCGGGAAACCGGTGAGGAGTACACTGTTCGGGCCAAGTCGGTGGTGAATGCCACTGGTCCCTTGGCGGATAAGATTTTGGAAATGGACGCTGACCCTCAAGGGTTGCCTCCAAAGGTGGAACAACCTCCCCGGATGGTTGTTCCCTCGTCTGGTGTCCACGTTGTGTTGCCTGAATACTACTGTCCCAGAGATATTGGTTTGTTGGACCCTGCCACCACCGATGGTCGGGTTATGTTTTTCCTCCCTTGGCAAGGCAAGGTCTTGGCTGGGACTACCGACACTGCATTGAAGACTGTTCCTGAAAACCCCTGGCCTTCTGAGGAGGAAATTCAGGACATTTTGAAGGAATTGCAAAAGTACGTGGTTTTCCCTGTTGACAGAGACGATGTTCTTTCTGCTTGGCTGGGGATCCGTCCTTTGGTTAGAGACCCTTCCAAGATTCCCAAGCACGGCGATTCCGGCACCCAAGCGTTGGTGAGATCCCACCTTATCACAACTTCCCCCTCGGGGATGGTTACCATTTCGGGGGGTAAGTGGACCACTTACCGGGAAATGGCCGAAGAAACCGTTGACACCGTTATTAAGCAAAACTTCGCCAGCAAGAAGGACTTGAAGCCTTGTCAAACCAACAGCATTGTCTTGATTGGTGGTGACGACTACCACACCAACTATTCCGCACGGTTGATTCACGAATACCGGATCCCATTGAAGCTCGCCAAGCATATGTCGCACAACTACGGGCTGAGAGCGCCGGTGATCCTTGAAACCTACTCCCAATCTGATTTCAACAAGTTGCCGGTGACTCTCGCTGCTCTGACTCTGTTCAGACCTTCCCACCGGGTTGCTCACGAAGAAAACACTCTTTCTTACCAATCGTTTGATGAGCCGTTCACGGTAGCTGAATTGTTGTACCTGATCAAGTACGAGTACACCCGGACTCCTATGGACTTTTTGGGCCGGAGAACCCGGTTGGCGTTCCTCAATGCCCGGGAAGCTTTGCAAGCTGTTGATGGTGTGGTCGAGATTATGCAACAAGAGCTTGGTTGGGATCAGGAAACTGCTGATAAGCACCGTAATGACGCTGAAAAGTATATTGGCCGCATGGGTATCAATCCTAAGCAATTCGATGTCGAGCACTTTGTCGTTCAATAATTAAATATAGAAGAATGGCATAACGAAAATGAATGTACAATATAAAGTATGAAAGAGTAGTGGAATAGGGTAAAGAGGAATCTTGGATGGGGTATCTGTAACTATGTGAGATACCTATAACCTTTTCTGGGGAAAGGATAAGCCGGCTATCGAAAAAACTTAGGGGCTTCTTTGAAAACTATAGTATTTTTCAAAGCGTACGTGATCAACGTTAAACAACTTTATGTCCGCTCCATTCATTTGATGGAAACATTCCCCTCGACATCCATTATACAAATACATTTTAATATAGACGCACCCCTGCGTTAGACAAAGTTATCACTAGGGAAGTTACCATTCATATAGTCCATTTCCGATTCAACGAAATGCTTTCCTTCAGGATAATATTCCTTTTTGAATTCATCAACCAACGTGATTCTCAAGTTTGTCACGTCACCTCCCAACAGTCCTGGAATTGTCCCCATGGTGCACCCACAGTTGCCGCAAAACAACTTGACCTTGGGGTGCTTCGATTGAGTGTCAGTACTGGTGTACCGCTTCAAAAAGTTGTTGGTATCGTGCCATCTCACGTCCTCGGTTTGGAAAGCACCATTGATTTGACCAAGATGGCCACTGGACTTCCGGCAATCAGAACAGAAACATGTGATGACCTTCGACGGAGGAAGGTCAATAAAGTAGGCCACCATACCACACAGACAAGAACCTTGGGGCATTATTACTGGGAATTTATTCTATCTATTATTGCCAAATTGAGAGCTCTTTATAGTTAAATAGCTCCGACGTATCCGACAGCTACGGCGTCGCCAATGACAGAAGCAGCAGGAGTCGCTGTCTGTACTTCGGGAAACTTGAAATTGGCAGGGAGTCAAATAATTGCCTTGGCAGGGGGGAGATGGCTTATTTTTATACTGTGGCAAAGAACTGTGGTGGTTATCCCACCGTTATGAGTTACTTTCCATAAAAGTCACGTGAAAACGATTGCTACGTTACTAGGATGGCATGCATCCGAATTGGGATAAAGTATTTGCTTAAGATGTGTTAGCGAATTGGACCAGGGGGCTGTATGGAAGCTTGTGGAAGGGTACCCCGAGATTCCCTATCGCAGTCACCTTCCTAATCTACTCCCATTCCCCACCATTTCACTCTTCGCACCGCACTTTTCATCCATGGACTACTATCTAGTGTCCGAGGACAAACATCAGCTAACGTCGCCCACCCCTGTAGACAATCTCCTTAAAGTCTATGGACTTGAGTGCGTTGCTAGGCTGCTTGCTCGGACCAATCTGGACGGTTCCAAGGGGGTCAAACTACGCAAGTCGTACAAGAACCACATTTCTGACT
This sequence comes from Diutina scorzettiae, assembly GCA_030563345.1. Classification (NCBI taxonomy): domain Eukaryota; kingdom Fungi; phylum Ascomycota; class Pichiomycetes; order Serinales; family Debaryomycetaceae; genus Diutina; species Diutina scorzettiae. The sequence continues at coordinate 54,056 of JAKUCB010000007.1, forward strand.
TGCCAGGAAAGCACCAGGTTTCTCTGGCCAAGCCGGTGAACCCGCAAATCTTGGACCCCGCCATGGCCACAGCCCCCAATATCATTTCCCCGTTAGATCCAAGTTTGCTTAAGCTGGCCTTGCAATTCGATAAAACACCTAGTGGGGGGATTCCTGGTTTCAATCCTGCCGATTTGGCGATTAATGACCAGCAGACGATGATGAGGGACGAGGATGAAGACCGCAAGGGGAAGAGAAAGAAGAAGGGGGATAAGGGGGCTCCCGAGGCGAAGAGAACACATTTTGGCTGACTGAATCGGAATATTGGGTGGTTGGCTATGAGTTGATTTAGTTATCGTTTCCATCGAAATGTTTTCCCGCCATTTTGCTGGATAGTTATATTTTATGAGTAATATAGAAGGATGTATGTAACAGGTATAATAGCAATTAAGTATGACAAGCTACTGAGCCGTTACTGAGCCGTTACTGTGACGTCACTGAGATTTGAATGTCATGGTTGAAAATGATAACAAGCTACAATATGACAAAGACAGTACCACTTACGATTTTGCTGCACCGATGTTTCCATAAGGTTTCGCTAGAATCTGTTCCTGTCGTATTTTTTACTTCATTGACTTGGCACTGAGCCTACACTAAATATCATTAATCGGTCAATGAGGCTATTTGTATGTATAGATTCGTTGTAGGGATTTGTTGTATCCGCTCAACTGATGTCCTTAGCCTTATATACACAAGTAATCGCTTCCGGGAGGTAGCAACGCAACCAACACATCGTCAGGGTTCTTTCCAGTCGCCCAAACCTGGTCAACGACCAGCTTCATTAATGTGTACATGCGCATTTGCGTAAACTCCGCTTGAAAGTTCAAAAATGCCATCATCCGTTCTCGTTGGTATTGGGTGGTGCTCAGCACACTCATTATATGGATTGGCCACACCATCTGAGTCACCATTGACGTTGTTCTGTCCAAACATCCATAAACATCAATAAATTCGAGGATATAGCGGTTGGGCAGCCGGCCAGATAAATTACAAAGAGCAACCACCCCCGCCAATGCCCAGCACTGAGCCCCTCGTAAACTAGCAACAAACTGGCTATCTTCAGGAACATACTCCCGGTAATTGATCAACAGATTATGGATGGCGTCCACTTCCAGCACTATATTGGAACCTGCCTTTTTTGCGGCCCGGAGGTGGCATATTTTATGGAAACAATGAAAGATTTCCCCAGGACACCCCATAAGCACAAACGTCAGCATTTCCGAACTGATGGTTCCGTACCACTGGGGCATACAAAATGGGACTCGGCAGTCGGGAGTCACCAACGCACAGAAAGTATCGTAGCAACTGAGGTAACACATCATCGCCAGCTTCTTGGAATCGTGTTGCAATTCGTGTTGGAAAGGTACATCTTCACACACCAGAGCAAACACTTGCAAAAAATAACGGGTCATGGAAGATCTTCCTGTTTCCATACACAGGTAAAGAAGATGGACATGGATGAGAAGAAGAATGATAAACAGCAGCAACTTGGAGGGATCATTGGCGGGGCCCAGGCGAATGTTGGAAATGAGAAAGTTCATGGCACGGTTCATATGAGAAATACCCTTCTGATAATATTCTACGGGGTATTCGCCCAGCTCATACATATGTACTGATGCCAATGCTAGAAAACACAGTCTGGCGACATCAAAATCGCAATATTTAAGCGCCAATTCAGGCCATGGCGAGTTGGGGTTCGAGTCTAGCATCGGAAGCAATATTTCAAAAAAGTGTTTGAGACAAACTGCCTCTTCTTCGTATGAAAGACGAAGGTTGGGGTCAATAGGAGCCGGGGCATCGGGGAGTCGAGGGGGGGGCGGGGGACGGGTGGGGCGCTGTCTATCATAAGTTATAGGAGGGTCCGCCGGAGGAGAAAACAGCACCAGTCCGAGCAGAGATGGCAGGATCTGGGGCAGAGACGGTAGCTGGCCCTCGAAATCCATAGCCAATAGCTTATCAATGTCAGGAATGTGCAAAAGATGTTCAAAGTTATCATACAAGTCCGACAGCACGAGTCTAGCCCCCTGGATGGGCTTTTCGTGTTTTTTCACCTTGTTGGTATTCACCCTCGGTTTCCCCACAAACGCCACTCGGAAATTGCCATCTTCGTCAGTCCGGTTTTGATTTCGGTCATCGTCAACGTCAAACAGAAGACGAAGACCGTACCCTTCACATTTTTGATCCAGCTTGACACAGTTATTGCAGTGGGGTTTCCCCTCGTCACATTTTCGATGACTAGAAGTTAGTGGATTTTAATGGTGGTCGAACACCTACCGTTTTTTACACGTCCAGCACCCGGTACGAACGCGTTTGATTTTGCCCATATACTACTTGGTAATGGCTGTGCGGTTGGTATAAATGAGTTGAGATTCGATCGCACCGGCCCGCCTCATGTGCATAGAAGTTGGCTGACAATCAATAATTAAGGTTTTCGGAATATTGCTGCGAAAGCTGAAGAACACGTTAGTAGCGTATGGAAGGTTGAGATAAGGGCGGCAATCGAATAAAAGAAGGTGGTTAGAGGGAGGTGATTCCGGGAGGTTGCTCGGCTTGTTTCCCGCAGGAGTGAGGGATTCGTGAGTAGGCACGAATTTGTCGCAGTGGACGAATTTGGATGTGAATACGAAAGCGGGAGTTCCGTACCATGTGTCAAGATTGAGTGACGTAAAGGTTTTTTAGAGATCGGAAGAGGCGGAAGTAGACATCTTACTGTGTAAACGCATGGACTGAGGTGATGACACAAAGTTTGTAGAAATGGCAGGTGAAAAAGAAGGGAGAGGTGGGAGAAGACTGTTGGAGGACCCTGAGTTGGTTTTTTGCAGCACCGATGTTTGCTATAATGGTTGCCGTGATCGATGCCATAAGCGATGCACTGGTGTTTGCCCTGATGTTTGCGTTTGCCAACGGTCGCATAGATTCTTGCAGCACTGACTTTCGCGTGAGGATAATGAATAACAAGGTTACCAAATCAACACCCACCCAAAGTGCACGATTAAACCACGATAGTATCACGAGACTCAAACAAGTGATCTACTTGGCAATCAATGACACTGTGCGGGACAAGTCGACCGACGAAGTGAAACAAATGACATCCATTCTCACCGAATCATGGGTGGGTCCATCTCTAGCGTCGTTTATGCTGAGAGCCAAAGAAACCAAATTACCGGTCTCATACCGAAGACAGCCTTTTGAACTCTTTGATTATGACCTGCTACGCAATTACCACCAGCAATTGGAGATCAGTCAGACAGCAAAGGAACAACAGCTACTACAACTAAACCTGGCATTGATACAAGAACAAATGCAACGTGACAAGGTGCGGGCCGCCGAAAAGATGTTGTTGCAGTCAGTTGTGCCTGAGACCAAGCGGATGGAGGCAGAGGTGGTGAGGCTTAAGGAGAAACGAGGGGGCAATCGAGAGGGAGGCGATAAGTTGACTACGTTGAGGGGCAAACGGGGAGAGGTGGACGCCGGTTATTTGGATGACGATATCAGGAGAATTGCAGCAAGCATTGAAAACAAAGTTCAAGGCAACGAAAGATTGGCGAATTTGACAGAGTCGCTCCGGGCCAGAAAGGGGTGATAAGAAAGGGATCACAGTACAGGCAATGGAACATGAAAAGAAATATTTATACTTTAGCTTCGATAATATCTAGCGTGCAGCAATCTTTTTTGGAGGCTCTTGTTGAGGAAGGTTTGAACGGATGTTCTGAAACCACAATACCGCCATGAATAATATCATTAAACATCGCTGCTGCAAAAGTCGTGTCGACCAGGCCATTGAGTAAACATCGCTGCTGCAAGAACGGTATCGACCGGGCTATTCGATAAACATCGTTGCTGCAAGAATCGTATTGGCCAAGGCATGCCCACAATAACTTACATATATTGCAGGCGACCAACGACTTGCCTAAATTGATCACTAGACAAGTCCCTTTTAGGCGACAGAAATAAAGTTGCTGGTGTGTTAGTCGTAGCATCTGCGATTTAGGGTATTTTTCTACATTTATTTTAGTAACCTTCCTAAATGGGTACTGATATCAGATTACGTTTACAATTGGATTTGTTGAGGATATTTTTAAACGACTAGGCTTAGAATAACCATTTAACCTTTAGTTTACGTCGGGATAGAAGTGGGTGGTATTTGCGCCTGATAGTAGTGAAGTGTTCATTGCTATCGCCAATGGTCCCTGCACTTGACGCGACGCGTTAATGCTATTGATCGTACAAAGTAAAGAGTAGGGTTCCAAGAGAGACGTCACCGGTCGCTTCGATTTCCATTCCTCCACCCCTCATGGTTCCCCTCATCTACCTAAAAATAGGTTTGTATTCATCGCCTTCACCTTCATCATCGCATTATCGTGTAAATCTTTGTTTACATCATGCGCATCACAATACGTTTATATACACCACTGGCACATTTCACCCAATGGCCATCCACAGTGCGAACCATCGACAACAAGTGGCCGTGGATAGGGTTGATATTTAATGTGACATTCTCTTCTATTATTCTTTCTTTTGTCTTTGTTTGTTTCCACATCTTTTTCTCTTGTTCTTTTTCTCCCATTCTCCTCCACGCTCTCTCCTATTGTTATGCTCTCGCTTTCCCTCCCAACGCCGCACCACCCGCACTAGGAAAACACAAACAACTAATCTTCACTAATCCCCATCCAACACTATACCCACAATACGCGCGACGCCTAATAAATGTCCAACATCCACGTCACCGTAAGGTGCCGAGATCGGCTACCGCGAGAGGTCCTGGCAAAACTGGCCCGGGTCATCGACATACCAACAGGGGGATACACCCCAAATGGCCTGGTGGTGGTGACACTGGCGGTTAATGAAGCGAAACTGTTCACTGTCGATGGCGTGTTTGGCGGAAATGCCGAACAACTGCAAGTATTTGATCACGTCGTGCTCCCTTTGGTAGGCGACTTTTTAGCTGGCACCCTGGTTACAGTTTTCACTTACGGCCAAACGGGGACCGGCAAGACCTACACCATGGTGGGAGACCCAGTCAAGAATGACGACGAGCTTCCCCGTCGAGCTGGCATTATTCCCCGCGTGCTTAAATACGTGTTTGATCATGTTTCGGGCGACTACACCCTAAAGTGTCAATTTGTCGAATTATACAATGAACAACTACACGACTTGATTTCCAGTGGCAACAGCCTCCGCTTATTCGAACAGGATGGCAAGGTCAATGTCAATGGTGCTGCTCCGTGCTATCTCCAGCTGTATCACCAGGGATGCCAGGTGTTGGCCCAAGGACTTGCCAGACGACGCACCGCGGCAACCAAGCTAAATGATCAATCATCACGACTGCATATGATCTTTACTCTCGAGCTCACTCGAAAAATCGATGCCGATACTTATTCAAAAGTAAAAATCAATTTGTGTGATTTAGCGGGCTCGGAAAATGTGCTGCGATCAGGAGTCACCAGTATTCGCGCCAAAGAGGCGGGGAATATAAACAAATCGCTTCTTACCCTCGGACGAGTAATCACCGCTCTTGCCCAGAATCCAACTAGAAGACTGTCAGGGGCGCAACAGCACATTCCCTACCGGGAGTCCAATCTAACCCGACTTCTCCAGGATCTGCTTGGTGGGTCTACTAAAACCGCCTTGGTCGCCACCATTTCGCCCGTGCGCGCCGATGTTGACGAGACGATCCTGACCCTCGATTACGCGACCAAGGCGAAAAACATCAAAAATGATCCCGACCATGGCCCCAGCGACGTGATTCTCAAACGGGTGCTTGTCAAGGATCTTACCAGCCAGATTGCCCTGCTTTCCAGTGACTTGGATGCCACCAAGGCTAAAACAGGGGTCTACATGACCAGTGAGCGCCACGAGCTACTAGTAGAAGAGTCCAAGGTTAGTAAAACCACCATCGCCGAGCTCCAGCTGCGGGTGGCCCATTTGGAGCAGCAACAGCTCCAAGCCGATGAATTCCGCATCCTCCACCGCCGGCAGGCCGACGAGTGGGCACACCAGCGGAATCAATACAAGGACCAAATCCATCAACTCTCCACTGATCTCGAACAGGCGCGAGACTTGGTGACGGCTAAAAATGACGACATCGTTCTGCTTACTAAGCAGTGGGAGGCGAGCCAGCGCCAACTTGGCGACGTCACCGCTGCCATCGATTCCTACGCCAGCAGTGCCGCCGAGCGGGTGGAAAAGGCAGCACTGACCATCGCCAAATATTATGGCGCTAGTGTTTCCGAGGAGTTTTCCAAAATGAAACGCCACCACCAGGGCATGGCAAATCAGATGATGGCAATCACTGGCGCTGGTGCCGACGCCATTGACGCCATTAACCAGTTGGCAAAAGTGTTGTCCCACCACGAGGCCAGTGCCAAGTCCATGGTGGCGGCCGTGAGCACGGCATTCACCAAAATGACCCGACCAAACCCGGTGCATGTCCGGGACCGCACCAATGCGGTAAAGGAACAAATGATCAAGGGCCTTGGACAATTGGTGGAACAGCTGTTTGCACCTATGGTGTCCAAGGCATTGGAAGCGTCGGTGAGTGACCACGGCGACCAGTGGAACCTTGCCTACACCACCCACCATGACCGCATCAAGCAGGCGGTGGTGGTGGCCGCCAAACACCACCATGGTGAATTGACCAACGACCGTGGCCACACCAAAGACATCCACACCCAAACCAGCCGCCAGTGGGAGGCGGCGGCCAAATGTGCGGTAGGGGCGATGCCGGAAATCGAGGTGCCGCTGGCGGAACCGGTGGTGTCGGAGTTATTACAAGTGGCTACGACCCTCAAACAACAGGTGCCCCAACTGACACCGCCGGTGCCGCCAGGAACAACCCCCCTGCGCCTGCCCCTGCGCCGGCGACCGCTGACCACCCCCACTCACACCCTGTCGCCCCTCCGCCCGTCCAACCTGCCCGGCAAACGGAAGCCCCAGCTGAAAATCCCATTGTTAACCCGTTCACTTGCCTACGACGACCATGCCCCCAAACGCCGCCGAACCAGCACTAGTGGTTGAGCGGCCAATGTAACAGTACTAATATATTTTAATGACAGACAAAATCTTCGGGAGCTTAAACACATTGCCGCCGAGCGTCCGTGATGGCGGGTGAATGGAACCCTGCCCAAAACGGCATGGTGATGCACCAACTGGTGACAATTATTTTATTTGTTTCGGGATATGGTTATGCTATGGCCACAAGGTATTCTGTCTGTCGCCACTGAGTGGCCACGCTGTGGTCACATCGAAGCCACGTACTGTGGTTGGCTGGGATTGCCACATCTCCACTCTCGCTCGGTGGCGGACTACTGCACCGGTAATGCTGGAGCCGTTGTTATGTATGTAGGTGGTCATGCACTATGACAAATAAAGTCAGGTCCCTCACAGAGAATGTTTGTCATTAATTATTTTTGTATGCATGACTCATGCCAAAACGCAGCGTTTAGGTTATTGCTACTGCAATGTCCGATGAGCTACCGTAGATCGCGCGCATGAGAATATTATTATATACATGAAATTATTATTCAACCCAATATGGGTACATGTCTTCACTCACGTCACCCGAGTGGACTCGGAGAAGCGCTTCGGAGTCGTTCTGCCGGTCGCCGCTGGCGATGACGTGGCCAGAAAACGGGGTTTTGTTGGCGTACCGTTTGAGTGCGAGAGTACTCTTTTTGTAGATGTGTTCCTTACGAAGGGGGTTACCGTTTTTATCTCTACCGGTGAACAGCTTGGCAATGTAGTTCATGATTGGTTGCCGGACCACGGCGTCGATGTTGTCGGGGAGGTACACAGCGATGGCGTCGGACGTTTCCTTTTTGCCGGTGGGGGTGATGTTGATGTGGCCAAGCCCCCGCAAAACAATGTCGATGGGACCATGAAACGGCGGGAGGATGTAGCGGGTCATTGTCGGAGGCGCTATGCCCACGTGAGGGCCGACAACAAGCTTATTTCCAAGACCGGTGTACTGGTCGGGGTTACTTCTTACGGCGTTTACCTTTTCCAAATCCTTGAATTTGGTCATTTCCACCAGCGTCACGTTCCGGAGCTGGAAAATGCCTCCCGGGAATTCAATGTCCACCATGCCTGCAAGCAGCACCACCTGGCCGGGCTTAGTGACCAGTAGATACTTCAGTTTGTAGGTGCCGGCGTCGGCGACGTTTTTGCCCTTGGCGATGGCCTTGAACACCAGGTGATTGTTATTTTGCACGTCCAAAAGGCCGAAAACGCCGTTTTTCTCGCTGAGGTCGAACCCGGGCACGTCGTAGATGGTCTTGTTTTCCAATTCGGCTTCGAGAACGCCTCTAGTGAGCCCCGGCATGTACAGAGCCCCCGGACCCACCACCGACGCCAATTGTTGTTTTAGTTGTTTTTTGGCACTGGCCCGCGCCAGCTTGATGCCTTGGTCTTGTAGTTTTTCCATTTGCTTGCGCTGGCTGCTACTCAAAGGAGTGTCATCTGCTTGTTTTTGGTAATGTTGGAGCTGGAGCTGGCCCACAAGAGTCAGTTTGCCCAGGTTGACGTGGCCGATCAAATGGGTCCGGTCAGGAAGCCACTGTTCGAGCGCTTTAATGTTCCACCCGAGCCTCCCCAGTACCACCATCACCTGGTCCCGGGGAATGCCATATTTGCTGTGAAAGTAGTCACCAAAAAACGTGCCGCCGTACTTGGTGGCTAAGTTATTGGTGGCGAATAGTAAATCGCTCTTATTGACGATGATTCGGAGTGATGGCCCCAGGTGGGCAAAAACTGCTGGCGGCACACCTAGCGGAAAGTCCTGGGCATTCACCACCAATGCCACCGGGGCGGTGGGGTCGACAAAGTTGATCATCTCGTGAAAATCAAGTTTCGCCAACGGCTCCACCATTTCCAGCCGGTACAACACGTCTCTACATCGCACACACTGGGGGGTCCCTTCATGTTTCTCATGGGGTGTCTTTGGTTTGATTCCAAGTAGTTCCCGATCACTTTCCAGAAGAGTATTCTCGATGGCCTGGTACTTGGCCATCGCCGGAGTGGGTTTCTTTTCTCCTAGCCGATAGAATCCAGGACCATGTTTGTCCACCGTCTGAAGTTTAATACCACACAGACGGCACTGGGGAAAGAGTCTTGTTAAAAGCAGCAGTCGGAGCATCGGTAAGGTGCGGCTCGATGAGAAGATGATTTGGTAGACGAACGAAAGAAACTACCTCCCGCCACACAAAATGTCGGTAGTTTTACATATATATAAATAATTGTGCTGGAAAGCCACTCCCCACCAGTTCCCCGTCCCATCCCGTCCTCATCCCGATTTGGGTTCCACTTAAGTATGGAAGATGCTAACCGTGGCCACCCCCCACACCCCATCCATGCCATCGCCACCAAACCGCCTCCCCCTCACCCACCGCCATCTAATTCTACACCCCTTCCTCTATTTCCTACGCCCCACCTTCCTTCTACATCGTCTCCCACCACTCTCTCCCACACTCATGCCATCACCTATTGTCGAAATCTCTGGTTATGTTGGGAAGCATTATTTTTTATGCTCCCTAAATGCAACGGGACCCAGGGCAGCAACCCACTGATATTTCCTATCCATATTTTTTCCCACCCAAGATCGCACCCACTCGCATTTTTCCACTATCCCACTCCTATCCACTACTTTTATGAAGCGGCCCACCACGTCGCCACTGCCTCCGCCCAAGCGCAAGCAACCGCTGTATCTGTCCACTGCCACGTCGACGTGGATCGCGTGTGGCCAGTGTGCCACCACGTTTGGCTTGGTGGCTACTGCCATCAAGTCGTTTGAAAACGCCGTGGCCCACGATCCCGTCAATTTGGACGGGTTGTGTGGGTTGGCCCATTCGTTGCGGTTGAACGACATTTCCGCCAACGAGACGGTGGGGCTGCAACGAGCCATCGACCGCTTACAACGAGCATTGGAGCAGCTGCCGTTGTTGTCGAAGAGCCCGCGGTTATTTAAAGAGTTGGCGGAATGCTTTTTGCTCATTGGGTTGAACAACGAGGCCCACGCCGCCATCCAGACGGCAATTCAGCTTGACGACAACGATGCGCTGTTGTGGCTTCTTTCCGCCCAGACTCTCATCCGGGTGGGCGCCAGACAGCCTGCGGGCTCGTCGCTCAACCACTGTCTTTCGTTGCTCCCGAAGGCTATTGGCGACTACAGCGACGGCGACGTTGAGACCGCGCGCGCCGCCCACGCGGAATTGGCGGCGATTGCCGCCGCTGACGGCAACATCGAGTTGTCGATTGCAGAATTAACGGCTACGTTGGCGCTCCCGGCGCCCCTGCTTGTGAGACTCGACGAACACATTGCTCTCTGGTGCGCTTTGTGCACCGCCAAGGAGCGTGCCAACGATATTGGCGGCGCCATTGCCGCCTGTGAACAGGCGCAGCAGGCGGTGGGCAATTCGTCGCGCATCTTGATGAACCATTCATACCTCCTTCTCTTGGACGGCCAGGTGGACGTAGAAAAGGCCCGCCGGGCGGTGTCGCTTTTGTCCAACATCATCGACCTCGACAAGGAGCGCGAAAGAGAGGCCGAGGGCGAGCCCGACACCCAAGCAGACTTTCTTCCCTGGTACCTTCTTGGCCGGGCGTACCTGGTGTTGGACGAGCCGCGCTTGGCCTACGACTGCTACCAGGTGGCGTTGCGGCTGGCTCTGAACTCGCCCATTACCTGGTTGGCGGTGGGAAAGCTCTACTTGGAATTGAAGCAATTGCCCGACGCGCTTGCTGCTTACTCGCAGGCGCTACGGCTTCAGATGGAAGAGGGGTCGCCGGGAACTGCCACCGCGTGGGACGGGCTTCTGTGTGTTTACGAGCGGTGTGACGACCAATTGGGAGACGCCGCCGATGCGTGTCAGCGGCTGGCGGCATGCTACAAGGCGATGGGAGATATGAAACTGGCGGCGTTCTTTGAGGAGCGGGCGGGACAATTGCACAAGGCGGCAAACAAGCAAGGGCCGGTACCGGAAATGAGACAGCCTCCTAATGTGCCTGAGTTTTTGTTGCGAGACTTGGTGGCGCTTCTTCCTAACGAACGGATCGCGTTTATCCAAGGGGGCGACGCCAACGCCGACGCGTCAGCAACGTCGCCGGCGGCTACCAAGGCCACGCCCAGTGCTGCGCCCGCCGCTGTCGCCACCCCCAGTATTGCCACCACCACCACGGCGCCGCCGGCCCCAGCAGCGCCGCCGCAATTCCCCATGCCGTTGCCCCAACAACCGACGGCATGGCTGCCGCTGCACCAGTACCGTCAACAGCAGACATCCACCCCCCAGCACACCCCCCAGCAATCGCCGCCGGTCGCCGTCCACCACTTGCACCCCCAACAGCCGCCGCAACCGGGACAGCCCCAGTTTCCTCACCAGCTGGGACCGCCGCCGCTACAGCATCCTGGGGCGCCCATGGGTCACCCGCAAATGCCAGGACAGCCTTTCTACTTCCAGGGGGTGCCCACGCCACAGCAGTACCCCCAGCCTCCGCAAAATGGCCAGTACCCCCCGCCCTACTATGGCAGCTACGTGCCAGTACAATATCCGGTTAATAATTGGGGATAATTGCATGAGAGTTAATTAATTGCTTAGTAAAGTCAATGAATACGAATGAGTCCACCATCGCCACCGCCGATCCGGTGGCATCTCGATTATCAAAAAAAAAATGTAACGTGCACTCATCATAAAACTCTAAATGTTCCTGAATTTAAACTCGGGGGGCATCAGTAGACACCTGTATGTGCCTTGCTGTAACGATCAATTAAATTGTCCTCGCAACCACTGGTGGAATTGGCTCCATGTCCACCACACAACCAGCCCCGTGACAAGGGTGTCACTGATGGAGACGCCGACGGCTGATAAAGCAGACACGGCTGAGTGCCCGCCGTCTTTAATCACCATTCCTCCTCCGCTGGCTCTAAGCATTGCTAGTATATCACTACGGGAGTCGCCCACCATAATACATTGGCGCTGGCCCCGGGCTTCTAACGCGGCCACCACCCGCTCCTTATCCGCACCAGTGTAGATGTTGCCGTAAGCGGTGTTTGTGAATTTGCCGGTGGTAAAGTCCACTTCGTTACAGATGTAGTTGGATATGACGATGCCCTCGGCGGCCATGGCCTTTCGCATCCAGTAGGACGTCCAATTGAGACTTAGAATCACCACGGGCAACCCCATTTGGTTGCAGCCACGGAGAGCGGCCGCCACTCCAGGACGGAGCTGGGGGAGTTTTCCCAGTGGCGGTGACGTCCACTTAAGAGCGTGGCCCTTTTCGAGTCTGTCGATTGATTGCTGCTCCACCAGACGCAATCCCTGCTGAAATCTCCGCTCATCGTCCACCGACTCCACAGGAGCAACTTGCTGGCTATAATTGCTGTAATCGTCGAGGTAGGCGGCTGTGTACGGCGCCAATGACTGGCTGGCGGCTAACGGGAGTGTGTCGTTTACCGATACCGTTTCATCCCAGTCAATAACAACGATAGTGTCTGACGTCATCACCAGGGGGACTTGAAACGGCACTCGCACTATAAATAAGGGGACAACACCACTTACCCCACCATAAACCCCAGTAAAATGTCCTCCAATCAATTAGGCGAACTCGGAAAGATTGCTAAAGAAGACCTTGGCGTCGACTTTAATCTGACCAAGCCCGCGGACATTCAAAAGAACGTTCAAGACGGATTCACCAAGGTCCAAGGAATGCTGACCGACGAAAAGAAAAACTTGGGCACCAAGGTGTCTGGTATCTTTGGCAAGACCGAAGGTGACACCAAGAAGGAATAAATATACTCTAGTTCTATAGTCAATTGATAAATCATTCGAAAACGTTTATAACCTAATTCGGGCAATGCATAACTCCCGCTTGATCCGACATTGGTTATAAGGCCAGTGACCACCGCAGTACCCCAGTATGAGTTCGAACATTTCCCCAGACAAAGACGTGTCCAAAGTGGACGCTGCGTTTGCCAAACAGAACATTCCTTCGGTGGAGGAACAGCAGCTGGCGGTGGACAATATCAACAAGGCGTTGCAAGAACACGGGGTGGATCCCAAGTGGCAAGAGTACGTAACGCTGACGTTTGGCTACATTTCACTGGCGCTCTACAAAATGTGTGTCGCCAGTGACAAGGACCAGGCGGCCAAGGATATTGCCCAGGACTTACAGAACCGGTGGGACAACTGGGCCAAAGACTACGAGGCGAAAAAGGCTCACAACGACGCCAGCGCTCAAAACGATACCACCGCTGGTGATAACCCCACTGCCTCGGAAAAGTCATCTGCCAACAAGTAGGCGGCGCCTCGTGTTAATAGATAATATATTATTGCCACCTATGCAGCATCACGCACATGTACATGCGGGGATTATACCTGCATATTTGATCTCGCCTATAGTACCCACCTCCGCCATTGGATTGGTGGGGAAAACAGGACCATGATGGCGGTGTTGTTGGTGGCGGGAACCCAGACTCGTTAGGTGTCATCTGTTTTCAGGCTTACCGTTGGCCGGAGAATTGGCGTCTTTCGTCACCACCCACTATTGTCAACCGTCTTTGTCATCGGATTTAAGATGGCATAAAAAAAATTTTCCCGATCGTGAGGCGAGGCAGAACACTAGCATAATATCCCGAGATTAAAGTAGGTTGGCTTTGTTGATATGAAATCATCCCACAAATGTCGAAAGATTTTATTTTTATGCCAAGGATTCTAGAAGACAATTAATGTTACTTAACGCAAAGCGTCTATTTGTCCCATCAAACCCAACACCCCGTTGGCAGACGACATCACTTGGCCATGCAAACTTCAGGTACGTTGGGTAGCAACTAACTTTACCACTTGGAAATAATAACCCTCAAGGCATTATTGTGCGTGGAGGCTATGGTCACGGTGACAATTACTAGGACGTTTCACCAGCACAATAGGGAGACGACATACATGTGCAGAGACTCTGTGTGATGGTTACAGATGGTGGGTGTTGTAGTGTTGGTTGCAGTGACGTTGTAGCGATTGCAGGTGTGCTGGCGTCATGGGTGCGATTTGGTGGATAGAATGGGGGTGAGTACTAGTGGATGAGGTGTATTGATGATGACTTATGGTGGCATACGATCCTAGCTGGTGGTGGTCTTGTACTCTAAAATAAAAGGCGCAAATATCAATTTACAACAATGATAACACAGAGGTGAGAAAACACAGAGGTGAGAAAACACAGAGGTGGGTATAGTGGTACAGGTGAAATATGTCTCTGCCAACAAAACTTGGCCAGACTTGGTCACAGTGGTTTAGATATTTCTTTATCTTCCCAACAAACAAATGGAAAGGATTTCATTGGCACTGGAAAAGTGGATGATTATCTAACGGCTCACTTGATTAAATATGAATTTCTTATGGCCACCCCAAAATCACTTGTGTAAATAATTCTGTAGCTTTACATTTAAACAATATGATTTAACACAGAAGTGATTTTAGTGATATTAGTGATATTCTCAGTCGATTCCTGTCTCCCAAACATACTCCCTGTGTATTTTTCTATTCTACGCCAACAGGCCCATGGGATCGTATACAGGATAAACCAGATAGTCCTTCAGCTGCCAAACATCATACAATTTTTGGCCAGCATATTCCTTCAGAGTGACAATCTGATAAACAAATTGGTCAAACCAATCGTCAGTCATAACGAAATCGCCATCCTCCCCATTGTCAGTACCCCACGAATTTTGAATCTTCCATCTCACTGGCTTGTCATCAATAACATGAACACCAACAATCACCATGGCGTGGGTCATAAGCGACGACCCTGACCGCAACCGCTCCTCCTTGGTCATTTTCAATTCGGTGTTGAAAACGTCGCCAAAGTTAAATCCCCGGAGATCCAACACCCCCAACTTGCGCTCGGAGAACTTGCCGACATCACAACCAAAAAAAATGGGCTGGTTGTCCTTGATCATGGCAATGGCGGTGCGTTTGATTTCGTCGATCGAGGTGTTGACATATTCCACCGGCTTGCCTTCCACAATGTTATTGAGTTTATCCACGGTGAACAAGGTGTCGTAGTCGTTTCTGGGGTCGTTGATCAAAGAAAAAGTCTCGTTGACGTTATATTCAACATGATTCTGGTAAAATTCAAGCGGCGTCGTTTCAAACAGGTGGTATTTCTCGTCCTTATCCAAAAATTCCCACAAAAACTTATCGGAAGGCAAGGGAGGGGTGCCAAGAGTCACAGAGAGAATGGTGTGGAGCTGGCGAAGCATTGTTTGTCTCACTTCATCGATATTACCCTTTACCGCCACCAACTTGCGCAAAATAATCCCGTATTCTCGCAATTTTTCCGAAATCACATAGTTAAGCGGAGCCAGCGCCGACAGCTGGGCGTTATCGGGAAACACTTCCACAGGAACCGCCCCGTACTTGTTGACCAAATTAATAATCATATCCCACTGGCCACCATCGTTAATTGGCTCCCGGAACAAGTGCTTGACATATAAACTTTCAAGGTCTTGATCGGCAGTGGCAATTACGTTTTGCAAAAACACATTACACTTTTCCAACTTGTCGTAAAAGTAAAAATACAGCTGACTAAGCTGGAACTTGTCGCTGGTGATATTGTACTTTTCCAACACCTTGGTGCGCAACACATTGGAGGCAGCAAAGATCCAGCACCGTCCACTCAGCTTCTGGTTGTTGGCAAACTTGTTCAGGCCCACCACCGACACTGTGTGGTTAAATAAGAACAGATCCCGCTTATTGGTGGCATACTTCGTGTTGACCACATTGTAAAACGGATTCTTATTGAACAGTTGTTGCACCGCACGGTTTTTCGGATCCTTTTGCACCGAGTGGTTCCAAGTAGCAATGGAAGACACACCGATGGCGGCGTCTTTATTGATGGATAAATCGATAAGTTTAGAGGTGATGTCGGGAGACATGGTGATTTTTAGTTTGGGTGGCAAACAGCGGGGATCGGTATATATATATTGTGGCTATCGTGCCGCACCACCAGCGTCAATTGTACCATTTCAGGAAGTGCCACGCGCGGCAAGATAAGAGTAGGTCGCAACGGAGACGAGTATTGGAGGAGGAGAGAGGTGAGGCAAGTGAAAGCGAAGAAATCATACGGTACGGTTTGCCCATAAAACCACAGATAAAAGCGTCACACAGAACATAGAGATCCTGGGATTATTAGCAAACTTTTGTGACGAGTACTGTATAATGCCACAGCCACCAAGGTGCCGTGTCTGTGTGGGGTTAGGTATCTCGATATAGACGGGTAATAGACACAGAGATAATAATAGTATCAGCTATTTTAATTTATCGTTTAATTAGGGGGTATCGGTAGCTATTTTTACCCCTTCTTTTAGATTACTAAAGTCATTAACTGTAGATGTTGGCGCTTTCGGTGTGATATTCCAATGGGATGCTGAAATGTTAGTCAGCTATTTTGAGATTTATAGAAGCATTCCACACATTTTCTTCTGTGATTTTCGCTCGTTGATTCCCTGATCTTCTATTTTTATCCTGTTCATGGTCGACAATCCAATCGTTCCCATTATTTTCTGGTAGATCCGTCACGTGGAGTGGTGGTAGCCACGTGCCTTTCCCTTTCTATCAATGCCGATCCCCCTCTAATCTTTCTTTTAATTATCTCAACAAAACCGTTATTGCACTACCACCATCTAGAAATGCCGCTTCCTGCAAATAGCTGTGCGATTCTGCAACTCTTCAAGTGAAGAAGTTCCTAACCGACAATTCCACCGTCCCTGAATGCAAAACCACAATTTCACTGTCCCTGAATGCAACCTATTATTTCAAGGAACAATTCTCCCCGTCTTGAAATAGGACTAGAAAATAACACCCCCGACTCAAAATAGCATTTCTTTTTAACGTACTATTACTATATGTCAAACTAAACCAAATGTACGCAATTTTCCTTGCAGTTTTCTGATTACTTATGCCATTATTCCAGCTTTTCCTGGGTTTCCTGCACCTGGTGCTTTTTCCGCCGCTTGTTACCAAACTCGTCTCTCTTCTTGCTGGAATACTTCTTTTCTTCTCTGGGACGTTTTCTGTCTTCTCTGTCTTCTCTGGGCTTGGATCCGTCGAACTTGCCATCTCTGGGCTTTCTGTCGAACTTGCCATCTCTGGGCTTTCTGTCGAACTTACCATCTCTGGGCTTTCTGTCGAACTCACCATCTCTGGGCTGAGATCTATCAAACTTGCCATCTCTGGAACGAGATCTGTCATCTCTGGGCCGCTTTTCTCTAGGCTCGTCGCCTCTATCCCGAGATTCCTTCTTTTGTGCTCTGTATTCTCTGAATTTTTGCACTTGTGCCCGCTTTTCAGCGGCCTCCTTTTCCTTTTCCTCCTTCTTGGCCTTGGTCATTTCATCCAAGGTCTCTTGTTTCGCTTCCTTGTACTTGGTCAGCCGTTCTCTAATCCGGGGCTTCTTGGTTTGGCCCTTAAGACCCTTGATCCCGGCAATCTTGTCACCCTTCCGTGCCCGTTCCCCTTCAATCACCGTCTTACCGGCAGTCAGCCTGTCAGCCTTACCCAAGATCAGTTGGGCTCGACCAAGCTTGGTCCGTTGAGACTCGTTAAGCTTTTGCGCCATGTGACTCTTCTTCATGTTGTCAATGTGGTTAGGCGACCACAAAGATGGCTTGGCCTTGGCCAGCGTCCGCACAACACGCAACTTCCGCCCACTCTTCCCCAGAGCGTATTGGAGAGGCTTGTCGTTGGCAGCAACAGCCTTGGTCACAGAGAGAGTATCCTTGAATTGAACATAAGCAAACCCCTTACCCAAGTTGGTGGCCAGGTCACGAATAATCCGCACCAGCTCGACGTCGTTGTCGGTCAATTTGTTGAAATAGTGCCACAAACTTTCTTCTTGTTCGACATAATCCAAATTACCCACAAACACCAGTCGCTTGTTGACCTTGGCTTGAGGATGGGCTACATGGTCTACCCGCAAGTGGCAGTCTTCGAAAACGGTCCCGTTAAGGTCGACAGCCTTTCTCGATGCCGCCCGGTCTTCGTAAACCACGTAGGCATTAATCAGGTCCCGTTCAGTGTGGATGGCCTTGGCAGCAAACGCCAACTTTCTGGGGATGTTTTGGTCAAACAGAATCGACCGGAATCTCACCGAATCGAGTTTACCAAAAGCGGCAAATAATTGCTTGAATTGACGTTCCAATTTCTTGGTGGTGGCCACTGACTTGGGGACGTTACCCACGAACACGGTTCTTTCGGCCTTGTCGAGCTCTGACTCCTTAAGGTCGACGGCAGACGCCTTGGAGGTTTTCTTTTCATCCTTTTTGGTATCTTCCGATTCTTTGGAATTCTTGTTTTCCTCATATTCTTCCTTTTCTTCCGATTCCTTTTCGTCAGATTCTTCCTTTTCTTCCGATTCCTTTTCGGTAGTCGTTTCCTTCAACACCTTTTCATAGTAATCACGTTCAAGGTTTTCGAATTCATCTTTCTTCTTGGACTTAGATGGACGAGTTTCCTCTTTTTCGCCATCTTCATCGGCATCCTCATCGGCATCGCCTTCGACATCTTCTTCATCATCATCCGAGTTGTCGTCTTCCTCATCTTCTTCAGCATCTTCTTGTTCATCCTTGTCTTGTTCAGCTTCGTCCTTCTTGGGTTCCCCTCTCAATCTCCGTTCCAACTCTTCTTGTTCCTTCTTCTTTTGTCTCTTCAGCTTCTTCTTCTTTTCATCATATTTGATATCAATGATCGTCCGGGTGTTCCGTAACAGATCACGGCCAACGGGACCATCGGCCTTGTTGTCAAATAACTTTGACACCAGTGAGTCGGTAGACCCCTGGAAGAGGTTGGAGAACATCGACATATTGATAACGCGATGAGGTGCGATGAGATCTGGAGATGGAGGGGTGAGAGAGAGGGATGAGAAATGAGAATATAGGAATAAGGAGAGGTGGGAGAATTGGATGGGGTGTGGTGGACAGGATGTAAGTGTGGTCTATGCCCTTCTGGTAACAGCTAATGGGCAAGGGGGTGTTGTTTAATAATTGCATTTCTATCGATAAGGTATTGTAGGAGAGAAATGGTGTGATATTTGAGCGATAATTGTAGAAAACAATCTATGTTGGTTCATTGAAGTTTCTAATGATAGGTTCAGAAAGTGACTTTTGGTTTTAAATACATTTTGAAATATATTCAAAAATCTTATGAAATTGAATATCCTCATAATTGTTCAAGCATTCAAACTTAAATTTCGAAAGAGTCGACACAACTATTAACAAAGCTAGTTTGAGGTATTGTTTTGTATATTTTATGGCTCTTGTTACAACTGATCAATTCATGTATCTCTACTATTGATGCCTCTTTGATGATTCGTCAAGACAACAGGAGAAGTTTAACTTGGCAAATCGAGACTATTGTTCACGCTTCAATTACCATGGGTTACTAATTGTCTTACCCATGTGAGTATACCAATATCACCGCCGGTTTTCTTACGGTGTTCGTGTACGACAAATGGGTCCTCTAGCCGATACTACTAGACTGACGCCCATTCATTTGAAAGAATTGCAATGAAAAAAATAATTTTAGAACAATACTGGTGGATTTATTCGTTATTCCCAATCCCTGACTTGCTATGATTTTCTTTGGATTCCCTATACAAGATAATTTACTAGTCCAAAAATTTCTGGACTGAAGAAATATGCCCAAATACCATATTTTCACATAATCGTAATACCGCCTCCTACAAAAACCTCCATACCTACAACCACCGTTCATCTTTTTATCCCTTCCAGGGGTTCAATTCCCCACATCCCACTGCCAAACCACCAAAACAAACACCACTCCACCAACCTAACTTGGATACCACAAAGAGCAATAACCAAAACAAATAAAATATCCAATCCCACCGCCGTTCATACCCCTCCACCCTCCACCACTATCTCTTCCAACCACCCCCCCACGTTTATCCTCCATATTTATCCCACCCTCTCCGTAATTTCGATTGTGACGCGCGCAAAAAATACACATCGCCGGCACTCCTGCCTTTCCACCGTCAACGAATCTAGGCCCTTCCACTCACCGTAAACTGTGGGTTCATGAGCGTACCAGAAACAAGCAAACGAACGACTCTGGTTTCCGAGGATAACGCCAACACAACCGCCAAGGAGCTGCCATTGACGGATATCGCGGTGTCGCCGCCGTTTGATAGCCAGCAGGAAAACCTCATGCCCCTGGACGTGCTGCTGGAGCTTTCCGAGATAGCCGCAGACTCAGAAGCGGAAACAGACAAGATGGACTTTTTCAATGGTCCCAATTCCGATCCGCCGAAGGAGTCGGATTTACAGGTGTTGAGTAAATTGACGGAACTACCAGCGATGGAAGATCTGGACGTGGAGGAGTTTATGACAAAGAAGCGGTCACGAGAAGAGGATGGGGATGACGAAAATGAGCGCGAAGACAATAGTGAAGACCAGGGCGAGAAACAGGAATCTAATGGCAAGAGGAAAAAAATCGAGTCCCGAAAGTCGCTGCCAAAGTCACCATCCGATAATCAAGAAGCGGACGATGAAGATGGCGACGAGGAGGGCGACGAAGATGGCGATGAAGATGAGGTCGATCTCAACGAACAGCGCCAGCTTGCCATTGGGGATCTTATTGCCATTGAACACCAGTTTGCCCTATTAAGAGATAAGCTCTACCACGATAAACTTCTGCTACTTGAACGGGAGCTCCAGCTTTGCCTTGAGGGCCTGCATCCGGAACTACTGAAGATTTATTTCAAGGTAAATGAGTTTTACCAGGATAACGTCAAATTGGCCAATCTGAACTTCTCCTACCGCCTCAAGTGTATTGACCGCGAAACCATGGCTACCCGGACCCTGATCCACCAGAATTTCCTCAGAAGGACGATGGAAGCCAAGAATAATAAAATTAACGAGACAACGCTGTTGTGGTATAAGATCAACAAGGAACGCAACTCGTTGGATCAGTTGGTGGAGGATTTTGGCTTCTCGGCGTTGCCAGCGCCGCCTGTGTTTCAAACAGGGCCCGATTGGGAAGAGGTGGTGGTTCCGAATAAGCGGGCGGTTAAGCAGGCCCAGGTGCTGCTGCTAGTGCACCAGCGAAACCTGATAAACCACCAATTGGGGGTTTTGAACGGGTTGGTGGAATATAGCGGGTTTCCTCGAGCAGTAGCGCTGCCGGCGGCCGACGATCGGGATCCTGCTGAATTGTTGTTAAGAAAGGCTACTAATGATGAGATTCAAGACGACTTGCGGGCCATGGGGATTATATAAGCGGCGGGCGGGCGTGGTTTAGGGGAGGATGATTTATGAGCAATGGTAGAAACTGTAATATACAAGATGACAATGACACACCGCTACGACATTTTATTACCAAACTTCACCTCGCCACTTTCTGGGTTTAGATTATGAGTATAAAGGATAATGAGTTCGTAATAACTATAAAATATGGTACAAAATGACGATGGCGACACTGTGGACGTCTACCTTAAACTCAATTTCAACTCTGTAGACGTCAAGAAATAAACCCATTCTTGTTCACAAACCTCAACTCCGCCATCCACCGGTCCTCTACAAATACTCACCAGCCCGGTGATGTCCTTGGCCCTCCCCGTATCCAATGGTTTAAAGTGAATTACCAAATGACTTCTAATAAGCAAGTTATACATCAATTGTTCACTTTCGCTTACTGGTTGTGGCAATACAATAAACATCTGCTCACAGTGTTTCTGTAAATCCTGAAGCAACTCCGTCAACACTGTGGAAGAAATGGACGTTGCCAATTGCAAAATTTCCACCCCATCCACAATCACCACCCCGTTTACCTTGGATTCTATTTCCAGAAATAACTTTCGTACCAGATGTTCATCAATTACTCTTTGAAAAAGATTTGAGAAACAATCGATGTATTCAAACGATGGGGTACCCACCAGCTTGCAACCGGTTTGGAACACATCTTTGGGATTGGAGAACGAGACAACAGTTGCCCTTCCTTGAGCTGGAGTTAGGGAGTTGTTGATACCTTTTGCGGTGTTGGTGGTGGCCACTGACAAAAGGGTGGAAACAAACCATAGAGGGGATGTACCGGGTGCATACAGGATAGTCAGAAGCGAATGGTCATGGATTTTTTTGTTGATAATCAGGTTGTCTGAGTAGACATTGAAGTCATGGCGAAGCATCGTGCGGCTTTGGGAAAAGAGCGCGAATCGCTAGAGGTGAATAATCTAGCTTTTGTTGGGACCAAGCACCCATGGAAATTATGGGTAATAAGTTTTTAATATTGTTTGAATTAGTTGACGATGTTATGTAATGGGGGTGTTTCATGTCGAATCACGTGTAATCGTTACCAACAAAACAATAGAAACGTTGAGTATAGAATGTTTACTTGTTGGAACAAAAATATAGAGACTGCCACTAAAGTAATTGTGGCCCAATATATATTTTTTGCTTCAAAGGCAGGTGCTGTTGTTTTATTTCCGCTGCAACAAGACGCAGACGTTTTCATACTAATAAAATTTGAGATTCGTAGTTCAAAATTACACCAATTAAATATTGTCACATTTTGATTTATTACCAAATTGATTTTTTCCCCATTAATATTATGATTTCTACCCATTTTCATTTTCATACCTTTGGTTTTCCTTTCTTCTGATATTTCATTACTCCACTTTGGTTGCGCTACCGTACCAAAAAGGGAAAGGGCTACAATTGTTTGCAATTTCATAATCAAAAATCATAATGCACCATGCAAATGTAATAGTGGCGTAATCCAGCAACCAGCACTGCAGAATGACCATGCACGGAATTATGCACTCAATTTCATGTTTAAAAATTAGCAATCTCGTAATACTATCCCCAGGAGCACATGATCACTTGATGATCTTCGTATCCATGATGATCTTCATATCCTTAATGACATACTCGATGATCTCAAATACCTATAATGACTTATTTATTACGTCATTTCTATGACAATACAAACTAGATAATTACTGTCTGTCTATTCTTCGGCGATAATTTCCGACACTTCAAAGTCTTTTTCCAATTGAACAGCCTTAGGCGAGTTCAAGTAAGCTCTTCTTTCTTGCTTCTTGGTCTTAGAGTAGTCAAGGAACTTGCTTTTGGCGTCATTAGCTTGCGAAGGCGACAAGAACCCTTCAACACCTTCAAAGAGTTCAGTGAAAGCATCGTAATCAGTGAACTTAGACCGAACCTTCTCCTTGGGGAGAACAGCCTTCTTCACAGTTTCAGCAGCAGAGTCAAACTTGGTCTTCAAGTCAGCAGCTTCACGCTTACCCAAGATCCCTTCAGCAGAATCAAACAATTCATTGTAAGTGTCCTTTTGGGTACCTGCCACAAAATCCCAGAACTTCTTGGATTGTTCAGCAGTGGACTTGGAGTATTTGGCAAAGTGGGCAGTGGCAGCAGCAGCGGCTTGGTTAACCTTGCTTTGAAGGTCCTTGGCTTGGTCAGGAGTGAGAATACCTTCAACTTGGTCAAAGATTTCGTTGTAAGTATCAAACCCGTTCTTGGCAAGGGCCTTGGCTTGTTGTTGAGCCTTTTCAGAACCCTTTTGCGCAACTTCCTTGGCTTGCTTACCGGCTTCCGTAGCCTGCGATTGCACGTAATTAGAAGCAACTTCCACCTTCTTTCTCAAATCTTGCGCTTGTTGCTTACCCAAGATACCTTCAGCTTGGTCAAAGATTTCATTCCACACCAGGTCGGCGTCAGGAGCCAGCGACCAGAATTCTTGCACGTGGCCAATGGTGTTTCCATCAGCATCCTTAATGGGAATGGCTCTTTCGTGGACCTTACCCTTCTTGTCCTTAGAGTACCACCAGTAACCAGCACCGACAAGAGCACCAACCCCGAGAATCAATCCCACGTTGGAACCACCTTCCTTTTGAGGTTGAGTGGAATTGAACCGCTTAGGAGTGGCACGTACCAGCGATCTGAGGGCAGCCCCCCGGGCAACGTTGCGGACAGTGGCACGGCTAACTTGTCTAAACATGATGAATGAAATTTGCTTAATAAAAACCTAATTGCCAGCGACTTTATAACCTATTTATGAGCCCCAGCATTATGCCGGACCCACACACCCCCAACGCTCATTGGTGCCTGACGTAATGCAGGTCGAAATTGCCTTCCGTTGCTTCCGAGGTTTCCGCAGTATCATCGACTCTGACGACGAGCGGGGATGTGCGGGGCAGTGTTTCTGGCTTCAATACCCATCGAGTAAAGGTTGTCAATAGATGTTGGTGGTTGGTTGTTTCTTAGTACCACCCAGCAACTACCAATTTTCACCCTGCATATACCGAGAAGGTGGCTCGGCGCCATGAACCCTGGCCAACTGCCAAAAAAAAGTATATTAGCTACGATATAAACCGATGGGATTGGCTGGCATTCATGCACTGTCGTCATTTGATTCAACTGCCACACAAAACATTCGATCTCAGTACCGACTTTACGCTTCTGCACCACTTGCAGCCACATGCAGCCTCAATGGGAACGAACCCCTTTAACTGCCTGGCATAGGCTGGCATAAGGTGAGCTATTAATTTAGTATTGGCCATCCACGCTTGATAATTAAGGTTAGAAGGATCATCACAATTTTGCTGGTAACATTGGTCGAAGGATTCCCCAGCAACACCGCCAAATTGTTCTTGGTCCTGTTGCAGCTTAATCTTCTTCGCACCAGTAAAAATACCACCAGCAGGGATTCATATTTGAGAAAGCCATCGTAGTCGAGCCGGCCGTTAAACGAGAGTAATGTGTAATTGAGGCCTAGGTTCTTGCACCTATCTATGTAAAGTTGGACAGGAACTTATAATTAGGTGAAGCCAACATATCATAAACGAAGCACACACGAATGTGTTTGTTCTATTTGGGGGTGAGGTTGTCTGCATAGTATGCCAGTTCCAAAATGCCTCCTCTTCCAGCGAGAAGGATATAAATCGGACAACGTAGTTTACCTTGAATTTGGGGAGTTTCTTGCCACTTCAATCACGGAAATGGCATCGGAGCCGATATCATTGATACCGGGGCCTTCCCAAGCCGAGTCGGTGTGGACATCCACTATCACCACATTGTTTTGGTCGCCATCGACAGCATCAGCAATAATGTTCACCGTGGTAGCTTTCTTTCTGTCTGCATCCACCTTAACAGTGGCTTCAATAAACTTTTTTGGGTGTATTTCAAGTCTCTTCTTGAATTCTTGCCCCTCCTTTTGTGTGATCCATAATGTGGGCACGTCTTCATCTCTGCGATCATGAAACCAATGGGCGTTCTTTTCAATTGATATGACCACCGCCAAAGCACCTGCTTTGCCGGCATTATAGGAATTTTCCCCTGAATCAGCACAATTGTTTCCGTCAAGCACAATGTTTCAATACTAGATGTGGGAAATTTAGAATGTTACACCAGTTTGCAACTTTGACCAACTTGCCATGAACTGGGTTTTTACAAGGAGTTGCAGGGGTTACATAAACAGCTCGAACCGTCTTGATTTGGGTGCCATCAATCACCCATGATTGCGAGTTCGTACGTATAAACGGGGAGTTGAATCTTTGGATTGAAACCTTCTAGTAGCCTTGCAATTGATTCAACCCCCGAAAAATATAGTTATAGTGTTCCTGTGACCTTGGGAGCCAATTACTCTAGTAGGATAGCCAAATTCTGATATCTACGTTTTGGAAATGGTGAATAGCGGTAAATTGTCTTCACTGATGAGTTGCTGGAGGTCGTTAGAATTTTCTCATAATCCCATCTAATTAACCGAGTAAATACTACCGTTGAAATAGGAATAGAGTGATTGGAATGGCGGGGCAATTATCACCGCTACCATCAACAAACTTGTTAACAACTTTATCGTGATTGAAAATAATAGTTTTTGATGAAAATATGATAACCATTAATCAATTATTCATGCCCTCTTGAAATATGCGATAAAAAACATTAACTGATAACTACTGTACAGGTACATTTAGCATAAGCTGAAAGGACAATGCCGTGCGTACGCATGGCATAATGTTACTTTAAATAGATGGGCAGTTTGGTAGAACAATTCTGCTGAGCCATCTCGTGTTCACTGACATGATTTTGTTGACGGGTTAATAAAGCGATCTGCTGCATTTAGTAGAATCTACCTTGATTGTTATCAAAGTTCTAGATAGACAATATTTAAATTTAGCTAGATCCAAGTGATATAGATAGACAATATATCTATCCTTATGTTTACTTGTCAATTAGGAGACCTTCAATTTTTGAACACTGCAGCATTCTTAAATTCCTTTCCTAATACTCAACTAGATATGATTGATTCCTATATTTACAACTGTAACAAGATTACACACAAGATTACATATAAATGGCTCGTTTAATTTATTGAATCTAATTATTCTTCTTCCGCTTCTTCGGGCGAGGTCCCTTCTGCCCTCGCTGCTGCTGCTGCTGCTGCTGCTGCTGCTGCTGCTGGAAAAACTGTTGAAAGATATTATCAAAATTGACATGGCCGCCACCAAAAGGATTCCCGCCCTGGAAACCACCGCCACCTTGGGAATCAGGGTCGTTGGGATCATCACCCATATCGTAGCGATCGCGAAGCTCCTTGTCACTTAATACTTCATACGCCTTGTTAATCTCTTGCATTTTAGCTTCAGCTTCTTCAGGACTCATTTCCGACCCCTTCGCCTTTGCTTTATCTGGGTGATATTTGAGGGTTTGCGTCCGGTATGCCTTACGGATAGTCTTTTCATCAGCTTCTTTATCAACGTCCAAAATCTTATAGTAGTCATGTTTTGGTGGTTTCTGTACACGTTGTTGTTGTTGATGTTGTTGATATTGCCGCTGCTGCTGCTGCTGCTGCTGTTGATATTGCCGTTGTTGTTGTTGTTGGCGTTCCCGTTGACGTTGTTGCATCCACTCATCGATTTTTTGGTAGCGGTCATTAAACAAACGCAGTTCTCCTACACTGGTCAGAGCATACTGGTCCAAAATACGTTTAGCTTCCTGGAACTTTTTCGCTTGAATAAGCTTGTCAATTTCTGGAATGTCTCGAGGTAAAAATGGGCCATTAATGATCTTGCAAGAGCCACTGGCACCTTTGTAATTGCCAACTTGGATCATGGCTTCACAAGCCATACGGTCGAGATCAACGATAAACTGAGAACCCAGCGCCCCATACTCCTCAGCCTTATTCCGAAGGTATTCCAAGTTATTCTTTCCACCGGTGGTATCACGACGGTTGATTTTCCGCACCAGTTCGGTAAACAAAATCCCATGGACCTTTTTCCAGTCTATCTCCGGCTCTTCAACTTCGTGTTGGGAATCAATGGCATAGTAGTGGCCCATTAAAATCAGGTACTCTTCGAGAGACGGCAACAAATCGCTGAATTTGTTGTGGAATTTGGAAAGATCCCCACACGGTTTGAACTCATTATTGATCCGGAGACATGCCCTGGCAGTGTTTTTCGACGCTTGGACTTCCACTTGGTTGAACAACATGTGCACGGAAAAGTCATAGTAATTTTGGATATCGTTGGGGGCGATTTTCACCAAGTGAGCCAACGAATTGGTCACCACCACCGATACTGGTTCCTGGTCCACCGTGGCAAGCTTATCAGCATCATATAACTTCTTGGCTGCTTGGTAATAGAGCTGGTTGGCCTCCAAATGGTTCGGCAGCACGTCCACCACTGGGCGCAAACTGTGTACCACCGAGGCGTAATCACCAGCGGCAAAGGCATCCTTGGCCAGTTGAAACAAGTCATTCCACTGGTTCTTGGTGTCTTCCATGCCACTGACTTCATCCCACTGACCCCTTTCCATGTATAGCTCATTAAGCTTCTCCTTGGCTTGATTGTGCCCAGAATCCAACTCTACCACCTTCTTAAAATCCTTAATAGCCATCTGGTCTTTCTGAAGAGAGTGTGCAATGAGCCCCCGTTTGAAATACACTTGGGACTTGGTGGAACCATCAAGAGCTTCGTCTCGTTCCATGTCCCTTACCACCCGGTCATACTGGTGGAGCACGTTGGCAGTGGGACCCTCTTCTGCAAAGAGACGATCCACTTGGACGAGGTCGTCGGAAACAGCCGCCATTGCTATCGTGGCGGCAAGTGCCACCATCCACGCTGTTGGTTTCATCACGATCTCACAAACACAAACACAAGAGGCAAATGAAAGTGAGAGTGAGGGAGTGGGAGAAGTGGGTAACGGGGGTCACAAAAGGCACGCCCTAGAAGCTAGATCGGGGCAAGCCGTAGAAGGAGATAGAAAGTGAAAGAAGCGGTATTTTTCAAGATTAGAACGTGTAACGTGGCATTTAAACAAAGTTGAAAAATAAGCGGTATGGCATGAGGAAGTTGTCTCCAAAGAAATTGGACACCTGCAGAAGCAGTCAAGACAAAGAATGTGCCATTTCTGGTTTAGATTCAACATATTTCCTTGTTAACTGAAAAAAATGTTTTGAGCCCGGAGTATAAGCAGCTTACATAATCATTCTCCAATCAGGTGGCCGTTTCTTTAGTGAGTGGACCAAGATAACCTATACAACCAGTCAAAATCGAGATAACCAAAACCAAACAGCATTCTATTTTTAAACATAACACCTCCACCAAAAGCTATGCTTTTCAAACTGGTACCCCCAAATTAAATTTTGTCCTCTCATTTCTCACAGATCTTCCCCCCACTAATTAGCTTAAAAAAGTCCAAAATAATGGCTGCAAAATTCCAAGCATTTTCCACCTTGCATACTGATAAATCTCCTGGGGTTAATTCCTCCAATTCCAAGCTTTTGGCCACGTCCAAAATTGAACCCATAAAATCAATTGCAACCGAAGAATAAAACCAATCATCTGCTGTTACTTTCCGTCATCACTATTGCTGTTTTTTTTGTTGTTTTCGTCCACTCTCACCCGCGCTCATATACAGCGGTCGCACCAAACTATCTTTACCGACACACTCACCATGCCTCGCAAAGTGGTGCTTAGCGACGATGAGGACGAGTACGATGAAGGCGTGGTGTATATGGCGGACGAACCTGCTCCGCAAAATTCCGCAACCCCTGAGGATGAAGGCTCTGATGACGAAGATGCTGTGAGTCGCCCAAGACGGCGACTGCGGTTAGTGCCTGGGTCGTTGGTAGAAGAAGACCCATTGGCGGAATTAGACGAGTTTAAGGACGTTATTGATGATGACGACAAGGAGGCATTTGTGCCGAAAAGGTCGTCCCGTTCCCGGTCGAAACCACCCGATGACGACGATGACGAGTTTTTTGATGATGAAATTGTTTCTGATGATGACGACTTTTTGGACAAGCTTCAGGAAAAAAACTTTATAGCAAGTGATGATGACGGCGCTCCGGATATGGGGTATCTGAGTCGACTGAGGGCGCGGAAACGGAGGAGACACCGTCCCAACCGTAGTCCCCGTAAGCGACTCACTCGGGCCACTGCTATGGAGGATGATAGTTATGATGAAGATGGGGGAAAGGAAGGAGGCGACGAGGATGATGATATTCTCAAGGAAGTCGAAGATTTGTATGACCTGTCTCCGGCACAATCCCCTATACGCCACAAGCTCCGTGAGCGGCCCGAAGTTAATTACACCATCCCCCCACCGCTTCCCGCCAATGGGGATGTCCTGTCTCTTGGTTATGGGTCCAATGTCCCTCGCAGCGGCGGTTCCCAGCGTCGGGGTCGGACAAAAGCAGATTCTCGTCGGCTTTTGTTCCCCACGGCCGGCCCGTTTGGGGGCGCAGATGTTGTATCTCTTTATGGCGGTAATTTGCAACCCATGACCAACACCAACCA
The DNA here is from genome assembly GCA_030563345.1 of Diutina scorzettiae. NCBI lineage: Eukaryota > Fungi > Ascomycota > Pichiomycetes > Serinales > Debaryomycetaceae > Diutina > Diutina scorzettiae. The sequence continues at coordinate 83,903 of JAKUCB010000007.1, forward strand.
GCTTTTGGGCGATTCGGATTCCTCTGATGACGAGATAATGGCTATGGACGCCTCCAAATCCCTTCCTGGCCCGCCAGTAGCCAAGCCAATAGCCGCCGGTGGGTTGGGGGCGATAGGGGGGGCCACAGGCAAAGTGAAAAATAACCTTAGCGATACCGACCCTCTTGGGGTGGATATGAATATCGACTTTTCCGCCGTGGGGGGGCTTGATAACTACATTAACCAGTTGAAGGAAATGGTGGCGCTACCATTATTATACCCTGAGCTTTATCAAAACTTTAGTATCACACCTCCGCGTGGGGTACTCTTCCATGGCCCTCCCGGTACAGGTAAGACGCTTATGGCCCGAGCGTTAGCAGCGTCGTGTCTGACCCAAGAACGGAAGATCACTTTCTACATGCGGAAAGGGGCCGACTGTCTCTCAAAATGGGTCGGGGAAGCAGAAAGGCAATTGAGACTCTTGTTTGAAGAGGCAAAGAAGAATCAACCGGCGATTATTTTCTTCGATGAAATTGACGGTTTGGCGCCGGTGCGGTCGCTGAAACAAGAGCAAATCCATGCGCTGATTGTGTCGACACTTTTAGCATTGATGGATGGGATGGACAATCGGGGTCAGGTAATTGTCATCGGGGCCACCAACCGGCCCGACGCTGTTGACCCTGCCCTTCGTCGTCCAGGTCGTTTTGATCGGGAATTTTACTTTCCCTTACCGGATGTGGCTGCAAGAAGAGAAATCCTCAGCATCCATACTCGCAAATGGACGCCTGCTCTTGCCTCGGAGTTTGTTGCAAAGTTGGCTGATCTCACCAAAGGGTATGGTGGGGCTGACCTCCGGGCATTATGTACCGAAGCGGCCCTTAACCTGATTCAGCGCAAGTATCCTCAGATCTACACCACAAATGATAAACTTAAGGTGAACCCGAAACTGATCCAAGTGATTGCCCTGGACTTTATCCGGGCTCTTGACAAAATTGTCCCGTCGCTGGCACGGCTGACAACGCTGGCGCTGGCGCCTCTTCCTGAACAAATTGCCCCCTTGCTTCAAGGGGCGGTGGATGGTATCCGCCTGCGGTTACTTGAGTTGTTGCCCACGGCGCCAGGCCTCGCCGACCCCGGGAAGAAACGTCGCACTGCGCTTGACGATGCCCTTTACTATGACCCCTCAGTGGCCGATGCTGATGGTGGTTTTGGCCGTCATCAATTGCTACAGCTGCTTGAAAGGCTGCGGGTGTGTAAGCCTCATTTGCTCGTGCGGGGCCCCGCCGGAAATGGCCAGCAGTATCTTGGTTCTGCTATTCTCAATTTTTTGGAAGGTTTCCAAGTCCAGCAACTTGACGTGCTGGCGCTTCTTGGCGAGCTGAACCGGACAGTGGAAACAGCCATTATCCAGAGTTTTATTGAAGCTCGCCGGCATCAACCGCTGATTATCTTTATCCCGAATGTTGATATTTGGAGTCAAGTGGTACCCCCCACTGCAACCGCCACTCTTGTTGCACTTTTACGTACGCTCAAGGCCGACGAGCCTGTTCTTGTACTTGGTATCAGTGAAGGAGGTGATGCGGGGGAGTTGGAGGGAGTGTTTGGTTACGGCTCGGAAGGTAACACTTTTGATTTAGTGGTCCCCCACGCTTCTGAACGGACCCAATACTTTAAACTGGTGATTGGAGCTCTCCGGATGAAGCCATTTGAATTTATCAATGATGTTGCTAACCGGCCCAAACGGAAACTCAAGAAATTGCCGGTGGTCGCCCCAACGTCTGCTGATAAATCGAGCGACCGTCGCCGTCGCAAACAGCAGCACTATTTTGACACCAAGCTTAAAAATGTACTCAAGATTCGGTTGGCGGGGATCATGGACTTGTTTAAGAACAGATACAAGCGGTTCAAAAAGCCAATCATTGATGATTCGCTACTTGTTCACTTGTTTGAGCCGATCCCGGTGAACCCCATGCTTCCCCCTTACGAAATCTTGTATGAGAAGAGTGTTGATCCCGAGCATGAAAACATGATTAAAGAGTTGACCACCGGTCATTACTTCTATAACATGGACTTGGACATCATCGAGGAACGGTTGTGGAATGGGTTCTACCTGGAACCTCGTCAATTCTTGAAGGATATTCGGATGATTGTCAAGGATGCCAAAACCCTGGGAGACCGCGAGCGGATTCTCAAGGCGGAGGAGATGTTGACTAATGCCCAGTTTGCCATCGATGAGTTTGCCAACCCTGAGTTTATAAAGGAGTGTAAGGAGATGCGGGAAAGAGAAATCAAATTGCAGGAGGAATTTGCCAAATCTCTTCCCCCACCTCCAGCCTTGCCTGCTACCGAGGAAAAGATTGTGGAGGTTGGCAATAGTGATGTGCCCGAGACTGGGGCAGAAGGAGTATCTGGTGTAGATGGGACTGTAGAGCTGAACGGAAATGCTTCATATGGGGTCCCAGTTACCCTTCCGGGAAGTGTTCCTCCAATTGAGGGAATTAAACTGGAAGGAACTGATCAACCAGGCGAGGGTCAGGTATTGGCTAATGAAGCACATGCCCCAGCACCCATAGCTGCGCCCGTTCCTCAGGTTGTTCCAGCAAATTTCCATGGGGGCTTGTCTCAAGGTTCTCCTGTTGGTTATCCTGGCCCAGGATATGGCGGGGATGTTAATGGTGGTTACCCATCAGGCTCGCCTCCAGCATTTGTCCCCACGGGTCCCCCAACTGGTGCCCCCGTTTATCCTCACCAACTGGTGTATCCACCAGGACTAACAGCTGGCATGCACCAGAACCCAGGTTACCACATGGAATTAACTCAACATGCCCCTTCTTCAATGCAGCCTACGATACCGGGGCATCCTCACACGCCTATTTCCTCGGTTCATCAGCCGTTAGCCCCAGGAATTCATGATCATAGCCAACCATTCATTCCTGGTCTAGCTCCTCGACCAGCTTCTGGGCAATGGGGTGCATCGGGGCCTGCACCGCTAGCTGCTCCTGCTGTTCAAGAACCAGCTCATGAAGCTCCTGGTGCTCCTGTTAATTCCGTCCAAGAACCAGCTCAAAAATTGCCTGGTGCTACTGCTAATTCCGTCCAAGGTACAGCTCCAGTGGTCCCAGCAGGTCCTGCTCCCATAAAAACTGTACTGGCGCCTGCACGTAAAGAAATTGCCACGATGCATCTGCTCGTTCCAGCTTCAGTTGGTGAAGAGGCAACCCCAGTGGACACGCCTGGACTTGAACAATCTTCAGACGATCAACCCAAAGAACCCACCCCTGAAGAATCAGAACCAGAACCAGAATCTGAATATGAAGAATTGGACTTTCCAGATAAACAATTGGTGATAGACAATAATCGCGCTGAATCCCTCTTTACAAACCTTATCTCCAAGACGGAATCATTCCCTGTGGAACATTTACAGTCAGTGATGGCCCGATTAATGGAGGTGGTTTGGAACGATAGGGGCGAATGGGACAAAACTGTCACTCTTGAAAAGTTGGAAAAAATTGTCAATGGATTGGCTTGATAAATAGATAAATGAAGGCAATGAATATATCAACGTTAGGTTGTTAGCTATCAGTTTAGGTTAAATCATCTCTTACATGCAATAATAACGTAGGAACTAGGATATTTCGATCTGTAATAAATCATCCACCAGTACAAGGATAGGGTCCATTATTGTGAACTAGTCGTCCATAGAAGAAGGCGCTTGGGAATTTCCATGACTTGCTGAATTTGAAGAGATGGAAGATACGGGGCATTTATAGTTTTTGGAGAAACAGATCCATCCTCTTTTGGACACCAATGATATCTCTATAGATAATAATAGCTAGGGTATATTCGTGTCCTAATTCCTAATTGGGACCACCTGGGGTTCCACCTTTTAACTACAGCTAGGATATATTAATATCGTGAAATGTCACCAAATCGCTGTACGGTTGAAAGTTGAAATTTATTAATCATCTCTTCATAATTGCCACAATATCTACTCACCAGGAACAGGGAAGGTGGCAGCCCAGGTTGCCACTTCATCACCCAACTTCTTCACTTCAGGCAGTTCGTTAGCCAACTTCTTGAACGAAGCCAACTTGTCCTTGGCCAACTTACCTTCTTCTTTGGTCTTCAATTCAGAAGAAATTTCAACCGCCCGTTGGATGTATTGGGTAACCTTGGCCCAGTCTTCCTTGCCAAACCCTCTAGTGGTCATGGCAGGAGTACCAACCCGCAAACCCGAAGGGAATAAGGCAGAAGTGTCACCAGGAACAGTGTTCTTGTTGGCAGCCATGTTGGCTCTTTCCAACACCGCTTCCACCCGGGCCCCGTCAATGCCCTTGGATCTAAGGTCAATCAAGATCAAGTGGCAGTCAGTGCCACCAGAAACAAGATCGAACCCAGCATCCTGAAGCTGCTTGGCAAAAGCTTGGGCGTTGGCCATAACTTCTTGTTGGTATTGCTTGTATTCGGGTGTTTGCGTTTGCTTCAAAGCTACTGCCAACGCCGAAATCGTGTGGTTGTGGGGACCCCCTTGGTGGGCAGGGAAGACGGAAAAGTTGATCTTTTGTTCCAAATCATAAGGAATTTCCTTGCCCTTCTTGGTAACCTTTCTGATCCCCTTACGGAAGAAGATCATCGCCCCTCTGGGACCTCTCAACGACTTGTGAGTGGTGGTAGTGACAATGTCAGAGTAGGGGAAAGGAGAGTCCATCACACCAGCGGAAACAAGTCCCGAAATGTGTGCCATGTCCGACATGAGGTAGGCACCGACCTTGTCGGCAATTTCTCTCATCCGCTTGTAGTCGATGGCCCGGGAGTAAGCCAGGGCACCAGCAACAATCACCTTGGGACGGAACAACAAGGCGTTCTTTTCTAAGGTATCGTAATCAATAATCCCAGTCGATTCGTCCAACCGGTAAGGCATGGTTTGAAAATACTTGGACACGTAGGAAATCTTGGTGGTGGGGGTTTGGTACCCATGGGACAAATGTCCGCCATGGGGAAGATCCAAACCCATGATTCTGTCACCAACATTCAAAATAGCCGAGTAGGCGTACAAGTTGGCGGGAGCCCCGGACAACGATTGCACGTTGACCCCCCATTGGCTGGGGTCTAAGTCAAACAGCTCAAGAGCCCGCTTTTGACACAACTTTTCAGCTTTGTCGATAATCTCATTACCACCATAGTACCGTTCATCGGGGTACCCTTCCAGATACTTATTTTGCATTTCCAGCCCCAACAAGTCCATTACCGCCTTGGAGGTGAAGTTTTCCAGGGGAATAAGCGTCACCAGGTTCTTTTGACGGGACCGTTCTTGAGCAAGAATATCAGCCATTTCAGGGTCAACTTCTGCCACAGGACGGGAGATGAGGGCCCGGGCTTGGGCCAGAAGAGCATAAGCACGGGCCAACGACGGGCGTGCTTGGGTCACTTGACGGGACACTTGACGGGAAAGCATGGGTGTCCTTAGTGTGGGTAAATGGAGGTTTATATAGTGGTGCGGGTAAATCCGAGCGAAGAGTGTGAGTCAGAGGCGACAACCGGGGAAATTGAGATACTGAGGAGAGAGATGACAAGATGATAACAACAGTATCAGCAGCCGGGATACTTGGGTTTATCTGGTTATAAAATGGGGACAAATTGATCAAAACCCGGCCAATTGACTCGGTTTGACTCGGCAGATTCCGGTGACTCTGGATGACTCGGATTCAGCATGGCGGTTGGCAGGGATGGGTGGAGAAGCCGGGGTAAAACCGGCGGTTAAAGGAGAGTCAGAATATAAGACGATCACTTAATTGACGGTTACTGGTCGTGGATTTTATTTTTACTCCTGGTAATTAAACCATAACGGATAAGGATGGATAAGGAAGTATAATATATAAACAAAAATACCACAATCAAGTTTTTGTGGGTTTGATCAATCACGATTTGACAGATTAGTAACAAACCAAAAGCATCTAATTGACCATATGGCTTTTATACAGATCTGGCATTATGCATGCATTAAGCTATGGATGTACTTACCGAATTGATCATTAGTCGAGCGAAAACCTATGTACAAGATTTTTCCGATAACCGCTTTTCCACTTCATCTACCCGTAGCCTTTCTATTGGCTCTATCAGTAGACATGCCACTACCCAATCGGGTGGGTGTCCTTCTAAATTACCCCCTTCTAGATACCTCCGATAACCCATATCATCACGATGAGCAGTTTTCCACGCTTGTCTAGGTCCAAATAATTTTATATAAATCATTCCTAATGACCACATGTCTGCTAATTGTGCGTTGTACCGAATCTGAGAATACTGTTCCGGGGACACATAATCTTCCAGCCCAACCAACCCCACACCTATGCCTGTTGTTGCCACACCAAAATCGATTAGTTTTATTGTTCCATTCACAACTACCGTGTTTTCCAACTTTAGATCGCGATGGCCAATTCCTTGGTGATGGAGATATGCTACCCCAGAGACAATCTGACAATACATTGGTAACTTATCCTCACAGTGTCTCCACCAATTGGGGGTGCCTAATTCCATGAATAATTTTATTGTATTCAGAAATGGTCTAACTTGAAGCTTGGAAACGGAAATGATGTTTGGATGGTCGAGAGACGATAGAATGGTGTACTCACGGGAAACACGGGTTTTGTATTCGGAACGGTCTTCACCAGTTTTGCGGTCATGGTAGATTTTTACCGCTAGGCCGTTTTTGGAAATGACTGTCGAAGTGATGCCACTACCTAGCATGATGGTGGTTGTAGGTGAGATGAGATAAGCTGAGGATAATTTTGAAAGGGGAAAATAGGGGTTGTTAGAGGGTAACTAATAAATTTATTATAACAGCATTGATTAATAGAGAAGTTCATAAACGTCATTGATTAAAACAGTGCTATTGTAAACTTGGTCATTCTTGCACAATTACATGTACGATAAGACAATTATTGTGCGAAACGCACGATATGTAGGCGCCGTAATAAAAAAAATACTACTGTGCTAGAAGGTTGTGCGAACTATTCAAACAAATGCTATAACGCAGGGGTGTGCGAACTGTCCAATACAATTATAAGTCGTCATCATTAGCACAATGCATAAAAATTGATGTATACCACAGCGATAAACCACAGGAAATAAAATTTACACAACTATTAAAGACAGCAAATAACCATCAAGGTTTTCCCAATGTCGTCTGTCTACTACTTTTACCAACCACTTTTCCCCTCTCCTTTAACCCACACTTTATCTCCATAACAACGCCAAAACAAAGTTGCCAAGACAACACCAAAACATCTTTCCCCTTTCATCAAACTTTCTTCACACACAAAAATTCCATTTTCCCCCTCCCCATTCAGCCTTCTCAAATAAAGAGCCGCACTCGGAAATGGCTCATGGAGACAAAGATAGCGATAAGCTCGCCATTATAATCACAGGCTACTGCATACTAAAAATTAGATATAAACTATCAACACCAATCCAATCAATTAAAAAACAGTCATCCCATACTCACCAATACCGTCTCACCCCTACTTCCCCTTCCCATCTCACCCCCTCCCCCCTTTCCCCTCCCATGTTCTTTCTTATCCAACCAGCAAGATTACGAGCCCCCCTTCGCTTGCTCGCTCGTGACCTATATAAGGGTCGCACGCCGCCACCAAACTTCACATGAAGTTATCTACTCTCTCCATGGCAATTGCCGGGGCACTGGCATTGACAGTGCCCCAACAAATTCTCGACGTTGCCTCGTCACTCCAAGACTCCGTTTCCTTTGATGGCTTTTCTCAATTGGGCTCTCTTGGCACCAATGCCATTGGGCAAATTCTCGACAAGTTGCAAGTGCCCAAGGACCAAGCCAAGGTGTGGGCGGAAATGTTGCTTGAATTTCCCGAAGCAGTGATGCTGTTGGACTTTAAGGCCCCTGCTAAGAAGTTGTCTGGGTTTAAGCCCGATTGGAACTTTGTCGTTACCGACGACCTGCACCCCAACTATAAGTTGAGGGTGAAGCTGACGCCAGAATCGCTTGGTGTAGACAAGGTTAAGCAGTACTCGGGGTACATTGATTCTTTGGAAGACGACAAGCACTTTTTCTTTTGGTTTTTTGAATCGCGGAACGACCCCCAGAACGATCCCACCATTTTGTGGCTCAATGGCGGTCCTGGGTGTTCGTCGCTCACCGGGTTATTCTTTGAATTGGGGCCGTCGCTGATCGGGCCGGCTTTGAAGCCCATCCCCAACGACTACGCTTGGAACAACAATGCCAATGTCATTTTCTTGGACCAACCGATTAACGTCGGCTACCTGTACTCTTCGGAATCCGTTTCCGACACCGTGGCTGCCGGCAAGGATGTCTACACCTTTTTGCTGTTGTTCTTCAAGCAATTCCCCCAATACGCAGAAAACGACTTCCACATTGCCGGGGAGTCGTATGCCGGACACTACATTCCCGTGTTTGCCACCGAGATTTTGTCTCACGACGACCGCAACTTCAACTTGACGTCTCTTCTTATTGGTAACGGGTTGACTGACCCTTTGACCCAATATGAACACTACCAGCCCATGGCTTGTGGCCAAGGGGGTGCCGAACCGGTGTTGTCGCCTGAAGAGTGTGAATCGATGGCGTCGCTGATTCCTCGGTGCTTGTCGTTGATTGAACTGTGCTACAACCTGGAATCGGTGTGGCTGTGTGTTCCCGCCACCATTTACTGTAATAATGCGCAAATGGGCCCCTACCAACGCACGGGCAAGAATGTCTACGACATTAGAAAGGACTGTGAAGGCTCTTCGTTGTGCTACTCGGACTTGGAATACATTGACAAGTACTTGAACCAAAAGGAGGTGATGGAAGCGTTGGGGGTGGAAGTAGACGCCTACGAGGGCTGCAACTTTGACATCAACAAGAACTTTATGTTTGCTGGTGACTGGATGAAGCCCTACCACAGGGCGGTGACCGACTTGTTGGAAAGAGACTTGCCGGTGCTTATCTACGCTGGTGACAAGGACTTTATCTGTAACTGGTTGGGTAACAGAGCTTGGACCAATGCTTTGCCTTGGTCTTATGCTGACGAATTCTCCAAGGCTGAAGAAAAGGACTTTGTCATTTCCGGTGAATTGAGACAACTGTCGGCATCGCCTTTGAAGGGCAACAAGGCCGGGGTGGTTAAGAACCATAAGCATTTTACCTTTTTGCGGTTGTTTGATGGTGGGCATATGGTGCCTTATGACCAGCCTGAATCTTCGTTGGAAATGGTCAACAGATGGATTAAGGGCAACTACAAGTTGGAAAAGAAGTTGTTGGAATAGAAAACTAGTATATAACATTATCACTGCAAATGAACAGAAAGATACCGAAAGACAGATTACCATTTGCTTTTTTGCATTATATTTCAGTTTCTTTTAAGTTACACTAGGTTTGCATGAAGGAGTAACAAACTGGCAAATTTTTCGTAACGACTTGATAACATTTTCTCTGAATTGATAACAAACTAGCAAATATTTCAACCCATCTTCACATTAACAAATAGCAAATTAACAAGTATTCCTTTCCTTAAACAGAGCTAGATATCATTCTCAAATGACTACAAAGTATTTCGTAAAAAAAGTTACACAAGATCATCAATAAACTGGTAACAAAAGTAGCATACATTTCTTGCTAGATAATGATTTCCCTACTTATTTCTCGATTATTAATAATTCCCTACCTAATACTCGATTATTAACAATTCCCTACCTATTCTCGATCAAAGAATTAACCAAAGTTTCATCATAACTAATCTCAATTGGAATTACTGTTTCTTGAACATCGAAAAAGTCACGCAAAAGTTGGCACTGGTTTTCCACATCTTCAACAACTCCCCGGTAGAAATTCTTCTCCTGGCATAGCACATTAATCGCGGCCATTACCACAGTCAATGGCTCGCCACCTCCACGATATGCTTTCACCATCAGGTTAATTCTAACAAATACAGGCGCCGGCGCCAGTGTTGAAGCCAATTTAACCAATTTCATGAGCACTGCCTCGGCGCCACAATTGTCTACTAATACTTCGGCAATCTTTTTAGCGTGGAATCGCCGGAAACGAGCTGATATCGATTCTGGAACCGGTTGGTCGTCGCTACCATCATCATCATCATTATCATCATCGGAAACTTGCATTTGTTGAAGTCGAGGATCTTGAAAAGAGTCTAGCTTAAATCTATCCCAAAAAACATCCTCTGGAGAGTCGAGATCTTCGCTTCTCGCCGCTTCAGTATTTTCACATTTGATAATTGCAAAAAGGCGATTAAATAGCCACAATTCCTCAGACGGAGAAAGCCTTGAAACGAGATAACCACTAACTTCTAGTGTCTCCAAAACTTCATCACAATCCACATCTTTAGCACCATGTACTTGATATAGCAATTGCACGATTTTGATCGCTGAACGAATATCCCCCCTGACTGTCTTACAAAGAAGCCTTTTTCCTGATGTAGAAATCTTGATCGAAAGAGCAGTCTCCCCTTTATTGATAACCGTGGTTACCACGTCGTCATCAGCAGGTTTCAATATGAACAATTGGCAACGAGACATGATAGCCCCACGAAGTCGAGACAGAAGATTAGCTGTCGAAGCACCGATAAATGTAAATACTCCACTTTCAATATACGTCAAAAGCCAGTCTTGCTGCTTTTTAGTAAACCGATGGATTTCGTCAATGAAAATCACCACTTTCGGCGGCTGACCCCGTCGAAGAAGCCTCTTACATATATCGGCTTGCACCGAAACCAAATCATCAAGACGAGTATCGGTGGCGTCAAACTGGTAGAATTCATACCCCCCTGCTTCTGCGAGCAATTTCGCCATGGTTGTTTTACCGACCCCAGGTGGACCGGCAAGAATCATCAGAGGAAGATAGCCTAGTTTAAGAAAACCGGTGATTTGGCCATGGCTAGGATTAAGGAGGTGGTCTTGGCCATCAAATTCGGAAAGTGTATGCGGACGGATCAAGTCATGGAGAAGCATCCAACCAGACCAGGACCCGAATGCGGAAGGGAACAGCGAGCACGACTGGGTGGGGTGAAAAATTCCAAACACAGGAAATAAGGATACAGTAAACATCAGTGCAGCAAAAACAGCTAACTATATACATTACGTCTACTGTTTCAACACATCGTCAATGGTGCCAAAGGTGTTCACCAGCTCGATTCTTTCCAGGCCAGAAAATAACATGGCCAACCGGTCAACGCCACACCCCCATCCACCAGTGGGTGGAAGCCCATACTCCATTTGCTCAACATACCGCCAATCAGGTACCAACAGTTCATCATCACCATCACTCTTAAATTGTTGTTGCTGAGAAAACTTTCTATGTTGTTCAACAGGGTCATTCTCTTCTTCGTAGGCATTTACGTATTCCTTGCCATTTATAAATAATTCAAACCGACGAGAAACAACATATTCTCTACCCCCATAACTCACAGTGCTGGCTTTAGCCAAAGGACTCATCACTTCTGGCTGGTTATAAATAAACACGGGACGGTTTCTGTTTTCGGGTAAACTGGAAATAGGCTCGAGGTAGTGAGACGAAAGTGCATCCAACAATTGAGCGGGTGAGTCACCTTTGATAGCCACCCCCACCTCTTGACAATACTGGCGCAATGCCGACGAGGTGAATTCGGGGAGCGATTTCCCAGTGGCGTTTTCAATTCCGGGAATAAATTCTAACCGGAAAAACTTTTCTGTAAGCGGTTCCAATCCCTTGACCAGAAGCTTTTTCTGGCAATTGGCAAACAATCGTTCTGTGATATCCATAAGCTCTTCCAATTGGGTGTATGCCTGGTAAAATTCACACAGTGTAAACTCGGGGTTGTGAGTAGCATCCACCCCTTCATTTCTAAAATTGGTGCCGATTTCGTAGACCTTGTCGAAGCCGCCAATGACCAACTTTTTAAGCCACAACTCGGGAGCCACCCTCAACAGCAATTGTTTTCCGTGAATATCGGTGGTAATAAAACTACGTGCATTGGCCCCAGTAGCGGGGCCACTAAGCATGGGGGTGTGCACCTCCAAAAAGCCCCGGTCATCAAAAAATTGTCGGAATACCTTTGTCAATGCCGATTTAACCGCAATGGGATGTTTCAGGGCGGGATTAACCCGGTAGTATAATGCTCTGTTAGCATTGATTGTTCCTCGGTCCACCAACTTGTTTGGGATCCGCTCAGCTGGGGAAAGCATCACCACCGGCGCCAGCGCTTTGAGCGAAAGCTCCCCCGTATTGGTTCGTCCAGCTTGTCCCAGCACCCCTATACTATCACCCGTTTTCAAAATCTCGTGGAGGGCTTCAAACTGGGTGCGATCCAATCCCATGAGCTTATTGGTGGCTACCACCTGGAGCTTGGTTCCATCTTGGATAACATCAATAAAGTACATCAGTTTGCCCAGTTTACGGATGGAGGTGATCCGTCCTTCCACGTGCAAAGTGTCGGGATGGCGTTTGTTCTGGTATTGGGCAAAATCTTCTGAAGAAAACCGGTGACGAAATTGAGATATACGAATGACTGGGTTGGCCCTTGTGGTGGCCAATGGGGGATACCAAGAACGGTCGATTGTCCGGGGCTCTTCGACAATTTCAGCTACTGTCAGGTATACACGGGACGTCCGTCGGAGTAGCGGTCGAAACATGGAGTGCGATGAGAGGATGGTGTTGATTGTAGTTAGTAGGTGAGAACAGTATAAACAGATGAATATTAGCCCTGGTAGATCGATTCTTCGGGCCTGATCACTGATAACGGACAATTCTGAGTACCACTGGCGTAAACACATAAACCATATTAGTAATCGATTCTTTAAACGGAGTACACATAAAGACGTGTCCTCAACCACAAATGATCGCCATCAATACCCAATTTTAGAAGTGGTAGATTTGCGTTTCATGTATTTTTCAAGCGTCGTAGATTTTCGTTTCAACTAATTTTCAAGCCCATTTACCCAGTTTGGAAAATAGATGAACATTTAAGCCAACCAATACAATATGATTGTTGTAGTACAAAGCTGAGGCTGCTGTCTACAGGGATTGTTTAAAGATATAGGAAGAGGTATTTTTAGAATACGAATACTTGCGAAACAGTCAGGTGGGTGTCGGTTCTCTCCCATCGTGGTGGAGACTATTTTTCGTAACCACCGTTGTTTCCAAGGAAGAAAAGAAAACATTAAATGTACAACCGACAAAGTGATACTTTTGCCACAAAACGGCCAAGCACGACCCTACTAATTACACCCCCAGTCATTTCCTTCACTAAACTGCCACCACTACTCCCACCAAACCGCGCACGCTCTTTTCTCTTCGCACAGTTGAAAAATTTCCATGCTCCGATCCATTGGTGTTAGAACGGCGTTGCGGCCGCTTCGGACGCCCGTTTTCAGAGCCACTCCTTTGGTTCTGTTGCGGTTCAACTCCACCGAATCGTCTGTGGTCAAGGCGGTGGCTGAAAAAGTCCACCACCTCGAAGACGAAATCTCCGACAAGTTGATTGGGTTTGACCACCACCCTACTGCCATCCCTCAGACCCTGCTCCATTCCGACCAACTCGGGTATCTTGACTCCATTGGGTTGGCCCAAGGATGGGGGCCCACTGCCATGGTGGAAAAGTTCTTGGAAGTGACCCATGTCTACACTGGCTTGCCTTGGTGGGCGAGTATTGTTATTGCCACCTGTGCTGTACGGGTGGTCATGTTCCCGTTGTATGCCAAGGCCTCTGCCAATGCTGCCAAGATGATCCCCGTGAAGCCGCAATTGGACAAGTGTATGGCGGATATGAGACAAGCGCTGTCTCCGCAAGACCAATACACGGCGATGACTGCACGGAAAAAGATCATGAAGGATAACGACATCCACATGTCGCATCTGATGTTGCCGGTGTTGCAATTGCCGGTTGCCTACGGGTTTTTCCAGGCGTTGAGAAAGATGGCTAATGCCAACGTCGAGGGGTTCGAAACCCAGGGGATTCTTTGGTTCACCGACTTGACCCAGGTGGATCCTTACTTGGGGTTGCAAGCCATCACTGCTGGGGTGGTGATGTTGATGATTAAGCTTGGGGGGGAAACTGGTGGTTCCACCATGAGTCCTGCGATGCGGAACTTGATGATGGCGTTGCCGGTGGCGTCCATTTTTATCACCAAGTCGTTTTCAGCCGGGGTGGTGCTTTACTTTTTTACCAACTCGATGTTGTCATTTATTCAAACCACGTTGTTGAGAATGCCGTGGTTCAGACGGATGACGAGATTGCCCCCCATGGCCACTACTCCTCCCAAGCCGGTGGATGGTGCTGAAAAACCTGCGGAAACTCTTAGTGAGTTGTACCAAGGTTTCGTGAAGAGACTGAAGGATTCGGCCATCAAGCTGGCTAGAGACACCAACAACAAGTTGGAAGCGTTGCAAAAGAAGCGGGAATTTAACGCCGGTGGGTTTGTCAAGAGACACAACAAGGAATAATGTATATAACCATAAGTATCTGTATAAAGAATAGATGAGATGAAATAGTGAGGGGTATGTTCACTAGACAGTCTACTACAAGCAACCACTATGAATGACAGTCGTTTTGCGAAACCACAAGGTGACCATTAACGACCACTAGTTTCAACTACTTCTCCACTACTGCGACGAGCCACCCCCTTTCTCCCCAACCATCTATTACTCCATTCATACCCAACTTTCTATCAACGCGCCGAATTATTGTTCGCAGCTGATCTATTGTTGATACCACCAAAATCGGCGGAGGAGGCATCCTGCATCGACCAACACAACCTAATCCCAACGGTAGACTCGGAGCCAGCCAGGGGCTATTCCAGCTTCATCACCTCAACCTAGTTAGCATATTCCTCTCAAACAAGCGTCTCATATCACCAACTTGTCGCTGTCACTGTCACTATCGGTGTCATCGTACCGCGCACTCTTCCGGAAGTTGTCATGTCCACCAATGTTAACACCACCGCTATTGTGGGTCGGGCAGACGACTGCCGAGACAGATTAACACAACCCCAGAGCATTAGCACCACCTTCATTCCTCCAATATCGCTATTAGAGCACCATCAGATGGTCATGTGCATATCCCTATGCACCCTTCTGCCCCGTGGTGATTCCCACCATCCAGTTTAAACTTTTCATATTTGTGTCGTAGTAAAAGGTCACTGGGCCCGCAATCTAAAGCTACATGATTTAACGCACCGGCAAATGCAACCGTTTATGGAAGCAACAGTATTCACGTGTACCCCAACCTATTTCCTGCGATCGGTCATAGTGTACCTTTTCCCCCGCGAGCAAACCAAGGTGGTGGCAAGATAGCCCCCATTGGAGGCGCATTTTGCTGTGGCTAATTTCAGCAAGTAATATACCAAAAGTAATAAATATCAGCCGATGCCAACCCTCCACGATCGCCACCTGAATTGAACATAAGCTACCACTAGTGCCATTGGTCTAAATTGGATCCTACGTCTAGGCCATCTCGTTGGCTGCAGGACTACAGCCTGCATTCATGTAATATACCCAAAAAATATTTAATCTCCTTCGGGTTGCGAGCCCGGCGCAAGCAGGCCCACCAAGGAGTTGCCATGGTATATAATATCGCCATCCCCTGGAACGCATCCACGGATGATTTTGACAAAGCTAATTCGTAAGCGGCTGATACGCAACCGCTCCCCGTCAAAGCCCTCCCCGGCCAAGGTCTCGCCCGCCATGCCCTCAACACCGAAACAATCCACCGGCCACACCATCGCCCCATCGACTCCCCTCACCCCATCCACTCCTTCTCCTCAAAAGTACAGGCTGATGTTGAGCCCCGGATCCACTGGCCTGCCCCAGTCCACAGCCACCACCACCGATGAGGTTTTTTCCCCAGCAATCACCGATAAGAGATCGCGGACAAAATGCACCCTTTGCGGCGGAAAAGCCAATGACCACCAGCAGTTGCAGTGTGGGTGCATGTACCACCTGGAATGTGTTTCCGAGTTGTTCCAAGTGGATGCCCCCCAATGCATGTGTGGATTTAATCTTGGTTCGTCGCCCGCGGTTCTGGCGGTGTCGAGTGTCTACCTGGAGCCAACGGAAAATAACAGATTCTCGTCGTTTATTCACTTGCCTGCCCGAGAGGAGCTGTTAGAGGCGTTTGAAGATTCTCTCTTGGAAAGTGCGGCTGATGTGGGGCAAGTGTATTCCCCCAAAGTGGATATTTTCGAGTACACCGCCGCCGATAGCGATACCACCGAGTTGGTAGTTTCGGTTAAGGCTCCCCAGGTCTACGATCTGATTGTCCAGCAGAACGAGTCCTCAAGTAATGAATTCACTAAGCGTCTCTCCAATGCCGTAAGACGGTCGTCGCCGCTGGGTCCGGCTTATAAGCAATCTGATGATCTTAAGGAATTGGCCACCTACTTTTCCCTGGCTGTTCTTGAGGACGCCATTCTGGTAGAACTGCTGATTGAGTGTGGCTTGGGTATCACCCAATCCAAGGGAAAGCCGTCTCCCGACTTTCCCGCTCAGTTGGTGGAAAGAGAAGTCGCCGCCTTCCCCAACTGGAACATGTTGGTGAAACCACCAGTACAACTTCTTTGCTACGACTATATGGATGTACTGACTACTCTGGGATCTCAGTTCGACCCGGTGGTGGCCTACCTTTTTACCAATTGCATTGTATTTGTCCACAACCGCCAGGTGATTGGTCAAGTATTAGTCAACGACATTGCCGCAGTGGCTGCCTGTGGCCAACAAGTTGTTGTCTCGCTCACCACCTCCCACCTCCCCGAATTAATCTTCGAACTGCATCCGGTGGCGGTAGTCAAATGGGACATTTTGCTTAAACGGGTGGTGGCCACCGCCGCTGCCACCATTCATGCCAATTTAGTCCATGGCGAGGACGTGGCGTGCACGGAAGTGGACCCTCTTCCGTTGAAACAACTCACCACTAATGCCTGGGACTACCATCCCCGGGTGTTTGACCAATGGGCGTCGCCAGAACTCGAGGAGTTTGCCGAACAGGTGGTTTCGAAACAAGCGATGCGCCCCGAGGTGTTGGTGGAGGCGGTGCCTGCCCCTGACCCCGTGCTACTTAATTTAGTGCTTTGCTTGTGTGTGGAAAATCATTCCAGCATGTCTAACCAAGAGTACGGCGAACATTTGACGAGATTAATCCACCAGCTGTTGCAAAAATTGCGCAGCCACGACACATTGGCGTTGGTGTTTGTAGGTGGTGGCAACCTGCTGTTTATTGGCCTGGCTCCGGCGCTGTGGGACGGCTGGGCACTGATTATTGATGATTTGGAGATTGTTGGTGATGCCGGTTTAGCTGATCATGTGGAAGAATACACTGCGGTGTTTGATAAGCTCCACTCCCTATACCCATTCATTCCTGATAAGGTGAACCGGACCAACAAGGTGTTGGTGGTCTCCAGCAATGTCTACGACGACGATACCGTTTCCGTGATTGGTGATGGCTTACGACGCAAAATCGTGGCCTTGGAACGTCTTTCCATCTCGCTCGTGCGGGTGGGGGCCCATGTGGCTGCTCTGACCGCATTGGTGCAGGCATTACAACAACCGATTGAGTTCATGGACTCGGTCAAGGTGACCTACGGCCAACACCTTGTTCGGTTTGATGATTTTGATGCATTCGATTACGAATTGCGCCATCTTATCGAACGGTACCAGCGTGTGGTTGTGCCTATGGTGACCGTGTCGTTTGAGCCGTCCACGTTGACACAAATCACCAGTATTGAGGTGGCTGGTGGCCTCCAGCTGACCAACGGCGCCCTTGTGGTGTCGGTGGTAGTCAAAGATATTCTTCCTGGCCACGAGCGTAACATTATGTTGGAGGTGAATTCCACCACTGACGACATTGCCCCAAGATTGGCGTACAAGGTGGACTGGGGTCGTGGCAATGATGTCAAGGCGTTCCACAGTCGGGGCGTTGATAACCGCCAGCGGGAGTTTATGAAGAGACTGGCGGAGATTCTTGTGCTTTATTGGATGAAACAGGTAATCTCGGCAACCGATAGTGTTGTTCGTCACGAGACTACCCGGCTGGCGGTTTCACAATTGTACCACTTGATTTGCAACCAGTGGGGCTACTTGAGAGTATCGGAGTATGATGATGATGAATATATTGAGCTGGCGTCGGTGTTGTCGTTGGCGTCTTTGGCTAATCAAACATCTCTGGCAACACTGGCCTTGGATGAATATTTTGGCGGATTGTTGCGGGAGTTGAAATTAATTGCTGCTGCTTATAGTCACGGAGATACCCGTCGTGCTGATTCTAAAAGCTGCGACGTTGCTTTCTCCTTGATGTAAAAATACCAGCTACCGGCGTTGTAGAATGGTATATGATTGATTTAGTGTTATTACGTTATGGGTTAATAAAGGTTGGGAAAGGAAGTGAAGTAACTAGAGTGACAAATAATGAAAAGCAAAATGACAAATCACAACCGACGACATTTCGCCTGCCAATTTCTTTTTGTGTTCAATATTATTATATTATTTTCTTTGACATGATTTAATTTTCACTTACGTAAGCAGAATAACGTCCTCATCACATTTACTGACTAACTAAATTTCACTGAGGGATATTACCCGACACGTGACGCCGTCGAAACCCAGGGCGGTGTAGAATATTACCATTTGCTCTGTTCCTGGCTCTTCCCCGGTGTCTGGTTGATTTGGAAATCTCCCTCGAGTCTCCTTCCGCCCCACTCGTGCCTTCAGAGCCCTTCCCCAGTCCCCCCGATCCTTTTTCAAGGGACGCACGCGTCTAAGTAATTATACCCGACGCGCCTCACTTTGGAAACCGGCTCACTGGCTTTGTGTCGCAAACCGTTGTATAGACAACTTGCATCGATGCTGGCCATGGCAACTAATTGGATGAGGAATTTTCATCCGGTGGTATGCTGGAAATGTCAAGAATGGCGCTGGCAACTAAGCAAAATTTATGAATATGGCATTTGCCCTACTTTAGTTTAGCGCTGAATCTACTATGGTCGTGATGTTTCGATAGATTTCTCGGGTATCCTAGATATTCCGTCTAAGCCTATAATATTTAGCGTACCCCTGGCTATCGTAGTCCCTCCTGTTTCAATGCAATGCTAGGAACCACCCCTTCTCCTCCACTCCAATAACCTTTTCAGTTAACCTTTTTGGCGAGGTCGCTTAGAGTAGATGCGGCTGGAAATGGAGGTGAGCCAGCCATCATTCCACGAGCTGGGAGACATGAAAAACGATAAACGCACTCTATTTTGATTGTTACTTCGTTGTTTTTTTCATACTTCCATTCATTCCTTCATTTTCATACCACTTCTTTTTTGATCGAATTAACCAGTCAATATCCTGCACATAACCAGGTGGCTGGTTGATAGTGACATGGGTTGTCTGCCCAACCACCGATTATAAAACCCGTTAATCGTCCTAGCTTGTGGATAGACCATGCGATTTTTGCTCCTTTTTGCTGCTGCTGTAGTGGCACTGAATGGTGGGTTAGATAATGTCGTCAAGGCCACCACCGTCGACACCACCACATTAGCCGACCGGACATCCACTGTGGAAGAAACGGAGACGGCGCTGCCACCTCCGCCTCCAAAGGAATCTACCACTTCTACTGAATTCCCCCTGGTGGAAATTAAGACCCACACCCCCACAGAAGAGCCTAAAGACTCAACCACCGAGCAGGAGACCTCCCAGGAGAACAACGACACCACAAAGCAAAAGGCCACCTCGACGAAAACCACCGCCACTTCAGAGGACTCTGGTGATACGGAACTGAACCCACAGCCCATAACAACCACCATATACCCGCTGGCACCGTCGACAACGTTACAGCCACTGGTGGTTACCGTTTATGCCAGCGAGTTATCGTCGCTCACATCATCACTTGCTGCCGTGGTGACATCTGCTACAGACAGCTCCCGTTCTCTTATTGTCAAGACTCATGACCTGTATTCATTTGTGGAACTGGTGCAGGCGTACACCAAGACCATGCAAACACAATATCCGGTGACCACCATCAATTCCAGAGTGATTACCTTGGTTGATGTCACCATTGACTCGCTGTCAGTGGCCGGCGGCCGCACTTTTGGCGGCGGCGGTGGTGTGGTCACCCAATTGGAGACGGTGGTTAGTGGTGTCACCTCCAAGTACTTGACCACCATCCAAACTACAAGAACTGGGGTGGTCACTGCTCACCCTTACGAAACCCTCTTACCTGTGACAATGACCCTGGATGGGGCTATTATTGTTGTCACCAAGAAAACCACCGTGACTCCCCTGAACAATTGGGGTACCCGGTGGGACAGCCTGGTGTGGATTGATACCACCTATTTGCTGTCGCCTCCTCCATTTACTTATAGTGGCCAAGAGACTGCCCTGGTGGAGACTCTTTCCTCAAACGGGGTGGGTGGTAATCGCTCTGCAGCACTGTTACTGGCGGTGCTGTTGATTTCTGGGTTGGTGATGTTTTTATTAGCATTGTAGGATGATCTATTGCATTTTAATTCGATGGCCATGTGCCAGGTTTGGGATTAATAAATATAATTAACGGGTAATGAGTGATGATAGAAAGAGGAGTGGGTTGTGTTCTTAAAGTTCAATACAAGACGATGACACCTGCTCGTGGAAAGAGAAACCCTAAAAGTTTCAATAATGATTCCTTATTTCATTTTCCTCGTCTCAATGACTTTTCCCTTCATTCGTTTCTTTCCCCTTAACCTCTTTGAGATATATCTTTGGTTCATAAATCCCCATATTCAGTATCCGGGGACAACATTAGATTATCAGGCACAATCTCGGGATTGCCTGTTTGTGTCACCAATTATTATCCGACATGAAGGATTTGCAACCAACGACAATCAACGACTTTGTACTAGTTGTCTTTCAACAAGCCAAAAACAACTATAAAACATACCAGGGCTATCATTCGACTCGCGGCAATCCTGAGGACCCTATAATATCGCTGAATGCATCCTCCCCACAACTCCCAACACCGTATCCTGGAAAATGAATCCCGAACAATAAATTTAAAAATATTAGAGAAAATTCAAAATGAAATCCTAAACAAACAAAAGCTGCCTTTTAAACGAATTCCATCCGTTTTATCATTGTACCTGTCAGTTTGCCATTTAGTTTGTCCGCTAATAAAAACTTTTTCCCCATCTCGCAAATTGAATTCCGAGAATCATCATGTCATTTTGCCTGGCACGGCAATCGACACCAAAATATCCGTATCGTTGTAGATAATTTTTTTTTCTTGTCTTTTCTTCTCCTCTTTTCCCTATTATTCCTTGTACATCCTAAACTATTATCTCCTTTTCATGCACGCTGCGTGTTTCCCAATGCACAATATATATATAACAGATTGATCCTCACTGCATTCCATCATCTTCATGTCTGCAGTTACTGTATCACTTGAATCCCTCAAAAAGGGAGTTCCTGATAAAATTCTTACCGAAGCGTTTGGTCCAGATTCGCTTGGCATCATCCTCATCAAAGACCTTCCTCCACAGTTTAAAGAACTTCGGCACCGGGTGCTTTCGCTGGCGCTGGCGCTAGCTAGCCTTCCCAAGCACGAGTTGGAAAGGTTAGAAGTGGAGGCGCTGACGTGGTTGGTTGGGTGGTCTTGCGGCAAGGAAATGTTGTCCCCAGGAAAGCCCGATATCTACAAGGGATCATGGTACGTAAACTCTGCGTTCCATCAGGATCCTACCAAAGAAGGGCCTTCTTTGGGTTCGGAATTCACGGACTATAAAACGTATACCCACAAGAATGTGTGGCCGCTGCCGGAGCTTCCCGGGATGGCGACGTTTCAAAAAGACCTCAAGGAGCTTATTAATATGATTATTGATACCGCTGAATTGGTTGCCCGGAACTGTGATGTGTATTGTAAGAATAATGTCGATAATTATGAGGAAGGCTACTTGGAACGGGTGGTGAAGCATCTGAGTTGTTCCAAGGCCCGTCTTTTACACTATTTCCCCATGAGTGAAGGGGAAAACCCATCAGACTGGTGTACTGAACATTTGGATCATTCATGTCTTACTGGGTTGACCCTGGCGATGTTTATTGATGAAAATGAAGACAAGGTATTGCCGGCCAGTCCCGATGAAGATGCTGGGTTGTACATACGTGATCGGAATGGAAATGAGGTAAAGGTTTCTATTCCGATGGACTGTTTGGCGTTTCAAACGGGGTCCACATTGGAAGAGGTGAGTCGAGGTCAGTTCAAGGCCGTCTACCATAAGGTCCGGGGGACAAATGTAGAGGCCATTGCTCGGAATACGTTGGCGGTGTTTTGTCAGCCCAATTTGAATGAAAACGTAAATAAGAATGAGAACTTTGCTGAGTATGCTCTGAGGGTGATTAGAGGGTTTCATTAATACAAGATTATACGGTATATGTTATTCATCACTTGGGCTATAACTTTCCTGTTTATTCTTTTTATCCAATCCCTGGCATCTTGCCTATACTAACAGATAATCAAAATCTTTCTCGCTTTATTAAAGCCGATATCCATTCCTAAACTTACATCATATCACCACCCTCATTTCGTGTACATGAACCACTTCGATCACCGCTAAATCCAACATCCCAAAATTCATCACTAACATTCATCTTTCTTGAACCACTAAATAGCTTATTCGGTACAATACCGCCTTACTACTAACTCTTCACTCCAATACCGTCATTATACACAAGCACTACATCCAACACATCTCACACGGCAATCGGCGGAGATGAGACCACATGCACGCACGGCACCAACTCCGAAATAATCAGGGGTACCATCTACCACTCGCCACACCGCAATCGCCCTTGTTCGCCCCTCAATCATTGACTCCGCCCCCTTTCTCTATTCGCCTGGTTCCCGTCCCCCCTCTCCTCACCCCTCCTCTATTATCCCCCCATGCAGGAGTGCCGTACGAGCCCTGGATAAATCTCACCCAAAGACCGCCACTACTATCACCAAATGTCCCAAATCGACCTCCAACCATTCTTCGACACTGTCGACGAACTCAAGCCTCAATTTATTGACCGGCTTTCCAAGGCCATTGCCATCCCCTCGGTGTCTTCCGATGAACTGTTGCGGCCCAAGGTGGTTGACATGGCCCACTTTTTGGTTGAAGAAATGAAGACTCTTGGTTTCCACGACATTCAGCTTAGAGAGTTGGGAACCCAGCCTCCTCCCGTTGCTGACGCCAACCTCCAGTTGCCTCCTATTGTTCTCGGTCGGTTTGGTAATGACGCCAACAAGAAGACGGTGTTGGTGTATGGCCACTACGATGTCCAACCTGCTCTCAAGGAAGATGGATGGTCGACTGAACCCTTTGAAATGACTTGGGACAAGCAGAACGATATTTTGTACGGTCGTGGGACCACCGACGATAAGGGGCCCGTCATGGGGTGGCTCAACGTCATTGAAGCTCACAACAAGTTAGGGTGGGAGTTGCCCGTCAACCTTGTGTGTTGCTTTGAAGGGATGGAAGAATCTGGGTCGCTCGGCCTTGACAAGTTGGTGTTTGACGAAGCAGACAAGTATTTTAAGGGCGTCAACCAGGTGACCATTTCCGACAACTACTGGTTGGGCACTGAAAAGCCGGTGTTGACCTATGGTTTGAGAGGGTGCAACTACTACCAAATCATTGTTGAAGGTCCTGGTGCTGATCTCCACTCGGGGATCTTCGGGGGGATTATTGCTGAACCCATGACCGATCTCATCTCGTTGATGGGGACGTTGGTGGACCAAAAGGGGAAGATCCAAGTTCCTGGTGTCTATGACATGGTGGCGGCGTTGACGCCTGAAGAAGACGCGTTGTATGACGACATTGACTTTTCCGTGGAGGAATTGAACGCTGCTGCCGGGTCCAAGACTTCTTTGCACGACAACAAGAAGGATATTCTTAAGCATAGATGGAGATACCCCTCGTTGTCGTTGCACGGGATTGAAGGGGCGTTCCTGGGTGCTGGGGCCAAGACGGTGATTCCGTCGAAGGTGGTTGGGAAGTTTTCCATCCGGACCGTTCCTGACATTGACCTGAAGAAGTTGGACCAATTGGTGTTTGATCATGTTACCAAGAACTGGGAACAATTGGGCTCGCCTAATAAATTCAAGGTGGAATTGATCCATGACGGTAACTACTGGGTGCTGAATCCATTCAACTCTGCATTCACTGCTGCTTCCAAGGCCACTGAGGACGTGTGGGGGGTCAAGCCCGACTTTACTAGAGAAGGGGGTTCGATCCCTATTACTTTGACGTTTGAAGAAGCGTTGAAGGTGGATGTGTTGTTGTTGCCTATGGGTAGAGGTGATGATGGTGCCCATTCCATCAATGAAAAGTTGAATGTGCCCAATTACATTAACGGGTGCAAGACTTTGGGTGGTTTCTTGCATTACTATGGCAAGGCGGAATAGGATTAAATACCATATGCGATTAAATAACGATATGATACAATATTAGTCAGTAATTATAGTGATATGCGAAGTGTAAGCTATTGAAGAGGATGATTTGGTGATAAGGTTACGGGTCCTCTTTTTATTGTTTGCCCAAGATATACACTTTTGGAATCCTGATAATGGGATTGTTAATAATTTATTTATACCGGTTAAAACAACTTTTGCACGGTAAATGACAAATCTCTTTTACTGCTGGGTATTTATAACCCTGAATAATAGTTGGTACGGTTGCTTGCTACTCGTTACCAAATTTTAATAGTTAGATCCGCAGTGTAATAACCTCCAGAAAAATGTGCTTCTAAGGGTTAACATTGTATGTTATTAAATACTTTAATGATATTGTGTGGTTGATTAAAGATCTATCTTTATTAAACTTTAGCTACACTATGTACTGTCAATGTAAAACAAGTTTCTGGTAGATATAATTAACAGTTCAAGCTTTTGACAATGCTATTTTCAGTTAAATATTAAAGACAACGTTATTGTTGAATGTATAGAGGTATTGTTTCATGGTGAAAATGGTTTCGAGGACTTGGGCTTAGTAACCATGACAAAGTAAAGCTATATCACCTTGGTTTGGGGATTGAATGCAATTGCAAATACAAAAAGGGAATTAATCAAGAACCGTATCGGTTTCTGGAAAGGAGAAGACAACCTGAGAAATTAATTTTAACATCTATTGTGGGCTACTGGTGGTACTAGTTTGATTGGCAACTCCCTCTACTCAATTTGTTTAAAATGAATTAAATCTTTAAAAACCCAAATATTAAGTTTCGAAAAAGAAACAGTAAATTAGAGTCCACCAACTAAAAAAGTTAGACAATAGCAAATGTGAAGATAGAAAGCCAACAAAAAAGTAATCTTAGCGGCTCTCGGTTTCGATCCGAGGTCCTTTGGGTTATGAGCCCAACGCGCTTCCACTGCGCCAAGCCGCTGTGATTGGACAACTTAACTTACATGTTATATAAAGGTAAAGGGACTAATTTCATGGAAAATTTTAGGTAAAGGTGCAGAGGACTGCATTTATAAGTGAGAGACAGGTAGTTGAACCGTAGATTTTTGAATGTTTCATCATATGTGTTAACCCCCTACAGCCTAGCTGATTTTGTACCGTGTCAGCAAAAGCGATACGTTCATACCCATGTATGATCGAGAACAATTCGTTTTTCACGGAAATGTTTTCAGTGAGAGTGGCCCAAGCAAAGTATGGCTAGTACAGGCCTATCATTGTTGGGATCAATTATCCGGCTCTCCTAAGAATTGAGCGATGGCTTTTTTTACTAAGTTTGCCCTAAGTCTTTATTGGGGGTCCCGTTTGACATTATCCAACTCCTCACGGAATCTCTCCCAGTCAATTGAGGTATCTCCTGGGTTAACTTCCTTATAATCTTCCATAATACTCTTTATTCTTTATATTTAGAAAAACCTGATGGTTTTTTTGGTTAGCAAATAACTAGTTTATATAGTTTCTTTGCTGTAATGGAATTGACGTGGTTTTTGAGATCTAATTTTAATTTTAAACCCTTTCTAAGGCCTTCGAACCCCTTCCCCGCCCCATTATCCTTGTATGGTTCTTTCATCACCATATGGGGTTAGCGTACTGATTGTGTGAGATTATTTCTCCAGTTTGATGTACATATTTCCTCTGACACTGGGTCTCTAACATCAATAACCGTTGAATTCCAGGCAGAATTATGATTCACTCCGAAAACCGATAACCTGACAATGCCAACCTTAAATAGAGTTCACCTCGGAAACCAATGGCCGAAAAATGGCACCAATTATTAATTGAAAAATTATACAAACTACAAAAAAGCACAAAGAAATCACCAGTCTTTCGTATATGTAAGCACAACATTAAAGATATGAGTATGGACTGTGATTTATCCAACTTTCGAAATGGAAATTGTGAAGATTTAAGTATATTAATCAATGGATACGGACGACGAGATAAGAGAACATTCCACCATATCCTAACAGTTGGTTTTCAAATTCACACCATGGCCGTGGTTACAGGTGCTCACGCAGGTACTGGCATTAAAACAATAGGCGGACATTTGGACGCCCCCAGCGACCACCACATTCTTTGGGTTCGTGGTGATAGCCAGCTTCGTCATCATCGTAGCAAATGTTGCACGTGGCCTGAGAGCACAATGCTCTTGAATGAGACATAGTACGGCAAACACAACAAAATCTTAATGATGAGCGGATTCCAAGCCGCAGGTAAGGCGAGGTAAGTGTGGAAGTCGTCTCTCCAACAAAAATATTCCTGGGCTCTATCTGTTCGGCAATTATGGTCGAAATAAAAATCAAGAACTTCCGCCTTTACATCGACTGGGTAGTGATCTTAAATTACATAGGTCAGGGACTATGTCTTGACAATACCTAAGAAAATAGGAATACTGTATTCGTTTCTCAGCGGGTCCAATTGCACGGCCGCAAGAATCACGGTAGCCTTGTCGTTGCAAGTGCTCTTCCAGGAGATCCGATTAAGAGCACTAGCCCGCCCTTTGTAGAAGATGGGCTTCAGAGAAGTGCGCTGAGAGTATTCCTTGGCCGCCTCAAGAGCGAACTTGGCTGCCTCCTCCGAGACCTCCTCAGGTGGCGGAAAAAAAAAGGATGGCTGTGCATCTGATGGTTGTACTGTTCAAATACACTCGCCGGCTTCCTCATACTCATCTTCCATGAAGGCCGTTTCCACGGTCCCCAAAGACTGATCTGGGGGCCCGTTATCTCAATTGTGCGCGGCAGATATCGTTTGATTTCTGGAACAAATACGATTGGAAACCATCCAAACCACGCTGGAGAACGGCTTCGTAGTTAATAGCTTCATCAATTTGCCCTTTAACAATGAGAATAAAACCAACTGAGCGAAGTGCCTTGTGGCGGGCAAACAGGTTGATAATCTCGGTGGGGAGGTAGTTAAGACGTTTCACTTGACAGTGTAAAACCGTCTGTGGCATGCCGAGAATTAACTCCTCCTTTTCAAGCTTACTCATATTTTTTGGTGGAGGGGGTGTTTTTGAAGGTGACCACCAGTGGACGTTTCGGTAGCGGCCCCTGGCGGCGTACAGGTAGCACTTGGTAATTGTGATGCCGAAGAATCAGGGAGTCTAGCAATCATCGCGGTCTCCTTCAATTTAGGCGAGGGGGTACCCCCTATTGATTTCGCAGCCATTTTAGTTTGTGCTATAATTAATTAATTAAGCCACGATAACAAACTACAACAAACATTCATATTTCGCAGGCATAATTTTCAAATTCAATTGCATGGAATGTATTTATCCTCTGTAATTGATAACTAATGGTCAAGCATTTAGTTAACAAAATAAAACTTTAATTTAGCGGGTCTTTCCTAACAGTGCTCAGTGAACTGCCTTAAGCGATTTAACAAAAACAAATTTCAATAAAAATCATTGCTCTTGTCAATATAAAAAACGTACAAAAACTAATCAACACTATTTTTTTTTTCATAGTTCTTCCAAAACCTATTTTTCATCTCCCAGTCTGATCTGGTAACGCGATTATCATTCACCAATTCACCTCCAAAGAACTGCCTTTTCAATTGTAAAAAGACAAACGGGAACACTAAAACCACATTTAAGTCACACACTATAACTTACATTTTCATTCTCTCCACTTTCCCCATATTTACTCATATTTTCTTCTCTTGGCACCTCCATCTACGTTTTCGCACCCGCTCGCTCATTCTGCTACGTGTCGTGGATGACAAAACAAAGCGCCCTACTTGACGTCGGATACCCCGTGTATGGGGCCCGGTATATCAATAACCTGACTCTTGTGGTGGTTGGTGGTGGTGGCAACGGCCACCACGGAATCCCCAACAAAATCACCGTCATCAAGGTACTGTTTACGGTTAAAGATGCAAGCCGTCGGTTGCAGCGTTTTCGGGAAATCCCCCTACCTGCTGACGAGGACTGCCCTCAGTGTGTAGATGTGGCCATTGATGGTGATTCGGAAGGCGAATTGTCCTACACGGTGATGCTTGGTTGTAACCAGCTGGCGTCGCTCATCTCGCTGATGAACATCAATAATAACTTGCGCAAGTATTCGTTTACTGACGATGAGCATCTCAAGTTTGTTGATGCTGCGCAGTTGGAAGAAAACGCTGGCGATGTGGGTGTTTATCCCAAGATTGTTCGCTTGAGTCCCCACTCTTCCATCGGGGCGTTTATGACGTCGGCCTTGCCTTCTACCATTGTTGTGTTTGTGCCTGACACCCTTGAGGTGGTATCAAGAATCACTTCGCAACAGGAGGTGAGAGATTTCGTTGTATCTCCCGACGATGACGGCGAGACGCTTGTTTACGTCACCAGCAACCAGGTGGTGGTGGCACAGACAAAGACTGGCCAACCGGTGGCGACTTTTGACGTTCCCAATCTTCAAATTCGCAAAGTGCGGTTTATTGACGGCCACCGGGTGCTTATTGCCGCGCTGTTGCCCAAACAAGGTGCAGCGCTTGCGGTGGTGGACTTGAAGCTGGGCAAGGTGGTGAAGCAAAAGTTAGTGCTGAAGAAGTTTAATAACATTACTGCCATTGATATCCATCCTCAAGCCAACTTGGTTGCAATTGCCGGCAACGATCTTTCGGTGACGACGTTGACGTTGCTGGATCTCAAGACGTTGAAGACTTTCAACAAACACCATCCGTTTGCCATTACTCTGGTGGCGTTTAACCCCAAGGGGACCCAGTTGGCTTCGGTCCTGGCCGCCAACAAGGTGCACGTGTTTAACCTCCCCAAGAACTACGCCAAGAGCCTGGGTTCAACCATTGGAACCTTGTTCAATTATTTGCTTACAATTTTGGTGGTTGCCGGATTGGGGGTGTTTTTACAAAACGCTCACCAATCGGGAGATTTGCAAGTCTACACCCAAGAGGCACAAAAGTATGCTGAGATCTATGGTAAACAATACGGCGAGATGGCCAAGCAATACGGGGGAGTGGCATTGGATCATGCCCAGAAGTGGGGCCACCAAGCGGTAGACCGGGTCAAGGATGAAGTTGACAAGAGATGGGGCCCTGAAGCTAAGGCTGCTGCCTCTGCTGCCTCTGTTGCCGCTGCTGCCAAGGAGTCCGCTGAAGCAGCAGCAAGAGCTCTTACCGAAAAAAATGATATCATGACGGAGGTGACTCTGACGGGATCGGAGGCGTACGCGCTGTTGTCTCTGAGAATCGCCCTGCAGGAATCGTCCGCGTCGCCAAAGGTGGAGAGTGGGGAAAAAGTGGTTGAGAAGGTTGTAGAGAAGGTGGCGACGGAAGGGGTGAAGCAAATGGTTGAAGAGCCGGTTGTTAAGATTGTTGAACTGGTGGTGGAAAAGGCGGAAGAAGTGATTGAACCATTGCAGACTGCGGAGGAAGTTGTGGAACCAGTAAAGCAAAAGGTTAAAGAAGTTGTGGAGCCGGTAAAGGAAAAGGTGGAGGAAGTTGTGGAGCCAGTGAAGCAAAAGGTTGACGAAGTTGTGGAGCCAGTGAAGCAAAAGGTTGACGAAGTTGCGGAGCCAGTGAAGCAAAAGGTTGACGAAGTTGTGGAGCCGGTGAAGCAAAAGGTGGAGGAAGTTGTGGAGCCAGTAAAGGAAAAGGTTGAAAAAGTCGCGGAAAAAGTGGAAAAGGTCGCGGAACCAGTTCAGGAAAAAGCTGAACTGGTTGTGGAATCCATCAAAGAACAGGCTCCCCAGAACGCCGAGTCTGTACAAGAAAAGGCTGAAAAAGTTGTTGAGCATGTTGGAAATGAAAAGGAAAATGTGAAAGAAAACGTGAAAGAAAACGTGAAGGATGTTGAAGAAAAAGTGGAAGAAGTGGCCAAGCCTATCAAAGAAAAGGTCGGAGAAGTGGCCAAGCCAATTAAAGAAAAGGTCGAAGCAGTAGGTGAACCCATTAATGAAAAGATTGAAGAAGTTGCCGAATCCATTAAAGAAAAGGTTGAAACTTCTGAGCCAATTAAAGAGGTTGAAGCTGCTGCTGAATCCATTAAAGACAAGGTGGAACAAAAGGTCGAAGCTAAGGAACCCAAGGTGGACAAGGTTGAGCTGGTTCAAAATGCTCAACCAACTCAACCCCCTAATCAAAAACCAAAGGAAGTAATTGATAATGTGGCCCAAGCGGCCCAAGAAACCGTTCTGGAAGTTCAGGAAGCTATCCACGAAGATACTCCCTCAGAAACCCCCATCCATGAACAACCCATCAACCCGCCCCCCCTGTCCGGGTCTGAGACTCCTGAACTGGGGTCGGAAATTAATGATGAATTATAGTAGTCCAATAGCATATGTCCCGTCATTACCCCCGTAGTCGTCTAATCATCACCACCGAGGTCGCGCATCTCAATACGCGTCACCCAACGCGACCCTATTACATTACCCTCCCATGAACCAAATCACAGATCTAAGTCATATTACAGACCCCAGTGATTTCAAGGGGTCACGCGTCCCTCTACTAGCCCAGTTAGACGCGGTGGCTCGGTGCTATATTTGTAAGGAACTATTCCGGGGCCCAGTGGTCACCAACTGCAATCATACC
Source organism: Diutina scorzettiae (assembly GCA_030563345.1). Lineage (NCBI taxonomy): Eukaryota > Fungi > Ascomycota > Pichiomycetes > Serinales > Debaryomycetaceae > Diutina > Diutina scorzettiae. The sequence continues at coordinate 114,866 of JAKUCB010000007.1, forward strand.
TTTTGCTCCCAGTGTATTCGGGGGCATCTTGTTAGTGAAAGCAAGTGTCCCTTGTGTAAGCTGGAATTGTTTGAATCTCAGTTACGTAAGGATTTGGTGTTTGATGAATTGACAGACATTTACCGAGATTTGCGGGAACAGCTAGTAGAGGTGGTTTCCAATGAACGCCCGGCAAGCGAAGGAAAGAATGTTGGGCAGGAGGAAATTGTTAGTGATGATTCGATTGAGGTGGTAGAGGAAAGGAAACGGTCTGGTGAACGAGAGAGTAAGCGTCAATTAGATATCGACGAATGTGATTCAGAGTGTCCGATTTGTGGCAAAAAAATGCCGGCAGATTTTATCCAGAAGAAACATTTGGACATGTGCCTACAAGGACGAGGTGAAAGTGCTCTTCCTCCGCGGGATTCTGTCCCCACCAAACGGGCAAAATCTTCAATTCTGGCGTTTTTCAAGAAAACGCCATCGCCCCGAATCGTGGACCCCATTGATCGCGCTGCCGAGTTTACCCGATTGGCACAAATTCCCAGTGAAAGCAAACGGCTACCAAAATTGGACTTCTCCTCTTTGACCACTCCCCGTCTAAAAGAACGCCTAGGCCAGTTGAAGCTCCCCACTACCGGATCGCGCCCACAACTAGAACTCCGCTATACCCAATATGAGGTACTCTACAATGCCAATCTCGACGTTAATCATCCCCAGGATGAACGGGTACTCCGCCAACAATTACGCCAGTGGGAACAATCCCATCTGGCGTTTTCCGAGGGAAAACTGACACTTTTTGATACTGGCAAGCGCCACCGCAACATTACCGATAAACAGTTTCTGGTGGCGGAGTGGATGGAGGAATACAAGCACGAGTTTAAGCAGTTGGAGCGAGCAGCACGTCAGCTGATGACAAAGTCACGTGATAAAATGGAATCACCTGACCAAAACACACGTGACATTGATCATTAACCCGCGGGCATGGCTAATCGCTCCCCGATGGCCGGAGATGACTACTACACCACCTACGAGGCAGCACTTGCGGTGGTGGCCACCGGCATGAAAAAGGCACGGCTTCCATACAATATCCTTGTGCTTAATTCCGTTCTCGGAGGTATGTTTTTCAGTCTGGGAGGAATGCTCCAGGTAATGATCGAGGCCAATAATCCCGGTATCCACGCCTCAGATCCGGGGGTGGCCAAGATGATTAACGGATTTATGTATCCGATCGGGCTCTTTTTTGTTGTGATGATGGGGGTGGATTTGTTCAACTCAAACATTCTCTTTTTCACCGTGGCCGGGTGTCGACGAGCGGTTTCGGTGGTCGATATTCTTGTGGCGTGGGTCACCAGTTATTGGCTTAATTTAGTAGGGAATTTGTTTGTGTGTTATATATTTGTCCATTATCTGGGACTGTTTGATCTGCCGGAGATTATCACCTACACGCAAAATTTAGTTGACTACCGAGCCAATCTCCCGTGGCACCAGACGTTTATCAGGGGAATTGCGGGTAACTTTTACGTGTGTTTGGCCATTTATCTCCAATTGCTCGTGCGGCCGATCCACGTCAAGTTTCTCATGTTGATTCTTCCATTATTTACCTTTGTTCTGCTTGGGTTTGTTCATCTGATTGCCGAGGTCACCATAGGCATAATAGGACTCATTAATGGCTGTCAAACGCTGGTGGGCCGTGTGGCGTATAACTTGTTTTTGCCGGCGCTGTTGGGGAATATTGTGGGGGGATGTTTCTTCGGCGTTGTCGTGGTGTGGTATCTCCATTTACATTCGGTAGAGGCCGATGCCAAGCGGCTTAAATTACCCAAATTGGGAGCCAAGGACGTTCAGCCACAAATCTTAATGGACTCTCGGATTGTTCGGGAGGAAATGCCCGATAACAGTGCCGACCCTACTGGGGACGAACGCGTTGACGCAATCTACAACCAGACAGAAAACTTGGAGCGACAACCCACCCGAGCCACTAGTATATCCACCCGTAACACCCTTCACCGGGTGAAACTGCCCAAAAACGCATTTCCGGTGCTGGGAATGGGCGATGCCGACGAAAAGGAACGACAGGTGGCAGGTGACACCGAAGATGACGGCGATGTCCATGAAAACGAGTTAATCAGCCAACGTATTTCTAATCTTCTTACTCACGGGTGGAAAAAACGAACTCTGATATCCCACCATGATATCGAACTGCATATAAACCAGGCGTTTTCGTCGCTGGTTTCGCCTCGGTCACCACGAAGCTCAGGTCCTGCTCCGTTTCCTCAAGTTGGCAAAGAGGTGGAAGGGTCATCGATCGATAGCGGATCTTCATAGCACACGACAGTTAGCATAATAAGACATTCATAGCATTTACAAAATAAAGTTGCGTTTAGCAAATGCAACGGGAAACATTTCGGCGCGGCCAAAATATTCCGACGGTATTGACGTGATTGCTAACATTTGATGAAAGTGAAAAAAGTAACAGCCGTAATGGATGGAGAACTCCAGTGTGTTGTAAATGGTATGGAGAATATGTTTTGCTAACAACTCTATGGGAAATTTCTTCTGAGAGAGGAAATATAGATTAAAGCGAAATACAAATTGTGGAAAATGCGCTTTCGGTAAGAAAAGGTGGGGGTATATCTACTATTCGAAACAATTTTGGGCTGGATTAGGCACAATGTATAATCATGCCTTGGCGTGGTTTATATGGGATCTTGGTATCACTTCCGGATGAGCGAGTGACCTTTAATAGAATAACTCAGGAGCAAACAATCAAAAGGTAAGGGCTTATCTATTCGGACTGATATTAGGAAAAAACTTTGTGATGGAGAATGTAATTTTTTTTTAGATTCGTATCCTCCAAAAGAGCGAGGTGTACCTCAATAGAATAACCTAGGTGCAAGATGAATACCATTTGCGTATTGCTGAAGACTTTGGCATAAACCTTTGATTTCAAGAAAATCTAAACGACGGATTCCTAGAGGTCAAACGGGATTTATATCACTTGCATACTTCATCCTTTTGGCACAAAGATACGCGATGAAAGGTTTGTAGGTTTATGCAAGAATTAGTTTTGTGAAGACTTTCCTTAAGTGTACAGAAGACTTGAAAATTGTGGCGTCAGCAAGATCTTTTCCGTTTCATATGAAAACTCCTCTTTTGTATAACAATCGTTTATGGAGCGGATATACTGTTGATTGGAAAAGTCTCAATACAAAATATACTCATGAAAATCCAAATATCCGGTGACGTTATTTTGAAAGTGTGGCGTCAATATTTGAAAGTTTTTAATATTTATTTGACAATCAGAATTGACTAAACGAGTTTTTGATTTTTCCCGCACAGCTCCTTAATCCCCGGGCTCATGTACAATGGCAATATCGTGTGAACATTCGAATGAGGTGATATAGAAAATAGGGGTTCCGGAATAGACTGTTTCTTTAGTTATCGACAAGGTTATGTACTCCTACTCTTTTGATTTGTAAACCTTCATTTGTGTAAAAGTAAGATAAGGGCGTAGAAGCATTACTATGTTGAACACTGAAATAGGTCAATGAGAAATATCGTTATACAATAAGAAATTAGTTGCCGATACGACACAAGTAATATAACCAGAAAAATGTATGACCGTGGGGTAAGGTGATACATTTCCTTTAATCACCTCTAGCGCACCCTTCAACCTCGCTGCTTGTGTGCTAGTATAACCAGTATGAAAAGAATTGTGTAAATACCATGGTGTAATCTTACAATCGTATTGACACCGCTCTGGTATACCACACCTGCCGTCATTCCTTCTGTGGTAAATCACCCATTTCCCTCAACACATTCAAATCTCCCAAACCATCCGTCTCCAAACCTCCTCCACGGATCGCCACCACCTTCATCCCCCCATTCCAATACCCCTCTATTACCACCAGCATTCCCTCGGTAACTTGATCCACCCCCATCTCCTCCACGACATCTCCAACATCAATGGTATAGACAACCGCCCTTGGATCTCCCACTAGATTAACCACCATGTGCCCCTCATCGTATCCCCTCATCCAAGCCACCATTTTGATTCTCCCGGTGGCGGTTCCCAACTGATCACTAGCCACCACCAAACTAGTCATCGCGAAGATCGATTTTCTCAATCCTCACATCGCGGTCATCACCACTTCCGTTGTTACCCAGTCGTCACTCCTCGAACTACTGTCAATCCAACCCCAACCCCTATATCATCTACTTTCCCCCATCCCATGAAGGTCATCGAAGAACGAGATTGTTTCCTCAGTAACTATGAAGTACTGTCACATCTCCGAGACCTAAAACGGCGCTACAATTGGACGTTTACCGCCGAAGACGATAAAAAGGGAAAGGACCGCCAGAAAAGATTCACCGCCTGTGGTGTCAACCTCGAGGTCATGACCAGAGACGTCCTCCAGTACTTTGAAAAAACCCCCACCGGGGAAATTGGCGGCTACGAAAAATTCAAAACCCTAATGGAATTTTTGGCCAAGTTTGACCTACTCAAGGCCGAAAAGCTCCAAATCGCAAACCTGCTCCCGCGACTGCTTGTCCATCTCTACGCTATTGTTGAAGAATGCGAAGACCGGTTTGGCGAGGAGTCCAGCGAGGAGATTTGCACCACCATCGGGGAATTGTTCCCGTTGGCCGACGGAGACGAAGAAATGGAGGAATGAATTGGTTATAACCCTAATAATATTTTATTAATCAATATAGCAACGTTCGCACCTCGCGGAAGCTTCTGGTCCGGGAATCATCCTCGACGGTAGCCCGGTTAGTTCGGAATCAATTGATACACACACACTCGCCCCAATTGAATGGTTGCAATCTCTATCTATTTTCCCCATGCGTGGATATGTTCCCTGCGTCGGCCCATACATTCATGCGCGGCACTCGCTATAAATGGACGGCCACCCCGCGCTCTCCCTAAATTTAATCTATGCTGTCACCACTGGAAGTGCCTAGTCAAAGCGGCGATTATTTGACGCCCCTGGAATTGCCCAAACCCAAGCTCAAGCGGACGCTGACGGGGTTCACTCCTAACCAGATTGTCGCTTTGGACGCGGCCATTCCTGAGAGAGCCCGCAATGTCTGGACCAAGTTTTCTCAATTGCGGTTGACGGAGGCCCAGAAGTCCAAGCCCGCCGAGGAAATCAAGATTTTACACTCCAAGGATGGCTTTGAGTCGGCGTTTGTCAACCATACCGAAATGACGCTTGCGAGAAATATGTACAACTGCGATACTCTTGCTGCGTCCATGGCGGCGGCGGTGACCATTCGTGATGGGTTATTGGTGGACTGGGCCAACACCCAGCAGCGCCAGACTGTGCACGACGGCAAGCGCGTGTATTATCTTTCGCTTGAGTTTTTGATGGGGCGGGCCATGGATAACGCGCTTATCAACTTGAACTGTCGGGAAAATACAAAAATTTCCTTGGACGACCTCGGGTTCAACCTTGAGGACGTTTTGGACGAGGAACCCGATGCAGGGCTCGGCAATGGCGGCTTGGGGCGGTTGGCGGCGTGCTATGTCGACTCGTTATCGCTGAAGAACTACTCCGGGTGGGGGTACGGTCTCAACTACCAGTACGGGATTTTTAAGCAATCGATTGTCGATGGGTACCAGGTGGAATCCCCCGACGACTGGCTCAAGTACTCTTGTCCCTGGGAAATTGACCGCAAGGAAATCCAAATCCCGGTGGACTTTTACGGACATGTATACGAGGACACCGACCCCAACACCGGAAAAGTGCGGAAGGTGTGGACCGGTGGGGAACGGGTGCTCGCGGTGGCATGCGACTATCCTATTCCGGGGTTCAACACCGAAAACACAAACAACTTGCGTCTCTGGAACGCCAAGCCTACCCAGGAATTTGACTTTGCCAAGTTTAACGAGGGGGACTATGCTCAGTCGGTAGTGGCGCAGCAACGTGCCGAAGGCATCACCGCGGTGTTGTACCCCAATGACAATTTCGAAAAGGGGAAGGTGTTAAGATTGACCCAACAATACTTTTGGGTGGCGGCGTCGTTACACGACATTGTGCGTCGGTTTAAGAAGAACCACAACAGCGACTATTCCAAGTTTCCCGAAAAGATCGCCATCCAGTTGAACGACACCCACCCCACACTTGCCATTGTTGAATTGCAACGGATCTTGGTGGATCTCGAAGGCATGGACTGGGACGATGCCTGGCTGATTGTCACCAAGACGTTTGCCTACACCAACCACACGGTGATGGCGGAGGCGCTCGAAAAGTGGCCCGTCGACCTTGTGGGGCGGTTGTTGCCCCGTCACCTTGAAATCATTTACGACATCAACTACTACTTTTTGCAAAAAGTGCAAAAAAAGTTTCCTGAAGACCGCGATCTTCTCACCCTGGTGTCATGTATTGAAGAGGGCCTGCAAAAGCAAGTGCGCATGGCGTACCTTGCCATTATCGGGCTGCACAAGGTGAACGGGGTGGCGGAGCTTCACTCGGAACTCATCAAGACCACCATTTTCAAGGATTTTGTCAAGGTGTTCGGTCCCGATAAGTTTATTAATGTCACCAATGGTATCACTCCCAGACGGTGGTTGCGTCAAAACAACCCCGAACTCGCCGAGTTGATTGCCGAGTTGTTGAACGACCCAAACTACGAGTACTTGACTAATTTGGGCCAATTGAAGAAACTTGAGCCGTTTATCAACAACTCCACCGTCACCCAAAAATGGGAAAAGATCAAGAAGGACAACAAACTCCGGCTTGCCAAATTGATCAAGGACACCACCAATGTAGACGTGGACCACCGGGTGTTGTTTGACGTCCAGGTGAAGCGGATCCACGAGTACAAACGGCAACAAATGAACATTTTTGCTGTCATCCACCGTTACCTCCAGATCAAGAAGTTACTTGGGCAAGGCAAGCTGGTGGACGACGTGGCTAAGGTGTACATTCCCAAGGTGTCGATTTTCGGCGGCAAGGCGGCGCCGGGGTACTACATGGCCAAGACGATTATTCACTTGATTTGTAGAGTGGGCGAGGTTGTCAACAACGACAAGTCGATTGGCAACCTTCTCAAGGTGGTGTTTATCCCCGACTACAATGTGTCCAAGGCGGAGATTATCACTGCTGGCTCGGACTTGTCCAACCACATTTCCACTGCTGGTACCGAGGCGTCTGGGACGTCGAACATGAAGTTTGCCATGAGCGGTGGTCTTATCATCGGTACTGTTGACGGTGCCAATGTGGAAATCACCCGGGATATTGGCGAGGATAACATTTTCTTGTTTGGGAACCTTGCTGAAGATGTTGACGACTTGAGACACCAAAACTCGTATGGCAAGGGGGTGCAACTTCCTGATTCTCTTAAGCAAGTATTCCAAGAGATCTCCAAGGGCACCTACGGTAGTTATGATGAGTACCGTCTGTTGGTGGAGTCGATTTCTGTGCACGGCGATTACTACTTGGTGTCGAATGATTTTGAATCGTACCTTGGAGCGCAACAGAAGCTTGAAAAGGTGTTTGGCACTGAGGAATGGTACAAGAAGCTGATCACCACTGTTGCCAATATGGGGTTCTTTAGTTCCGACCGGTGTGTTGATGAATATGCTGAGAATATTTGGAATATTGAGCCGTTGTCTGTTCAGAAGTAGTGTAGTGGTAAAAATTTGTGAATGAAAGTGACTGTGTGTTTAGGAATTAATGATAAAATTGTGTGTTTAGCAAATGTATTGATAAAAATGGGCGTTTAGGTTCCAATTGATGAAAATAAGTATTTAGGATGTTTGATGATAAAAGTGAGTGTTTCGGATGCTTTATGTTAAAAGAAAATCCAATAGTGACTCTGTATTTAGTAGGATACAATTGATGAAATTGAGTATGTTAGGAATCTAATGAAATTGTGTGATTAGGAATTCACGTTGAAATGAGTAGTGTCTTATGACGAGATCAAGTTGTAATTGACTGTTTACGAATTAATAATGAGGAAAAGGAGTATATTATTAGGAAGGGGTGGAGAGGTAAAATAAGGGATGAATTGGCGTTTCCATACTGTTTTGTGTCACATAGAGTGATGGTGGTTTGTACAACTTACCATGTTTGGGATGATTTTTAGGTGATTTGTTATGGTTTCCTGTTTGACACATCGATTGTAGTAAAGTTGCTATAAGTCGCACAGGCTCGCAACTTGGTCTGTGCGACTAAACAACCCGACATACAGACAAGATAACACCTGATCAATAACCATCCGCCAAACACCACTCTGCGAAATTGGCGAGTACTCCGTATTAACCGTCTCCCTCATTTAACCACTTTCCATGTAATTGCCATACCTCCCCTACTTCCCATTTGCCATACTTTCCAAACTTACCATTCCCCCTACTTCCACGTAGTCTCCCCTCCGCGCACTTGTTTCTTTACACCTACCGGGATAGTTCATGAGACTCTATACCCTTTATACCATGGCTGCCGCCGTGTTTGCAGCCCCCGGTTATCTCATACCAAGGGATAAACAGCTGTTTGCCATCCTGGACCTTCCGGGGCTTATGGAAAATATCCCTGCTGACCAACAGCCAATCATGTATGCTGGGCTAGTGGACGTGGGAGATGACTCGAAATACTTTTACTGGAAGGTTGAGGATAAGACCAAACTACCGGAAAACGTCAATAGAACCATGTTTTGGCTTAATGGCGGGCCGGGGTGCTCGCTGATGGACGGTGCGCTTCTTGAAAGTGGCCCGTTCCGAATCAACGATGACTTACAAGTAACCTACAATAATGGCTCGTGGCACAAGCTTATGGATATGGTGTTTGTTGATCAGCCGGTGGGTACCGGCTTTTCCGACGTTGATAGTGAAAAGTATGCATCGCAATTGCCTGAGGTTGGGGCAACATTTCTCAAGTTTTTGCAGCTGTATTTCGCTGAATTCCCTGAAGACCGAGATAATGAGATTTACTTTGGCGGTGAACTGTACGCAGGCCAATACATCCCGTTTATCCTCAAGGCGATTATCGATGAAAACAACAAGCTGGATCACCGCTATAACATTGCCGGCGCCGCCATTGGCAACGGGTGGATATCACCCAATGAACAACTGTTGTGGTATATTCCATTTATGAAGCAGGCAGGGTTACTTGAAGGCATCAATTTCGATTCCTTATTAAATAAGCAAGAACAATGCCAGAAACGGGTGGACGACATTGACCTGAAGTGGGACCAACCGGAAGTCAATCCCCAAGAGGTTGATTCTTCGTATTGCGAAAGCATATTGAATGATTTGTTATTGCTTACCCGGAATGGCAATGGTAATGACGCGTGTATCAATTATTATGATTACACGTTACGCGACAGCTACCCCGCGTGTGGGCTGAATTGGCCTTATGAACTCAAGTACGTGACCCCGTTCTTACAACAGGATTCGGTCCGGGAAAGCTTACACGTTACCGAGTCGAGGCAATGGAGAGAGTGTAAAGGAATGGTGGGAAGACGGCTTCGGGCGGATGCCGATAAGCCAGCGGTGCATCTTTTACCGGAAATCGCCGCCCATGTCCCCCTTGTGTTGTTTAACGGAAATTTGGACATTATTTGTAACTATTTGGGACAGGAACTGTATCTCAACAAGTTGGAATGGGGTGGCAAACGGGGGTTTGATGACGATGCTCACTTGGACTGGTTCCATGATCTGAAACTGGCCGGCTACATCAAGCTGTCGCGAAACATTTCTTCGTTGGTGGTGTTTAACGCGTCGCACATGGTTCCGTATGATCAGCCGGAAGTTTCGCGCAGTATCATTGATGTTTTGGTGGGCAATTACGATGTTAAGGATAAAAAGATGGAAACGTTTCCTATTGGGGAGCGTCAAGCCAAGCTGGAAGAAGGAAAGGGAAAACTTTCGTCCGATGTAAAGTTGACAGATGAGAAAACAGGAGAACAAAACAAATCTGGCCAAGAGCCGGAAAAGACGCCAGAAGAAATCCCCCAACAACCAGAAAAGAAGCCCGAGGAAACGCCTGAAGACGACGACGCCAGCGGTCAAGTGCTGCTGTGGACGCGGGCCATCGAAGTGACGGTGGTGGTCGTGCTCATTTGGGGCGTCTATGTACTCTTTGCATCGTATCGGTCGCGTCCTCAATCAATCATTAGACAGCTGGGTCTGTCCCAGCTGGGGAAGCGGAAAAACGTACAATGGGCAGATCAATTGCGCCAATTCCAAGCCGATGACGACGACAATGATGATGACGATGATTTTGATAGCCAATTGGGGTCACTGTCGCAACATCAGGGCCAGGGACTTTTGGCTAAAGCCATCGATAAACTTACCCCGGGTGGCAACAAACAATACACCGCGGTGCCCACCGATTTGGAACTTGGCAAAGACACTACCCCCGCTTCCGACCATGACTTTGTCATTGACGACGAAGATGATGACGAGCTGCCGCTGAAATCTACATAGTCGGGTACCATGAGAATAAATGAAAATATGGTGGCAAACACGTGATAAATTTGGTTGTGTAGCCCTTGGGTGCGGGACATGACTCACGTTTATTTATGGGACGACCGAGATCACGAGGATGTTCCAGCTGTAAACGACTCAAAATAAAGGTATGTGGTCACTTGCACGTGTTAACTAACTTTAGTGTGATTTAGCAAAACCTAGTTGCGAATATTGTGTGGCCACAAACAAGCTATGCCGATATCCTGATGGTGCCGCCACCAAGTTTATTGTCAGTAAGTATCAGAAGCCCCAAAAACATGTGCTTACAAAGTATGACCCCGTGCATATAGGCAAGGTCGATCTTGTCTGTCGATTAAACTCCATTGAAAACCAATTGGGAGTGTCGCTGTTTGAATTGAGCATTTTGGAGAATTTTGCCCGGAAGGGGGAAAAGTACATTCACAGTGGCCACAAGCAACAGACCTACGTATGGGAGGTGGTGTTGCCAGAGCTTATTTTGCTGCTGGAGTTGGTGAGAGCCGGGGTGTATGCATTTCTGGGGATGGAGATTGTTTCGGAGAAATGTCCCCATTTGCTTCTTGATCCGGAGACGATTCCTTCCCCCGATTGTCTTGTGCGGCTTAATCAATTTAGCCATGCCAATTTTGGCTCGCTTATCAATCGCATTGGCGGGCTTATGTCCCAGCTCACCACCAGAACCATCTCTCTCCCGTCGTTGGTGGAGCTCCTAGTGGCGTCTACGCTTATGCTTAGTGTTATCGAGTATAAGCAAATGTTGCCGTTGGTCGATTTTGGCCCCAACCGCCACGATTACCTCCTGGTGCTACTTGGTTATCTTAACACAAAACTGATGTCGCGGCCATTCTTTGAAGGCACCCCCGTATTCTCGCTACACTACTCTCCATTGATCTTGGAAACAGCCCTGTATACTATTCCTCTCATTCAAAGATATTTTCATGAGTTGCGTCATTTGCAACAAGACGAAGCGACGCAATTGACCCAACTATTTGGTTATTTCAATGACCTGTTAATCATGTGTGCAAAATCCAAGCTTGAAATGCCGTTTCATGTGGTGTTCCGCCGCTACGGCAAGGATTTCTTTCATTTGGTGTATGAGAAAGATATTCTCGGATTAACCCTACTCAACTTTATCGCAGTAATCTCGTTGATGTTCAAGAACTATTACAACCAACACCAGAACATGTACATCGATTACATGCGATGGTATCACAAGCACAATTTAGAAGAATATGGCGGGTTCAAATTTGCTGTAGACAAGGCATGGTATTCTTTGATGGTGGAAAAGAAAATTGAGCCTCCTGGGTTGATTGGATTGCTAAATTTCGATCCTGTTTTGGTGGATAGTTTGACGTGACTTTCACAACGGGAAAACTTGTTATCTCTACATATAATTCTTTTTTATATTTTGTAGCTACTATACAAATCAGTGGCATGTGGCTTTTTAACTTGCACCGCACTTTTTTAGTTCCTTGCATGCTAGGGACATTTTTCATGTGACTGTCGCACCCTCGGCATGCACCCCGCTCCCACAAGTATATAAGCTTGCGAGCGGCCTCTCAACAGACAAATTATGCCTAACACTCTTGACCACACATTTGTTGAAAAATCCGCCTGGAAGCCTGATATCTTCAAGGGTAAGGTAGTGTTTGTTACCGGTGGGGCTGGTACCATTTGCCGGGTGCAAACTGAAGCGCTTATACTTCTCGGGGCCAATGCTGCCATTATTGGTCGTAACCCCCAAAAGACCGAAGCTGCCGCTAAGGAAATGGAACAACTTAGACCGGGCGCCAAGGTGATTGGCATTAGCAATGTTGATGTGCGTGAAGTTGGTCAATTGAAGGCCGCTGCCGACCGCACCGTTGCTGAATTGGGCAGCATTGACTTTGTCATTGCTGGTGCTGCTGGGAACTTTATTTCCGACTTTAACCACTTGTCGTCTAATGCGTTCAAGTCGGTGGTACTGATTGACTTGCTTGGGTCCTACAATACCGTCAAGGCCACTTTTGATGCCTTGCGAAAGAGTAAGGGGGCGATTTTGTTTGTGCTGGCGACTTTGCATTACTACGGTATTCCCTTCCAATTGCACGTTGGTGCGGCCAAGGCTGGGGTTGATGCTCTTCTGAATGCGTTGGCTGTTGAATTTGGTCCTCTTGGTATCCGGAGTAACTGTATTGCTCCTGGCTTGATTGAAGGCACCGAAGGGTTCCAACGGTTGACGCCTCCCAGTGAAGATGGTGGCCCGGGGATGGAAGCGAAGATTCCGGCCCAAAGATTCGGCACCACTCTTGATATTGCTGAACTGACGGTGTATTTGTTCTCGCCTGCTGCAAGCTATGTCACTGGTACCGTGCAAATTGTTGACGGTGGTGCTTGGCACTTGGGTGGCTACACCAATGCCTTCTACCCCAATGCTATTCTTGCTGCCAACTCCGACCCTCAGGGGAAGTTGTAAGTTATGCCGTATTGAATGAACGTACGAAATGAGCATTAGGAAATGAAATGATAGCACCAGAGATATATCAACGAAACTATTCCGCTAAATATAAACGAATGTATAGCGCTAGACTAGTAAAGTTTGTGAATTTCCACACGGTAAATGACTTTTGCTTTGGTGTACTCAATGAAGGTAGGAGGTGAACAACACTAGGAAATCAGAAGAAAAATAGACAAGAAATCTACTTTTCTTCATTTAGCACATCATCAAATGCCATCTACTTTTCTCCTCAATCACGTTTATATTCATACTTGTTATAGTTAGCCGCAACCTACTTATTGATAGTTGTCGTTGGCAACCTTCCACAGCTTCAAAAAGTCCAAATGCTTGTAGTTGGTACGAGGACCTTCCATACCAAACGAAAGCGGCGCCAAGTAGACAAAGAATCCAATCACCAATGCAAACCAGAACGCATACCACACAGTGTATACCGTCTTGTGCAAACGGCTGGCAATGGCGTCAATCTCGTAAATCAACACCAACATGGCAAAGTAAAGCGCCGGGGCATAATGGTGGAAATAGGTGACTCTCCCCATAACTACAAACGGGGTGTAGTGCAACCCCCAGCCAAACATGGGGTAAATCCCCCCCATGACAAACTTTTTCAACTTGCCTTGATTGCCAGCAGGAAAGTCGTCGATTTGACGTTGCCATCTAATCAAGTAGTAAAGGGTGATAAACGCAAACAAAACCACCCCTACCGACGACGTCCACACGATGGCGGGAGACGACATCATGTAGTACTTGACCATGTCATCGGCCCAAGAACACATTCTAATCCCCCGGTACAACACCGGCCATTCCCAGAACGATGATGCCAAGTCATCTTGCTTTTCGTAGTCCGGCACCAACGCGTTGTTGGTGGCCATCATCGCCAAGTTCAATTGGATAAAGTCCTTGTAAAACTTGGTCTTGGGCCACTTGAATTCTTCAGTAGGAGGAGGTAAGATTTCGTTCTTGTTGTTTTCAATGTTCCACCACGTGCGCTTGTCCTTCTTAAACGAGCTCTTGTAACAGATGACTTCGCCTTGACGGAACCCCCACGCGGGCAACTGTTGGCCAGAAACACCAAGGTAGCAGTCAAGCACTTCGTTCTTAAGCCGGAACTGGGTGGTGAGCGGGTGCAACACTTCCTTGTCTTCGTCAGACAATTGGTCCATCACTTCCACCACCCAGTGGTCCTTGTTGTCACCAATGGTCAAGTTGCCGTAACACGCCACTTCCCAGTGGGCCTTGGTGACGGGGGCGTTGACATTGTGGGTGTGCAAATTGCGGCCAGTGTTGGGGTGCATGATCCGTACGTGCATCCCATCCTTGATGTATTCTGTTTCGTTGGTGGCGGCGGGGTCATAGATTTCTTGGTCGCGCACCCGTTGGAAAATCCAATTGTTGTTTGCGTCCTTGTGCGAGTAGGTGGTCACTTGTTGTTGTTTTGACCCTTCAGGGAATGTTTGCACGTGCGAGTGCAACAACCCACCGCCGAGACCCATGTTCTTAAACGTGACCACCGAGTGGCCCATGGTGACATCCCGCGCGCCCCCGTGAATGTCGGAGCCGATGAGGTTGGCCTGAAACAACGACGACATGTTGGAGTCGCCAGTGCCCAGCTTGTACAACAAGTCAAAGTGAACCTTGAACGAAAGAACAAAAATCGACACCGGCACCAAGATAAGCGCAATCACCCGCGCCATCCAGTGGCCAGCGTACTTGGACCACGACACGTTCTTGTCCCTAAGCTTCATCACCAATTCCGACGCGGTGTAGATGCCCACCATCGAGGTAACAAACAACCCCACCATCTTGACGGAGGTGACACAGCCAATCGATACCCCGGTCAACAACAACCACTTCCACCATTTGCGGGAAAATTCTTGCGAAGGGTTGTTAAAGTTGTTGAAGCGGGTAAAGCAAAACACCGTGAGCACGGTGAAAAAAAGCAACATCGAGTCCAAAAGAATAAACTTACCGAGAGTAACGTACACCTGTTCCAACGCCACCATCACTGTAAACAACCAGGTGGTGGGGATCAGGTAGCCGATTTCCTTACAGGTAAAGTAGGCGAGCGGGGTCATAGCAGTCGAGAACAACGCTTGGAACACCCGCATCTTGGTGAAGTCAAGGCCTTCGGGGAACGGCTGTCCCGAGGGGAAATCCCACGAGCCGTTGTAGCCCGCCAAGTAACCGGACAACCCAATTAACATTTTTCCCAACGGAGGATGGACATCATGGTAAAATTCGTGTCTCAAATAGTAGGAACCAAACTTACCAAAGTGAGCTTCATCCCACACCACATTGGGATTGGCCGAGATCCGGTACAATCTGACCCCAAGTGCCAAGGCGGTGAACGCCAAAGGCGCCAACCACGCTTCAAGTTGGCACACTCCCAGCGTGAAATCCTGGTTTTGAGCGGTCTTTTTGGCGGAAGCAGACACCTCGGGGGTGTCTTCAACCGTTCCAGCAACCTTTTGGTCTCCACGGTACCGAATGGCGTCGTTATCGCCGCCTCGTTGAACCCCAGAGGCACTCATGATTGTGTGGTAAAAAAAGGTTGACGTGGATAGTAAAACGCGAATATTAAGGATACGTGTCGCGACCACCAGAGAAATATGTAGGAAAATAGAGGTGATTGGGTGGGAGTAATAAGGTTTCCAAAGCGGCCAACGTGGCTAGTAGGCGGTGGCAGGGGATTTGGGCCATATTCCATTGAATTGGTTCCTTGATAATCTCTATTGTTATGCACCGAAGTGCAAGTGGTAATGTTTGATTAGTTTGTGGTTTACGAATTTTGCAGCAGTGATGTTGTGCAGGCAACATCGGGTGATGGCATGTTCTTTCATCGGCGGTGAATTTTCACTGGAAAAAAAGTCGTCTTGTTTTGAAATTTCACTGGGGTGACGCGTCGGGACACGTCTCCAGGCTGCAGGTACCTCCTGATTGCCGGGGTGCCTCATAACACCGAAGAAACAATGAAAGGGATAGTAAAGATATAAATCATAAGGAGGAAAGAACGGTGATATTAAAATATGATCCAATATGCTACAATACGTTCCATAATAATTTTCAATCTCGTGATACTCAACCTACTTGCTATTTACTTCCACTTCAGCAATCACTTACAGACAACAACCCATATCTCACTTCGTCTAATATCTATATACATTACTTCCCTTCAGCCAACTCTTGTTGTCTCTTGGCCACCTCTTCAGGCGAGGGACCCCCCTCGGTAAAGTACTTGTTCAAAGTAATCTTACCAAACTCTTCCTTCAACTTTTGTTCATCTTCCATGATCTTCTTGGCGTGTTGGTTCAAGTAATCTTGGAACGCCTCGTATTGACGTTGGCCGTGTTCCCGGATCAAGTCAATGGGGTGCTTGGGCTCCTTATTGCCCAATTGGGGGACCCCGAGCAAACCACCCAAAAACAGACCGGCGTTCCCCCGGCCCGAGAACAATTGGGGGTTTTCCTTCTTCCACCGGTCTCTCAACGCCAACTCCCGTTCTTGGTACTCTTCAAGCAACGTGTCCTTGTTGAAGGACGCCAAGATCGGCCGCACGTCTTGGACGTTTTGCGTGGCCAAGAATTCAAGGAAAGGAATCAATTGAATAAGATAAGTGTCGTCGGGGTTGCCGTCCCAGGGCTTGGCGAGCACGGCATTTTCCGGTTGCAACAGGAACGCTTCCGGGTTGGTGTCAACAATCACCGTCTTGGCCAAGTCCCGGTTAAGCAAAGAAAGATCCTTGATCAACTGGCCGTCCTGGTACTTGCATGCTTCTCTGTACAATTGGTACGACACGTAGGCGTGGTACGGGTCCAACTTGTTCACGGTCTTGTCGGAGTACATTTGGTAATTCAGGCCAAAAATGACAATTTCGTAGTATTGGGAAAGGTACCCCAAAAAGTAGTCCACCCCAGGTCTCTTGGCCGTTCTCCACCCATTCTTGGTATCCCAAGACGAGTGGATAAGAAGGTCGTCAAGCGACAACACCAAGGTAAGAGGACGACGGTACGCTTCGGGAGCAGGAGGAGGCAACAAGTCTTCAAACACAGGGTCGGAAAAAAAGGTGAACAACAGACCCACCCGCTTGTTAAACCGGTCGTACATTAACTGGGGAGTGTAGCCGTCTTCAATCGCCTCGGCGCCCAACTCCTTCTTCTCTTGTTCCGAGTCAAAGTTTCTCAGCAAGTAACCCACCCCAACCAAGGCAGCGGCGGCAAACGCCAAGTAGAATAAGTTGGCGGCCTTTTCCCGTTGTCTGTCCTTGGAGGTTTGAGCAGGCTTTCTCCGACGGGAGCCCGAGCCGCCGTCGCCGGCTTCGGTTTTTCCCTTGGCTTCGGCGCCATCTTCAAATCCGGCCTTGGCCAACATGTCATCATTAAGAATCAGTTGCGGTTGTTGCTTGTCTTCCTTCTTTTCGGTGGAATACATCCGGAAGGGGGTGTGGACAGAGGTCCGGAGGGGGATGGCCACGGCCATCCGCTGGGTAAGCCGAGCGGTTGGACGAATGAGTTGCCTCAACATGATGATGAAAAATTGCGGTGGTGCGAATAAGTAGTGAGAGTAGTGGGGGGTGGGTTTAAGGGAAAGGTGGGGGTTTGAAATGAGAATAGGGGTTATATGTAAGAAGAATTGGTATTTAGGGTGGTGGGGAGTTTATTGGTGGAGGGATGGTGGTTGGTACCGTTCTCGGTCTTCGATGAAGTTCCGCGAGAAAGCTGACCTCAGCGCATTATGGTGAGTAAGCGATTATTAAGAACTTTTATTGCTACCAGTTAGGAAATTTATAACCTGCTGTTGGTTTTGGTTTCGCTGCTGTGTTTTGGTTGCTTCTGTGTTTATCGTTTTAATTGGAGTCCACCTCATTTACCATGTCAATATCACTACATAAATGTTGAAGTCGGCATAACTATGCGGAATCCATTATAAATTTCCATGTCCACAAGCTAGGTAATTTATTGATCCACTGTTGTGACTTCGGTTCGCTGTAATTTGCGTTGCTGTTGTGATATTCTCTAGTCATTGGAGTCTCCTATTCATTACCATATCATTACTGACATTTTATTTCTTTAAAAACTAACGGATTCATCAGACCCCACAACACCAAGAATAAATTGGTGAATCATCAAATGACCAGGGTTGGCTTGGTAAAAGTCCTCACCTTCATCCACCTTCAATTGTCTCCACCCAAACACAAAGTTGATAATCAATGCCGCCATCAACCCCACAGCAATCACCAACGGGCCAATGACATTGTCGAGATGCTTGGACAGCCGCTCCATAATAATTTTCCGTCTTTCCATAAACGTATAGTAACCCCAGCCACAGGCAAAAAGAGTAAGAACAAAGTAAATCGTGGCAATCGCCTTGGCCACCCCGGCAAAATTGGACTTGTCGGTAGAATTGTAAATGATAAAAGTGAGCGTGGAAAGCATGGCCGTCACCGTCAACCACCGGTTAAACGTCCGTTCGTTGGCAAGCCAAACCTTGGGTTCAATCTTTAATGGACCGGCATTTTTGATCCACATGTCGGGTTTTGATACCCCAATAGGCAAGTCAACCTCCTCTTCTTCCAGATCAACGTCTATGAGCTTGGAAAGCTGGCTGGGAAGTTGGAAAAACTTGGAAATGGGACCCTTGGACTTGTCGTACTCCTCGTCGTCATCGTCTTCCAGTGACGACAATTCATCGGTTAATCCGAAATTAGGAGAGGTGTTGCCCTCATCCTCGGTCACCTCCTCGATTCTCGACGGCCGGGACTTAGGTCCGTTGTACCCCAGGGCATCGTCACCTCCAAGCAACAACAGCCCCGAGAAACTCAGCGACCGCGGTTGGATGTTCCCTTCCTTGGAACTGTTTACCATTTCCTTAAACTTAAGCAAGTTTTCCTCGTCGGCAACCGCTTCAATCTTGTTCTGTTCCTGGGCATCGGAAAACACCTTGAGGGGGATGTATGATTCGGGATTGAACGTCAAGTCCTCTTCCAATTCATCGAGCCACAACGGTACGTTGTCCAATTTCTCGTCTTCAACATAAAGCAGAGCTACCCCGTGGACAAACTTGGAAAAGTTAGGGATCTCTTTTACCAAATGCGAAGAGTGGATCAAGTCGTTGATCCAGGCGAGCCGCCCCGACTTGATCATCGCCAGCTTGCGCAACTTGATTTCCATCGTGGTGTAAGGGAACTTGGAAGATTCGCCCTTGCGCAAAAAGCTCGACGGGTTGGCGGTGTTCAGGTCAATGTCAGTGCGGTGCCATTGATGGGGGTCCCGGATAGGCAATTGCAGATCAAATGCGTCTTCCCGGATAAATGTAATATCGCTGTCAAGTACGATCCGGATCTTATCGTCCCCGGGAATCTGGAACGCCGTCCGCTTGTACACTGCCCGCATCATCGGCTGAAGGTTGTAGTCGGTGATAAACTTATGAATGTCCTGAACCTGCTGGGGGTCATTCAACCGTTCAAGCTTTCCTGGTACCTTTTTGTTGATGACAAACTGGTTAATGTACTTTTGCTTCAACCGGATCTTGTCATCGACGGAAAAATGGGCGTTGGCGTCGAATTGTTTCTTTTCCATGATGATACGGGGTTTTTCCTTAAGCTTGCCAATCCACTTAATCCGAAGCGTCGACGAGTTGTTAATTTTCGTCAACTTGGAATTGTACAATTCAAAGTTTTCATTATCGAGGTACAAACAGTTGATGGTCAAATCGTTAGAGTTGGCCACTGATTCTTCCTCGTCGTCGTCGCCAGAGTCCTCTTGTTCGGCGTTGTTGCCCTCGTTGGTGTACACAAGCACCGGCAAATGACGCAAAATGGTGGTTTTCACCTCCATAAGGTTGTCCTTGTGCACCCAAAACTTGAACGACTGAAAGTCGTTGTTGCTGGCGTCGCTGAACGAGGAAAACTTGCCGAGAGACTCCGACACCCCGTAGTTATCCCGGAGGTACTGGAAAAGCGTGCCGATCTTATACAACAACGGCGAGTAGTCCTCGGAGTGAAAGGGAAGATGCTTCAACCGCACATTCAACAACGGCTTGACCGAGTAATCCGAGTGGATCCGGTCGTGTTTTTTGACAATCTTGGTGAACCCGGTATAATTGAGCCGTTGGAAGTGCTCCAACTGCTGGGCCGAGTCCAACAACTTTTCCAACTTTTGCGTAAACTGGTCCACATCAAACTTTTTGTCAGCATCCGCCGTCTGGCCTTGTAAAACGTTTAACTGGGAATTGAGCTCCTCGAACTTTTTCGCCTGGAACGAATAAACCTTGTCCAAATCGGCATCCAACGCCGCAACAAAGTTCAGCTCGTCTTGTTCTGTCCAGTTGTTCTTAAGAATAACTCCTTCCTTAAGCAACTTTTTCAAATGGTTATAGTTCATGTAATACTCCTTCCACGGAGCATACAGTTCATTCTCCAACTTGGTTGCAAATAACATCTGGTGAGATCCCTCGGTAGATGGATGGGTTTTGTTATCAACCATCGACAAGGCTTATATTGATAATTTGGCTGGACGCACAATAAGCAGCTAAAGTAATTTCCTGTAGGTGAGTGAGGTATCCCACGTGGGGAAGTTTTGAACAAAGAGAATAGAAGAGAAGAGGGAATGGGGGGGAGTGAAAGGGGGGGTGTAAGAGGTGTAGTGTGTCATTTAGTGTTGCTTGGTAGATAAACGGGGATAAATGTTGACTGGCACTTGGCCATTGTTGCTTTTATCCGACACTAGTCTCGCGTGAGTGAAACGATAAAAGATGGCGGAAAAGATTGGAGGGAAAGAGATAGTAGGTGGACTGAAAAGGGTTACTGGGGTGTTGATAGTTGGTTTCTGGCTATATATATGTCTAATGTTTGTGTTATATCTTGTATACTCGAGGATGCTTTTCATAGCAACAATAACCATCACCTCGTGTCTCTAAACAAAAGGCGTGGGTTTCGTGCACATTGTGCAGGAGCAGCCGACAGCTTGAAAAATAGTACAAAGAGGAGGAGACACGAGAACAAAGTATGGAGAGGGTGGGTAAAATGGGAAATGGTGGTGGTGCTTTCGTAAATGCGTTTGATACAAAAAGTTAATCGGTTTTATAAAACGTGGGGCCAATGTGAGGGTTTCTAGTGCTTTGTGGGCTGAATAACCTAAACAGTAAAAAAAATTACTCCAGTAAATCGTGAAAATTGTCGAATTTTGGTTCTTTTTGAATGAAGATAAGTTATGACTAGGTTATAACGTCCATAATTTTTTTGAGTATAGAGAACGAAATGGATAGCATAATGACTACATGGTATAATGTTACTAGTAACCATAACAATAATATCCTTATTTATGTCATTTTCATCACCATGAAATCTTCCATTTCTTCATCACCAGTGGAAAACAATATCAAGGCGCGCGCAAGTAAAACCGTCGTCGAGCAATTCTCTACCCACGCAAGTACAAAATAACACGTATCATAAAATTCCATTATCCTCTTTTACCCCTCTCCTTACAACATCTTATTTAGTTTTGACACTCTAATTTCTTATCTTCAACAACAACCTCACTCACCGCTCATTCTCTTCGTTCCATGGCAAACGATATCCTTGTAACCAGACGAGAGTCGTCACGGCCACCACCACCAGGCCGTTCACAATCTCCTCCCTTGTCGTCAACCCCGTCCCCTTCCCCGCTGTTACCCTCGCTGTTGATATCACGGGTGGCCCTGGCGATAGCCGGCTATTGGCAAGGTCCCACCCCCCCAGTGGAGGCATCCACACCCAATATTTCGTTTCAGGAAATTGCCCGGTCTACCCCTACCCCCTCCCCCACTTTCACACCTCCTTTGGACCACGCCCTTGTGGTATTTGACCCTCCCGCATCTCCCGTGTACGGCACAACGCTTGCTGGTGCCAATCTAAGGGATTACGACGATGACATTGTAGAAGTGGAGGCCTACGATAAGCTGACTTTTTTCGACGACGCCAATGATACTTATATCGACACCATTGAGCGGTATTACCAAAATGTGCCCCCTCCTCCTCCCACTATTTTAGATTACTCGTTTACCGATATCAACCGCTATCCCCCTGGCGACTTTTTTGGTGATGATTTCCTACAGGAGATCGATCGGCGGAGGGTGGAGGCTTCGAAGCCCAAGGGAGTCACTCCTTTGACCGATGGCGAACTCGCCAAAGTCAATCTGGCGTGGAAGGGACGAGGAACAGTGATTGATCAATTTAACATCACCATCACCTCCGAAGATTTGCGTACATTGTGTGACGGACAGTGGCTCAATGATAATGTCATTGATTTCTATTCAAATCTCGTCATGAATCAGTATAGCAATGTGTGGGTATGGACCACGCATTTCTACACGACTCTTGCCAGCAAGGGGTATCTGGGGGTGATGCGCTGGGGGAAACGGAAGAAACTTGACTTGTTCACGAAGGACCGCGTGATTGTGCCAATTAATATTTCCAACACCCACTGGGCAGTGGCAGTGGTTGACAATCAAAGCAAAACGATTACATATTACGATTCCTTGACTCGTGGGGGGAGTCGCCATGTCTGCTCCACTTTGCAAGAGTACATGGATGGCGAGGCGGGACGGGTAAACAAGCTGCGGATCGAGTACCAGTTAGTGCCCAATGGCGGGTCACCACAACAAAAGAATGGCTATGATTGTGGCGTGTTTACTTGTACCAATTCCAGGTTTTTGGCGGCGGGCCAGGACTTGAATTTCAGTCAACAGGATATGAAGGTGATACGCCGGCGCATGGCATATGAGATATTGACGGCCAAATTGGTAAAATGAAGGGATTATAGAGTGTTAATAATAGAAGAATAAAGTCACTGATATCATGAAAAATGATTTTTGTTTTCATTTTTTCGTTTTTTCGTTGTTGTTGGCATGGTGGTGCCGTGCGAAGTCTACCAACATGTCACTCGGGGTAACAATAACCTGTACACAGCACCGATACAGGTATCACCACACCATAGTGAATTTAATGATGGATACACTGATATATCCCAAACTAGAATTGCCTCATTCATTCCCCGTTTATCGTTTTTCTACCACTATTTTATCCCGACTGATAAAGTTGTTTGTTTTCACTTTACCTATATTTCCAACGGTAAACACATCATCTCCACATACACGTTCAGCCGCAAAATTCCGAACAATCCAAAAACCCATTTCTCATAATTCACTCACCACTCATGAATCACAATAATGGCGTCTAAACTCCCCCACCATCCCTCTTCCTATCATCCTTCCGTTTTATCCCGGTCATCGGTTATACACCACCATCTCTTCGCGGACACTAACCTCCGCTGCACCCCACTCGGTCGATAACTTCCAACCGTCCACCGTCATCACCAACACCGACCCCATCCTAAACAATTGTTTGATATCTTTACCCCCGTCTCTCTTCCCCATCTCTGGCCATCGCCTTTACCGTCTCCCCCCTCTTAAATCCTCCCCCTCCTCACACGTGACCTGCACCATGGACCACCGCTTCCCGATATAAAGCGCGAACACTACCCACCCCAACAACCACCATGTTGAGATCGCTTGTTAGAACACGCGTGGCGCCCCGGTTGGCGCGGACCATGGCCACTGATTCGTCGCTGGACCTTGTGCCTGTGTGTCTTGAACCTCTGCTGTTTGAATTGTACAAGTTGGAAGAAGGTCCTTCTCTTGAGTTTGAAACGGAAAAGGAAACGTTGTTGGAAATGTACAAGGAAATGATTATTATCAGACGGATGGAAATGGCCGCCGATGCGCTTTACAAGGCCAAGAAGATCCGCGGGTTCTGTCATCTTTCCATTGGGCAAGAGGCGGTTGCTGTTGGGTTGGAAAACGCCATCACCAAGAAGGACACTGTGATTACCTCTTACAGATGTCACGGGATTTCCTACACACGGGGGGACTCGGTGCGGTCGATTCTTGCCGAATTGATGGGGAGAAGAACCGGGGTGTCCCGGGGTAAGGGGGGTTCGATGCACATGTATGGCCCTAACTTTTACGGGGGTAACGGTATTGTCGGTGCCCAAGTTCCTCTTGGTGCCGGGTTGGCTTTTGCCCACAAGTACCGGAACGACAATGGTGCCACTTTTGCCTTGTACGGTGACGGTGCCCTGAATCAAGGGCAAGTTTTCGAATCGTACAACATGGCCAAGTTGTGGGACTTGCCGGTTGTGTTTTGCTGTGAAAACAACAAGTACGGTATGGGGACGGCGGCGCTGAGATCTTCGGCGTTGACTGAATACTACAAGCGGGGGCAATACATTCCCGGGTTGAAGGTGAACGGGATGGATGTTTTGGCGTGTTACCAAGCGTCCAAGTTTGCCAAAGACTGGGCTTCGTCGGGCAAGGGGCCGTTGGTGTTGGAATACGAAACTTATAGATACGGGGGGCACTCCATGTCCGACCCTGGTACCACTTACCGGACCCGGGAAGAAGTGCAACACATGAGACTGCGTAATGACCCCATTGCCGGGTTGAAGGCGAGAATGATCGAAATGGACATTGCCACCGAAGAAGAAATCAAGGCCTACGACAAGAAGGCGAGAAAGTATGTTGACGAACAAGTGCAATTGGCTGAATCTGACCCTGCTCCCGAAGCCTCGTTTGACATTCTTTTCGAAGATGTCTACGTTCCCGGCTCGGAAATCCCCGTATTGAGAGGGAGAATTTCCGATGACTCTTGGGATTTCAAAAACAAGACTTACTTGAACAAGCGGTATTAGGAGATTAATGACTAGGTAGATAGTAACAACGAATCATAATGATAATGGAATTGGGTATTTAGACAATGTTGAGCTATGTTTAAGAGAGAGGTGACGTTACGGAATAATGAGACATTGTACTCTACGAGTTGCCTCTTCTCCGGGTGTTCTGCAGCTACGGTTAGTGTTTCCGCATGCTACCCGGATGGTATTTCCGCTTCGGAGTTTACCATATAAGAATTGATTGGTATATAACCACTGGAGACCTTGCTTAATCAAGACCCTTTGAAAGACGATCCCATCAACCAAGGTGGCCGTTTTAGGTAAATTTGTGCCACCTCATCAACTCGTAGAAACATGATCCTGTCGACCAGGTGACCGTATTAAGCAAGTTTGCGTCTCCTTGTTCTTTTCCGTTCACTTTTTCATCACCAGAAAACTTCTATAATAACAACAACACTGCCCTACCGATGGACTAAACCTTAACAAACCATTTCACAAAATAACAAACATATCTACACTCTTCTATTCGTCGTTCATGATGATTCAGTCATATCTATCATCTAATTATTAATCGGCTTTTTAAACCAACATTTCCAACGGGTTTTCAACCACCCGCTTCAATTCCTTCATAAACTCCCCGCCCAAGGCACCATCAACCACCCGGTGGTCAAAAGTCCCGGTAATCGTCATGACATCATCAAAGATAAACCCATGCTCGCTGGCGCTCGAAGGCACCGCCTTCTTTTCGGTGGTACCAACGGCAAAAATCGCCAGTTGCGGGGGGTTGATGATCGAAGAGAACATCGTCACCGCGTGGTTCATGCCGAGGTTGGAGATGCAAAGAGTACCGCCTTGGAATTCTTCAGGCTTCAACTTGCCATCCTTGGCCCGCTTGCCGAGATCCTTCATGGCGCCAGAAATGTCTTGCAACCCTCTAGTGTTGGCGTTAAACACAATGGGAGTGATCAAGCCGGTGGGGGTGGCCACCGCCACGGAAACATCAACATTCTTGTATTCCCGAATCACCCCTTGTTCGCCCAACCAAGCAGCATTCACTTGGGGGACTCTGGTGGCGGTCACCGCCAAAGCCTTAATCAACAAGTCGTTCACCGACAACTTGTAGCGAGCATCAGCCAGGGCGTTCAACAGCGCTCTCAACTTGAGCAACTTCGACACCAGCAAGTTCGACGAAACAATGTAGGTGGGCGATTGCTGGGTCAGTTGCAACAACCGGGTGGCAATGGTTTTCCGCATAGTAGTGATTTCAACATCCGTATATGAGGCCGAGGGAGCGGCGGAAGCAGCAGCGGCAGCAACAGGCTTGATCGATTCAAGGTCTTTGGCAAGAATTCTGCCGTCGGGACCCGAACCCTTGACGTTTTTCAACGCAATCCCCTTTTCAAGAGCAATGGCCTTGGCAAGAGGCGAGGCTCTAATGCGGTCGCCCGAGGCCAATTGCGGCGACTTGGAGGAGGCAGATCCAGTGGAAGCAACCTTCTTTTCTTGCTTGGGTTCTTCCTTGACTTCTTCTTGCTTGGGTTGTTCAGCCTGCCCCAGTTCAGCGGCACTCTGGTCAGCGCTGGCGGCGTCTTCGGCCTTAAAATCGGCAAACGCGGCCACGTCGTCCTTGTTTTCAACGTACACGGCAATGGGCTTGCCAACAGGAATGTCCTTCAGCCCGTCGCCCAAAATAATTTGTGCCATGTAACCGTCATCTTGGAATTCAAAATCCATGGTGGCCTTGTCGGTTTCAATCTCAGCAATCAGTTGACCAGGAGACAATTGGTCTCCAACCTTGACCGACCACGAAGCAATGCCCCCTTGTGTCATGGTGGGAGACAACGCCGGCATGTTGATCACGGTGTGCTCGGGCCACGAGGCATATCCACGGAACAAGGCTAGGTTGGAGGAGAATTTAGGAGCAGCCACGCGGGGTAACCGCTGGGGACGAATCACTCTAAGCATTGTGAACGGGTATGGAAGTGCGATGGTTATATAGAGTCGGAAAAGTTCGGTGGGTTGAGGCCCGTGGACGTATGCAGGACGATAAACAAAGAGGGGAGAATAGAGACGGCAAGAGGGAGTTGGAAAAGATTGTTTAAAAATAGACAAGAGTATTGGTGTTTGTGTGGTGGACTGGTTGTGGATGGCCAGGTGTTGGGATGGTAGATACGGGGAAACCCGGGCCAATTTTGGTGTCGTTGAATAACTACCGGCATAACCCCACTCAATGGACATTAACCACCGTGACGCGAAGACGGCGGATGGTGGCTACAAAGTGGAGATGAAGAGGAGAAGCGGGTAAACAAGGAGGGATCTGTTTGTTTATTGGTTGGGGTTTACTTGGTGGAAATGTGATGTCATTTGAGATGATAGGGTGGAGGGTTACCTTGGTGTCGCGAGATGGTGGTATTATCGGAAGCTGTTCCTGATTTCTCCGATTGTCAAGATGTGTATAATAAAGACACGAGATGAGGTGAGATGAGATGGTGGGAAAGAGAAGAGATGGAATCTTGTCACCTTCTCGAGAGGAAATGATGCATATTGAAAGTCATATGTAGCCTGATGCAAATATGGACCTATAGCACAAACCGTCACAGGGTGTTTTTTTCGGTGTTATTTGTCCACAAGCAAATTTGATTGTATCGGATTTCAAATCACAGATCAGATAACATGTCATTTCCTGCACAATGACACCAACTCAGCCGCAGGGTATTAGCGATGTAATGCATAGATACATTATATGTGAGAGAGAGTAGGAGGTAACTTGAGTGGCGGGGAAATAATGGTAGTGTGTGATAGAGACTGAAAAAGAGAAAAACCTGGGTCATTGTAATAATAAATAAAAAGGATTACTAAAAGGAAGAAAGGAACAGGAATCAATATTGTCCGATGGATGTAGCCGTGTACAACATTTTCCCATGTTTTACCATGTTTATATAAGTCTCAAGCATTTACTCTGTTTTTTAACATGGCAGATATAACAATCACTAACAATATGGCAGAACCATAAGAATACTTACTAGCGATCACTCTCAATTAAGTGTAATCGCAGTCCAATGAAAAACTGGTCTATCACGCCTTCTCCTTACAACTACTCTCATATCTTCTGAAACAAAGCCCCATACTAATTCTTCCTACCACTACTCATCATTGCACCGTCGTGTATTCTGTTCTAGACCACGTCAACCTCGCACAAATGCTATTCTCGTCACAGTCACGTGACATTCACGTGAGCGCCGTTGCCTCCTGCATCACACCACAGTAGCGGTGGAATGCTACCCAAGGCCATCCGCCACATTCACCACCACTCAACAATCTTTTACCATTCTTCCCTATACCCCCTTTTCTTCTTCCCTTTCCTCTCTTCCCCTTACCCTCCCCCCTCTTCCACTTCCCATCGCCACCCACCGCTTCGCACTTTCTCCCTACTCTGCCTCCCTAATCATCTTCGCACAATTTTCTTTCCCTCACGATGGACGAAGACGCCACTAACAGATTTGTCCCGGAATACCGGCGGACCCATTTTAAAAACAAGGGTCGGTTCACCAATGATGAGCTCCGTCGTCGTCGGGAAAACCACACTGTGGATTTGCGCAAGCAAAAGCGGGAAGAAATGTTGCTGAAGCGGCGCAACTATGTGCAACAGGACGGCAACGACTCTGAAGAAGAGGACGCTGCTGTGTGGCAAATGGGCCAGACGGGTATGGACCAGACGGCCATGGCTCTGGCGCAGATGGACTCGCAATTGCGTCAAGAGTTGCCGAGAATGTTGGAGATGATCCAGCTGAACGACTTTGACCAGCGGTTGGCAGCCACCGTCAAGTTCAGACAAACTTTGTCGCGGGAACACAAGCCTCCCATTGATCTCGTCATTGAGCTGGGGGTGATTCCCTACTTGGTGGAGTTTATGAGCACCGACTACCCTGACATGTTGCAGTTGGACGCGGCGTGGGCATTGACCAATATTGCCTCGGGCAACTCGGAGCAAACCCATGTGGTGGTGCAAGCGGGCGCTGTGCCCAAGTTTGTTAACTTGTTGACTTCGAACCTGCCTGAAGTAAAGGAACAAGCAATTTGGGCGTTGGGGAACGTGGCTGGGGACTCTTCTGAGCTCAGAGACTACGTATTGGAATGCGGCGCCATGGAAAAGGTGTTGGACTTGTTCAACTCGTCCAAGATGACTCTTATCCGGACGGCGGCGTTTACTCTTTCCAACTTGTGTAGAGGGAAGACCCCTCCTCCCAACTGGAACATTGTGTCGCAAGCCATTCCTACTTTGGCCAAGTTGGTGTTTTCCGCCGACTCGGAAACTCTTGTCGATGCCTGTTGGGCGGTGTCGTATCTCTCCGACTGCCCCACTAACCCCGAGGACACCACCACCGACGCCATTCAAGCGGTGGTGGATGCGCGGATTCCTCAAAGATTGGTGGAATTATTGCAACACGACCAGCACCTTGTGCAAACGCCGGCGTTGCGGGCGATTGGCAATATTGTCACTGGGAACGACTACCAAACGCAAATGGTGATCAACGCCGGGGTGTTGCCTGCGTTGGCGCCGTTGTTATACCACCCCAAGGAAACGATCCGGAAGGAAGCGTGCTGGACCATCTCCAACATCACTGCCGGTAACCTGGACCAAATCCAGGCTGTGATCAACGCCAACTTGATCCCCCCGATTATTCAGTTGTTGGCCACGGGGGACTACAAGATCAAGAAGGAAGCTTGTTGGGCCATCTCCAACGCCCTGCTGGGGGGGTTGGCACGGCCGGAACAGATCCGGTACTTGGTGCAACAAGGGTGTATCAAACCGTTGTGCGACTTGTTGCTGATTGCCGACACCCGCATCATTGAGGTGACGTTGGACTCGTTGGAAAACATCTTAAAGATGGGGGAAATGGATAAGGAAGCCCGGGGGCTCAAGATGAACGAAAACGCGGTGTTTATCGAAGAAGCCGGGGGGATGGAAAAGATTTTCGAATGTCAACAAAACGAAAATACCCTGATTTACAAGAAGGCTTACAATATCATTGAAACCTACTTTGGTGAAGAAGAGGACGGGGTTGACGATGACATGACGGCGCCGGGCGCCTATGAAGATCACTATGGCTTTGGCGCAAACAACCAGAACCAAACGTTTAACTTTTAGTGGGGGGTCTCTGATGATAGCATCTCTAATAAACATCTCTAATGAATATATACGATCAAAAGTTATGTAGTGGGTGGCGTCACCTGCGGTTGACGGCGGTCGGTTATAGTTTGTGAATATCCAAGAATATTGAAAAAAATGAGAACAAGAAAAATGTATGGAAAAAGCAAAAGTATCAGAGGGAAAAAAGAGTAAAAGTAGCCACTACTAGGATTGCCAATAGACATGTCAATCATAGTTTTATATCAGTTATTAATAAATCACTATCATCGAAACAAGGAATGACACACTGGCCAATGGCTTATGCCTTTCTCTATGCACATTGTGAATTCATCAACAAACAAACACGTTGGCCGGTGTTAGTATTTGCATCTAGCATCCACCGGCACCTGTCGTAAATCCCATGGCTAAATCCCCAAAACTAACCTTATTCAAACAATACCATCTTGTCATCATCCCCTCCCCAAACCTTAGCCGTACCCCCTCAGCCAGTCTCCTATTCTGGCCAACCCCGACGCAGCCAACCGGCGCTTGCAAAATTTTCAAAATTTTTAAATGCATAATTTTACCCAATCACCACCACCATAAACACCAATTGCCTTTGACCTATTCATTCCCCATTCCCCCAAATTCCCTAATTCATCAATTCGTCATCACTGATGCTGGCTTATGTACCTTCATATTTTGCCGCATAGAAAAATTTTAGTATATAAAAGTTGAGCGATCCGCGTATTCAACATTTACACAAAACGAAATGAAGTTCACTACCGTTGCCGCTGTTGCCGCCACCGTTGCCACCGTTGCCGCTAAGAAGAAGGTCAACACCATGGAAACCACCGTCACTGTTGTCGTTAACGAAGACTCCCCCAAGTCGACCCACAAGTACGGTAGATTCGACCACACCGTGAGACCCACCACCACCACCTTGTACGTTGGTGCCACCGGCACTCTTGAAAAGAGAAAGGAACACTCTTCCAACGTCACCGTCAACGGTACCAACGGTACCAACGGTACCGGCTCGGACTCTGAAAACGCCGCCGCCCAACTTGGCTTGGGTGCCGTTGGTGCCATTGCCGCCGGTTTGATGTTGGTGTTGTAAGTTTAAAAGTCTCTAATATACCCCCTGTTAAGGGCAGGGATCATATAGCATAGTTAATTTCTAATAGATCTGGCAACCCCGGCCTGGTATGGCTCGGTGGTGGCCGTCAACGGTTACATCTGGGCGTGCGCCCGCAGCAAAACAGCGATGAGATGGTTGCCGAGAAACAAAAGCAGACATGAGAAAAAATCCCTCATTTATGCTGGCTGGGCATGCATGCCAATATCCATGGCTACGGTGACGTACCATGTAGATAATGCATGAGTAAATAAGAGAAATGCCGTTAATCGGAATCTCCAAGTGATACCGTGTATCGCCTAAAATTTCACTTTCTTTGAAACACACGATTGTATCAACTCTAATCATTTGCGGGGTTCCCCGTGCGATCGCATTAACTATAAAGTTTCTTCGGTGTCGTGGGGTGGCCTCGGCTCGATAGCAATTCTCATTCAAAACACTTTTTAAGTTTGTTAGAACTTCCCAACAATTGCCATGGCAAGCGCGCACTGTTATCCCAAGCAATCATGGGGTTATTCAAGAACGCATTAAAGAAGTTTGAAGACCTCAAAGTAAAGGAAGAGCAACCAAAGGCGACCGAGCCCCCACAAGCATCGTCGTATGACCGTCCCAAAGCACAGTTGCCTTCTCGTTCAAAGGAAACAGTAAAGCAATCTCAACAGCAAGTTCTCAAGGGCGATATCTTTACACCAATCGATTGCAATGAGCCGCCGGAAATGTTCAAAAGAATTCAACATGCCGTGACCCCCGCTGGGGCGCCCCACTCTCCCCAGGACCCCCCTCTTCACACCAACAATTTTGTTAACAATCTCGCTCTTGAAGACCAAACCTTCCCAATCTGGCCGCTTCCATATCTGTGTTGGGTGACAAGAGATGACGGTCAAATCCCGGGGTTGGCGTTTAACCATACCGATGCTGCCCAGAGGGTGTTTGGTCCGGATCCCAACCAAAACCCAGCTCAATTCTTCTTTAGTCCTCCGAAAATCAAGCTGTGGGTGTTTCTGGCTGACGGGTTGACCCAGAAGACCCCCTTGCATATTTCAAACTTGTCCAAGTTTTCTGCAAACACAAAGTTTAGCGTGGGTAGTGGCAGTGTCGAGTTTCCCTTTGTCCAAGGGATGGGGTACGTCACTGCCATTTATCGAGGAGCAACCCCCATCATTGCTCTGCAGGTTGGAGTACAGGATTTGCAAAAGGAGGGGCAGGTAGGGCCGTTAGTAAAGTACCGTGCTCAATTGTTCAACCAGGTGGTATGGAGTGTATATGTTAGCGGCGGCGAACTTCAATTGGAAAATCCCAATCTCATTAGGGGCACGTTTGACAATGGATTCATCCAAATTGCCCGTGGCGAGTCGAAAGCCTACGATGATACTGCCGGCATCTGGCCTACGGATGTCATTTTGAAGGGGTCTGGTGCCACTTATTCATTACACTACCTGAATGAAGGTTCGAGTGCTTCAAATAACTCTCTTTTGTGGGCTCTTCCTCACCACCAACAAGTGCTCGATCGGTCGATTACTGACGCCAACATGACGCTAGATTCGCCTACCAAGGGGGTGATGAAGGCATACGTCACTAATGTTCTCACCATGACCGAAGTGAATATCCCCACAGAGATCCTGTTTTCTCCTTGGCTGGAAAAAGTGTCCCAACCTCAATGGTCCCAGTCGTCTCTAGACAAGATCAAACAAGCTGCTACCGACGACGTACAACAAGATGTCGTGGGCCAGGCTAACATTGACTCAATGTACACTCTGGGGAAGATTCTAGACAAGTTTGCTCATGTGGCGTGGGTGACCAAGTTTGTTTTAAAAGACGACCAATTGACGCAAACGGTAATGGACAAACTTAAACAAGCGGTGGATATTTTTGCCACCAACAAGCAGAAGTTTCCTCTCTGTTACGATACCACTTGGAAGGGGATCGTGCTGTCTGCTGATCCTGGGGCCGACTTTGGCAATGCCTATTATAATGACCACCACTTTCATTATGGCTATCACATCCATGCGGTGGCGATGATGGCTAAAATTGACGAAAACTACTTGAAGTCGCTGCCCCATGTCCGTGATTACATCACCACTCTTCTTCGCGATGTGGCGCTGCCCCAACAAGACAAGTACTTTCCTCAATTTAGGCTGTTTGATTGGTTCCATGGCCACTCGTGGGCCCATGGTCTTTTTGCCAGTGGCGACGGCAAGGATGAAGAACTGTCTTCAGAGGACTATCACTGCTACTTTGGCATGAAGCTCTGGGCCCAGGTGATTGGCGACGCCAACATGGAATCCAGGGCCAATCTAATGTTGGCCATCATGAGACGGCTGGTCAACATGTACATGTTGTATAAGCGAGACAACAATTTCGAGCCAAGCAATTTTATTGGAAACTTCGTTGCTGGTATTTCCTTTGAAAACAAACTTGACTATCTGACATATTTCGGGCGGGGCCAAGTTGGCGACGAATGGATACATGGCATTCATATGCTACCTACCACGCCTATTTCCAACTACATCCGTAGTCTGAAATATACTAAGGAAGAATGGGACCAATGGTTAGCGCCAATTATCGATCGCATTACTGATGGATGGAAGGGGATTCTCATGTTGAATTACGGTGCCGTGGATGCCAAAACGGCCTACAACTGGTTTGCCCTGAATCTGTTCCAGCCCAGCCAGATTGATAATGGCATGTCTAGAACATGGTCATTGGCATACTTGGCGGGGATAGGGGGAAATTAACGGAAAATAAATAGTGATCAAAAAGTGGCACCACCAATTGGTTTGTTTAGAGTTTATACCTTTTTGTGTCTGAATACGTTAACGATAAATGGAAATATTCTTATCGCTTATCCCCTTTAGCCACGTTTACCACAGTGTTCGTTTCCTGCACCAACGTCACTAAGCATTCACTATTACGTCAGCAAGAGATTTAATTGAGTCAGACAGCATAGCCCTCCCTGATAGACATTTGAATCAGCAAGTCCCTCCTGAAACACTCAGTTATTAAATAACAGAACCCGTTTCTACACACGTTCGACTACATTGACTACATTGACTACGTTGAACTCCTTTAATTTCCTCTATTTTCCTCATAACTCTGTCTTGTTCTAATTTCTCACCACCAAGTTCCCAATCCGATCATAAGGACCAGGGTTTCTGATATACTCATTAAGTTGAATCCAGTTATCCGACAATTCAATATTGATACCAACCTTTTCTTCAAAATATTTGGCCAGGACATCAGGGTTGGTGGCTTCAACCCATCTCGAAGTACAGGTGAACAACCGCATGAACAACACATCCCGTTCCTTACGCAACCGCCGGTAGGTAGCGTCCTTGGCCTTGCGGGGTTTGTCGTCACCAGGTTGAGGGATAGGGTATTCGGGGCCAGAGGTATCAATTCCACCCAAATCAGCGGGGATATAGTCGGGGGAAATGTATCCCGACATTTCCTTGTAATTTTTGGTAAACACAATCTTCAGCGCCACCACCGGGTCCAACCAGTTCTTGATAATGTTCCACACGGTAGAGAAGATCCAGGGGGCATTGTGAACGTAGATCCGTCCCAAACATTCCGGGTAGTGGGCTTCAAACACATCGGCCAAAAACTTGATGGTGGTGTAATCGGCATTCTTTAACGAAAACCCAGTAAGGTCAAATACAATCGACACCGTGTCCACCAGCTCGTGTACATCTCTCAAGAACAACCGCACCCATTCGATGGTGGTGACGGCGTATCTTTGGGTTTCATCAGCAGGCGAGTCCAGGCCAAAGTGCTTCTTGGCCTGGAACCAGAAAATAGGATTCTTGTCATTGTCTTCACCCTTGATCCACGACTTTTCCGTGGTCAAATTCTTGACAAACCCGGCATTCTTGTGGTGAAGGTACGAAGGGCCATCGGCTTCAAACACCCAATCATCGGCCGGGAATTCCGACCGCCATTTGATCGACTTCAGCAACATGGCACACGCGTTTCCAGTGTTCCACTTTCTTGCCCGCATAAATCTCAACATAAAGTTATCGGGCAAATCATTCCGGCACGCACCAATTAACATTTGTTGCCACTTGAGTGGAGGAATGGTCGAAAGATCGGAATTGGTGTTGTGGGAGTGAATGGGCTTCTTGGGGACCAGGGGCATCATCATCGACCCATTGGAAGTACGGCCCCCCTTCAGCACCGCCTTGGAATAAGTGGGGGTGTCATCAGGAGTGGTAATGGTGGTGTCAGCAGTGACAAACGATTCGACCAGGGCTTCATCCAGGATGCCGCCGTCCAGCGGCTCGTCATCGCCATCATCAACATAGTCAGGGTCAAATTCAAACAGCAACTTATAGTGGTTAACAAAACAATTGACCACCTCAGGTGACGGCACGTCCACCGGAATGTATTTTTCCGACGACAGTTTAGTTTGAATGTCATGCAACCGTTGGGCGTTGGCTGGAGCGGGGTTGGCCACAAATTGCGACAGCGTCGACGCCGGCTGTTCGCCACCACCACCGCCACCAAACATACCCCGCTTCTTTTTGGACGACGCGGTGGTGGCAGACGTCACCGAATTCCGGGTGGCAGTGCGCGCGAGCCCGTCTCCACCAGGCCGCCCCGTCAGCGCCACGTAGATATCAGTGTAGTGAAGTTCCTCAGTAGGAATATTGATAGGATACCCCCAGTAGGCGAGGAAATACGCCCAGTATTGCTTGTGGATCATTTCTTGATCGGCAGTAAGCGATTGAATCCGCCCAGGACGATAGTTGACGTTGGTGGGGATCTCGACCTTTTTCCGAGCAGGAGGCTCTGCGGCAACAGCTGCCGATTTAGACGAAGTGCGCTTCTTCGACAGAGAGGAGGTCTTGCGGCGGTCGTCGCGGTGGTCATCATGACGGTCGTCACGATGGGAACGAGAGGAGCGTTCGCTGCGGCGACGTTCCGAACGACGCTCGGAACGGGAGTCGTCATCGTCGTGGTGGCGAGTCAGTCTCGAAGACCGGCGTTCTCTTCTTTCTCGGCGATCGTCATCGTCGCGCCGGCGTTCTCTCCGTTCACGGCGGTCGTCATCTTCGTCGTCATGACGTCTGCGGCCCTGGCTTCTCAGCCTCCGGAGCGATTCGTCACCACGAGACGAGCGACGACGTTCCAGACGACGGTCGTCATGGGAGGAGGTGTGATAAATCTTTTCCAGGCCCGCTACCGAACGGTCGTCAACTTCTTCTTCAGCCCGTTGTCTCAGCTTCAGCCTCGACCGAAACGAGGGAATGCGGAGAGGCAGCGAGGACTCCAGCAGATAGGATGGTTTCTTGATGTACATACGCCCTTTGGTCGTCATAGCGGGGGTACTCGGTTTATATAGCCCGCGGGGTATTGGCGAAAATTCGCATATGAATTTCTTAGTGCTTAATACGCGCGCTCGCAACCCGAGTTACTGCAAACGGCAACAAATTCTAATTCACATGGGGCAAGGGTGGTGGGGTGCTTAGAACCAATTTAGGAAAGGCGAGGGAATACAGAGGAGAAGGTATACGAGGGAGTTCTCAAGCAATCATCCTGTAACTACGAAGCAGACGTGTTTCGATGCTCTCTTGTGTAACACATGCAATATTCATCAAGTGTGATCAGTATGTATAACACAAAGTGAGTTGACACCGGAGCTAACTAAAAAAAGAAATCAGCGGGGTTATCCAAAACAGCAACTGCTGCTTGACAATAGGCGAAATGTTCCCCAACAGATTGACAGTATTTTGCATCTTCACCCTACAACCTCATTTCTAGTCGCATAAAACGGTTAGCTCCGCCCAATCTGTTAATGCAGGGACCGGGCGATAGGGAGAGAAAAAGTTGGGGTAAAAAAAGAAATTGTCGATGATTTCATTAATTACAATTGAATCCAGTTAGACTTGAACCATTTGCCCAAGTTGAACCACGATACCAGATCCGCTTTGATGGTGGGGGCAGTGGTGTTCTTACTGGTACCCCACCACTGCCAGACGGCGGGCTGTGCCTCTTCCACCAACGGCAGCTTTCCAAGACCCACGCGTCGGCCAATGAATGACAGAACAAACATCTTTCCAAGCAGAAATTTCGACCACCCCGAGTCATCCAAGAAACTTTTGGATTCCACCAACTCGCATCCTTGAACTGGAGGCTTGCCGTTGAAGCGATCTTCAATCCAGTTAACTACCATGGGAGTGCCGATAGCAATTCCCTCCACGTGCTTGGAAGTTTCATCGGTGTGAAATTCCAACAGCTCGATCCCCATCTTGCACCAATCGTGGAAAATAGTTTCACTGTCATGATAGGAGATGATTTCGTCCTTCTTTGAGTGGTACATTAAAACCGGCACTTTGGGGTATTTGGAATCCTTATCAAGAGCCATAGTATGTTCTCTGAAAACTGATTGCACCACGTCCAGCTCAATCGTTGCCCATCCATCTTTAGCATAGGCTTTGGGCCCACTGAAAAACAGCTGGTATCTGAACTTGGCCACTGCGGCGAACATACACATCGACTGGGTGCCAATCAACTTTTCATAGTTAGCTGCAGTCATTTGTGTTTTTAGTAAATAATCAAACTGCGGGTATTGTTTTGCCAATCCTGCAACAGTTAATGCCACCAACCCCGAGTAGAGACTACCTTCGTTGTGATAGGCAGTCAGCGAGTAGTTAGAAACCAAGCCACCAAGTGCTGCTCCCACCACTGTTTTCTTAAGATCAGGGGCATATTTGTCAAGAAGTCCCAGCGCCCATTTAGTAGGGATGGAACCGCCGGAGTAACCCCACATCACCACTTTGGAACTGGCACTGACAATCCCACTATTCTTGACCACGCCTCGAATCAGGTCAAGCACCACGTATCCCGATTGCTTGCCACCCGGCCACCAGCCATGCTTTGTTTCATGGTCGGGCAACACCACCACCATCCCTTTCAGGAGCGCCAACTGAACCGAAGCCATTTCAAACTGGTTATAGACACTCACCATCAGCAGGCCCGAGAGAACCAAGTGCAGCGGAGCACAATTGGCATCGGCGGTGTCTTGGGCCATTTGAAAGAACAATACCCGGTCCGAATAACCATTGTGGGGAACAATGACCGTATTGACAACAGACACCGGCTCCCCGGTCTTGGTTTGCGACCGCACCATCACCTGGGTGGTCAGGTTTACGTTCATGCTGAACCAAATCAGCCGGACAGCATGGGGGGCCGGCCTGGTTCGGATCACCTCTCCCAATTTATACTTTGTAATATTGACGGGATCTTGGTACCATTCATCTTCAGACGGCAATAAAACCGCGGAAACGAGGCCAATTACAAACAACAACCACGCAATCAACATCATGGTAACTACTTGTCTTCATGTGATATATATACCCGAGTGCCCCGCTAATTATTCGCGTCCTCCTGCACACAGTCAAGGGACTAAACGGTCGAGGGACTAAACCGATAAGGGACCGGCGTCCCCTGCATAATATTTCTTCAATAGAGAAAGGGGCGACTGCCGACTAAAGTTTTTAATAAACCGCAAGAAAAAGTCCACCAGGAGAATCGTGGACAGCCCAGTGTTCATCCCAAAATAGTGTCCTCCCGTGCGGACCAACAGCTCCCACGTTTCCTTGGTGGCGCCCGGGTAGCGTAAAAATGAGAGTTTCAGATAGATTGAACACCCTTTTGCCGGTGGCTCGCCAGCGAACCGATTGGCTATCCAGGTGATGGCGAGAGGCACTCCCAGAACCACTCCCACCAAGTGGTCCGAGGTGTAGTCCAGGACAAACTCGAGGGACTTAATGCCTCGGTCACACCATCCCTGGACCACAGCGGCAATGTCAGCGTGGGGGAGGATCTCATCCATGTAGCCGTGGTATATCAACGTTGGTGCTTCTGGCATCGGACTCAGGGCATTGACACCGATGGAGTTTTCGGTGAATATCTGTTTGCAAATCTCATAATCCAAAAAGTCCCAACCGCTAGGTACCATGGGATTGTCGCCACCAAAGAACTTTGTACCCACGTAGAGCAACATGTTGGGGAAAAAGCACCGGTCGTTTGCCAGAATGAATTTCTGATAGTTTTTCGGCAGCATTTCTTGTTTGAGAACGGCCTGGAATTGGGGGTAAGTTTTGGCGAATCCGGCCATGGCTATGGCTAAAATCCCTGCAAACGGCGATCCATCGTTTTGCCGGGCAACAAGCGTCAAGTTTGTTACCACCCCGCCGGCCACCACTCCCACGAGGTTCTTGGTCAAATCAGGCGCATATTGCGGCTGCAACATCAGACCCCACATCGTGGGCAACAGCCCCCCCAGATAGCCCCACATCACCACATCTGCACCACTGCGTATGCCAGTATTATGTCCACTCTGCAATACCCCCCGGATCAGATCTAGCACCGCATGACCTCCACTGGGTCCCCCAGGAAATTGCGACTCCACATGGCCATAGTCGGGTACCACCACCGTCCACCCCTTTTCCAAACACAACTGCACAAATAACACCTCCAACTGGCTGGATAACGTCATCATCAGCGCCCCTTCCAACATGGCAATCAGCGGCACACAGTTTTCCAGCGTCAGATCAATAAACATCTGGTACAGCACGATTTTGTCCAAATCCCCACCAAATGGCTGGATCACCGACGTCACCACCGCACTGGGGAGCCCGAACTGATCGGTAGACCGCACCATCAACTGCCATGACCGCTCGACATCGATAGGAAAGTAGATATTCCGGAGCAGATGTGGGGTTGCTCGAATCTTAAGAATGTCCCCTGGAGCAGCGTCTTCAAGACGATCAGGAAGAGTATAAAACTCATCATCTGCGGGGAGCAAGGGACGTACGCGAGGCTCCAATGCCGCTGCCAATACCAATAACAAAACCAAGGCAAGGTGCATGATTATCTCAACTGTCACAAAATTCTACGGGGAAACTTTCACGTGCAAGTGCGTTGCTGCGAAACCATGTTGGGTAAAAACCGTCGATAGCCTATTGATATTTTGGCGCTAGTTTATATTTTTCTGTATGATTAGTGGATAAAGCGCCGAGTCGATGCGTGCTGAAGACGTCAAATCACGTGAACTAATGCCCGATGGCCGTGGATCGATGTGGCTGCCGGTGACACGTTGCCATGATTTAGCCACTGTTCGACGCGGGCCACGGTGTCCAAACCGCCCCAAACTGAAAATACCCCCAAACTGTGGCGTTTTCGCCCTCTGGAAAATCAGTATCATTCAACCGTCGTACCAGCGCACGCTGCACACACGTGCGCTCATCTAATTTTTCACATATATAAGGACGCGACCCCCCAACAAAAGCAAAAACCACCATGACTGCTCAACAACCCGAAAAGTTTTTGTTCACCTCGGAATCCGTAGGTGAAGGCCACCCCGACAAGATCTGTGACCAAGTTTCCGATGCCATTTTGGACGCGTGTTTGGCCGAAGACCCTCTTTCCAAGGTTGCCTGTGAAACTGCTGCCAAGACCGGGTTGATTATGGTTTTTGGTGAAATCACCACCAAGGCCAAGTTGGACTACCAAAAGATTATCCGGGACACCATCAAGCACATCGGGTATGACCACTCTGACAAGGGGTTCGACTACAAGACCTGTAACGTGTTGGTTGCCATTGAACAACAATCGCCCGATATCGCCCAAGGGTTGCACTACGAAAAGGCTCTTGAAGAATTGGGGGCCGGTGACCAAGGTATCATGTTTGGGTACGCCACCGACGAAACCGAAGAAAAGTTGCCTTTGACCGTGTTGTTGTCGCACAAGTTGAACGCTGCTTTGGCTGAAGCCAGACGTGACGGTACTCTCCCCTGGTTGAGACCCGACACCAAGACCCAGGTCACTGTTGAATACCAAAAGGATGGTGGTGCCGTCAAGCCTCTCAGAGTCGACACTGTGGTTATCTCTACCCAACACGCCGACGAAATCTCCACTGAAGACCTCAGATCGGAAATTCAAGCCAAGATCATTAACAAGGTGATCCCCGCTGAATTGTTGGATGATAAGACCATTTACCACATCCAACCCTCTGGCAGATTCGTCATTGGGGGTCCCCAAGGTGACGCTGGTTTGACCGGGAGAAAGATCATCGTCGACACCTACGGTGGGTGGGGTGCCCACGGTGGTGGTGCCTTCTCGGGTAAGGATTTCTCCAAGGTCGACAGATCCGCTGCCTACGCCGCCAGATGGGTTGCCAAGTCCTTGGTCAACGCCGGCCTTGCCAGAAGAGCTCTTGTTCAATTCTCGTACGCCATTGGTGTTGCGGAACCTTTGTCGATCCACGTCGACACTTACGGTACTTCGGACAAGAACTCTGAAGAATTGGTAGAAATTATCAAGAACAACTTTGACTTGAGACCTGGTGTGATTGTCAAGGAATTGGACTTGGCCAGACCTATCTACTTCAAGACTGCCTCTTACGGTCACTTTACCAACCAAGAAAACCCTTGGGAACAACCCAAGACCTTGAAGTTTTAAACTGATAGGCTGGTTAACCTGTGATGA
Source organism: Diutina scorzettiae (assembly GCA_030563345.1). Taxonomy (NCBI): domain Eukaryota; kingdom Fungi; phylum Ascomycota; class Pichiomycetes; order Serinales; family Debaryomycetaceae; genus Diutina; species Diutina scorzettiae. Next base: position 156,257 of record JAKUCB010000007.1, read on the forward strand.
TTAATGTAATGACTCACGAAGTCAACGCTCAACTCGTTGGCTTGCATTTGATGAAGAATGAAAGAAATTAAAAACCGAAAAAGAAAAAAATTGTCATGTTTGCTTTGATGTTATGGATAGAGTATTTATTGCATTAATTGGGGTCCTCAACGGACAATAGGTATATACTAATGAAAGTATGGTTATACTAATAGAACTTGAACGGAATTTTAACCGAAGTTGTTAACGGAAGTGATCCATATCAACTGCCTTCGTTCATAATCTGTTAAGTGGGGGTCCTGCACTGATGATCAACCAAAGCGGCTTGGCGCAGTGGAAGCGCGTTGGGCTCATAACCCAAAGGACCTCGGATCGAAACCGAGAGCCGCTAATCTTTTTGCTTTTTGCAAGATTTAAAGGGTACATAGGATCTAGATCTAGAGGCGGTCTCTTGCATAGATAGCCACCACCTAAACAGTTTAGTCCGTGTTGCATTTCTATAAACCATTATATTAAACAAGCAGTTTTTCGTCCACCCCAAATTCCAAAGGTTCATTGCTGGTGCCAGAATTTGTCCAGGGAAAGTAGCGGTGATACCCTAACCACGCTCCCACCATACCAATCAGGGAGCCGAAACCAATATCAAACAAATGGTGACGGTAGTCTTGTCCCCGAGACAAAGCAATGTAACTGGCCAACAATATCGGCAACATCGTCATGAGCACTCCCGCCAACGACAGATTCCGACGCCATACTTGGAATTGACCCATCAACCACAACGATAAGAACCCAAGCCCCGCAAAAGCAAAAGAGGAATGGCCCAGAGGCGTCAGTTTAAGCCCATCTATAAGATACCCTCTGCCAAGAGGAGCAGTGCACACCAGAATGTCAGCCAATCCTGAGGTTTGGGTAGTGTTGGGCCCACACCGTTCCAAAAAGTCGGGTCTAGGGTTTGCAATCCACACCTTGAGGGAATCGGTAACCACCCCCACCACCCCCATTGTCACCCAGAAACCGAGATTGGACACCTGTGCCAAATGCAACCGCTGGTAATTGGTTTTCCCCCGAGCAAGCAGGACGACGGTAATCAACGCTGCGGGAAGAATACATGTCAACAAGTACAATTGGTTATCACTGAACCGTTCCACATGTGCAAACGGGTGAGAGATTTTGGGATTGTCAAGCTCAAACTGGCGCGAGAACGGCTGGGCCCGTTCACACACAGTAAAGAAGGCGGTCCAGAGCACCCCCACAAGTATCCAGTCAAGTATATACGCCCGGAACGTGGCCAGGTTAAGGTAAAGTCGCATAGTGGACACGCGTACTATCACGAAAACTAGTGGTGCGGTGCGACTGCGAAAATCGGGCTATCCCCGTTTTCCTCTAAAGAAACGTCATTGAACGCACGGTCCAACTCATTAATATTTTGAGGCGAATCGGGCCGTTTGTTGGGTTGCATAACGCCCCCACCAAAGGTAAACCCTGGAGCCACTGTTTTTTGGCTGGTGACTAGCCACAGCTCGAACTGTCTCGCTTGAGACGACTGATTACCTAACCCAGTCAACACTTCTTTTAGGCGGTCCACCTCACTCTGCCATTGATTGATTTCCTCTGCACCAAAATTGAACCCAGGCGGGACCGATTTTTGGAGAGTGGGTAATAGCTGGCTATAGTTGCGATCGAGGTTCACTGGTTTGGGGGGCTGGAACGCCAGGTTTTTGATGAGAGGAACCTGCTCAAGTAAAGGGTCGGCTGATGTTAGTGGCAATGGTATTATTAACGTACATACGCTTTTCTGTATCGTCCATCTAGGGGGTGTGTTTAAAATAGATGGTAAATGCGAATGGTTAATATCCATCACGTGCGGGGAATGATGTCATCGACTCCTCAACAATAGCCCCACCACCATCGGCCAAGAGAATGCTGGTTATGGAATTAGTTGTAATTGGAGAATTCCCGAACTTAGCAATAAACTCGGACATGGCCATCGCTACAGTAGTACAAGATTCTTATCTGATTACTGGGTGACGCCGTCTCCACAACAGCACGAATACGAGTTGCATGCGTGTGGCGGGATCTTTTTTTAGACAGTCTACAAGCCATAAATATCATACAATGTCTATCATTACTTAAGCATCACATTCCCCAAATTGTGCTCCTTGATATATTCCGGCCCCATTTCCTCATATTCCTTTCTCGTGATATATCCCAGCTTGGAGTCGTCCAGGTTGGCCCATTTTCTCATGCCTCGCCAAGCGTCTAGATCACAGTCTTTAGCCTTACGAACATTGAGGGGGGCGCCTACCGGGAGCACGGCGGTCAAGTCGGAGGTAATGCGCTGTTGGATATTCGGCAAGTGACAGAGACCGCCCGTCAAAAACACATCCTGAATCATTTGGTAACTATTGCCACCAGGACTAAAGTTACCATCCAAGCGCCGGTTGAACAAGTCCAGGGCAATTTCAGATACCCCTGCCTGGTCCAAACCAGCAATGTGAGGTTGGAATAGGATTTCCGGAACCCGGATCCGCTCGATATTCAAGTGGAGCTGGTGGTTTTTGGTGACGATATCTGGATGGGTGGCGATTTCGTCCTCATCCATGCCTTCTGACTGCAACTTCACCGAAAGATTAGGCCGGGGCCCGTGAACAAACTTGTGGAGCACCAGGTCCTTCCAGTTGAACGACAGCATGGCGGCAAACGTGTCTTCCGGGGTAAACAGCGGGTCGTATTTAATTAATGTTTCCTCCAACTTTGTAATTTCGTCATTGAGCCGAGCGCGGTTCTCTTCAAGCGTGGTGTTGGAAATGTCCCGGTATACCGACCAATCGTCGTCGTTGGCACCAAACGTATCATTGGGGTCGTTATCAACGGTGACATTGACGTTTTTCCGCCGTTTCCGCTGGGCAGGGTTTTGTCCCAGCTGGTCGTGGGCCAATTCGGTAATGTTCCGCATCCGCATCTGCGCCGCGGCCAGCTTGCGGTCTTTCATCAGTTCCAAGAGTTTGCTGTTTTCCTTTTGTTTCAGAATGAGCCGCGTGAGCTCAAGCCGTTTGGTAGTACAGTAGTCCTCCAAATCCCGCTGGCGCCATTCTTCCTGTTCTTTTTCAAACTTTTCCTGGCGCTCTTTTTCCTCTTGCTTTTGCTGCTTGAGCTTTTCCCGCGCCTCCCAATTCCCCTTATTGAGTTTTTGTTTACGTTTTTCCTTAATCTGGTCCGCGCTCAATTTGTCGTCTGCGATATCCACCAACGGCCACGCTGTGGTGGGATCCAATTCGTCCTCAATCTCCTCATCCGGGTTGTCGGCCTTTTGGATTGCTTTATGAAGACCATTGACGTATTTGCGGAATTCGGACGCCAGGGTAAACTCTTCCCCCTGAATGATTTCGAGCCATTCCGCTTCCAGCACCCCTTGGTTCTCCTGTTCGAGCTTGGTATAATACGCGTATTCTTCCCGTTTCTGTTCCAACTTTTCTTGACGTTTGATCCGGGTTTGTTCTTGCAATCTCTTCCCCTGTTCCTTCCGCCGTTCCGCTTGAAGAGCAAGCGCTTCTTCACTCTTTTTCTTATCCTGAAACTGGGTAACATCAACGGGGTATTGTAAACAAATGTCATTCTTTTCAAGCTCAGGGATATCCAAAAACGTCTTTAATTCTTCGCGGTAGTCTGGCGACACATATCCCCAGTCCTTAAACATTTGCATGGTGTGGCCACTGGATAACTTTTGCGGAAAGTAAGGGTATTTGAGTGCAAGCAATTTCGCCAAAAACTGGGAGGCAATGTTGCCGCCAAAATCGATCCGTTTTGTTTGACTGAGAATGCCCTTGCCCTGAATCACCGGAATCAAGTGCGTCAGTTCATTCCCCATACCGATAACCAAGCCAGTACTGCGGCCATCAGAGTTTTGATAGTAGGAAAACAAATTGTCAATACCAAGGGCAAGTTTGGGCACTTGGTACACCTCAAACATCGTCTCATACATTTGTTTCCGTTGGGCAAACGGACACCCCACTGGCTCGGTGAGAATCACCGGATTTGGCACCCCACCATTGTTACCCTTGACGCCAAGGTATTCAAACAGATAATCAATAATATTTTCAAATTGTTCCCAATTGGTTATAAGGGGCCCATCGTAGGGGGCCTTCAGCGACAGCCGCAACGTGGAAAAGTCATTCAAAACATCATTCCCGATAAGCGTAAGCAGTTTTTGGAGTTTTCTGTCTCTATACTTTGCCACTAACGGAGGGAATACGTTATTTGGGTCGGGTCCATTGGTGAGACCCACGCGGTAGTTGTAGGTTCCTAGATCAAGAGCAATGGGCACGTCTGGTTGGTAGTTTTCATAGAACCGATCAGGCCATGTAGGAGGGGTGAATTCGGTAACTTCATGCACCGCCTGAGGTGGAAGGTCGTCGACAGTAGGCATGGTGAGAACGTCGAGTCGCACCGGATGATTGATGGTACAGACAGAACACAACGAAAGGTGATGAGAAGGGTGGAATGAGGAGGTATTAGGTTATGATAGGAGGGAAGGACAGTACTATAGTTGATTTATGAGAGGATAGTCTGATTCTATTGCTGAAGTAGTTGGAAAATTGGCGTTCAAAAGTGAGCAATATGATGATTTCAGTAATTGAGACACCTACCAAAATCTCACTAATGAGATGTATCGATTAGGCTATGGTTGAGAATAATAATGCTATCGATTTCAAGTGTATGGTACTTTAAACGATGGCTACTGTAGGAAAATGGTCGCAGTAGTTAGGCTATTTCTGCGAAAAACACTTCTGGGGCGAATGTTACCAGAGATATCACTGTGCAAAAATAACTATACCGTGCAAATATTACTAAACTGAGAGTATTATCAAACTGCGAATACTTCCACTGTGTAAATATTACTATTCCGTTGTTACATAAATGGTAAAACTCACACACATCAACCCTCCCATTATTGTTATCTATCGTCTATCAATAAATATGCTAACTCATTCGAATCTTTCCTGTAACCTCCAACAAATACGTTTTGAAATACTCAAACGACACTAACGTCACCGCCGACGCAGGAACCGTCCGGATCAAATTAACCACATAGCCCGCGTAAAAGCCCCGAATGCCATCCCGTTTATAAACATCCTTGATACATTGCACCATTCCATGCTTGGATTTGGTGGTGGATTGCATCTGCAACCGTGTCCGAACAATCTCGTGAGGATAAGTTATTGTCAGCGCAATCATTTTCAGCGCCGCCAGCGCCACAATAAGCCGCATAAGATAACCACTGTCGTGTTTAGGGGTGTCACAATGTAACAATTGTTTCAATTTTTCGTAGACGGGAAAGTGGATCCCCACATGGACAAGGCCAAAGAGCGACGGCACCAATCCCAGATAAAACACTTTGATCCCTTCTTCTTTATACATCTTGTAAAACGCATCCAAAGTGCCCTTGTAGTAGGTGTGCTTGCGATGGGGGTCTACCGTTCCTCCGTTGCCGGTTTGTAACATTAACCGGGTTTTCACCACCCAAATGGGATTGACGGCAATCAGCGACGCCATCCCCGCAGTCACCGCTGAAAGCACATGGGACAACAGCGGCTGAGTAATGCCAAAATGATCATATAACCACGCAGGATACTTGGTCTTTGCCCGTTCGTACACACTGAAGTAAATTGTCCAGGTGGGAAGATAGCCAATAGTAATCGGGACCAAGCCTCGGTAAAAACCGCGTATCCCCTCAGTGGACCAAATATGTTGAAGGGTCTTGAAAAACCCCAGGGACCCCGAAAACCCCGATTTACTCTTCTGGCTGCCAAGGGCTTGGGCGCGTGTCTTGACGACATCAAACGGGCAAACCGTGATCCCACTAAGGAACCCCAGTGCCGCCCCCGCCAACGTGACAAGCTGGGCCGTCAGACAGCTTGAAAGAACACTGGGAAGACTCAATTTGCCTAGAATGGTGATTTTGTGGGCAGGGTCAATGGGAAATGTAGGATCTTTCAGCTTTTGCACAGGTAGCTCTTCGCCATGGATAATATCAGTAAAGTCGTTCTGTGGCAAGTCACTAACTGGGGTTGGCTCATTGCCTCCAGGGGAAACAGACATCGTCACTAGTGCCAGCACGAACGACAAAAGAACCTGATGAGGATAAGGAAGTGGCAAGCGAAATTAGAGGGGAATTCGCGCGGATGCTGAGTGGGGTCGATAGGAAGAAATGTGGAATAGAAGGTAATATCGGTGATAGAAATAGAAGGAGATGATAGGGAGATAAACCCGATGACGAGGGGCGTTCGTTTCTTTTGTTCGCTTCGGATTTAGTAGGATGACGCGCTCCTGTTGGTGTGGTCGCTTGTGAGGTGCGAGTAGAGTAATCATTTGGTGAATCATTATTGGCTTTTTTACGGGGAATGAGGAATCCTGATGTATAGAATTATTTATTGGTGGTATGGCTGAAACGGCGTGGTTGGAGCCAGGCGATATGATTTCTCGCGCCTGATCTCCAAATTAAACATACACTCACCGTAGTCATCCACTTACCATATTCAACACACTCGCTAGTAACTTCATTCGTCTAATAATATAGCGGGAATGGCAGTGAAAACTAAAATGATAATCAAAATTGATTTGGGTAATGAATACTTAAAAAAAAGAGTAAAAATGGCGTAGTTTGCCCTTAATAAGAGGACAAATCCCCAATTCTACAATAGATACCAGCGCTTGTTATGCTAACTGAAGCCTGTTTAACTTCTAGGGGTCTCCTCTGACTAACAAGATAATTGCACACTATCACGGGAGAAAGCTGGTGCACCTAATACCTTCCGACGTGGATATCATTTGGCAGGCATTTAAAAAAAGACAGTAAAAGCACCATAGCAACATTAAGAGTACATCAAACAAAGAATCACCACAACTTACCAATCAATTCCAGTATTTTCCCCACTCCTCAAATGTTCTCGCGCTCGCTTTCATCCTCCCACAAATGACCATCTTTTACCTCTCTGGTAAGGCCACGCTTGAAGGGGTGACAGGTGTCGGTGCGCTTGACAGCCCCCAAGATAAATTCGAGTACACATTTACTATCCAATGTACTCGGTGCCGTCAATCCCACGACAAGCCCATCACAATCAACCAGTACGAAAAGCACGACATGGGAGGATCGCGCGGGGAGGCATCGTTTGTATTCCGGTGTAAGGAATGTAAAAGCGAACTGAGCGCCAATATCACTCCTACCAAGAAGGCTATTGACGAACTGGACAAATGGACTCAATTGGTGGAGATTGACGCCAGGGGATTGGAGGTGGAAAAGTTCATCCCTGAAGGTCAATTCAAGGCGGTGGGGGCAGAACTGGGCACCAAATTTGAAGATGTGGATTTGGAAGAGGGGGAATGGTATGATTATGATGAAAAGGAAGGCGCAGAGGTCAGTGTTACTGAGGTGGAATGGAAAGTTGAAAGACAATAGAGGGGTAATCGTAATCGCAAGTATATATAGGATAAATGGAAAAGTTACCCGTTTTGTACCGCGTGCTGCAACAATTTCATATCCGGAATATTTCCGACATCACTAGGGAAAAAATGTCTCAATTGTACTGATCACAAAAAATATTATCACAAGACATTTGAAACTCAATTGTTAATGGTCTATTATAGCATTTGATCATGGGTGGTAAAGAGGGGTCTTGTCGGGTAAATAATAAACTAAAACGAATGTGGATATCGAAGTTTTCACAATTAATACTTGGATAATTGTTATTTTACATCATCCTAGCCCCAATTGTCACTGTTATGGTTCGTCCACTGTAATTATAACAATCGCTCATTAACTAGTGATATGTTTTATACCAATATTATCAAACCCCTCCAACGGGTAGTTTCTGTGTTATCAACCACTATCGCTAACCACTCATTGCCATTACTAGCCGGGGCTACTATTGCATAAATCAACGCACCTCGGGTTCGGGACAGATTCACCGAAAGTGCCAACTAAATCAAGTCTCGATACCAGTGCCGGCTAATATCTACCCGAAGGTTTATCGGGCCTCAGGTACCCTATACAGGTTAAGAACCCCGCCGGCAGTATTGTCATATAAATTCACCGATAACCTGCATTCTGCACACCCGCAACCGCCGAGGACAGCAACCTCGAAATAATTGATTAATTTGTATAATTGAACATGCCTAAGGAAACAATTGAGTTATTCACTCCCGAATACTACGCTGCCTGTACCATTGGTGGGGCGGTGGCCTGTGGGCCCACTCACACAGCTGTTACTCCTCTTGATTTGATCAAGTGCCGGAGACAAGTGGACCCTTTTTTGTACAAGTCCAATTTGGACGCGTTCAAGAAAATCATCAAGACCCCTGGTGATCTGATTTTCACTGGGGCGGGGGCCACGTTTATTGGGTACTCTTTTCAGGGGGCTGGTAAGTACGGGGGTTACGAATTCTTTAAGAAACAGTACTCCGACCTTGTTGGGCCTAATATCGCCGAGGAATTCAAAACAGTGGTGTATGCTGCTGCTTCGGCTTCGGCAGAATTTTTTGCTGACATTGCGTTGTGTCCCTTTGAAACGATCAAGGTCAAGACGCAAACAACGATTCCTCCGTTTTCCAATAACGTTTTTGATGGATGGAAGAAGATTGCTGCTACTGAAGGGCTTGGTGGTTTCTACAAGGGGTTAGTACCGTTGTGGTTCCGTCAAATTCCTTACACTATGGTCAAGTTTACTACATTTGAAGCCACTGTAGCTCAGCTTTACAAATGGGTGGGGAAGAAGCCTTCCGAATACACCCCAGTTCAACAAACCGGGTTTTCTTTCCTCGGGGGTTACATTGCTGGTATTTTCTGTGCCGTCGTGTCTCACCCTGCTGATGTCATGGTGTCCAAGGTGACTGCTGATAAGCAGTTTGGCGAAACCACTGCCAAGGCCATTCTGCGGATCTACAAGGACATTGGCTTCAAGGGGTTGTGGAACGGGTTGCCGGTAAGAATTGTTATGATTGGTACCTTGACTGGTTTCCAATGGTTGATTTACGACTCTTTCAAGGTGAGTGTGGGGTTGCCTACCACTGGGGGTCACTAGTGTATACTAGTAGTAATAGACATAATAACGAGAGGGTAACTATAAATTTTTGAATGGCAAGCGAGTGTCCTGGCCGATTTGTTTTAGGAAGCCACCCAACCTAATCCAACCAAAATTCAACTAAAATTCAACCATCGGCAATTCTGGTCTCGTAACGACACTGGGGACAAGGGGCTCGGTCAAAATGATATAAGAATAATACAAAACTAACGAGCAACAATAACCGGGTAGTTCAGAAACTCCACATTTGCCAGAGGTCCTGAACTTCCTGGATCGCCCAAAGCGGTAACTCATTGTAAGGAATAGAAAAAGACAAGGAACTTCTATTACTGTATTTCCGTATTTACGTCATAATCATTTATTCATCTCCAGGGCGTACAACAATACATTCCTGATCTTTACCCCTTACAAAACTCACCAAATCCAACAATTTGGCTGCCACAATAAAGTTCTTGACACCCCAATCACCAGTAGCAAACACCTCTGGCACAGCCAGTGCCAATGGCGGGACAAGTTGCTGATAAATATCTTTGTAAGCAACAATTTCTTGAGGAGTCACCTCGACTTCGTTAAGCAATTGGTCAAATTTGGCCTTGACCCATTCAGGAAGCCAGTTGTTTTCATCACCCTCTTCATCAGCACCTTCTCCAAGATACTTGTCCCGGTTAGCACATCTGACAAACCACAAAAGCCACAAGTGGTCCTGGAATTGATGTTCTTCTACTTGGGGCAAAGAAGTGAACCCAAATGCTAAAAGCAACCCATTGACCAACTTAGTGTCATATTTCCACACCGTCTTGAGAGTAACCAACCGCAGCTTATGTTCGCCAAATAACAGTTTGGTTTGGTTCTTGATATTCTTGATCCCTTGCTTGAAAATGGCCTTTTGCCGAGCAGAGTAAACACGAACCGTGGTTTCAACATCAGAAAGACCAGTGGGAACATTGATAAGCCCCATCTTGGCCTCCAACGCCTGCTCGAGCGACAGTAGCCCCATGAGTCTGGCTCGCAACAGTTTGGGCCCGTCCCACCGGTTACGGACAAGAACAGAAAACACCAGCACCAACGCGGGGGGAAGGTGGGTTTCGGAAATAAAAAAAAGAGTACCATCGTTATTGGCTGTTGATTGTTGTTGGATGTCAGCCGCATCCACAACACTCATGGTGTAGTCGCCAATGGTAGGAAGGTCAACACCTTCCACCTTTAATTCCTCCTTTAAAATATCAGGAATCTTGATTTTAACAGCGGCAGTATCTGACGCATTATTGTCGAGCACAAACCCGTATCCAAGTAATAACTCCTCGTTACCTTTTGCACCATAATTATTAAACACTTCTCCCTTGGTCACTTGTTCGGTCTTGAGAGTGAAACGGCCATTTTCAATCACCCAGTCCACTTTAGCCTTCGGGTTATGATTCAATAAATCAATCAACGGCAAGAGCATACAATCACTAGGCTTAACGTCGCCAATGTCAGACTTGGCGAGATATGCTGGAAACGCTCTGGACTTGATGATAAGCGATGCCCAGAGATACGCCGGATACGACGTCCAGTTGGCGGGGTCATATTCGGAAATGTACTTGTACATATCGGCCGGGGTGTAAAACTTAGATTCGTAATAAAACTTTTGGTTCATAAAATGGTTCGCCGGCTTGGCCGTGGTTTCCGGCAACTTTTCAATCGCCACCCACCATTCTTCAATCAATTTGGTCATATGATCCTTCAATGACCCGCCCAAATTGGTCCCTTTGAGCAATTCCTGGTCCTCAGGACTCCAGGTCAACGGCAGGTTTAACAGGGACAATTGAGGAAGAGAATCAAAGTAAGGTTTCCATTTGTTATCGGCATCATTTCTCTCCCTAGCCAAATACAATTTGAGCTTCGAATCGTTGGGAGCATCTCCGTAGATGCTGGCATCAACAAGGTTGGGGTGGATGGCAAGACCGAGGGGGATCGAAACCGACACTTCGGTATTTTTACCATCAGACAAAATGCCATGATTATTGGTGGAAATTTCTCCAACAGAAAGGCCCGGGGATAACGTGGCTCCTTGGTCCTCAGCCCAAGTCACGATAGTCATGGTGCGAGATGAGATAATCGAAGGCAACCGAATTCTACTAGGCTATTACCAAAAGAACCATTGAATAAGGGAGAATTTGTTGCCAAGAAATTCCAAGGGAATCGGTTTTTTGCTTAAGGATTTGTTACAAGTTTGTGCACATCGTGTTAATCGTAGTTGACATGATTTCTAAGTAGATGTAGTAAATATAGGTGGGTCTAATTCTCTATTAAAATAAATTTTTACTCGAAAAATGTGCATATGGAAGCAATAGCGAGTAATCTTTGTACTTTTTAATGTTTATAGATTTCTTATCAATCTTTCACCACCTACAGTTGCCTAGTGCTGTGCTATTCAATGTTAACAAAATGGTTCATCTTCGATGTACTTTGCAATGATGCGGCCAACAAACAGTATCAAATTGTTAAAGGAAAATTTTAGGGGAACATTAGTGAATAATTTCAATTTTTAGCTCTGTTGGCTCTTCTTGTACCAATTCCATTAGTCACCCCATTTTCTTAAAATTTATCGACTTTTCACTCGCGCGGCGGCCTTTGATCATCATGTTACGTTTCACTCGTCTTGTTAGACCAGTAGTGGTGACACCACTCCGGTCATTTTCCATGACTCCTAGAGTTTGGCAAACTCAAGAAAAAAAGCCCCCTTTGCCGGAAAAGCCTGAAGCTCCTGCCGCAGATAAGCCCAAGCGCCGGCCGCTTTCTCGGGTGGCCATCGGCGGTAGTTCTGGCCAAACTCTGAGCAAGGGTAATTCGATCGAGTTTGCCCTGTGGAAGGCAGTGGTTGTGCTAATTGTCACTGGGGGTATTTTTACTTATTGGTTTTCTAAGGAAAAGGAAAGATTGCGGATTCAACGTGAAGTGGATCTGAAACGGTCGTACGGTAAGCCGCTTATCGGGGGGCCGTTTTCTTTGATTGACGAAAATAACCAACCTTTTACCAGTAAGAATCTTGTTACCGGCGACAAGTTTTCCATTCTTTACTTTGGGTTTACTCACTGTCCTGACGTGTGTCCTGACGAATTGGATAAGTTGGGTGACATGTTGACTACTCTCCGTAAGGATGGGATTGAATTACAACCTGTATTCATCACCTGTGACCCTGCTCGTGATTCCCCCGAAATTATTAAGGAATACCTCGAAGACTTCGATCCTCTGATCATCGGGTTGACGGGTACTTATGAACAAGTTAAGAACTGCTGCAAACAATTTAGAGTATATTTCTCTACCCCCCCTGATGTTAAGCCAGGTCAAGACTACCTTGTGGACCACCTGATTTTCTTTTACTTGATGGACTCTGAAGGTAATTTTGTTGATGTCATTGGTAGAGAAGCTACTGCGGAACAAGGCGTGGAAAAGATCAGGGAACACATTGATGCTTTCCTCCCTGAAAAGGAACGTGAAGCGAGAAAATCAGGTTGGCTTGGGTTCTTGTACAAGTAATGTATATAGTGTGGGCAATGTGCCGAATGCAAGAACTATCATTTATTTTGGGGATTTGCTTTTGTAATCATTTTGTAATCATTATTTATCATATTTAAAGCATTTTGCTTCTTTTATAATAAGCTAACGTGCAAGGGGGTAAAGTCACCTTCCAATCCCTCGAGAAGGTTGTCCAATCCTTCATCGGCACCGGCTTGGGCATCTCTCTTGGAGCTGGCAGTCTTAATGTCCAACAAGCCGTTAAGTGTGTTTTCGACACCCTTGAGCAAGCCGTCGATACCTTCAACAAGACCGGGTTCAGCTCTCTTAGTGGAGGCAGTCTTGATGTCCAACAAGTCGTTAAGGGTGTTTTCGACACCCTTGAGCAAGCCGTCGACACCTTCAACAAGACCAGGTTCAGCTCTCTTGGCGGTCTTAATGTCCAACAAGTCATTAACAGTGTTTTCGACACCCTTGAGCAAGCCGTCGACACCTTCAACAAGACCGGGTTCAGATCTCTTAGTGGAGGCAGTCTTGATGTCCAACAAGCCGTTAAGTGTGTTTTCGACACCCTTGAGCAAGCCGTCAATACCTTCAACAAGACCGGGTTCAGCTCTCTTAGTGGAGGCAGTCTTGATGTCCAACAAGTCGTTAAGGGTGTTTTCGACACCCTTGAGCAAGCCGTCGACACCTTCAACAAGACCAGGTTCAGCTCTCTTGGCGGTCTTAATGTCCAACAAGTCATTAACAGTGTTTTCGACACCCTTGAGCAAGCCGTCGACACCTTCAACAAGACCAGGTTCAGCTCTCTTAACTTCCTGTAAAGGGGCAGCAGAAACAGCAGCAGCAATGGCCAAAGTGGTAGCGAACTTCATTTATATGTGTTGATTGGATGTGATTATTTGATGGATAATTGCTGATTTTTGTCTCATATTTATAGCTCATCATCAAGGCGTTGTATAATGGAGAAGATAAGTTTAATTTCAGCTGGTTTCATTGCTTGAGCTGTGATTTGACGATGTGTGTTTTTGTGTACCTGATACTAATGGTCGTACTGCTGCATTATTGCGAATCACAACCCACGTTTAAAGTCAGCCACATCTAGAATGCGTAAGATCAAACTAGAACTTATGATTAGAGAACTCTCGGCTCGTCACTGGCAAACTCAAGTTTTCGGCTTTGGTTGTTCGTTAGACATGCGTTACCCCATGGCTTAAACATATAGAAAATTCTTTGGTAAATCCGATGTTATTGCATCTGCACCGAAACTTCGCTTCGATAACGGTTTTATTTATTGATAAGCTTCTATTGTTCTCTAATGCGCAATGTGTTGCCTCTAGATAAGAGGCTGTAAGCGAATTGTCATGCTCATTAATGGGCATCAAATAAGTAAGAGTGATAAATTTGTCTAAGGAGAAGTGAAATACGACCCATCCGTCCTGTTATCAAAGTTGTTTATACTGTAGTCCCGTTGGAAACGGATAGAAACCCCCACGCCAAACTGTAATAGGACGCCTTTATTGGCAACAAGCGCATGTTACTGTATGAACCAGAACGTCTTGTGATTGACGGACCGAGCCGGAAGGGGTATTTTTACTGTGTAAATATGACACTTATCCGGTTATTGTCATATTCCGGCTATTGTCATAATCCGGTTATTCTTGAATTCAAATTCAACTTGCTGGTGAAAAACAGTCTGGATGACCTTTTCCGAATTTGAATGATAGATCAAATTGCACTAGCTGAAGAAGAAATAACTAATCATATATGTCTTGCAAATGATTTGGAAATTCCCAGTAGTCAATCAATAACTTTCGATTACATCTATCAATATTTTCATTGAAAATAACTCGAAAAAAAATGGAATCTCTATAAAAGCTTAGACAGCCATAATTCTATTCTACATTTACAGTGAAAAGTTTAAAACAACCCTGGAATTAGCAAATGTTTGTTTCAGTCATTTTTAGAACCAAATTTTTGTCCATTTTCCGAATCAACACAATAGGAAGTGGAATGGGTGTTTAGTGTAATGTAGTAATGCCGAATTAACTCTGGAAGTATGGTTGCAGTGAAAAATAACGGTTGATAACCAAACTAACAATATCACCCTTTCTGGTGAAAACCTTGAAATGTTTGGGCGCCTTGTGGAATGAAGACGGCCCAGACCTCAACAAATTATTAGTAATTAACCCATTCATGCTGACGTAAACATATCAATTGCATTATTACATAATAGGATGCAAGATTGTGCATAATCAACTTATCGATGCTGACGTAATAATATATCTGGTCATCTAGTAGTCTTCTAGGAAGTGACACTATTAACGAGTACATTTCAAACTTTCAATTTTTGGCATCAACAAAAAAAGACTATAACTAAGCCTACTTCCCAATGTCTCATGGGAGTAATTTACTTGAAACAACGTGGTCGTTATACGAGATACCTTTTTTCCTGAAAACATAAATACTCTAGTTGAGCCGGTGGTAAGAATCTTTTATACCGGACGAGTCACGAAAGTGAAAGTGAGGTATTAAAAATCAGGACTATCGTTTCTACTAAAGTGAACCAATGCCAAAGCTTGATAAAATAGTTGTCCACTGGGGTGCCCATACTCGATCTACCCGGGTTATCTGGTTGTTAAATGTATTGGAGCTTCCCTACGAAATCAAAGAGTACCATGATAAGGAATTTCCTCCTCCAGCACTTCATGATGTGGATGGAATTGGACGATACCCGGTGGTGGAAATCAAGTATAAGGACGGAATCACCCGTGTTCTCTCGGAACTGGGGTATATTTTCGACTTTATCCTCCGTCATTTCGATAGTGACCGTCACATTAGCGGCAAGACCGAAGAAGACAAGGAAGACGTTCGATTCTTTTTATACTTTTCTGAAGGAAGTGTGGTCGTGTCCGAGATGCCCGCCGTGGTTAACGAAGTGATGAAAACCCCTCACATCGACCACCCGTATTTTGACAGCTACCTACCTCGGTACCGCCACACCACGTTCCAATTCATCGACAATTGGTGTAAAAACCGCCAGGACAATGGCAAGTTCTATCTCGTGGGCGACGATATTACCGCTGCCGATATCATCATGTTGTACCCATGCCAACTTTACCTGGGGACCGTGTTTCCTCATATGGCCAAGTGGGTAAAGGGGATGCAGCAGTGCCCAGACTACCAGGATGCACAAAAGTTAGGGTCGTCTAAATAGTGTTTATGAAATGATATGCAATTAGTTTATCGAAGCGTTAGTCCGGGCTGCCTCGTTCACAAAGGGATGTTTTAATGCCTCCTGCGGGGTGAGCCGCTCCACTGGGTTCAAGTTGAGCACCTTGGTCAAAAAGTCCACCAACAACATTCGTTCTTGGGTTTCCTTGTCTATCATCAGCAGCGTCATCTTTTTCAGTGGCATCTTATAGTTCAAAATAATGTCCTGGAGGGTGCGCTGTTTGAAATAGTTCTTGTTGGGTTGCTCCTTCTTGACCGCATCCTCCTTGCCTTTTTGCTGGCGCAAAAACTCCTGGTACTCTTCGTAGGTTTTGATGCGGTACACCGGCTTGTTGTCGGCGCCCATGCCCAGCTTTATAAAAAAGTTGGTCAGATTGCGCCCCACCTCAATCATGTGGCGGGGCGGGTTGCCGAGCATGTCGACAATCTTCCAGATTTGGTTAAATTCCAGCGTCCCGGGGAACATCGGAAGCCCCAAAAAGAGCTCCCCCACAATGCACCCGAGCGACCACATGTCGATGGCCTCGGTGTAGTGGAGCCCGAGAATCACCTCCGGCAGCCGGTAGAACCGCAGCTGGATATATGTATACACCGTCTGGCGTGTGTAGCAAGCGGAGCCAAAGTCGATCACCTTGATGTCAGGCTTATCGGGCTTGCACAATAGAATATTCTCTGGTTTGAGATCACAGTGGATCATCTGGAACCCTTTAAGCTGGGCCATCGCCTCCAACAACTGTTTGGTCAACATCTTCACCAACTTCATGTTGAGGCCCTGGAACTGGTTTTGTTTGATGAGCTCATATAGATTCAGCGCGAGCTGCTCAAACACAAGGCACAAGTGCTCCTTATGCATGAACGTGTCCAAGATGCGAATAAAATAGCGTCCATCCAGATGAACATTAAGAAATTCCAAAAGTTTTACCTCGGTCAAACTCTGGTTCATGTATGCCGGCTTCAGCTTGATCACCTTGACCGCCACCATCAGCTGGTTGGCCAAGTTCTGGCACTTGACCACCTGGCCAAACGTCCCCGACCCGAGGAGGTCGAGCACAATGTATTTGCGGCCTTCTTCAGCTCCGAGCACGTCGTTGACGTACAAAATATAGTCGCTGTCCTCATTGTCAAACCCGTTGTTGTATTTGGGCTCCAGCGGCTTGGTGAGCACCCGCTTAGGGTTGGTCAGCTTGCTGTACTGGAACTTTCGTGGCTGGCAAATCAGGTACAGTTCGGTGAGGTAAACTGATAGCGCGTTTACTGGTGAAATGTAGTTACCTGTGGCCAGGGCACGCCGGTACTGGGGCTGCCGATGGTTGTGGGGCTTGAGATCAAACTTGGAGTACACCTTGGTGGCTCGGGGCGCCGGCTTGCGGTGAGGAGTCGCTCGTTGTTTCTGCTGCTGGTATTGCTGGTAGGCCACTATCAGCAGCTGCCGTCCTTGGCGGGGGGAACCCGGCGAGAGCCCGTGGCCGGCCAAGTTGCGGCGGTCCTGGAAATAGCCCCCAACGGCAATCAGCAGCCGCCGCGTCCCCGGAAACACCCCCTGTTGCAGAAGCACCTGCTGGGACTGACCGTGGTATCCTGGTTGCTGCTGTAACTGGTATGACGCCATCTGATCCGGCACAGCCGCTACCAGCATCCGGCGGTCGTGATGAAGCTGGACATCCTGGTTGGTATAATACTGGTTGAACGGATTGTCTGCGCGAATTGGCGGGTGGATGAACGCCGGGGCGCCCTGTTGCTGGTTTTGATCTTCATAAGTGGTAGGCAAGTTGTTGGCAAACAGTAACCGTTTGGACGACAGCTGGTGAGAAAGCAAGGGGAGAGACTTTGTCGGGGAATGGCTCAAATTTGGCAGCCCCATGATCCCATTGGCGCCCTGGGGCGAGTGTTGTGGCAGTGCCAGAGAGGGGCCCGGTTGCGAGAACCAGGGATTGCGGAATCCCGGCATGTGGCCCTGCTGGGGTTTGTCGCTTTCCAGGTATCCTTGAGGCGGGGGTAGCTGCCAATTCCCCCCAATAGAGTTGTGCCGGTAGTTATTGTAATTGTAGGCCATGCCACCTCTGGTAGATTGGTGTTGATGGAGAATTTGGTGCGAGTCGGGAGTGCGTGAGCAAGTGAGGCGGGGAGAGGGAACAAGCCGTGTGAGACATTTTGAGGCACGAAGAGGGCTGAGAGTATTATTAGACAGTGTCGTGGCCAGCGTGGAACGTTGTGGTGGTTTACTTGCCGCGATCGGGTCAGAGTTGCTGCCGCAGCAATAGTATAGCCAAGCATCATTGATGAATAATGGTGAAAAATCACTGACTAATAAATCGGGTAATTCAGGGATCTCAAACGCCGGCGTGTCGCCGGGGTGCCGCCGGCGATTCTAATTCACCACTATCAATGCCTTCATGTTCGGCGCCTACATGCGTGGGGACCCCATTCGTATTTCAGCGTCAACTTTACGCACCTTGGCTGGTCAAGGTGCGTTGGGCAGGCTTTGGGCAGCAGACCACCTATCTAACATTTAATTCACACGAGCTGTAGTGCATGGGAGATGCCTCCGCACAAGTGATTGTAGATACATGGTAGCGCGGAGTTATCGGATCGCACATGGATCTTCACCCCATTGAGGTGGTGGCCCATTCGTTGCTTGGAAATGGTCTTGACTCGCTCAATGACAATTTCGAGCTGCTTGGGAAGCTGCAGTTAATTTTGTTGACCCGGCTTAATATGATTGATGAGCGGTTGGCCAGTGTTGGTGACGAGGTGGGGGAAGGAATGGGCGACCGGGTGGGGGAGATCTCCGCCCGGGTGAAGAGTTTGAGGAAGCGGCTACAAGCGGCGATGAAGGTATTAGGGAAGGTGGAGGGGCGGTTGGATGAAATAGAGGGGAAATAGCGATGAAGAAATGTTGCCGGGAAGGGGGTCGCCCGGGGTTTTCCGGAGTGGCCTGGGAGGACGCAAAACTACCAATCATAACCAGATCCGACTATTGGCTCAGTATACAATCTGGAATAAAATCGGGGATACAAAATAGAAATTTGGTGAATAAGATGTAATGCGTTATAAACAATGTGGCGACGTTCTCTAAACCCTTACTCCTTCCCGCGTGATGTAATGCACCCAACCTTAGTGATAATGCAAGTCCAAATGGCTAGACATCCAAACGAGTTGAAATCCAGGTGGCTAGATATCCAAATAGCTACATAGCTGTATATTCAACCGAATACTATTGGTCATAATACATTATTAGCTAGTGTTCTATAACTCTATTTCCCCCGTCCAATAAATTTATCCAACCCCCGACGATTAAAATGACGGGCAGCATCATCAATCATTTTATCAGTGACACCAAACTCATGTTTAATAACAGGGTTTTGCTTGACGGTATGGGTGTGTCCGTAAGTGGCAAACCAAAGAAGAAATTCCACCTGCCGACTGGTGTAGTGAGGAGGATTCAGCATGAGGCCCACTTTTGCCAATGCCTGCTTCCACCACGGAACGGGGACGTTCTGGGACATGATCTCTCGCACAAGCGATTCGTCGATTTGTCTCCGCTTGAGAGACGACGGTTCAAGAGGAGATCCTCGCCGCTTTTGGCCCCGATACGGTTTAGCAGGTGGCGAAAGATACAGGTCAGAAGACGAGTCCGGCTCCAACACTGGTGGTTTTGTATAAACATTGGAAACCTCAATCGCGGCTGCCAGTTTGTGGTACCCCCAGCGGCTTTCCTTTTCCTTGCGGTGACCCAGTCTTGCAACCATTTCCTCGTCGTAACTTTCCTTTCCATAGCGTAATTTGTGCTTTAATGGTGACGTTTGAGTAGCAATTGCTGACATGAGGGGTGAAGTTTGGGTGACCAACGGTTTTATCCGCTCTGAGCGGTGGTAACCGATTTGGGGAGTGGCCGATTGCTCATCTTCCAGGATATCACCTTGTTTAGCATAAATATTTGCAAGAGGGCGAGCCAGGAAAGGGTGGGGGTGATAATGATCAGTGTCTGGGTTTTGATCTGAAATTTCGGTTTTGCGACGATCAGCAGTCAAATGTTCGGCCCTTTGTTTTTCAGATGCTGCCAAGTCCGCTTTTTCGAGTCTTTGTGCCTCGGCCCTATTCTGGGTTTCCGCGTCCAATCTTTTCTGAATCTCGGCAGCCCTCCGTAGTGCTTCCTCGCGTTCTCGTTCAGCTTCCACTCTTCGTTGAATTTCTCTTTGCCTAGCTTCTTCTTTAAGCTTAGACTCTTCTTCTAACCGTCTGACTTTTTCTAGTCTAGCCTCTTCGTGTCTAGCTTCTTCTCGTCTAGCTTCTTCTCTTCTTTCAAATTCCTTCCATTCAGCTTGTTCAGCTTCCTTCTGCTTAATTTGCCGGGCTTTTCTCCGCTCGGCCTCTTGGTAATCTTCATAATGATAGTCAATATGATCCTTATCTCTCTTCTTAGCTTCTCCTTCAAGCTCCTGAATAGCTCTCTTTCTCTCTTCTTTTAGACGCATTATTTCGTGCTTTCGAATCTGGTCTTGTTGATAAAGGTCATTTTCAAGCTCCCTCTCCCGTTTCTCCAACTCCTCAAGCTCCAACTCCTCTTTTCTCAACGTCTCCTGTCGTATCCGAGCCTCCTCCATCGCTTGGTGTCGTTCGTCTTCTCGTATCCGAGCATGCTCTTTTGCTTGTCGTCTTTCTTCTTCTCGTTTTCGAATCTCCTCTTCCTTTCTCTTCTGTTCTCCCTTTTCCAATTCGTCCCTTCTTCGGTTGATTTCCTTCTTCTTGGCACTGTCGGGGGATCCGTTGGGGTACCGTTGAGCACGAAGAACTTCGGCATGAGAATTTCCCCGTGATGTTGACTGTGATTCGGGGAGTCTATTCATCAACGACGACCGATTTCGTTTGAATTGAGGGGAAGAAAGCGCTGATGAAACAGGCAGTGAAAAAACCTGCTTTTTCGGCGACAGACGGGCAAGAATCCCGTGGTCATTCGGCTCGGATACTGGAAGCGGTATCTTTGGACTGGAAACCGGAACTAGTTTTTCACGAAACTTCAGCGGGAGCTTCACCTTACCAATATCGTTGGAAAGCTGGGGTATTGTGCCCATCTTGGGTCCGGTATATCGATTCACTCTTACGGGAGATAATTTGTCTGGAGAATCCATAAAAGACCCGTCTTCTGGAATCGCAGAAGACCACTTCGTTGGAGAAGAACGACCCGCGTTCTTATCCTCCCCTAAAGGGGGGCGGTTCAGTGGCAGTGGTGACACATGTTCCCTTTGACTGAGCTTCTTATCCGGACTGCCGATTAACGTAATTTCAAATTCCGAGCCAGAATCGGGTTCTGTGAGTACCCCGGGCATGGGGTCCCGGGGTAGGGGCTGGGGTCCCGTCAGGGGTCTCAATTCTTTCTGAATTTCTACTCGTCTTCGCATAGTGTCGGGACGAAAAATGGGAGGGTTTCCTTGCTTATTAGATAAAGTGGTAGAGGCAGATACTGTTTTCCGCGTAGCAATGGCAATTGGTTTGCCCGACCAAGGGCCTTTCTTGGTAACTTTGGTGGAATCAACGGGACGAGTGGTAGATTTGGGGAACCGTCGAGTGTGCCGTCCAAGGTTGGGGGAAAACAGATCTTCGTCCATGGTCTGGGTTTGGGTGAGATGACGTGCGGCTTTGATGCACGACGCGCAGAGTACACCACACGTACGCGACGCGTCTCTGGAGATTTTTCTACGAAATGACTTGATATTCTGTTCTTCTATATGTACCCCTAAAACAACTTCAAAAGCTTAAACGGAAGAGGCATGCCCTTCATATCAAATAACGACACCAAGCCCGAATAGAACAAAAAGATAAATGCCAGCACCGTGGCCACTCCGACGAGGTTTGCCAGGGGGTTGGTGATTGTGGGCACTCTTTTGATCAACAAGATCACCAACACACTCAACGAGCCATAAAGGAAGGAGACAATCAGGGTTTCCGCCCCCAATTGCATTTGCGACTGGCCCTTGAGGATGTAATCGACGTGGCCATTGGGGTATTCCCGAACGTAGGGCGCGTTCCGGATTTGACAGAACATGTAGCCCGTAGTAAACAACAAAGTGGCAATCACAGACAACGCACACCACACCACCGACAGGGTAAACACGTTACCCACGCGTGAATACAACTTGATGGCAATAATCACGGCGGCAAACGTCAACAACGCATTGGTAAACACCTTGGAGTAATCCACAGGAATCTGCAAGGCAAACTTGACGCCGGTAGTTTCTTGGACCCACCGGTGCAACGACAGCAAGTGGTCGTCATTCATAAACTGATAATCAATCAATTGGTTCTGCCACAGCAGCGACAGCGTGGTGGGCGGCAATGCATAAAGCTTGGGGATCGATGTCAATTGCAATTGTTGGAACAATTTCTTGTTTTCGGTGAAGTCGGCGTTGATGAAAAATACGTCAGTATTGTCGTCATCGGAAACACCCTGCGGGTAGGCTGACCGGAACAGCAGCGCCACCAAATTGTAATGGGGCTTTATCTCATTACACAACACACAGTTGAATTGATTCAGCTCGGTGGTCAACATCAAGATAAGGTAGTAGTCGCGAGGGCCTTCCAACACCGCCGGCCAATTGTCATCGGTAACCTTCATCACTTTGGAAGCGCCGCTCTTTTCATTGGAAATCGAGCGAATAGTGGACTTATCGAGCCCAGCACTGACCATGGCAAAGAGCCATCCGAGGAGGATAAAGAGTCTCATGGTGAGGTGTTAAAACGAGTGCGCACACAACGAACTGTGCGAGTCGGCGCAAGAAATCACATCGTGGTAGAACACAAATAGACAATGTAAAGTCAACCGTAGCAAGCACATAGAACGTTCCCAGGGGACATTGCCTTTTTCTACATGCCTTGGTCCGGTGTTCGCACCATTCTTGCAGCAACATACCCCATTTGTTTTTTGTGGCACTACATTTCCTTCAAATTATAGTTTCCTTTTGGAGCCACTAATTACGATCTCAATGTTAGCTGTCGTGCGCATTGAGCAACAGTGCCCGAAATAGCTAGGCTTCGTCTACAAAATGGTATATAGGCTAATCAACGCAACCGGTAGGGTTTTTTTTTTTTTTTTTTTTGCCCGTCATATAGCAGTCAACTTTTTTTTGAATATGGCAAGTCAACACATTCCGTTACCATGATCCCACCGTGTTCCTTTTACCACCACGCATACCGCGTACGGCAATAATAATCCCCCTACCGTGGGACTGGGATGATTTTTACTGGAAATAAACACCATCCGCTAAACCCCCCTCTCACTTCTATCCCCTCTTGTTTCCTCCCGATAGAGCCACCCCACTTGTTTCGCACCTACCGCCCCGTCGTCCATTCGCGCACCCTTCAAAAAACACCAACCAACATGGACAACTACGGCGATGATTTGTACCCGTTGGCGTTGCTAATGGACGAGCTTAAGCATGACGACGTGTCCAACCGGGTCGAGGCTATGGAAAAAGTGGACACCATCGCCATTGCCCTTGGGCCCGAGCGCACGGTGAAAGAATTGTTGCCATTTCTCAACGAAGTGGCCCAGGACGACGAGGAGGAAGTGTTTGCCGTGTTGTCACAAAAGCTTGGTGACTTTATTCCCTATATTGGTGGTCACGAGCATTGCAAACCGCTTATCCAGATCCTCACCATCTTGGCGCTGATGGAGGAGCCGATTGTCCGGGATAAAGCCATCGACGCCCTCAACAAGATTAGCACCCAGCTCACCAACGAAGAATTACAAACCATCTTTTTGCCCCTCATCCAGTCGTTATCCCAGGGCAACTGGTTTTCGAAAAAGGTGGCCCTGTGCGGGTTGTACAAGCTGGTCATCACGAAAATCACTCCTCAGCAACGCCTTGAGTTTCTCAACTTGTATCTCAAGTCTGTCTGTGACGAATATCCCATGGTGAGACGCCTGGCGGCCCTGCACCTTCCCCAATTGATTCAATTGCTTCTGAAGGCCGACTTTGCCGTGGAAAGCGACGCATGGGAGGTGATTTCTAAAATGTTTCAGCACATTATCAACGACGACCAGGATTCGGTTAAGTTCCTTGGCGTGGACGTGCTCATTGCCATTTTGGAGTTCTTCCGCCAAATCGGCGATTTTACCTACAATGGCGAATTTTTGCAGCTGGCGCTTAAACTAATCAAGGACGAGTCGTGGCGGGTGAGATATACTGCTGCAGACCGCTTTTCCAAAATTGCAGAAAACTTTACCCACTCCGAACCAGAATTGACGCAATTGATTGACCCATTTATTGATCTTATGGATGACCACGAAGGTGAGGTTCGTAAGGCCATTGCCAAGCAATTGCCCGAGTTTTGCCAATTGTTGACCGTCTACCCCGCCACCAAGGCCACCATTTTGTCCAAGATTATTCCTGTGGTCACCGAGTTGGCCCAGGATCCCCAGGAAAATGTGCGGGCACTGTTGGCGCTGACAATCACCGGGTTGTCGCCGATCTTGGAAAAGCAGCTGACAATTGACCGGTTGTTGCCGTTGTTCTTGACGATGTTGCGGGACGACTTCCCCGATGTGCGGCTCAACATCATTCTGAATTTACTGGTGGTGAACGACACTATCGGCATCAACTTGTTGCTGACCAACTTGTTGCCTGCGATCACCGAGTTGGCCCGGGACCACAAATGGCGGGTGCGGCTCGCGATTATCGAATATATCCCCAAGTTGGCCCACCAGTTGGGGGTGCTGTTCTTTAACGACGAGTTATTGTCCTTGTGCATGCTGTGGTTGTGGGACCCGGTCTATGCCATCAGAGATGCTGCTGTCAATAACCTCAAGCAACTCACGACGATTTTCGGCTCGGAATGGGCAACCACCCACATCATTAGCAGAATCACCTCCCCCGAGGGCGAATCGGGCAAGGACCTGGCTATTGATTACTCCAAGTTCATCATCCGTATCACCTGTTTGTTTGCGATTTCCTCGTTGGTGCCGGTGGTTGAGTACCAGGTGGTGGTGCAACATTGTCTTCCGTTCTTGAATAACCTCGCCAACGACCGCGTAGCCAACATCCGGTTTAATGTCGCCAAGCTGTACAAGGTGGTGGTGGAGCTGTTGATTGCTAACCCGGACACTCCTAAGGAAGAAGTGACCCAATTGATCACCAAGGAAATTGTCCCCAGATTGGACAAGTTGGTTGAAGATGAGGATTTTGACGTGAGATATTTTGCCGAGCAAACTATTGACACTATTAAATCGTTGTAATGTTATGTTGTATTGATGAGTAAGAGCAGCTACACAGTAACTGGCCACAAATGACAGATATAACCGAGCTGCAAGGTAGGTAAGTGTCAATAACTACAGAAAACTCGAAACAGTTTGCTTTGAATAGTAATATAAAAAGATTAATCATCATAGTACTCACCCTCGCGTCTCTCATTAAAATCCTGGTGGGCCCAACCGTGGATGGAGGTGGGATTTTCAATAATGACTGCATCCGCTTCACTAATAGCAGCTTGGCCAGGGGATTCGGGGCCCGGCAGTTTATACGGCCTCAATTCATTTAAGATTTCAGTTGCGTCCCGTTCCCGTAACGGCTTTTCCTTGTTTTTGCTTGTTTCGGATGGCATCAGATAGTTGCTACTTTTAACTTAGCAAATAATCATAGTGAGCTTAGCTGCGTGGTGCTTGCACAGGAAAGGCGAAACTGAAGGTTCTACTAAATATAAAGATAAATATAGTGGGAGAATGGTTTTATTTATATATGTGTTCTATCCTTAACCACTTTGTTCTTCTCTAGTAAACACTTCGGGGTTGAAAGAAATATGAAGCTACTGATGAATTAAAAATATACCTGATGCTTTAAATTATCCAACCGTTCCTGTTCCGTTACTGTCGATTCCGCCCCATAGCAAACGTCATTACAGAGCTATTGTCCTCCGTGAGAGGCATTGAGCTGGTAACTTAAAGTTCCAAAATCCATACTTTCGTGATTGCACTATTCTTTTTATGGGAATATGTGACCACATGTCAGTATTACCGTGCCTTAACCAATTTAAAACAATAGTCGTGTCCCAACAAATACTAAAATTAAATATGCAGTACGTATGGAGATAATCGCATTTTTGCTTTCGATGGCTCTAGCACCTCCAATATTGGCTACCTATATGAGGCATATCACACATTTGTAAAACACCCATCTATTTATATATTGAACCTTTTATATTGGTAAAGGCAATAGGGAGGGCCGTGGAATACACAATTTTCTTATGTGCAGTATTTATGTATAGGATTCTAATTAAAAACCCTCCATAAACTTCCATATCAAAACAAATAAGCGGTGTGAATCTCAATCTTCTTCTAAAATATACTTTCATTCTAATACTATGTTCTTTAAGAATCTTAATTAGGCTGGTGCCACCTTTACAATTGGCAACGCATTCATGCGCCACGCTAATTCATTAAAAGTCAATTGCTATAACTTGCCGTTATATCATCTAGTACCACAGCTACCTTTAGTACATACAAATCGTACGACAACCGACTCGCTACCATTGGCCGATTGAGAGTTAGTTACGAACCCTGCCTACGCGTTGCCACCAACCCATATGCTTAGATCCCAAACAGTATGGTTTCGAAGGGTGGCCCCATTGGCAAACTGCTCCCCGCCACCAATAGACCAGCAGCGTCGTGCCAACTTGGGAAAAATGGTGGAACAACTCCGAGAACGGGTGCCTCAATTGCTTCACGAACTGATACCAAAACTGATGGTGAGCCAAGAAGTGGTTTTGAAAATTCACCCCCATGGAAATCATCTTCCAAAATTTTCAGGACACGTACCCTATTATGCCACCTGTAAGGCCCTTCAATTGGTGATGATGCTGGTGGTACTCAATTCCCATGCGGAAATACACATTCAATCGATGAAAGTCACCAATGATGACTCTCCGACCACAGAATGCCCGGGGTCAACCAAGATTTGTGTACGGTGGTCGTCATGCCCACCCAGGTGTTTCCATTTAGCGGGGGAAGCTACTCTGGCCGCTAAATTGGGGGCGTTTACATGGAAGGATGTAGATATGACACGAAACGTTGGGTTGGGGGCTCTAAGAGGACTTGCTTCTCACGCAAATGTTGAGCGGGTACTCTGTGGTATATTTGTCTTTGAGTTGAACAGAGACTGTGACCAGATTGTCGTGCACTCAATAGAAGATGTCGACACCATTGAAGAAGAAGAGGTACAGGTTGTTCCTCGGCCATGCTAGCTGTAAATAAAATGTATATAGTGCTAATTAAACGAATTATGTTGTAAAGCTATGAGTTGTGCCTGCGTAGTCACCAAGATTTGCCATTGAAGAAAAACCACCGCCAATAAAAGAAAGATAATCACCGCCAATGCAAGGGATACCCCCGTAGAGAGCTCGAGTCGGGATAACACCGGTGCTGTTACCACTGGCACCACAGGGGCAACATGTTTGAGCTGGACAGGTTCGATGATTGCCGCTGACGCAACCTCTAACTGCGGAGCAGCATCGGTCACCACTGTCACCTCATTAATCTCTTCCATCAAGGCATCGAGCAAGTCGTCTGCTGCACTGCGTTGACCGGCCAACAGCAGCTTTTCAATCACCAGTTTGATCCACAGAGACCCCGTCCATACAATGTAGAAAGAAAGTCTAAAGTGGGTAGTATTATTATCCCCCCATGTCAACACGTATCGAGTGTGAACACTAAACGAATTTCCCAGAGGTACATCGGGTGTCTTGGTGGTACTATCGACAGTAATATAAGAATTGTAATCGTGGCTAATCACCTCTTCCGTCACTTCACATCGGGTCAGCTTCGGTCCGATTGAAAAATTAAGGGCCTTGCGGTAATTATACTCCCGTCTTGTATGAGAAGCGTCCAATCCTTTATACTCCGTAATCTCCAGGCTATCGTGATTTTCAAGAAAGCGACGAGAAAACCTGGTGTTAGTACCAAATAATATTTCGTAAACCACCCCCATGGGGGCGTCGATGTCTTTTTCAAAGAGAATCTCTTCATTTTCAATTTCTACAAGCTCGGCGGTGGTGGGAGCATGACAGTCGGGCCCGTGATTAGTATAATGGGAATTAGGCTTAAACCGACACACCGGCGTCACTGTAGTGGTTTCATTAGACGCATCGCTATCATCACCGTCTAATTGCATGAGGTAATTCGCTAGTCGCGGCAGCTTAGTGGCCGTTTCACTGCCAGAGGAAACCAGCCCCGCCCGGCTATCGCGAGCTTCCAACTGCTCTTGTGCAGTTGCAGGGGGGCCACCAGCTTCATTCCACACCAGCATCAACAAATCAAACGTGGCATCCCGCAGCACAAAACTAGCAAATGTATATTTTGTTTCCTCGGTATCAATAGTGATTCCATTAGGGAAAAGCCCTGCAGTCAGCTTTTTTTCAATGTTTAAGATCGAATCAATCTTGATCACGATATTGGTAACCCACCCCAACAAATTAGAGTTAAAACACACATACATCCCTGAAATGTACATGCGTCCTTGGAGCAAGATTTCTCGACTCATGGCACAACTATAGTCATCCAACAACCGATCCGTTAAATCCAATTGTTTAAACGTCTGGTGATATTCAACATTTCTCCGCATCAGTGCTAACCGATAAATAGTTTGGTTAAAAAAGTCTTCGTCATAAAGATTTTGATCAAACGAAGTTTCGGGCTGTGGAGGAAGCTTCTTTCGAAAGCTAATCACTTTAGGCAGCTTTTCCCCTTCAAACTCATCAATTGTTGGCGTTGCTGATCCGTTTCCATTATTGGTTACCTCTCGGAGACGTTTTGCCGAACCCAGATCGCTTGAAATGACACTATTGGCGTCCTCTCGGGTGGTATGGGGTTCCGCCGGTCCCGATTTGAACGGCAGTTGGAGTGACATGGATAGTGGTGGATTGCGGGATCCGGTAAAGTGTATGCAGGTGGGTTATACGACGTCCAGATGCACATCCCATACTAAACGAGAAAGGGTACCAATTGCAGTCCAGTTAACGATCTGGTGGTGGGTGGAAATGTGACTGGCAACCAACGATATTTTTTAATACTCATGGCATGCAACGACATATATTTTGCAATTGACACGGTGACCAAATATTGAGCCATTGCATGAGAAACGTGGGTGAAGAATATAACTAACTCATTTCAGGAAGATAGTCGTGGTTTATAAAGAGCTCTGATGCAATTGAGTTTATTCTCGTGGTATTGGTAACAATTATACATTTTATTTTTCGTAAATTTTCTAAAACTGCATTTCTTTGTATAGAGGGAGAACTGCAGTGATTGAAACAATATCAAGTCAGCTTACTTACTTTTTGTAAACCACTTCTTGGTCTAAAACCTTGCTGGTATCAGCCTCACCCCTCTTCCAGGTAGTAATAGTACCTTCGTTTTCATCAAGCTCGTATAATCTGAACCGACGAGTAAACCCTTTCCCACCGTAACCACCTTCACCACCACCACCACCATAACACAACATAACCAGGTCCTTGCTATTAGTGGAATTATAGCAATAATCGTTAAGATGATCATGACCACAACTGGTAACTTGGACACCCCACTCACCAAATCTATCCCGAGATTTAGAATTGTAAGTGGGGGCACTCACACTTTCAAGTCTGGTACCGACAAGGTTGTTCTTCACATCATATTCAGGAAGAGGGATGTGGAAAAATGCCATAGTAAGAGGCAGCTGCTTCAAGTTGTTGCCAATGTAGTCAAGCTGGTCTTCATGGATCCACCCGTACCCCGGGTACTTTGAATCCTTGGAATAATCACCAGAATCTAAAAAGTAAAATGTGGCACCAGAACCGCCTTTGGAAGAGCCTACAGTAAGAACATAGTTGCCAAACCCAGTAATGGAGTCTGGACCCACTTCGGATAACGAATAAGGAAGATCCACAGACAATTGTTGCAGTTGTTGACGAGTCAACAGCGACTCTTGATCGTGGTTACCCAAAACCGAAGCAAAGGGAATCTTCCGGTCAATGAAAGGCTTGAACACTTTGAAAAGCGCAGATTTGGCATCAGGGGCGGTGGGCCCGTACACTTGGTCACCAGTAAACACAATAAAGTCCGGCTTTTCGATATCCAATATATTTGCGAATAGTTCAATGGTTCTAGGGTCTGCCTTACACCCTTCAGCACTCAGAGCAGGCACAGGGTCCCGACAGGCACCCACCCCGGTCAGAAAGTGAGTGTCTGCCACTTGCATAATCTTGAACTTGCCGTTGCCATTAAACAGAAGCAGCTTTGTAGGATAGTCCTTTTCTTTTTTGCGAATAGTCAAATAAGACGGACCCTTCTTGTCGGCAGTAGTGTCAAGGCTGTTTGACAGTAGAGCCCAATCCGGTCTAGGGTCGACAGCATCAGTACCAAACAACACGTCAATTCCGGTAATAGCTTGATCATAACGAGGATTACCATACTTCACGTACAACCCATGGCCCTTGTCTACATAACCGGGCCTTGAAGCACCGACAGAAATATCCACAATCACCAGCGAGTTTTGGCCAACTTTGTAACTGAGATATTGGGATGTCCCGACACTCTGATCAATTTTGGTCCACCCGTCCCCACTCTTACAAGTTGAGCCCAGACAGTCTTCAATGACAATATCAAGAATATTTTCGCCCTTCTGGTAGTGGCCATGAGTGCTGACAGAAACCGCAAGGGTTAATAAGGATAATAAGGAAAGCATTGATGTCTAATTAGTGGTCTAAGAAGCAACACCCCTTTATATCGGTGTTTCCCACGTTTTCCATTCCCACGTGCGCAATATTACTCCGTTGCAATTATCTATTTTGGGATCAAACCCAAAGATCGGGTGTGGGCTAATTATGGTGTGGTGCCGTTCCTATTGTGAAATTTCGGTTAGTTTAGTCTACTAGTGCCAGGGGTTAGAAATTTTTATTGAGATACATGAAAACCTAGCAGAACCTTCCACTGATAAAAGCTGTCCTCGGCTACTGATCTAAATATTAATATAAATATTAATTTCGACATCACTATAGATCTATTTTCATGTCAATTTCTGCTTTTGAAAATTACCGATGTTCGCTTTACATTCCCTAATTCAGTTGCACCTCACAACATTTAATCCACTACAATCCAAATTAAAATTGTGCACGCAAAATATCTTGCATAAAAATATTCCAATGGTATTCCTCGTCTATCTTTTCCTCCCGTGTTCCCCCCATTGACTTGTGTTCGCCTCACAAAGCTCTTGCTCACATAGTCCTCACCTCTACTCTGTGCGACACGTATGTCCCATTCTTACAATAAGCTTCTGCTGTCGCAGGTACGTATTAACCATTGCCTTTGATTCCGCTAACATCTAGCCTGAGCTGGTGCTTCCAGATTACGTCGAACCCGACGAAGACGTGTTTGAACCGGAGCCCGTGGCTGCTGCCTCCCCGGTAACCGCGCCTCCGCCCAGTTCCCAACCAGCAAAAGATTATGGCCGGTCCCATGTATTTTCCATTAATTTCTACCGGCGATACTTTGATTTGGATCTGGAGATTTTTTTCGATAAGATCTACAAAACTTTGTTTCCGTTCACATGGCGGGAGAGCGACGCCGCCAACGAGTGTCCCGAGCTCTATGGCTTCATTTGGATCACTGGGACGTTGGTTTTCCTTATGTTTGTCAGTGCCACCGGCTCAAACATCATTGGACACTGGTTACATGGTGGCGAAGAAACTCCCGCCTACAATTACAACTTTGACCTAATTTTCAAGCTGATGGCAATTTTCTATGGATACAATGCGTTGGTGCCATTTTTGCTTGTCATTTGGACACGGTTGGTGACGAAATTCCCCGAGCCGTTGTCGTTGGTGCACATTATGCTGGTGTATGGATACACCAACATTTTGTGGGTTCCGATTACCATCATCAACTTTTTGTTTGTTGTTCTTATATCATATGAAAAGCACCATTTATTGCTTAACATTTTGGAATGGGTAATCGTCGCCATTCTGGGGGCGGTGACCGGGTTTAGCAATTTGCGCAAGGTGGCCCCTCAAGTCAAGGCCAACTGTGTGATGATCCACACGGGCGATGCTCTGGCGGCACGGAAGTTGTACGTGCCGATAATGGTGGCGTTGGGGTTGGCTCATGTTGGGTTTACGGTGTTGGTAAAGTGGTCATATTTCGGAATCAACATTTAGCGACTGACGTGAGTGATACAACAAGAGAAGGGTTCGCTACAACATTGAAAAATTTGAACAATGCTGGCAGGTGGACCCGTCGAAATAGAGGTTGCTAGCAGGTGGCCCAGCCGGGCTTGCTAGCAGCCGACTTAAACTCACATTACATGATTATTTCAGTTAAAAGTAGTCAAAACCGTATCCTCTAACGGGAATCCGTCTGAAGTACATGAATTATATTATATCACGCCAATCATTTTATAATTACGACACAAAGCCAAGATATACAGAAAACATTACACAATAACAGTGGGCGACCTTTTAAACATGTTGCATCACTGATATTGCTATTAATAAACCTTGCCAGTGTAATCACCCATCGTTATTTCATCCACATCAATCAATTGTCATTGATCTATTCACATTCACAACCCACCGGCTAAACCTTGACGCCAGCGCCAAGTTTCTTCTTTCGTAATTGCCACCATCTGGTTATTCCCAATAGAATTAGCATCGAGCCCACCACCGGTAGTACCGTCGCCAACACAATCTCCCCCAGCGAAAGCTTCAGTGGTAACGTCTCTACCCAGTAGATGGCCTTGGTCAGCTTTGCCATCCACCTTTCACTGACACAAACCTTTACCTCATTGGTGACTAAAAGACAGCACGGGGTTGCCTGATCTACACAGGGAAGATCATCATGGCATGCAGCCATTTGTTGCCATGACTGGTGAATGGTGGAAATCCGTTCAATAATATCAGGCGACGTCAGGTTCACCATTAACTGGCCTTCATTACTTTTGCCACCGGTGTAGATATCACCCCAACACTCTATGGTTTTGTTGTTCGATGATATGCGGATATCGATTGATACGTTGTTGGGACATATATGAGTGCCATCCCAGTCGTTAGGGATTCCCAGGGGAATGACATCAGTCGCTGAGGTATGGCCCATACTCACCGCAGCGTCAAAGGCGTGATATATACTTCATGCCGAGAAGAAAATCCTGATATATTCTTGGCGAACATTGTTGCGATGGTACGAAATGTAAGGAGTACAAATTGGAGACAAAAGATGATGAATAGAGAAAGGTAGAGGCAATTGTAGCGATGGGGTGGTTTAGGCAGTAGTTTTAGTTTATTGTAGTTTACAATTATAATCAAGTAGGTCACGATGATGCGACGTTACCGATGGTATATTGTCACAGATTAACCGAATAACATCAAGGGGATTCATCAAGGCATCGAGTGGAAGACTGGGAATAACACTGGATATTGGAAAGTATCAACCAGTGATCCGTTGATTATCTAATCGATCTTACAAACTAATTGCCAGGTGCATGGCATGAAAATCACTCCCTACAATCAATGTCTCTGTGCGAACACATCGCGTTCATTATTCCTGGATTAGGTAGAAAAAAAGAGCACCATTCAAATCCATTCAGCCTCAATAACCTTGTAGTGAACATTCTCCACTTTTACCAAGATAAGTGTTTACTAGTTATTAACAACCTACCCCCGAATCTAGTATGCGCCGTACTACATCCACCACCCCCCCTTCTTAAAGTAGCCAATTCCACAGAATGTCCCCTTGTGAATGCTCCATTCGACATCTTGCCTGCACACCTTTATCGCAACAGACGTGCGACTGATAACCCCTCATGACCTCGTTTGTGGTCCAGCTATTAGAGAAAACCCTTGACGAACTTGGATATCTGGCGCTTCTGGCTCAGCTCCACCAGCAGGCCTTGGCGGTTTCTGGTGGGGGCGCGTCGTCGGAGTCCGGGGCTGGGGCAACCATGTGCTATCTACGTCAGCAATTGTATCTGTTTAACTACACCACCGTGGCTGATTATTTAATTGGGCAGATCAATGGCAACGAGCTGATATCTGAATTAGTAGTGCCGACAAGGGATCCCGGGTTGGTGGCCATGGTGGCCCTCTACATCGTGCAACGGTTTGAGTTGATAGACCAGGTGTTGTTTTCCACCGATAATGACCAGACGCAGGTGTTGCAGTATATGGAACAGACCCTTTTTGAAACTTTAGATTCGATCCAGCCTTCGTTAGAGCAGGTACTACGAGAACAGGGGGCAGTGGGCCTGGTGGGCGAGATCTATGACCGCAACATGTTGTTGAATATGACTCGCGAGCTGGAGCTGAAATTGTTGATGGGGTTGGTGCTTTCGACGCCTCTCTCGCCGGCTAAGGTGGGTGAAATCATCGCCTCGCCCAAGTATTTTTTCGGCTTTCACCCCCCGTCCCCGTTAAATGAGGAATTGGGGGGGCTCCGCAAGCTGTTGTCCCAGTTTTTGGTGGACACATTTTTGGCTCCTGCGTTTGCTCCGGCCAAACTCATTGTCGATAGTCCCGACTCCCAGTTTGAGATCCCCCCCAATTATTTACAAACGTTATTGGACAGTGCTTCGGCGTATTCAAACGAGCACAACTTGTACTACTTCCCCGCCCGAACATTATTGGAGGCCAAGAGCGTCGATCGCTTAGCCGATGAACAGATACCAGAGCACTTTTCCATCACCCACCCGCTCTCGTTGGTGAATTCTCGATACAAGGACAAGTACGCGCCCTTCCGCCTCCTCTACGATCTCCGCTTCCACTCGCAACAGGTTTGGTGTACCAAGTTTTCTCCACTGGGGAAATATTTGGTCAGTGGCAGTCGCGACGGCAAGCTTATATTTTATGACGTAATCAATGAGTTTGCCGTGATCAAAATCTTGGGAACGTCGAAAAATTTAGACAACCAGGCCTACCGGCCTGGAAACTCCAGTCTGCGACCGGTGGCCGGCAAAATGCGCCTGGTGCGGTCGCTATGCTGGGACCCGGAAGAACGGTACGTAGTAGGGTGTTATCTCGATGGCATGGTCCGGGTTTGGAGTGTATCCAAGCTATTTGAGCGGCAATCGAACCAGTCCCAGGACCAGTCACTCGCATTTGATTTTAAGTTGGTGAGCTGTTTCCATTTAACCTCGCTAGGGGACCTGGTGATCAACCCGACGTCTTGTGCGTTTATTAGCCCGGGAAAGTTTATTATTGGTTCAGACGGTAAGGCGCTCCGAGCCTATGATATACATGGCAGTGAATTGTTTGATTTCTATGGCAATATCGACGGCGCCGAAGACGGCGACGAAGAGGTGGATACGTCTGATGACGAAACAACCCATCTGCGGAGACTGTTTGCCCAGAGGCTCACTCACATTCTTAATCGGATCAATTATTTGACCGTCTCTCCGGACGGCAAACATGTGATCACCACCGACACCTCGCAAAAGGTTCAAATGTTTTCCATTCCCGAGCTCTTTGGCCCAGAGGCGCTGACTACGGTGGAGTGTCTGTTTATAGTGAACCACCGCACCGACGCGTGTACCATTCTGTCGCTGGGCCGGCAGCTATTGGTCAATGTTGGTACTAACGAGCTCCATCTTTACAACTTGGCCACCGATTCCGGCAGTGCCGACACGTTGCAAATTCCTTACTTGGAGCGCAAGTTTTACGGCCATTCGTGTGTCCAGGATCTGGTTCGAGCGTGTTTTGGATATTACGTCGAACCCACGGGTGAGGACGAGTTGGTGGTGTGTGGTTCTGACGATGGTCTGATTTATGTGTGGCGATTGGCCACCGGACAGCTAATCACTCGATTACGGGCCCACGACGGCGTATGCAATATGGTGGATTGGAATAGCAATGGGTTTGTTCGCTCAGGACAAGAGGGGGTGCGGGATTATGGGAAATTGTGGTGTTCTGTAGGCGATGATGGCTATGTTAAAGTGTGGGGTCCATCTGAGTGGTGATATTTTCTGGTAAAATAGATCCATGTGAGGTTTATAAAATGTAATTATGGTTTTTAAGGAATACAAGTTTTACTTTGCCGCTTCTGGTAGGGAGTTTGCGCTCAACAAATCTTTTGGACAGGTAAGTCGGTAACTAGAATAAATCAGTTACTAGGATAAATCGTTCCTTGTCAACCGCACCCCCATTATACATTAGGCAATAATCCCCATCGTCGTTTCATTCTAATCTTATCGCTGCCACGCCTCGAAACATGACTACACATTTTGCCACTAAAAATTATAGTGAACGCGCGCTATAGATTTACCAAATTGATACCGACATTGTTATGGGAACAAACGCCACTTCCGTTTCCCTAATCGACAGACTTGTGGTGGACATTCCCGAGTTCTGCTACCAACAAATATCCCTGTACGTTGACCCGAAATGGGCCACGCTGTCAGCAGTGGTCCTTATCGCCGTAATCACGGTGTGGTTCGGGGTCACCTCAACCATTGCCCGCCCCAAAAGTGCTTCCCAGGCAGATCCAGCACTGCCCCTCTTTCACTCCTCCGATTTTGATCATTCGAAATATACTATTACTACCGTGGCCCAGGCGGCGCTTGGAGATATGACTCTCAAGTGGTACCAGGTGG
Organism: Diutina scorzettiae; assembly: GCA_030563345.1. Taxonomy (NCBI): domain Eukaryota; kingdom Fungi; phylum Ascomycota; class Pichiomycetes; order Serinales; family Debaryomycetaceae; genus Diutina; species Diutina scorzettiae. Next base: position 192,642 of record JAKUCB010000007.1, read on the forward strand.
CTGTCATGCCGGTAGCCACGCTGGCGGTGCTCGTGTTGCTTTACTATCTTATGAAGGCGGCACTGGAAACCGTCAATTGGGTGATGAACATGACGTTTTTGGTGTACAGTCCATTGGCAGCCATTTTCACCTTGGAGTCGATCATCGAACGGAGCGAACGACAGTGGCCGCTGTTGTTTCGGTTGCAGCGCTACCGGGTGTCGTTCTCTAAGGATATGAATTCTCCGTTGGGGTGGATGGATACCGAAGACAAGTTGGACCCGCAACAGGTGCACGAAACGTATCCTGAGTACGTGACGGTGTGGCCGGCATCAAACCAGTTGGAGTCGGTGCCTGTAGTAAACTGTATTGTTGACTTTAAAGAGATTATTGTTATCCCCCTAGCTTTGGTTTTTGCCTACATCTACTATGTAAAAAACCCAGTGTTGTCGCCCGGTCTGCAAGAGAATTGGCTTGTGACCAACGCGGTGCTGTTTTGCTGCACCGTGTGTGGCATTATGCTGGTGGAGGTGGCAAAATTATCCCATTTGGTGGCATTGTTTGTTTCGTTGTTTGCCTACGACATTTATTTTGTGTTTCGCACGCCGATGATGGAAACTGTGGCCAAGGGGTTACAAGTGCCCATCAAGTTTGTTGTCCCGCAGGCAGGAAGCCTGTACTTTGCACAATCGTTTTCTCTTATTGGCACCGGGGATTTGATGCTTCCTGGGGTGTTTCTCGGGTTTTTAATCCGATTTGACTACTACAACTACTACAAGCACAACGCGGTGCCGTTTCACCACCGCCGGGTGGTTCCAAGGGTGTTTTTCCGTGCTGGGTTACTTTCATATACTGCAGGGTTGGTGATGACCATGATCGCCGTCCATGTGTTTGAACGTGGGCAGCCGGCATTGTTGTACATTGTCCCGTGCATGGTTATTGGTACGTTGGTCACTGCCGTGGTAAGCGGAAACTGGGAGGACATCTGGGCATTTAATGACGAAATCGAAATGAAAACACAGGACAACGAGGTGACTTTTCTCGAAGGGTACTTCCCGGACGAAGAAGACCAGGCATACGTGTACCAGCCAACAGATGAGGATCTCGACACCGATGACGATAGTGTGGACGGGTTGTTGGAGGAACGGGTGGAGCTCCTAGTGGAACTCCTGCGGTCTCCACAACAGTGGCAAAAGGGCGAATCAGCATACCACCCCACCGAACGGCCGCTTCTCCCCACCCCACCCGTCTACCAATTCGTGGAACTGTCAGATGAAGATGATGACACTTATATTATTGGCGACGACTCCGAATCTGATGATGATGCAGAGGACGCATTTGACGAGGATCTCATGGGAGAAATTAGCCGAATCCGTAATGATTTGTGTGGCCCGCCCCAAAAATTTTACAGTGATGAGGAGTAGCCGTGCCTAGTCGTATGTATGGACTTCCGCATTCGTACTTAGTCGGAGTTCCATCATTATGCACGCCCCAGTATAAATATATCCTACGACCCAAGGCCCCCGTTTGGTAATGATTTGTGACTATGAAAACGAGGTGCTTGAAGAACAAAAGCGGACGCTCTACTTGAAGGCGTTTTCCAACAAACGAGACATTGCCGTGCTACACAACCGGCTCCGGTATCTCCACCAGAACCGTCGCCACTTGAGACACCAGTTGGACTTGATTGATCACTTGGTGGCCGGCAATACCGGTGTTTTCCCGTGCTGTCTGCAGTTAGAGTCTGTATGACGGGTTTCCGAAAGTACATGACGCAAACCTCGATCGATTATCTAAACGTCTCAAACACGAGCGCTGTGCGTTACGTGACCCCTGCGTCATAAATCTAGAATACCACATCGGTGGGGGTCAAAAGGAGTCGATGGCACTCGTTTGTTTGCGGTGCGGCAACCATTTCTTAATTAGGAACTAGAGCGCATGATAAGGTCACTGATATCAATCATTGATCAAAATTTCACAATAAACACGACATGACAAATGGACGTCAAATCGCAGGAAAGCTTGCGTTTGATGCCGACGACATAGCCGAAGAAGTCAACCACCATGAGATCTCTAATTACCGGAAAGGAGTGGCACTCATCGTCATTTCCGTGGGCCTGTGGATTACGGGATTGGAGTTGGTGAACACAGTGGTAAAGGGTGAATCCTACCGGAAGCCGTGGTTATTTGCTGTGGTGGTGGGATCGCTGTTTGTGATTAATTTCCTACCTGATTTATTCACCAGATGCCAAACCGATGCCGATGGGGTAAAACAATTGTCCAAAAAGCAAGTGGCATGGTTGTCGGCCCAAGTGGCGTTTGTATATTACATGTACAACTTGTGTGTATTGGAGTCTCTTCAATACACTCTGGCCTCCAACCAGACGGTGATTGGCACCACTTCAACCGTCTTCTGTTTGGTGATTGGAGTAGCGTTGGGGTTTGAGCGGTTTCTGATGACAAAGCTTGGGTGTGTGTTGGGACTGCTTTGTGGGGTGACCTTGGTGAACATCGGTGCTGGCCGAAATGAAACAGGAATTCCCGGGCGCTTTTCTCCACGGAACCCAATGTTGGGTAATTCAATCGCCCTTTGTGGGGCGGGGTTTTATGCTGCGTATTTGGTGATAATGAAGGTGTGGTGTGGCACCGGTGATATCCTGGTTAATGAGCGAAGACTATTTGGATGGGTGGGGTTGTGGACACTTGTTGGTGGTGTGCCATTGCTTCTTCTTGTAGATTATCTTGGGATAGAACCACTCGAATATCCCCCCGATGCTACCACCGCGGCTGTGGTGGTAATTAACGGTATTTCACTGGTGATTTCGGATTACACTGCAGTGTTGGCCATGCTCCTCACCAGTCCGCTTGTGGTGTCACTTCTGCTCACGCTGGCGATTCCTATTACCATTTTCATCGACTATGTCATAGTGGCAATTGCTAATCACCATCCGCAGTCGCTATCTTCAATTTATCTCGTGGGGATTTTGTGTATGCTTCTTGCAGTGGTGCTTATTAATGTCAATATTTCCCTGGAAAATGACTTGATTAATGATATCATTGATGACACGTTGGAGCATGCCATGAAGATAGACCCCCCTAGAGGCGTTCTGTCGCCCTTTTCGCCCCATGCTCGTCGCCATGGTGACATAATCGGATTTAAACATGGGCTTTCTCCGTTCGCCACCCCCAAACGAGGAAAGGCAATCTCAGGGTTCAACCTTAATGGCGACATTGAAGACCACTCGGCTTTGCCTAATTCTAACCATGTTCATTTATATACTGTGGAACAGGGAAGCGGAGATGGATTGATATTCACGCTGGGGAAAAACCATGACTACCATATGAAAGAGAACCGTTCGTAGACCGTACTAACTTGATTAGCTTCAAAAGTGTCTATTCTATATATGCATTCGAAATCAACCAATTTAAACCAAACCATGATACTCGTTCACTATTTCAAATTTAGGAACTTAATTTTGGGAGAACAACAAGGGAATACTGTAACTAATAAACTCTGGGTACCAATCCTTGCGCTCCCACAATATACTCCCGTAATTGTCCATGAGATTGGGGCACCGGCATCTTCATCTTCACCAAGTGGTCGGAGACCTCCGAGGGGCGAACCATCGGCTTACCAACCCAAGAGTCATCTTGTTGAAGGGGTTTGATGCATCGGAGACAGTGTTTAATGTGACGATGGCGAGACATGACTTCATTATCAGGACGCCATTTCACAAACCGGGAAGAAGCGTCGGGTAAAGACACTCGCGGGCATGGCGGAACCACCTCATCTCCAAGAATATCGTCTTCGTCATCATCTTCAACCTCAAAGTCCGCCATCTCAAGATCCTCTTGTTCTTCATCATCTTCAGCCGCTCTCGACAGCGAGCGGGACCGGGACGGAGACCGTGAGGCGAACGAAGACTGCAGGGTGGTGGATAGAGTGGGCAGAGCCGCTGGAGAGACGGTGGCGGATTGGCCTTGACCACTTAGGTTTGTCAGGGAAAACTTGCGCTTGAGTTTGCGAAAAAGCAGGGCCGGGTCCAGGGACGACCGTGGCCGGGTTGGAGCCGACACCGCCGCAAACACCTCCATGGCGGCGTTCGAAGTAGTGTGACGCCGACGACGCCGGCGCCGTCTAGGTACTGTGCGGTATTTAGGCATTTCTCGCTCGTTGACGTCAAGCGACAAGTCACGACCGGTCAGTAACGCCATGTTCCAATCAATCACCTCCTGTACCGAATTGAATGCTAGCAATATTTGTTCCTGCTCTACCCGAATCCGCAACACATTCAGCTTTTTCTTGTAATCAGTAGCAAGACCAAACTTTGCGTGTTGAAGGGAATACAGCTTGACACAGACTGCCTTTTCAAAAAGGCCAAGCCGTTGACAGTGGACGTGCATTTGTAAGTCCTTTATCGTTGTCATTACCGAATCCAAATCCGCCACGTCTCTAAACTGTGGCGTTGGTGGTGGTGGCACCGAGCTAAGAGTCAACACCACCTGTTCCATCGATGCCGGCACCGCGTAGAAATTCAACTGGGTCAGGTTAAGTTCAGCAACCACATACTTCCACTGGCGGTGAGTGGCAGGCACAAACGGCAGCGCCCACTCCGGCTTGCGGGAGACACACGCCATTTTGTACACCAGCGGGGTATAGGACGGCAAGTGGTCATTCGGACAGAACAGGTCCACCACGTTAAACCGCGGGCTTCCACCTGGAGGGAGAGTCGAGTACAGGGGTGGACTGACCGGACAAGGCTCCATCATCATGAGATAATCAATATCCTCTGATGGCTTCGGCGTCAGCGGCGCCGATGTGGCCGGAGTAGGCAATGGAGACGAAGAAACGTCCCCTTCTACCAGCATCACCAGCGGCATCAGCACGAGCGACAAATCTGTCAGCAGCGCATCCGTCGCCTTGTCCAAAGGGGAGAAATCATCGGTAAATGGTACCAATTCGTCGTTCATGGTGTAAAATGGGAAGTACCCTGTATATGTCACCAACTTATCTTTGGTCCGGATGTCTGTGGCCGTCGTTTTTTTCTGTTTTAACTGTCGGGCTGTGGTATATCTTGCTTTTTTTACACCCGTTGCTGATATGGAAAATACCTCGGGCTCGGCACCTGAAAACCTCGCGGATAGGGGTACGCACGAGGTGATATATTTTATAGATGGCTACAATGTCAAAGTAACATGTACAACAATTTACTAGTGGATCTATTGTTCTATAATCAAAGGTCAGATGCCTCTGATGGGCTGTCTTTCTAGAACAAGACCGTTTCAAGCTATCGCCATCGATGGATTTGGCAAAGAGTACTTGCATAAGATTACGCAATTGATAATGTTTTTGCTGTAAAGATGGATAGAGATTAGTAGACAGAGAAGGTAGCGAACAATGACAGCAAAGCAAGTGATGACCTCATAACCCGATGAAGTTTAAATGATGTGTTCCGTCGGGGTGGCACTTGACTATTGTGCTTACTATACTGTTTCGATAAGGGTATAGGAGATGTCGCACCTGATACAGCAATATTAAGGGCCCCACCGCCTTGTTTTTCCAAGCGCGTGTGTTCGGCGGTGACATAACGGGTAGACCCGGGTGGTAAACACTCACGGCCAACACCGATCCCAGCATGTACATGTAGTGTCTGCATTTCTGGAGCGCCACTGGTAAGCGGGAAATGTGGTCACGTGACCTGTTCCTCATCGCCGGTGCGGCTCAGGAATCACCATGGACCAATTGGTACAAGAACTAGTGGCAGGAAATGCTTCCGAGCGAGATTTGGCGACGCTAGCACCGGTGATTTCTCAAGCCGCTCTTGACGTCCATTCCATTGACCCGACGGTATGGCGAGGGGTAGTGACAGTCCTCACAACGGCCCCCATGGGATCCCCGCTGCCGGTGTTCCATCGTGTCATTCGTGCAGTTGTCATTCTAGCACGGAATTTGACCCAGATACGCCGTGACAGTAGTGAGGAGGTGGTGGATGCATTAACGCGCTACTTGGATACCGCTGTCGACACCCAGTGGTTTATTCTGGTGGTAGAAGCGTGGACGGCGGTAATTGCTCACATTTCAAAGTTCCGCCCTAAAAATAACCAGTTGGCGGCTATCGACGAAGCGGCCGCCAAATGTATGAATGGACCCGTTCATTCCGATCTTCCTTTGGCGCCGTTGATGATGGTTATTGCCAATAACAACCAATCTGAAGAGTTGCTTAAATGGCGGAACATTTGCGAATTGCTTCGGGTACATTTTGCCTTGGTGAATTTTGACGAATTGTCTGATGATGCCAAGCTATTGGTTCAATGTCTATACCTGGTTGTTTCTCATGAGCTGTTTGACGAGTTATTGGATAGTGTCGGTGATGACACCCGTTACAAGTGGTACCAATTGGTCCAATTACTCGTGCCAACCACGTCTAAATGGACCAATCATCAGTTAGTGGGCCTTTTGTCCTGGCTTAAGGATGACACTATAATTCTTATACCAAAAGTGGTGCAACTGGTATCCTCAAGTACCGTGGACGAAAAAGATGCAAGGACCATTGCTGTATTGTTGGACATCATTTCCGAGCTCTGTCCGTTTCATGTATTCCGTGACGGCCTCATTGCTTATGACATCATCGACCCGTTGTGCCAATTATTGGGGACTTTACACCAATATATCAAGCCAGCGACACTCAAGGATAAACCAAGTTCTGGCCTGCCCTACGCCTTCCCCCATGTCAAGTCGACAATTATTGAAATCGTCACCCACTTGGTGCATGGGAATAAAAAGGCCCAAGATCAAGTGCGAGACGCCGACGGCCTCGCGGTGATTCTTTCCAATTGTATTATTGACGACAACAACCCATTTATCAAAGAGCGGGCCATCACTTGCATCAAGTTTTTATTGGAAAATAACCAAGAAAACATGGCCATTATCGCCGGATTAGAAGCGCAGGAACCGGTGGGAAACCTGGATGTCCAAAAACAATTAGATGAATTCAAGGAAGAAATCAAGAAGAAACAAAAAATTACTGAGGTGACCGACGAAAATGAGTGAACATAGGGACAGGTCCAGATTTATTCACTAGCGGAGTTATTTTAAGATATTATACAGCATAGGTACGACCATTTTTACTACATTCATTTGCTCCCGATGCACACCCCCCAACGGGAAACAAGTCGGCTCAGAGATGCCCACGTCCTGCACACGGCCCCCCACTTTTGTGGGGGACGGTCCGAACTCAATTGAAGTTTTCAATCCACTATGACTGTGTATGTTGTGGGCGGCCCCGCAGGCACAGGAAAGACCACTATTGGAGAGGCTCTTGCGGTAATGTTGAAGTGTCCTTTTGTTGAGGGCGACGCCCTCCACCCTCAAGCCAACATTGATAAAATGGCGTCGGGGAAACCGCTTACTGATGATGATCGGTGGGGGTGGTTGGAACTGGTTTCCAAGACTGCAGCCGAAGTCGCCGAAACAAAAGGCAACTCGGTGGTACTGTGCTCGATGCTTAAGCGCAAATACAGGGACCTTATCTCATCCACGCTGCCACAAGTTGGTTTTGAGTTTATCTTTTTATACACCACTTATGCTGAGTTAGAGAAGCGAGTGGCGGGGCGCAGTGGGCACTTTATGAAGTCGGACATGGTCAAGAGTCAATACGAAATCATGGAGGTTCCTGACCATGAGCAGGAGCCCCACGGATGGCCGATTGACACCACCAACAAACTGCCAGAACTGATTTTGGAAGAAATTGCTAACAAAGTTGTTCCCACCACTGCGTGATTAAAAACATGGTAATAAACTTTAAGGTTAAGGAACGGCGTCAACGTCGTATTAAGCCTTCCCGCGGGGTAGATCTGGTAGTTAGCCACAGGACATAGAATTGTGTTTATTAATGAGAAGTTGTCCCCTATTTTACGTTGTTCATCTCACGACACCAGATACGAAACCTGCAGACAATAGTCGCACTCGAAAAAAACCCCCATCAGGTTCAACCGTCTCATCCCCGCCTCGTTGTCTAGGATGATGGTACCCTCACCCGAGACGTGGCCGTATCTAGACCCGCACAAAAAGCGACGGGTGGCGATCATCACCGGCGGTCTGCTGGGGGTGGGCTACTACACCCTGCTTCATCTATACCTCCACGGATACACGGTGTATATTGCTGGCCGATCACGATCCCGAGTGATGAAGGCGATCAACGAGTGCAAACACGCCGCCGCAGCTCACAATCTGGAATTGGAAAAACCCCACAAGGTGGGCGAGCTTCATTTTTTGGAGGTGGATTTGGCCTCAGTCGAGCTGGTCTTGACCGCGGTGGAAATGTTTATGCAAAAGGAGCTGCGTCTTCATTTGCTAATTAATAATGCTGGGGTGATTGCTCTCCCCCATGTAGTTACCGAAGATGGCTTTGAAATTCAGCTTCAAACCAACTTTATCCTGCCGTTTTTGCTTACTCACCAATTACTTCCGTTGTTGGAAAAAACAGCCGACGAAGACCCCGACCACCCGCCCAGAGTAATCTACCTCAGCTCCTTGGGTCACAAGTTGGCATGGCAGTACTGGCTGCCTGCCACCAACTTTAACTATTGGCCCAACTTATTTTTCACCTGGTTCCGCTACGCGCGGGCGAAAACCGCCGGCATCCACTTTGTGAAAATGTTAGCCCATCGTCTGCCTAATGTATTGTGCATGGCCGTCCACCCGGGTTTGGTGATGAACACCAACTTGTTTACCCATTGGACACGGCTTCCAATTATCGGCATTGTATTTTGGTGTCTTTTTCAGTTTTTTGGCTATTTGTTCGGAGTTACCGCCGAAGAGGGCGCCCGCTCCACCATCCGGTGTAGTTTGGACCCTTCATTGACGGTTGAATGCGATAGTGGGGCGTATTTTGCGAAGGGGGAGAAGCTGGCGCCAAATCGCGTCGCCAACTCGATGAAATATGCTGCAGAAACGTGGGCGTGGACAGCCAGTGAGTTGGCCAACCGCGGCATCCGCCAGGCCACCAGTCAAGAGCGCAATGACTCATGGCGGCTGTGATACTCGGTCTCTTCCACTGCTGGTTCATGATCGCTGTCAACAACATCGCGATCTCCAACAAATCCCACGTCTTCCTCGCCATACAGATCGTAATCGATATAAATGCCGCGCGCCTCTCCTTGATCATTAGGATCACTTTCATAGTCACTAACTTGGCCGGCATCGGCCACGCAATAATCAACAAAATCGTGAAATTCGGTATTCCTGAGCACCTTGGCGAGTTCCTCTGACGGGAGATGAGAAGGTATTGCCACGGGCACCGCCAGGGAGACAGGATGGGTAGGATGGGTATCTTCATTATCATCATCAGTGTCGGTCCACTCGTCATTTTCTTCGTCTATGGTGGCAATTACGTCCATAGTCAATGCCAATTCATTATCCACACGTTCGTCTTCGCCCTCTCCTTCTATGCTATCGAGAAACCGGTCTAGATCAAACTTTACCGCCTTGTCCATGCGTCCAGATGCTAACATTTGTGACTGGAAGTTTCCTGGGGTCACCGAATGCTCAGGCTTAGTTGCTGGTGCTTCAATAAGTGTCAATCCCAATTCAATTAGCTGAGCGGCCGCGGCTTTTCCGTCGGTTTGGGACAAAAGGGACTGGGCAGTGATATCGGTGAACGCAAGCATGTTTACCTCCACCATCACCGGCACTGTACCCTCCTGTTCCACTTCAACTTTCCAATCAATGCCTGGGACCACCCCCCGTTCGACCGCAGTGGCCATACTGGCATCAATGGCCCGGTTGGCAAGGTACGGGTGAGCGGTGATAATTTCAGATGCTTTTGGCAGCAAGAAGATCTCCAATGTAGCCACTGACTCCAACCCATAATTACAAAACTGTCGAACTAATCGTTGAGTAGCGCGAATGTCAGGCACCATTTTCTTGTTGTCGACCAAGATAAGGGCCTCGGAAACCAGCCGAACCGCCCCCTTCGGTGCAACACACACTTTTCCTCGATTTATCCAATATCCAAACTCGTCGAGATCTCGCTCACTTTCAACATCCGTGAGCGCCGCAATGACTTCCCCCATGGGACTAGCAAAGTGAATCCAACACAGACATACTAGCGACCATTCCACCATCATTTGAATAAAAGTTAATAAATCATTTTCATAATCCATATGGTACAAAAATCTTCCTTTCACCCCCACCCCAGGCTCAATGTTGAACGAAGGAGGTGCGATACACCAAGGATACTGGTACCAAGCCAGGTTATATTGGGAAAGTGACCTCGCAATCTCTTCACTATCACCACAAAGAATGGTATAGACGGCAGCGGTGCCGTCGTCCTCCTCTGATATCTCTGTCATATAGGATTTTTGGGTTTCTCTATATGGAACGTTCCAAATATTCGCATTTACGTGAGTGCGTCTCCGTTAGACAGCAAGCCGCTTTCAGAGCTAGATATTTCCGAGGGACCGACGTGGCAGTTGAAATTAACGTTTGTGGAACGGCGATTGTTTTGTTGTTTATCGTATTTATTGTGATTTATGGTCTAAGTGGCCTAAGTACATGGTGGGTGGGGAATAAGCATGACGGGTGGTGATTACCAATGTGGGGAGAAGGATATCGTCATTAATAATCTATTGTGACATTTCCGGGCTAACTCACTAAGAATAGTTTAAGATTATTTAAGGTTGTTAGTGACATGCTATTAAAGATGGTACAGATGACAAAATTATTGTCATATTCATTTTTTTCGAGCTTTTGATGTCCGTGTGGTTTTCTTTTGTTGGGTCATATTGAAGAGTGCTATTTAATTGTTTGATACGCAAATTTACTAGTGTTAGGTTTGATACTGGCTAGGTGTTTTTTAATTGGTGGTTTAACTTTATTTGTATCAAATATATCCGTGCATCATGTTGGTTGTATATTTTATGGATTTTCTCGGTTGTGGAAAAACCTAATCATTTGTCGTAGATTTATCAGTCTATCAAATTAAGGGAGTTTGAACTGGCACAAAGTAAATTGTTTCCACTGCATGATATAGTACACCTGACGGGTTGTGGGCTACGAGTAGTATGCAAAGTGGTGGCCTTCAATAAACCATTCTGGCGCACCTCCAGAGATTGGTGCATGTATCCATTTTTGAGAATTCGACTGCAGTATATTTTGCAGCCAGTATTCTTCGGAAGACTTCAACCTGAACTCACATTGGATGCTAATGCAATTCAAAATCTCTTCTTTTGTACCATATGCCTATTAAAGTATCGGATATTACCAATAACGACTTCGTGGCCAAGCTGGTTAAGGCGTGCGACTGTTAATCGCAAGATCGTGAGTTCAATCCTCACCGAGGTCGCAACTTTTTTAAATATTTGACTAGAAATTACGTGAGTGATTTCTTTCATTTTACTTTTTGACACTGGCTTCCTAATTCTAAACGTGATTTCTTGGAATATCGAACGAAATGCACCGTTTTATAATTTATTTTTATAATTAGAATGAAATGTAGTTGATGTATCATCAATTATTTCAATAATGAGTCACAATATCCAATGCCTTAAAGTCAGCTAACAGTCAAACTATGTTTAAATAAATGAACATGAGGTGAATTTTAGCTATTCATAACTTTCTGATAATCAAAATATAATTGAACAGCCAATCTCAAGTCCTTCCCAATACATGACGCTAAACCCTAATTCCCCCGACCTTCTCTCATTCTTTTCATTCATTAATATATTTACAACTTGCCAGACTTGTCCAACTTTTCAACAACCAAAGCCGAAGCACCACCACCACCGTTACAGATACCAACACAACCAATCTTACCGTTTTCTTGAGACAACACCGACAACAAAGTCACAACGATTCTAGCCCCGGAGCAACCCAAGGGGTGACCCAAAGCCACGGCACCACCGTAAACATTAACCTTTTCAGCAGGAATGTTCAACAACTTGGTGTTGGCAAGACCAACCACGGAAAACGCTTCATTGAATTCAAAGTAGTCAACTTGGTCTTGGTCAATCTTAGCGTGCTTGAGAGCCTTGGGCACAGCCAAAGCGGGTGCAATGGTAAAGTCGACGGGATCTCTTGCAGCTTCACCCCACCCGGCAATCCGAGCCAAGGGAGACAACCCCAATTCGTGCAACTTGGCTTCAGACACCAAGATCAAGGCGGCACCACCATCATTCAACTTGGAGGCGTTAGGAGCGGTGACGGTCCCATTTTCCTTTTGGAAAACAGCCCTGGCCAGTCTCACTCTCTTTTCGTCAAAGTTGGCAACTTCTTCATCCTTGGACACCACGGTGTCGGGCTTGCCCCGCTTGCCGGGAATGGTGACGGCGGCGATTTCCGAGTCAAACTTGCCGGCTTCTTGGGCCTTTTGCGCCTTTTGGTACGAAGCGATCGCAAAGTTATCCTGGTCATCCCGAGTAAGACTGTGGTCAGCGGCACACTTTTCAGCACACACACCCATCAACTTTTGGTCGTAGACATCCAACAAACCGTCCTTTTGGATCCCATCAATGAGAGTAGTGTCACCGTATCTGGCACCACCCCGAGCAGCAGGCATGTAGTAAGGACAGTTGGACATCGATTCAGCACCACCAACAACGACGATATCATTGGTACCAGTCAAAATCAGCTGGGCACCAATAATGATGGCCTTGGTACCAGAAGCACAAACCTTGTTAACGCACGAGGCAACAATGGTCTTGGGCAACCCAGCCTTAAGAGCAACTTGCCGGGCAGGGGCTTGACCAACATTGGCTTGCAAAACACCGCCAAACACAATTTCATCAACTTGTTCGGGCTTGATTTGGGGAACCTTTTCAAGGGCAGCCTTGACGGCGTGGGCGCCAAGATCAACGTAAGTTTGGGAAGACAACGCCCCTTGGAAAGACCCGATCGGGGTTCTTGCAGCAGAGACAATGTAAACGGATTGGGCCATGGTTGAAGACATGAGAGGGTGAGATTGAGAATTTATAATTTGGTCAACAATTCGGTACTGCAGATGGCCAGAGTGGTGATTTTCAGGGAAAGTGGCCGATTTGACGGCGAAAAATGGTGAAATAAGGTGTATTATCCGAGGTTTATTTGAATGGTTTGCCTGGTTTAAATTCCTTGCTTCTAATGGCTGAATAGTTCATCAAATTCTTACCCACGGGAACGAGTGTCGGGGAACGAGCATCGTTTAGGAAATCCCCACACGCGATCCGGGCAAAAACCGAGGATAAAGTTATAAGGTAGGCAGAGCGGATTTGATAAACAGAAAATGGTTCTGAAGTAAGCTGGACCACGTTTCCATCCCTGGGTTTCCATTAGCATATTTCTACATACAGAAACAAAGTTTGCATAGTACTGTAGCACCGAGAACTTTTGCACAAAACAGATCATCCACAAGTGGCCTCCAAAATGCAACAAACTAAGAATGCTAACCACCACGGTGTCGTGACTAAGAAATGCGCTTACTAATGACTATTCGTGACCACAGCCACCTCAGTGGAAACGGGATTGTAAGGCATAACCCACTGTCACTCGTTGTCCTCCTTTTCTCCATCTCCTCAATTGCTTGGCAATGTGGGGCAAAATGGGGCATAGACACTAGTAGGCGGGTGAACACTAACAATAGAATATGACGGAATTACCTACATGAATCGATCAAATCGCAGATTGTTGACCCCCAAAAGTATTATAAATTGACATTGTTACACCCTGGAGGTTATGGGGGCTACAGAAACACGTGATCATAACAATCGTCTTGTTATATATTCTTCGGACATCGACGGCGAAGACCTGTCATCTCATATCGAAGCGTGCGCACTTGTTTTCCGATACTAGCCATGGCATTTACTAACCAAGGATGGACGCTAACCGTTCTCTCGCTGTTATTGTGCGTGCTTGGGTCGTTTGTGATATATTTTGAAAACGTGTATTACTTTGTGCTTCCCAAATGGTTTACCAATCGCTATCCCGTGGTGCTTGAGCGGAACTATACCTTTCTTACCCGGCTGATGGCATTTTCTTCCGGGGGGCTTCTAATTACCTCGTTGTACAGGCTTCTTCCTGAAGCCCGGGAGTACTTTGAAGGAGACGAGGGGCTTGTGGATAACGTTGCTGATGATGCGAACGCCAACTCGGAAATACTGTTGCTCGTGGCATATTTTGGGGGGGCGTGCTTTTATTTGGCGTTTTCCCATATTCTTCATATCCTTACCAGTGAACTGGTGGTTCACTGTACTCATGGGGACGACAACCACAGCCACCACCCCAGCACACATAGCCATAGTCATCTTGAGGATGAGCTTTTTGCCGAAGCGGAAGAGGAGGAAGATTCCGATCCCAACGAATCAACTCCTCTTGTACAGCATGGCTTGCTTAATCTCGTTTCCCACCATGATCTGCTGTGTAAGGGCTACTCGCTGGCCGAGCTCTGCGTCTTTCACAACCAAGCCATGGCGGAAGATTTACACTTTTGCGAGGTGCCTGAGCTTCTGATGGCGCTGATGGAAGAGTTGGTGCCCACTACTACCCATGGGTCCTACCACTCCAAGCGGGATCTCCACCATCACCATGTCACCTCGGCAAAGTCGAGGCTCTTTTTGATTGGCATACAAACAACATTGGCCATAACCCTCCATAAGTTCCCGGAGGGGTTCATCACCTATGTCACTTCCGAGACCGATCCCAACTTGGGAGTGCTGATTTTCTTACTGTTGTTGGCGCATAATTTTACTGAAGGATTCACCATGGCGATGCCGCTTTATTTCAGCTTTATGGAGGCCCACGCCTCGTTTCCGAAATTAAAAGCGGTGGTGATTTCCCTGATTCTTGGGGGGTTGTCGCAACCGCTCGGGGCGTTGGCAGGGGCTGTTTTTCTTCGCTACAATGACGCTGGAAAGTTTATCGGACTGGTGACCGATATTTTTGGCATTATGTTTGCTGTAACGGCCGGCTTTTTGACGGTGGTGGCGTTGCAAATGTTTGGACTGGCGGTTACTTTCAGCGGCCTGTTGAATCTGTCAATGATGTGGTGTTTTATTGGCATGGCGGTAATTGCATTTCTGGGGATCTATGTGGAGTAAGACTTCTAGAAATAGGCGGCCTTATTATACGACAATTGATTACTTTAGCAAGTGGATTAGATTACGATATGAGAAACCATTGCATGGTTGCACTTTGAGAGTTTACAAGACTGTACTGGAAATAGATCCCAACATAGATTATTAGATGGTCTGTATCATACGACCTACTATGAATGAATCTTATGAATGAAACATTGTCACCAATCAAGATAAACTATCAACACTGGCATCACCAAACGAATAAGCCGTAGTCGCGCGATAACAGGGTGTATTTGTTTATTCCTAGTGCATGGTGAGGCTGCAACAACAGTATTCGCGGGGATCAAAATCGTCCGTTTCATCACCAGCATTGTAACCAATTTGTTAATCTTTTTGGCAGTTCTCTTTGCTGCTCCCTTTGCTATCCAAGTCGGAGGCTTCTGTAAGTTTCTTTTCGAATTCCATGTGTCTATATACAGTTCTCCTGCACATAATCAAAATTCGCCCCATTAATTTTCCTGAGTCAGTTCTCCAGCAACCACGTTGCGACCGTTGACTAATGATGGCCCATCAGATACCGCACCAGTTACCGGTCCATGACGACCGGAGGCTACCGAACGGAGCCAAGGTTGACTTTGGAAACACTCGCAAACCCAAACTGAAACCTCTGAAACCGAAACCGAAAAAGCAGGCTCCCCCGTCGAAGAAAAAGGCGACCCCGATCGCCACTAGCGACTCCTACGCGGGCTCCTCTTTCCACCTGAGCCCGGAGGCCATGGCGTTGCCCAAGCCTACTTTCAAGTCGACGCTGTCGCCGCCCCCTAACCCGGTGACGGCGTATCCCGCTGGTTCGGTGCCGACGACGCCGTCGATGTATACTCAACCAATGATGGCACAACAGCTGCCAATGATGATGGGCCAGTCCCACATGATGATGCCCATGCCCCCGCCGATGATGCCCCCGAATATCCATCCTGGCTTCACTTACCAAGTGAACCCGCAAGGATACATTGTTTACCCCCAGCCTGGTGCTGGGGCTGCCCCGCCCATGGGTAACCATGGGCCTATTACCACCCATTTCCAGCAACCGATGCAGTTCCCGCCCCAACACCAACCGCAACATCAACTGATGATGCAGCCCCAGGGACAGAAGATTTCGTTTAATGATCTTATCGAATCGCTGAAGTAGGAAACAAAGGGGGAGGTTTATGCTTGAAATGCCCAACTATAGGCCATTTTATGCCTGGTTAGCTTTTCAGGTGGTTCCTCCTGCTTTTTTTTTTTTTTTTTCTCGGACGCTTGGCATTGTGTAATGTTGTATGAACTGTAATATTAGTGTTTGTTTTGTCGATGATGTTACGATATTTAAATTCGATCAATGCATACGAGTGAATGAATCATAGACGGCTGCATATGCTTATTTGTGTACGCCTAACAATAGACACCTGTACACAACCCGGGATGACCCTATTGGTGGTTATTTGTGTTTGTTGAGGCTCACCAGTCACGTGCTTTACACTTGGTACAATAAAACTGCTGCCGCACACTTTCTCACCACCATGCTGAAGAAGTTGAGAATCACCACCCTCTTGGTGATCGACACGGCGTTCTTCCTCCTAGAGGCGATTGTGGGGTACTCGGTCCACTCGTTGGCGCTTGTGGCCGACTCTTTCCACATGCTTAACGATATCATTTCATTAGTAATCGCTCTCTGGGCGGTGGAAGCGAAAAACAATAAAAAGGCCGATGATAGATACACCTATGGCTGGCAACGGGCGGAGATCTTGGGTGCTTTGATCAATGCGGTGTTTTTGTTGGCGCTTTGCTTTTCGATCTTGATGGAGGCAATGGCCCGATTGTTTGATCCGCCTGTGATTTCCAATCCCAAGATGATTTTGATTGTCGGGTGTTGTGGGTTGTTGCTGAATATTGTTGGGCTCTTTCTCTTTCATGAGCACGGCCACAGCCATGGTGGTCATTCGCATTCCCACGGTGGGTCTTTGTCTGATGAAGAGAACGACTCTCTGTCGACAAATGTCGCGGACTACTGGCCGGATAACGTGGTGGACAGGGCCAACAACGAACAGTCGCCGCTTTTGGGCGGCCACTCCCACTCCCATGCCGGCGCTCCCAAGAAGACAAAGTCGCTCAACATGGAGGGGGTGTTTTTACATGTTCTTGGCGATGCCCTTGGGAACGTAGGGGTGATTATTACTGCGTTGATTATCTGGAAGACCAACTACTCCTGGAGGTACTACGCTGACCCCATCACCTCGTTGGTGATCACCGCCATCATCTTTTCAACTGCATTGCCTCTATGCCGGAAGGCGCTGAATATTTTGTTGCAAGCAACTCCCCCTGACCTCAACTTGAACGAAATCAAGAAGAAGATTGACTCTCTTCCGTTGGTCAAGCTGGTCCATGCTTTCCACGTGTGGAATCTCAACGAAACCCAAACAGTGGCATCGATCCACGTCCGATTGGTTGATAGCTGTTGCGATAATGACCCCGATGTCATCACCAAACTGAGTTTTTCCAAGGTGGTGACGGAAATTAGAGAAATCTTGCATGGCTATGGCATCCATCAGGTGACGGTGCAGCCTGAATTCGGCGACCCGCAAACCCCTGATCTGGAGTCGGATGCCTTTGGTCCATCCCATAAGGGGGTGTGCTCTGTAGATGAGGTGGCTAATTGTGATGTTAATTGTAGATAACGTCAGACGACTGTGATTGCAATTAATTAATAAACGAAATGTTCTATGATGCGCCTGCGCATCTAGACAATTACACAGGTTTGTTTTTGTTTGGCGGTGGTAGTAGTCCTGTTAGTAGTCGTGGGGGCAATGTCGAAACAGTTGACCAAGTCGAATTCTTCATCATAGTCGTTGTTGGCTTCACACACTGATTCTTTGATATGAGTTACCGAAATCTGGGAATTGACACTATGCTTAATCGATGATGACCTGAGGACACCGCCAGACACGCTTTTCCGCCGGCTCTTCTTGCTGGATGTACGCAGAAGTGTCTTAGACTCTTGACTGACACAAGTATTGTTACTGCACATGCTATGCGTAGTTTGAGTGGTAGCAGTGCGTTCAAAGTCGGAAGACGTCACCGCAGTAACATCGTCAAGACTTAACCTCAGATGCTCGCTGGCCAGCTCCAGGGCAATCGAGTTTATTCGGCTAGGTTTTACTGCCGGTTCGGGCATCACCTGGTCCTGGCCAAGATCAAACAAGAGTCGAAGATACTCATTGATGAACATCACAGTAGTGTAGGAAAGCTGACCCCGAGTTTCCCAGGGAAAATTCTCAGCTATCGCCATTATCAACAGATCCCCCATTACCTTATACTTGTTGGCATCAAACAGGTATACCCGCGAGTTTATGAGTGCGGTGGGCCGAAGTTTCTTAACAGGAATCAGTTTTTTGGCTGCCACCGCCAGAAGTACGGTGGTTAGCCCCCATACAATCTCCACCACTTGGTACTCTTGACTTATTTCCGCTACTTCTTCCTCCATTGCAAATATCCCCTGGTATTCGTCAAAAATAAGCTCAGCAATTCGGCTGTGGAAATGGTTCAAATTAGTGGGATGGGTGAGTTTTTGCCATCCCTGAATCATCGGCTGGACGCTGCTGGAAGCTAGAGTAAGTGGCATACTGACACTATAGCAGCCAGAGGGCGGGTATTTATTAGGCTCGCCCTTCTCCATGCGGGATACAAAAAATATTAACATATCTGCGCCTTGCAACACGAACATCAAAGGTGATGAACAATAGGGTTAACAAGCGAAGGTAGTGCCGATATTGTGTGGGCCTGGCAGGGGTAAACCCCATGCACGGTTGATGTATATAATTAACATGGCTTGGATCTTGGTAGGTTTGTACCTCATAATTGAGATAAACTTTTCGTCATTAGTTACCATGCAAAAACAATTATTTTATAGATTTCCCAATTTTCCCCTTTTTAGTTAAGGGGACCCTGATTACAAGCACGAGATCTTTAAATCGCCGTTGTACCAGCCCCAACCCGCATTAGTGTTTAGAATACGAGCTGTGGTCTAATCAGAACTATTGGTCGGGATACGGTGGCCCTCCCAATTAAGCTTTTTTTTTTTTGCAGATACCCGAGAATGCGCCAAGTGTCCGATTACCAATCAATCCTGGCAGGTGGTTAAATTCACGTGCAGCCGTTCACAAAGCAGCATTGCCGTTTGATATTGCCCTCATGCAAATAGGGACACCACTTGCATTGAACCCTTTGTTTTGATGAAATACCTGGTGGTGTCATGCTGTGCATTGTGTGAACCCTTTTTTTCGCGGACCAAGATTTGAAACACACGGAATGGTCCAGGTGCAAGTCAAGAGACCACTTTTTAGGAAGGAATCATCATTTACATCACAAACGGGAGGATGTGGTCTGGGGGACTAGTTGCATTCATTGATAATACCTACTTTTGCAAAACTGGTCCCAACAAATTTCCATACTCGATAGCGATTTCTCAATGGGTTATACCCCTCCTCCCCCCCCCTCACATTACCCCACATTATTAAACAATAAACGATCTCGTATATTTATGAAAAAAAGTGTATAGGTCTATTGGTGTTGCATTTATTATATTTCCAGTATAGAATCCCCATTAAGGATTATTTACAGTATACACTATTATTAGGTACAAACCGGCAGATATTAAAAAACGCAACTTGATGTATGGATGTCATACAATCACACATGAACTCGCCAGCGAGGAAGATATATTCACGCCAATTCAGGCACTCCGCGGTTCCACACCAGGTAGGGCACCGTCTTTACTTGATACTTATTACCCTTCTTGCGGGACCGACGCGAGAAAAACGAAAATCCGGAAGTGGTCAGTTCCATCAGCACCACAGATTGTAAATCGGTAACCAGGTAGTTGCCGTTGGTGTACCCAGACCGAACCAGGCCACCAGAGTGCATCAGCTTGTAACCGTAAGATTGTACCTGCAGAGGTTGCGTAAACGACGCTTGTTCCAGGGGTGCATATAACACCAGGTTAGTTCTGTGGTGACGAGAACCAGGCATCAGAGGAGGTCTGGTCGACTGAGTGGTCATCAGAACGGGCTTGCTGGAGATCAGGGCTTGTCTAGTGTGACCTTTAGCTTGGGCCTTAGATGCACTCTTGCTGGTAGACAGTGAACCACCAAACATCGACCGGAGCTTAGCTCTGAGCCCCTTCTTTTCATTCTTGGGGGTGATCATTTCCATCTTTGGTTGAGAAATGGGCATCATTTTGGGGGTGGCGGGAATGGGAGGCATAGGGGCTGTAAATTCCATGGGTTCTTCTTCATAGACGTCCAGCATTCTCGAACGAGGAAGGTTGCGACGACGGCCAGTACGCAAGTTAGAATCCGAAGACGAATGACGTTTGTTTTCGTATAACCGTTGAGGCGGTTGCGCCATACTCGAAGGTTCTTCGGGGTATCCCATTTGTTCCATTTCCTTCTTGAGCACAAACGAGGACCGCATAAACCCAACCAGGGCCCGTCCCGATGCCGAAGAAAAGTCCAGGGTCAACAGAGACGTCAGCTTGCCAAAACGGTCGGTGCCCAACCGGCCCGTTTGCTGAGCCAACGGCCGCATGTACGAAATTGACGAAGATTCCAGCGGCGACCGAACGTGCTGCAACCGGGTACTCTTAAAGTCAGGCAGAGGGGAGATTTGTTCCTCAGTTGACAGAGCCAGCGACCGGCGCAACGAAAGTGTCGATGCACCACTCAGAACTTCATCCACAGACAGTTTGTGAGAACCATCGTCAGAGTACTTCGAGGTGTAATCACCAGACGACCGCCGCGACGACGAGGGCGAATGGTTGTCCTGCTTGCGAGGGTCAAAGGTGGGAATATTCACTACCGATTCCAAAGTGTCTGAGTAAACCAGAGACCGGCGTTGGTGCAAGCGTTGTACTAACAGTTGAGGTTGAGGAGTCACGGGTTGAGGAGCAGCCATTCTTCTCACAGATGATGCCCGAGATACGTTGGAATCGGATTCCCAAATCGACGAAGCACCAGAACGCAACCGACGAGGATCAAACAGAGTCAGACGACGCACCAGTCTAGTGGGGGTATCAGCGTCGAGTGTGTGTGACAATCTTTGAAACAGAGGCGAGTTGGGGATCTTCACCTTCAACGGAGCGCCACGAGGCTCATCCACAGGACGACGGAACCCACGGTACTTTGCGTTGGCAGCCAAATTGACAGAGAGAGTCGACGAGTCGGCCAAGTGAGTCATCAGCTTCGCCTTCAGCACTTGGAGAGGGGCTTCTTCCGAGTACACCGATGTAGCATCCAGCGCAGCATCCGACCGGTCAAGTATGACATTGGCCACATGGCAGTAGAGCTTTACCCAAGCGGATTCCACCTCCTGGGAAAAGGAGGCCAACCCAAGCCATTGCTTGAAGGTTGTTATAAGTACTGACCCCATAGGTTCAATGTACTTGATAACAGATTGGCAAAATTGGGGTTGGTCCTTGGAGAAAGCAACAATTACATCATCAGTTTCTTCAATACACAGCACACAGAGTCCAAGCAACTCCCTGAACTTGGGGGCATCCCTAATAGGAGCCTTCGCCTGCAGGGTCGAGTTAAGATTGTTGTACAATTCATCGAACAATCTAGGCTGGTTAGCCAAATGAGTCCACAGTGAGCGGAGAGCACGAATATCCGCACGGGATAAGTCCATTATTGGTTTGGAGGAAATATTAGCCGTTGACGACAAATATATACCAACAACACCAAACCTTCTCGATGGGGAAATTGAAGTTATCACTCAATAAGGGCTCAAAATCTAGTCCCGTTTTGGTAATTGATCGTAGATGTAGGATATTTTTCCGCGCCCGGGGGGAGGTTAAAGGGGAGGTGATGAGAAAAAAATTTGCGGAAAATGGCAAGGAATCATCGAAAAGGAGTATATGGCTTAAGGGTATTGTAAATAATAATATGGTTTTTTCTAATTATTGTGATCTTCATTACCCCACTGCCCACGGGCCTTTGTAAGGTTGTAAATGACGCACAGATTTGCCTTATTCGTTTATCATGACATTTTAAGGACGCAGGCTACAGGTTTCCTTTCTCAGTAATACAGGATATCACAGCCAAAGGTTGGAGAAATGAAGGTACTGTAAATCACATGAATAGGCATGGATTTTCGCCATAGATTGGGTTCTTGAAATAATCCGAATAGTAAAGAATAGGTCTATTTTTACCTGGTATTCATTTAGTTCCCATGCAGGTCAGTGACAGCAACCGAAATAAATTCCTTAATTAAGGCATGGTGGTCCTTGTCTGTATGCAACTAATATACCAAAACTAGAACGCCG
Source organism: Diutina scorzettiae (assembly GCA_030563345.1). Classification (NCBI taxonomy): domain Eukaryota; kingdom Fungi; phylum Ascomycota; class Pichiomycetes; order Serinales; family Debaryomycetaceae; genus Diutina; species Diutina scorzettiae. Next base: position 215,026 of record JAKUCB010000007.1, read on the forward strand.
ATAGAAGCCACCCCGGATAAAGGCGAGTGCATTGGAAACTATTGTATCGAAACGGAAGTTGGGGAAGATTGGGTAAATTTAGAAATTTCATAAAATTCAAGAATGTTGCAAAGTTTTCAATTTTTGGAAAGTAATATTATTGGGAGTGACAGTGGACATAGAATTTTATATTACAGAAACGTTCCAGCACTCAATTGATAGTGCTATTATCATTTGCAGTTTCTTTCACTTTCGTATATTTAATCATTTTCTGGGGCTAACTGAGATTCTTATCGGCCGGTGCAGGGGATGTCATGACTACATTTTCTTGTCTGTTTTTTACATATTCTTACATGAGCATGTGTATTTGTTTACTCTAGATAGTACGATAAATTAAAAGTTATCGCTGATGTTTAGTTGTTTCTCAATCTATCGTTTCACTAGCTTCGAGACTACAAAGAATATCCCAACAAATATTATGAACTTTGATGAAGGAAATTTAATACCTATTTTTTATCCAAGTTGTAAATACGGCGGCAATTCTTACAAATTTTCTTAATTCGCTTAGTTTCAACTGAAACCTCAGTAGGAATTGTATACCTGTTTAGGAATATTTATATAGCGTGGCAAAATGTAGAGAAGGCTATTTAAACTTTTCAGTATCTCTAAAATAGTGAGAGATATAAATTACTGAAAATTCTCGAGTTCCACTCATATTTTAATCACTCTTGGTGGTGCAATACTACATTACGTTTCATAATTTCAATAATAGTTTTTTATTCACATTCCTGTCACTGCCATTACCAGATCACTGTGGTATAATTCCACTGATTATCCCAGCCTTTTTATGGTATTTTGTCCCACTTTTCAAATATAAGCACATATTGACTTGTAATTAGAATGTGGTGACTTCACTTCTCTAGCAATTTGGTGTAATTCAATCTCTACCTTTTCAGCAATACTTTTGCCGAGATGACTTACTAATTTTCAGGTTTCTTTTTAATTGACAGCAGATTAACGATCATTTTGATGATCAAGGTAGGTAGGTATTAATAATAGTTTGCGTGTAGCTTCAATTATATACCAAGTCTAGCACGGGACATTTAGGTCGATGCATGGAGTAATGGGAAAAGGGCATCGGAATGTACTGGATTAAGATCTTAAATACCCATAACGTAAGTCCTTTAGCTTTATCTTAGTTTTGCGTTCGAAGTTCCTGCTTTATATTCCAATTGATCAAACAACTTTCTTCCAATCGATTTCTACCGACCACACTTTTTCCAAACTTGCAGCCCTATCGCAAAATTAAAGCACACATACATCTAGGGACAAAAACAGTAGTGACGGTACGATTTTCGGTTATGGGCCGTATGGCGACGATAAATCGAGTGGCAGCTGTTAACGTAGATTACCTTAGAAAATACAATATACTGGGATGATGGACACAAGACATTAACTCAGGCTTCGTACAGTAAACTTCCACGCCTTCAATTATATAGCAGTCTGGTGTTAAATTCTAGTACCACACAGTTATTTAACGATGTACGGACTTATTGACAAGAAAATAACTTAGAATTGGAATGTCTCGTGTGGTTGTAAATAATTGGTTAATCACTTAATCAATTGATACTTGAAGCTGAGTATCTAAGTTACGACCAATGGGATTCTGCCGTCAAAGCCTCGCACGATAATTTTTGAAATAATCTAAAATGATAAAGGAAGCGAGATAAGCAAATCTCCACCTGGCTCGAAAATTCCTTGATTCCACATGGGATGGTTATGATATCTAAATTGACTGTAGTCAACCTCCACAGGAAAATAATGATTGTTCAGGGTAAATTTCTTTAACAAGAAACAGCCGATTGCGGAGAATCTTTGTTCATTGTGCGTAAAGTACGTTGCAGATTTAATATTGTGTCGTTTCAATAGAATGACTCTATTTGGAAATGCAACCGGAAAGAATGGCTTCTAAACATATCCCATTACGAGCTGCGCCATGTGATCCCCTTCTTTCTTAGTATATTATCCAAATAAATATGTACTTCCCGAACCGCCGCAACTAAAATGGTTTGTGAATTACGGCGTTCATCACGCACTCACGGAGTATTAGATGCAGTACCATTCCGGAACTCCACAATGCCTACCCCACCTCTCCTTTAACAAACGCCGTATCATATGCAGATATATATTGATATGGAATGGCCGTGAGTGATTTACCCCACCACAATGTCATCCCCCTCTCCCCCCACAAACATGCATGATGCATAGCATGCATGTGATGTCATCCGGACTCAATGGTGGGGGTGGTCAACACGGGTAGATTGTAGGAGTCACTTTGTCAACTCATCAATCGAAATCCGCTTACATGGGGTCAGAGATGCGGTAAGCGTTTGCTGGGAGTCGACGCGCGAAATGTCCAGCATCGCTGTCGTCGTCGCCCGCGGAGTTGTACACCCGGACAGGTCACCTTGATTATTTTCGTCTGTAGCCATCCACTCCTCTGCTACTTCTAATTGCTGGTTAAGAACCTTAGTCAATTTACCAATCATATCCAACGACTCCTTGGCAAAGACAAAGATACGGTCATTAGTCCCGTCACTGCCTTGGATTTGCAGGGGCAAGTTGAGAATGATATCTCGAATCACCAGTTTGAGGGAATTATCCCCCGGATTGCTGGTGTTCAGCAGCACCGGCGAGAGCGGCTCCGACAGAAGCGACGAAGGCTTGAAGTTAGAAATCAAATGAATAATTTTTTTCACCGTCAGGACAATTTCCAGCTGGGCTTCCTGTTCCTGTGGTGGCGGAGAAGGCAGCTTTTCTTGGGTCATCTCTTGTTCCTGCTTGACCATCATCTCTTGCAAGCAATGGACCTTGTCGGTGATATTGTCATTGGCCAACTTGAGAATGTGTAGGCAGAATTGTAGCCGTTTACGGGTTTCCGCCAGTACTTCCTTCAGGGGAGCCGGTGCGGCAGTAGATACACCCAGGGCGTTTGAATCTTCTGAAAGTCGCCGTTTTTTGACCCCCGCCAGCGGGTATTGGGCCTGGGAAAGCCGCTCGTGAAACTCAACCACCCGTTCCGCTTCAAGCCGCGACTGGTGACGACTGTTAAGATTAACTTCGATTTTGTTAACCACCGGAATGGCTGCTCTTTCCACCATCAGCGCCGCATAGTTAAAATGAGGATAATTCCGCTTCAGCAGCTCGTAGTACTTGGCGGCCCCCTGGACAAGCTTATGCTTCAGTAACCGTTCCACTTGATGGACTAAAGGATGTACCACCTGGGGAGGAACTCCGGGGGGCGTTGGCGTACCAAGCAGGGGAAGAACTGGGGGCGGGGGGGTTGTTGACGGAGTCACCGAATGGAGCTTGGTAAGGGCTTCGGCAGCATCAACAACATCAGGAGGTTCGAGAGACGGCAGGCGTGTTTGCGTTCCCTCGTCGCCGTCCTCATCAAACGACAACTTGCGTTTTGCCATGTTTGAACGAGGTCTGCTGGATTTGGTTGGGCTTTTAATTCGCTTTCGGCTGTGTACAGGAAATCGCAGCATCGGCATGTGATCACGGGAACCTACTGCCACTCGACGCCAGTGACGGATTTTACCATGCAATGCTGAGATTGTGTTCAAAAGAGCTGAGGTGTGTTATTAGCTAGTTTGTATGGTTTAGGTAATGGGGCGGATGGTGGTCTAGCAATCTTGGCTGGAAGGTGGCGTGGTTTATGTTTACCACCTTGGAGCCGTCTCAGGTCATGGCCAGGTCACCGCCACCGGCAAAGAGAAAGTTTAGTGGGTGGGGAGTAACAATTGGCTTGAGCCACTTTGAATATGTACCCCAGTCGAAACTATAGACGCGCGCATGTGAGCACACACCCAGAGTGTACGATTTATGTATGTCCAACGGCATATGCCAAACTGAAAGTCAAATCATAAAACCGATTTGCCGGCGCAGTTTGCCTTTGTATTTTTTCTTTTTTTTTTGGTGGGGAAACCCAGTGGTTTCTCCCGGTGGGAACATACAACCAGCCTCGGACGAGTATTGGCCATTGCGTCCACCGATGTTTGAAGGTTATCATTAAAAAAGTAGTAGAAGCAGGAATGGCAATAATAGAAGCCTTCCCAAAGAAATAATAGTAAACACAACCTTTCCTGATATCGAGTAATTTTCACATGTTGGGGCAAGTATACTCACTAATCTCCGGGCTGTCAACATCGCTGGCCTCCGAGGCAGATGCACACAGGGTTATGTGATTGTTATCGAGATGGGCGGCAAACGCTACTAGACCCATTTCATGTTGCCATGGTGAAGGTGCCGAGGAGAAATTTGAACATTATTAAATATTGATAGGGTTATCTTGTAATATCACATCGTATTGAAACTGGCTCGGAACTCCTTTTTTAGACTTGTGTTTACAGACCATCGATTTCAGGGCAAGAGATGATGGTTTGTGATCGACTAGTGTCGGCGCTAACCATGGAAGTTGGTTTAGAAGAATCAACTATTGGTATACAAGTGATGTTAAGCGAGGGTTATATTAAATTGATGAAACGTCTCTTGCATAAATGACCATCGGACATGCTTTGGAAATGTAGAGAAGGTGACATGGTAGGAAGGAGATGGAATGATTCGTTATAACGTATTAATGGCGTTGTCTATAATCTATCTATTTCAACAGTAATTTCAATCTTTGAGGCATCGTCTGCCATGGTTAACTTCCGCTTGACTATACGGTTGACTTCAAACCGCACCCGCAGATCATCATCGCTGGTGGCGCCTTTCATGTCAATCTTCATGCCCACCACCACCGTGTCGTAGTTAAACTTCGTGATAAACAAATTCACCACCTGCCACTGGTGTTTAAAGAAATCCAATTCGACAATCTCTTGGGTTAAACTCGACTTCATCTTGTCATAAGAATAGGTTGTAGTGGGAAAAGCACACAACAAAATCAGGCCGAGCCGTTTCACAAGCCGCCACCCCGTGTTACACAACATAAGGGCAACACACAACGACACCAATTCGTGGATATCCGCCACCGGGCCCACCAAAGGACCTATCATAAGATAGGCACAATAGGAAAGAGTTATGATATGGGTGGGGTTTCGTGTCCACCGACGAAAGTGCTCAGGCCACGAATGAACCAACGAGTCCTGTTCAGGATTCAAAACATCGTCACTGATGATTCTCGTGGTCCGGACAAAAAACGTCGTGAGCACCGTCACCACCACCGTGGCGACGAGCAACAACTCGTAGCCAACCCAGTTGGTGACCACGCCGTTATCATGGACATGATGGCCCAGGTGGTCATGGGGCTGGTCCAGCCCCAACATCTCGATAATCGCCCCTTCTATAAAATGACTCACAAGGTCAAACCCCACCATCACCAACAGCGACGAAAGGGCAAACCCTACAAGAACCTCGAGCCGGCCCAAGCCGAACGGGTACGCAAGCAGCAGCAAATTCCACACGTCAAAGTTCAGCATGACATCCACCCCTACAACGAGCACCAGGCCCAAAGCATCGTAGAACACAAGGTGAGAAAGCGTCAGCAACACCAGCAAGTTCCAATAGGACCCAGCTATAAATACAATCGCCGCGGTGGCCAAATGGAGCGACAGCCACACGAGCTTAAACTTCTGGGCATCGGTGATACTAGACACCACCGCCAGCTGCAGGGGCAACGGCTGGCGCTCGGGAATCGGGTCAGACACAGAAATGGTTGCCGCGGGAGGTTCCTGGAAAAGATTCATCGACACCGACGAGTGTTTGTATTTATGCCCCCGCCGGTGGGCGGGTTTGACCAGCAAGTTGGTGTTGCTCAAATTCTGGGAGGTGAAATTGAACGGGCTTGGGTTTGCCGGAGCCAGCTCCAACACCTCATCCTCCGGTACCATCGGTGAGTCAGGCGGGGCTATAAACAGTACCGGCCGTGATCGCGGCAGCCGCTTCGATGGCGAGTCTTGGTGCGGCCGAGGAGGGCCCAACAGATGCCCCTCCTTTGGTGTTTTATTGAGAGACTTCGGCGGTCCCTCCTTTGGAGTATAATTGTTTGTCTTTTGCATGATACCCCACGAACTACGCAGTCGGGGGACGTTGGAAATATTAGCAGCCGCCATGGCTCTAGCCACGTCGTCACTATCAAAAACCGCCAGCAGCGGCCGCATCTGCCGCCCTGCAAGAGGCGAGCCAAAAGAACTCCGGCGATAGTGGCCAAAACCAGGGCTTTTTGTCGGCGGGGACCTTATATCAAGGGAATCGGAAGAGAAATTGGCCAGCGATAGGGAAAAATCAGCGCCGGGTTCATCGGGAGGCTCGCTGACAATGATCCCAAACCTGGGCAGCCCCAATCCCGGAGTGTGGGGGTCAGGAATATCGTCCATCAATAGGTGAGTACCGGAGGCTATTTTTCGACCAGCAACCACTCGTGCACCGACGACGGTTTTGTGCAGGCGGCAGTCGACGAGCGGAGGGTGGGACATGAAATGGTATCAACAATCTAGATGACAGAGATGGTAGAGACGAAATAGTTTTGGGCAGGGAGCAGGGCACAGACGTGCATAACCTCACCCGACTTGAAATGGTGATTGTTGCTGTGATTGTTTATTGTTTATCGATGGCAACCAAAATGCTGGTTGATAACGGGGCAGGGTTTGGGGAGGGGGGTTCATTCACCTGCATCAGTAGTCAGGGGTACCGACGTTAACCATCATGTTAACCGCTGTATCCCAATGGGGCGAGATCCCTTTCCCGATCGAGGTAGACGCGTAACGCGACAGTTGTTTCATTATCATTTATATAATACATAGCCTACCCCATAAACGCGCCCCCCGCCAAACAGAGATTTCTTCTGGTAAAGTGGACCTTGTACACTGGGGTCTTTTTGGTAAAGTACGCCGTCATGTGGTCGCTAGAGGCAATAATCTCTTTCCTGCTCTTTTCTTGGGTCTTACCTCGCGAATCAACCGTTTCGGTAAACACTTCCGGCTCGGGCCCCGCGTCATTGGTATTCTTCTTCACGTCCCACACCCGTACAGTATTATCGGCACCACCACTGACGAGCACCAGCCCGTCCTTCAGGAATGCCAACGAGTAGATCAGCAGCCGCCCGTGGCCCTTCATCGTCTTGAGTCGCCTCCCCAGACCACAGTCCCAAATATTAATCACCAGGTCTTCCCCCGCCGACGCCAACCACCGCCCGTCCGGCGACACCGCCATGCAATTCACCGGTTGGGTGTGGCCCATAAACACCCGCACACAGTTCCCGGTTTGTACGTCCCACATCCGGCACAGTTTATCCAGAGAACCGGTAAAGACATAATTAGAGTTAGGGTGGAAATCAACACAGTCGACATCATTGATATGGCCTGCAAAAATCCGCAACGGGTAAATATGGTCGGTGGCCCATAACCTGGCGGTTTGGTCGTGGGAGGCAGTGACAAAGTAGTGGCCCATTGGGGAAAACTTGACGTCCCAAATAGGCTGTAAGTGGCCCTTGTAACTGACAAGAGCCTGGTAGGCATCGAGGGACCATAATCTCACTGTTTTGTCCTGCAGGGCCGACACCAAGAACCGGTTATCAGGGGAAAACGAAACCCCATACACCGGTCCCAGGTGCCCCACCAACTTTCGCAGATTGTCGTTATTCTGGGGGTCACGCTTGAATACCAGCTTGAGAGGATTGCCGTCCAACGACCACAACTTGATGTAGGAGTCTTGGAACCCCCCCGCAATCATGTTGGAATCTTCGTTAAAATTGAGACATGTCAAGTCGTTATTGGTGTTATGGAACGTGTACATACACACCAGGGGAGCCGCCGCTTGCACCGAGCCCAACTTGAGCTTTTGTCTCAGATCTTCCACCAGTAAAATCATTCTTTTTATATCAGTAGCATCACGCAATGGAAGTGGCAACAGTTCCCGCGCGGGCAGGTCGGTTTCCGTCTTGGTCATCTCGGCAAACTCGTCCGCCAACAGCTTGCCATTAACCAACGCCCCTCCTTCATCCTTGACCTTGATTTCCGCCTCCACTTCCTTTTGCACTTCGGGATCAAGCGGGATCTTCCCCAACTTAACCGGCTGCTGGTTAAAGTGCTCGACCTCGTTGCCAGCAGTGGTGAATTCAGAAATGCCTTCATCAGGATTGGCCTCCCCTTCGCCCGCCACCTTGTCGGGGTTGGTGGTAGCAATTTCGGGGTCCAAATACTGGTTGATGATCCGAATAAGAATCGCACCCCCGACAGCTTCATTTTCGTGTAAAAAGTACAACAAAAGATTCAACAGCGTCTTCAGCACCATAATTTTATACCGGTGGTTGCGAAACGCCTGCGCGACCTTGTTTTCCGCAAGGTGCTCCGGCAACAGAATCCCCGCCAACTGACTGATTTCATCCCCGTGCATCACCTGATGGTCGCCCTTAAATTTGTCAAAAAGGCGTTTCGCCTGCGCGGGGTAATTTTTCGCCACCAATTCCAAAAAGCACTGGACAAACAACGGGTAGAGCATTCTCAGCAATTCGGGTTTGTACAAGTCCAACGACGTATCCACCCACTTTCGCAACATGGAGTATGCAGTAGAATACACGTCCGGGTCATCATCACGCTTTCGTTCTTCAAGTCGCTGGAGGTCCCGAAGCTCTTTTTCTTTTACCAATTGGAATTCGCGGTCTCTTGTTTCCGCCAATTCCCGTTCCACCTGGGACTGACGCTCTTTCAACTGACTGATTTCACGTTCGGTCCGGGTCACCTTATTCTGGAGGTCACGCTCGCGGTCCCCTCCTTCCTGGGGCCCTGCTAGCCGCGAGGTGGCCGGGGTCACCGCCGGCGGCGCCGGGGTGGGCCGGTTGGCGCTTTCCGCACGCAACATCAGCTCGGTCCGGTAATACCCCTTTTTAGAAAGGTAATCAAGCACGACCCCGTTGAGGTCTGCCTGGGACTGGCCGGCCCCAGCCCTGGTGTTTCTGGGCTGTTGATTAGACATGGTGAAAGAAAATTGCGAGTGTCACGTGAGTCTCCTAAAGAGGTGATGATATGAAAACGGTACGATAGCGGTACGATACCGTGTAGGAAGGGTCATTGGTATTTTGGATGACATAGAAATTTAAGTTGGATTAAAGAATGTTTTATTAATTTGATTGAGAAGGTCGTGTTTACGATTAGGTGCGTTGTGGCGGCCCAACTTGGTTTATAATTCCACAGTATTCTACCACGGTCTAGTCTACCACAGTATATTCTACCACATTAGTTATAAACGGGTGAAGGTAATGATAAAAACAATCATAGAATTGATAGTTAGAATCGGAGGTGATAATATACTCCATATACTTTCTATATGTCATTGTATATTACAGACTAGCAGCAATGAGTCGTTTCTTGGCAAGTGATTTTAATGCTGTAGAAAAGGGCACTGCCACAGCGAATGAAGGTAGAAATATTTATATGATTTTAAAGAAAATTTGAATTTTAGAAATATGATTGATAATCTCATTAAGTCATCAAGAAGCTCACTAGCAATTATTCTAATTTTCCACACTAATTGGACACGTCGATTGAGGATGCTGCCAATTAAGAAGACAAAGTTTATCGAGATATACAACAATCGTGGTATTCACTATTAATTGGAATCGGTTGATGAACAACATTAACATGGTTACCTTTACATATCTATATCATTAGCCTACCTTGAGGATCACAAGATTATCACAAGAGCTCCCCACCTTGAATCTTTGTTTCGCCAGCTTCTTGGAAATATTTCAACTGCAATTTCGTCATGTTGGCCTTATTTTGATCTCCCACCTCTTCATAATACTTAAAAAGTCGCTCAAGCACAATGATATTCACCTCATCATTGGTAGTGGAAGCAGCCAACTCAGCAATAGCTTGATGTTTCAACTCCCCATTGCCACTATGATCAAGCACCAATAACATGACCATTTTGTGCACCACGGGCCATCCCCGCACCCCATCACTTTTCATCGCCGCTTCCAACTGGCTGATATCCACCTCACCCATTAGCGCCATGATCAACGCATAGGTATACTTGAAAAGGTCCCCTAACCGCTCCAGTTTAACGGCTTTTTCCAATTGCTTCGTCACTCCAGGGTCCTGCCCGCGACAAATATCCAACACAACGAGTAATTGAAGACAGGCTCCGTCAGTGCCCGATTTGCGTAGCCAATACTCCGCCTGGTCCCAATTATGGTGTCCACAATGATACACACCAAACAAAAATGCAATTTCCTTTTCCATGCCAGTGATAACTTCTTGTTGAAATGGGGGACACTTTTTGTCCTCATATGTTCCAAGCAAGTCCATCAATTCATCCATTTTGAACATCCCCAGAGCAAACCGGCTCCAAGTATGGTAATAAACCACCATCACCTCCAAATAAAGCAACCGGTGGTATATCCGTTGTCTTTGTGCTTCCAGCACCGGCTCCACTCCGTCCCGATACCGTACAAGGTGCTTGGAAACAACGGTATTTGCCTTTTCGAGCGCCTTGTTCAGTTTTGCCAATTCACCAGTGGCAATATAACCCAAGGCGGAAACCAAGTAAAACGAAACAATGAGCTCCAGCGGACTTTGCCATTGTACGTCAACCTGGGTGCAATCATCGACTTTGACGGCAAACGTACCGTCCTGGCGCCACCGGTGCCACCCACCCAGCTGGTGAAAGCCAATCAATTGGTTAAGCTTCTTGACGTAGTGCTTGATGACCGCAGCATTTGCCACCTTTACTGCGGCCATTAATTTTGTCATATACTTGAGCCCCTTTAACTGGGCAACATCTACGTCAGTAAATTCTAATTGTAATACTCTTGCTGGAGCACCATCCAACAACGTGGACGCGTTGACCAATTGAGCATACATCTGGATCTCATCATTGACGGGCTCATGGTTGGTCAACCATTTTTCAAGAAAAATCGAACCCACGTCCGCAGTGGCTGGATTTGTCAATTGTAAACAAGTCCGTAACAATTGCGAAAGGGGGCCGGACGCGTGCTTTTGCATATGGTTCATGGTGAACGTATGAGAAGATACTGAAGATATCACCCTCGAAAGGTTATATTGTGGCACCGGGGTGTTTGACATTTGGATGGCCTGGTTGGCATATTCCTCAGCCGACGCGTAGTCGCCGATTTCCATGTATATTTCCAGGATTTCTCCGAGAATGCCTGGCTGGTCTTCAGAAGGAGAGTATTTGAAACACACCAACAACAGCTTAATGCCCAAGGCAATAAGTCGATAATACTGTTTTGTTTCTCTGTTTTGATACGCTTCTTGAAGAAATTTGTGGCCCTGCTGGTAATAAATCATCGCTTTAGTCATGGGCAGCTGCCAGGCGCTGGTGAGCAGGGACTTGGAGTCAACTACTGGTAATTCAGTGGGAGGGGTTGTCCGAGGAGAAGTCGGCACATTGGCCATTGACAGAAAATCTGCCGGAGCAGGCAGACTGACAGACATACGCGTCGCGTTGGTGGTGCGAAGATGGGATATGTAGACAGTGTATAGGTCTAGTGGGTGAAAATAAATGAAAAGAAAGCGATATACGGTTTTACTTTTAAAAATAATCCAAACAGGAGTGGTAAAGCAAGAAGTAGAACTAATAATACATAAAAAAAAATGAATAGTAGATGACTTATTTGTCGACTGCCCTTTATTCTGCCACTGCCACTTTTCTATAATTCTTATCGACCCCATTTTTATTTTTTGTATCTGTTAAAGCATTGTTGATCGATTTATTGTCATAACGTATATTAAGTGGTCATCACTCACTCACTCCCTTCGCTGGCACATATGCTAGCTCGGTCGTTCGCTCGTTGTTTGTTTCGTTTGTCACCTACTGGGTCTTCTTGTCATCTTCGGTATCTTCTTCCTCTTCATCGTCGGATCTTTCATCCTTGCTTTCACCATTCTTGACAAATCTATACAAGATGCGCAAAATCAAAAAGAACCAATAGAGGTTAACCAACTGCAAAGCAAAGATAAGCGTGAATACAATGGGCTGGGAGATCCAGCACTTGTATTGTTGGGTCTCCCAGTTAAGGGTGTAATCACCCACCACCTTATATTCGGTGAGAACCGACCATAAGATCTTGAGGTTAAGGTAGTGACGGAGGTAAGCCCACACAACAACAAACAAGGCAAAAAACGGCCCCGTGAAGCTCGAGTTGAGATAGTTGAGGGTCTTGGAAATGGCCAAGAAAAAGTCAGACACATCCATGGTGATAAACACCGCCACCCCCATCCAGGTGTAGTGAAAGCGGTACGAGGTCCAGATAAGAGCAATCGTCACCACGTGGTGAAACACCAACTCCTTAAAGTCCTTTCTCGGTTTTTCAAGTTGCAACACCAACACAATCAGCTGTTGCACCCAGAAGGCGGCTTGCAAAAGGTAGTACAACTTGAAAAACAATTCGTGGGTGCGGTGGGGATAGTCAATGTAAAAGTAGTAGGTGTCAAAGTACCAAAGCGGCAATTGCTTCATCACGTACAACCCCATGGGCCCCGAAATGCCATAGTAAAACATGGCATATGTTTGCTCCATGAACCGCTTGACCTTGGCCTCCTTCTTAAGCCCAAAGAACAACGCCAACGGCTTCAACACTACACACATGACAAACTCCCGCAAAAAGGTGAAAAACAATGCATAGTAAAACACAAAGTAAAAGTCGTTTTCCCCCTTGCCGTACTCGCCGTTTTCCAACTTGTAGGACGGCACCATGAACGCCAACAACACCTGGCGAGCGCCCAGTTTCAAGGGAGCCAAGTACAACGCCATCCAAGTAACAATCAACGCCAACAAAGGCTTGACCCACGTTTGCAGGTAGGTAAACTCAGCAAACCGCACCGACCACGGCGTACTGTTTTGACGGATGGTAATCTCTTCTCTGCGGGCCCGGGAGTTACGCCGGGCAGCAGGCGATACAGGCATGGTGGAAAGCAGCCCCGCCATGTCTCCAACATCAATGCGGCCCATACTCTGGCCCCGCGAACGGATCTCAGCTGGTGATTTAAGCTCAGCCATAGGTACTGTTAAAAGAATCGTCGCGTCGGGTGAATTTGTACGGGCGATGGCTGGTGTGCATACAATCAAACATTAGGGAAACCCCAGATCAAACCATCCATGATAATAATAAAACAGTGCACACAAAAAGACAGGGCAACATCAAGCGTGGTGGCTTACGTGTTAGCTACAAATTAGTCGTTTCAAAATTCCAGTTGGTGCTTCGTGTGTTTTGTTGTCGTCTCCCCTATTCTCACCCGCGGTTTAACATAATGAATGCCAAGAAAAATTTATGCCACTTCAACGGATCGGGTCGGTGGTGTGTGATTTTCTCTCCGTGTTGAGTGTCATGAGATGGGAGTGGGGAAAGGGGGGGAATATCAATTTAGTAAGGGGTAGTGATGGTGGAATTGATAGGGTCATGTTGTTTTGCATGAGCCGCTACTATTGCTATTGGTAGCAAAAGCCGAGGCATCTGGTAGTGCATGTCAACGTCCACAACAAAACCGTTTAAAACTATAGAAAACAATATGATTGATTTTATGGACGTTTAACTGAGTCAGGGATGTGATTAGAATACAAGCATAGTTTGTATCTATTTGTTGGGGTTTTGTTACCTATAATCCCTGATTGATACTGAGTTACGACGTGCCGGTTGTGGCTTAGCTTTATGCAGAATTACTGTCAGACACTATCTTGTGAGATATGTGGGCATGTGTAATGGAAGGGAAAGCTATTCGCAAGAAATGACAATTTAGAAGGTTATGAATATAGGTTGTGTAAACAATCAGTTGAGTATCTCGTATTTATGGTGTCCTGTCTTTTATTTTTGGTATCTATATATATAATATCCATCAACACACACTTGGCGAGTGGCTCTCTAATTACAAGTCAGTACATTGGGTTTGCACTGGGTTGTTCGTCAATTGCAATCATTCGTTAGTAATTCGTCGTTGTTGCTAACATTTTCTTTTTCCCCGTGCGAACTTTACTTACACATAACAAACGTTTTCAGTAATCATTGCTATATTAGTACCGCGATGGTTAACTCTTGCCATTCACCATGCAATTCTCTGCCCACTCCTTTATCCATTTCTCTAAGCATTATTCTACACTATATCTTAGGAATTGTCAGTAAATTTCTCAGCATTTGATTTCGTCTATCTCTTCCCCCATTCACAACTTCGCCCTGGTCACCCGCACAACCCCTACTTTAAGCCGCACCGTCTCCGATCGCCACCATGAAATCAATCGAATCTCTTGTGGAGAGGGCCACTGACGCCACCCTTACCACCGACAACTGGGAATACATTCTCGACGTCACTGATGCAATTTCCGCTCAGCCCGAACTTGGAACCAAACAGGCGATCAAAGCGGTGGCAGCCAGATTGAGTCAGCGGGACGCTAACGTCATTTTGCGGTCATTGGCACTTTTGGTATCAATGGGCGAAAACTGTGGTAGTCGGATGAAGCAGGAAATCTCCTCCAAACAGTTTTTACAGGATAACCTCTTGAAGAAACTTGATGATCGCAAAATGCACCGCACTGTCAAAGTGGCGGTGGCACAGACGATTGCCCAACTCAACGAATCGTTCAAGCTGGACCCTTCCCTCCGCCCCATTTCCGATGCCTATGAAAAGGTGCAACGGGACTACCGTCAGTATCTTGACGACTCCCTGAGTGCGGGGCTGGTGTTTGCCGACGGCCCCCTGAAACCGGCAAAACGGGAAATGACCACCGCCGATAAGCAACGGGAGGATGAAGAATTACAACGGGCACTCAAAATGTCTCTCCAGGAGTTTGAGCGGGAACAAACCATGTCCAAGGTCACCCACCAACAGCAGCAACAACAGCTGCTGCAACAATGGGAGCAGCAACATGGCGGCACAGAACAGGCTAATAATCAACCGCCGGAAGCGGATGCGGCGTCTGTGGCCACCGTGTCTAAGGTGCGGGCACTCTATGACCTCATTTCCTATGAACAGGACGAGTTGTCATTCCGCAAGGGCGACGTCATCACTGTGATTGAGAGTGTGTACCGTGATTGGTGGCGGGGGTGCTTGCCTGATGGTAGCATTGGCATCTTTCCCCTCAACTACGTGACGCCGATTGTTCAAAAATCACCCCAAGACTTGAAAAAGGAAGAGAAAATCGAGGATCGCATTTTGAACCAAGAAGCCCGCAAGGTAGACCAGCTTTTAGTGTTATTGCTGGATCCCAATGCCGACGAAAACCAGGTGACGGCCTTGTATAATGAGATTGTTCCTTTACGGCCCCAGGTGGGTTTGGGCATCGAGAAGTACGGTGTCCGTAAAGAGGAATTGACTCAATTGCATCACAAGCTCCATGATGAGGTGAAGCAATATAACGAGTTGATGGATCAGCAGATTGCTGCCAAACGGGAACAATTCACGGGGGGGTATTCCCAGCCCCTGATGGGAAACGGCCAACCGGATCAGGGGTATCAGATGTACCAATCTACAGGTCAGCATGCCAATGGCCACTCAAGGCAACTGAGTACTGGGGTCCCAAATATGTACAAGCCTCCGGCGAATGCTGCCGATTCTGGACCCCGCCATCTGTATCAAAGTTTTGAGTCATCCCAGCATCCGCAGCAACAGCAACAGCAACAACCCCAGCTCCCCCAGCAGACACAGCCATATCTTCCCATCGCCGACCCGCAACAACCGCCTCTGTTCCAAAACTACAAGCCCACAGGCCACAACCAAGCATACCCGTCATATCCCCAGAACCCACAAGGCACCAGTAGCCAATATCCCAACGAAACTGGTCCCCCACCCACCCTGTTTCAAAACTACAAGCCCACGGGAACCACTAACCACCAATATCCTGCGTATGACTATGAACCATCAATGCCAGCCACCCTGTTCAACACGGGACACTCTCAGCATTCTACTCACTCCAATGCGTCCCAATACTCCCAGCCTTACTACACTCAACTGAAGGAGTTGTTGCAACAACAGCCCACCAGTTCCGGGTTTGGCAACTCCAACAACTAAATTTAACTTTTTGCAATATGGCAATCTTACGCGGCTGAATTTCGCAGAGGTCGCGGAGATTTCGCATGGAGGTTGTGCAAACTAGCCCGCACTAATGGATCGAACCATAACAAATTAGCACAAGGATATCAAATCTACCTGATGTCTACATATAGTTGTCAAAACAGAAACGAAGAACAGAATAATGATTTCACCATGCAAACAATATCGCCTCGCGAATGATATTTCACTTTTGTATTTCTCACCAACTCCAAATACACAGCCCCCATCATCCCAACATTCATCATCACGTTCTCTCAAACCACCACTGCCTCGTCGCCGAATTAGTGACCACCCTCGCCCACCTGATCCATTCGCGGTTTTTCGCGCGATATCCTCACTTACCATGCTGACGTCGAGCCCCCTGGCCAAACTCCTTGACCAGGATCGAATCAAAACGTTTTTCAATTCCGACCTGGCCCTTGATGTGTTGCTTATCCGGCTAAAACAATCGCTTTCTACGGGGGAAGAATTTGCCCGGTACATAAAGAAAAAAGCCCAGGTGGAGGACGACCATTATGGCCAATTGAAAAAGGCCGCTGCCCATACCCGCCAGGTGATCAATAATAATGCCAAGCTTAAGAATGATTCGTTCACTAAGCTGCTTGATCGGATCGTAGACTTTGACGAAGCCCAGTATAATGTGGGATCGTCCTACGTCAATGCTCTCAATGTGATGTTTGATGAATTGATGTCGCTTGTGGACACAGTAACGCGGCTGCGAAAGATGATCAAAGAAGAGGGGAAGCGCAAAGAAAAGGAGTGTGCGGACGCCATTATTGCTGCCGACAAGGCGAAACAAAAGTACTTTCATCTTGCCGAAGACTTGGACCGATTGCGCACCGCCGACCCCAACAAGAAGCTGTTCTCGTTACGGAACCGGCTGGTTACCCAACAGGAAGAGGACTTACAACGCAAGGTCAATGCCGCCGACCAGGACTACAAGGTGAAGGTGACGACATGTAAGAAGCTCAAGGAAGAGATCATGGTGATCCACCGGCCAAACAACTCCAAAAAACTCAAGGACCTCATTCTCCAGACAGATATTGCCATGAACTTGCAATTGCAAAAGTACGTCACCTGGAACGAAAACTTGATTATGAACCTGGGGATCTTAGCCCTCCCTATCGGCACCGCCAAGCCGTCTTTGCGGGACATTGCCCTGCTGGTGGATAACGAACGCGATCTTTACGACCACCTCATGAAGCACGAACGAACACCCGCCGCCGCCAAGCTGATGATCCCTGTGGAGTACCAGGTGCATCCATCGTTGGCCAAGTTCCAGAAGGCGACCCAGCCCAAACCATTCCTTAATAACAAACCGGACCATACCAATGTCCTGACACGCGTGGAGGTGCCCCCCATCGACCCCACGTCTACACGCGATCCCCAGCCGGTAATGACAATGTCCAGTAATGCTGCGTCTATGGGAGCGTCGCCGGCGATGTCCCAGTCCCGGTTTACCCAGCTGGCAGATAATGCCCCCTACCCGTCCCACGACACCGACACCACCGATGATAACGGCTACATGTATTCGTCGCTTGACCCGCTGGCCAATACCACCCCGTTGGTGGGCACGGGGGAGTTGACGGGACCAAAGCCATTCAACTTGGCCCAGCCAACATTTGGGGTGCTGATCGAAGAGGTAATCACATTCGCTGGAATCGACAACGTGCCGTTGGTGGTGAAGCGATGTTTGGATGTGGTGGAACAATACGGGATCGACCTCGAAGGCATTTACCGCACCCTGGGCAATAAGACCACCGTGACCCAGTTACGGGACCAGATTGACCAGAAATACACCAATTACCTCTTGATTGGCGCCAACATCACTCCAGGTCATGTTGTCGACGGCGACGTCTTTGTGGCGGCGCTGTTGATAAAACTCTACTTTAGCACCTTGCCAGAACCGCTTCTTACCCGCGAGTGCTGTCAACTGTTTATTGAAACGGTGAAGCTGATGGACGAAAATTATATTGCTAAAAAGTTGCACCATTTGGTATTTAAGCTTCCTGACGGGGCCTACTTTACCCTTCGGGCCCTTATTTTCCATTTGAACAAGATTGCCAGTAATGAAGCTACTAACCGGATGAACGCCAAACTGTTGGCGATCATCTGGGGGCCGGCGATCTTAAATGATGACTCCTTGAATCCCCAGGACTTGGGATACAAGTCCAAGGTGGTGGAGGAGTTGATGAAGATTTCGAATGATATCTTTGACACTGACGATGAATAAACGTGCTTTTAGTTCTTTCTTTAATTGGCTTTCCAATTTTCTCCTTTAATTGACATCTTGTAGTTCTTCTTCTAGTGCTGTTTCACCATTG
This sequence comes from Diutina scorzettiae, assembly GCA_030563345.1. NCBI lineage: Eukaryota > Fungi > Ascomycota > Pichiomycetes > Serinales > Debaryomycetaceae > Diutina > Diutina scorzettiae. The sequence continues at coordinate 233,393 of JAKUCB010000007.1, forward strand.
AATCGAGGCCGTGACCGCGAACACACTTCACACGATTTGAGGATCAGGGTCACGGTTTTCTTGATATTTAGCCAATGGTATAGTTCAGACACTGCAGAGGTGGTCCGGTTGATCCCCGTGTGTTCATTACTTATGTGGATCCGGGTGGCCAAGTCTACTTGACGGTCACGGTCTTCCACCACTTCCTTGCCCTTAAACATAAGCACTCCTGCCACTAAGGAATACTGGGTGGCAAATGTCCGTAATCTCAGCTTTTCTTTTTGATCACAATCACTAGGGTACTTGCCTGTTTGTAAATAGTACTGGATGCGTTGAAACCTGGTGGTACCCTGTTTGATTTCAAGTGGGTGGGCGTCGGTGGTGGATATTTCCCGGCCAAACATAATACTATCAACTGGGGCATTCTGGTTCTTGACAATTCCGGCGTTCTTCACCTTCCCAAGCCGTTTGAATTGATAGGTTTCAAGAAGTCCAATCGCAGGCAAGTTAGAGGCATACACCAAATCAAACATGACAAACGTATAACCCAATTGAGGGGCCCATTTAAGTAACTGCTCAAGTAGTATCTTTCCAATGCCTTGGGCTCGAATCCCAGCATTGACTAAGATATCCCCCGTACAAATATGCCCACTGCGTTTGGGATATTTTGGCGCTACATAAAATCCTCCTAGCCATTCCCGCTCCCATTGACGTCCCTCAACAAGCTCTGGTTCATCTCCAATAACCATAAACCCAGTAAAGAGTCCATTAAACCAGTGGGAGATAAACTCATCTACTGTCATTGGATCATAGAACGCGAGCGTCTCCCCTCTGTCAATCTCCATGTTGTATTCTTCACAAAGAAATTCAAGAAGATCATGGGGGAGATCCTCGGGGTTGTTTACCGAATAAACGGTGGCCACTGTCTGGCCATCCTCAAGCACTACCGTGTGCGGCGGTATCGCAGCCACTTCATCCATCGGTATCACAAATACTGCGTAAGTGTAATCCCGCGGTGGCAGGGTAAAATGCTTATGCGAAGCCTACGTACTCGCAGCAATTGCGTGACTATACATAATAGGTTATAGATAATAACTAGGCGAGGGCCGTAGGTGGTGTTAAAAGTGATGATGAATTCTTATCCCTGAGTACCATTTGTCACTGAATATTATCGCTACCAGCTGGGATAAAAAATACCATTGACAATTTAATAACACCATTAACCATAGGCGGAAAAGTATAGGTAAAAAGTCGGGGTTTTAAGGAGTCAATGGTGAAATATTTTTTAGGCTCATATTTTTCGTGGACCTTGAAAAGCCAGTAAATAGAGGCAATGCCATTTCCGATTACCTCTTGGCAAGGCTTTTAATAGCTATCCATAAAGCCGAAGATTTCATGTCACTACTGGTCGCCTCATCTAGATTAAACTTTGATATTGTCTGCTGTCGTCATCATGAGCCCCTCAACAGATAAAAACTATGTCAGCCGTGACAGAATACGAGGTCTCGGTATGATGTTAGCATGCTAGCGCCGCTTAGACATACGAGGTCAAATTCTATAATATAAAGATGAAATCCTGGTGTTTTTTTTTAATTATGCTGCAAGTTAATCAACCACACCAAGCTCAACGAAGCCAGGCTAAAAGAAGAGAGGTTCCCAGAAGACCCGCACCATCGCCTCTTGAAAAGCAAACTGTTTGGTCGGCCGATGGTAGCCCAGTGTACGTTGAATATGCTCCAAAGTATAAAGGGGGGTATCTTGTATTATGGGTTTTTGTAGGGGGTATTCCTGGGATTATGGGTTACTACTTGTATAAGAAGTCTCATGGCAAAAGAAAAAACGCTCGGTTACAAGCTGAATTCGAAGCAAAGTATGGCACCAACGCGTCAGTGCCCGGCCATATTGTTGTTGTTGATGGTCAAGCCAATCAACCTATTCAGGTGGAACAACCCCAGCAAACGACGTCCCAACAGCAGCCTGTACAGCAGCATGTTAATCAGGTAGCAGATTTGAATGTTTATCCTGACGAAAAAGGCCCTCCTCCTCAATATTAGAAAAATAAGATTAATAAATATGATATACCTTCTGCAGACAGAATTGTTTTAAACTTTGTTACGCATCATTTCAAAAAAGTGAACGTTCTCCGGTACAGGGAATCGAACCCTGATTTGCTCGGTGAAAGCGAACCGTGATAGCCATTACACTATACCGGACTTCATGGAATGGAAGAAGTGCTTGTTTATGAAATTGGCTAATGTGCAAAACTAAAGGTTTCAGGTAGTGACAAAATAAAATTAAATGTCTCATATTTCTTTTAATTTTGGTTTCCTTCTTATTTACTCTTTTCTAAGCTTATAAAAAAGCTACCTTCGTTTGACAACTGATTTGATAATAGCCTAAAAACACAAAAGTAAAGTGATCACAGACCCATAGACTATGTATCATACCCCCAGTAGTTTTTACACTAGCCCATTTGCCATAGTTTGAACCGGACCATGCCTTCCGAAACTTCCGATCTCGTCAATCGGAACCGGCGGCAATCCCATGCGTAGATTCATTAAAACTGATGAAATATATAGTCTTAGACTACCACATACTACCTTCTATACGTCCAATTTCTTCACCCAAGTAAGAATTGACCCCTAGACTATTAATTGCTAAATCAGCCTCATTTTGATTTCGCAGCCTGCAACTTTTCACTTCGAATCATGTTGAAGGACATTATTAAAGCTAGCGACGTTGACGGATTTTATAAGCAGGTCATTGAAGCCATTGGCGACGTCAAAACTGGAACCTGGTGTGATAAACTGTTTGTCGAACTCGATAATTGGCGGTACGGAGAGCTTCCGAAACTCCTCAAAAAACGGTACGATGAAGAAGGATCGACGTGGTTTACAAAGCCAGAACTTCAATGTCTCATGGACTATAAGCTTCAAAAGGGCAAATTCCGGCCAACACTTCCCAAACTTATTGCTCAAAATACCGAAGCTGCTGTTCGCAAAGCAACTACGGACGGATTGACTGATTTTGTAAAGGGAATTACCAATGCCAGCAATGAAGAAGAATATATTGACTTGGCAAAAAAGGCAATTAAGGAATTGAGTGCTCTCAAAGGAGTGGGCCCTGCCACGGCAACTTTAATGCTTTCTGCTTTGGGGGACATTACTCCGAGAGCACCACCTTTCTTTAGTGATGAAAGTTTCCTTTATTATGTGGTGGAACCCTCTCGTCCTGGTACCAAGATCAAGTATACCGCCCCTGAATATCTCAAGGAATATTTACCGGTATTACTTGGGCTTGAACTGAAGAATAGCAGTTTGGAGCGACTTGAGCGTGGGGCGTGGGCATTGAAATATACCCAATTGAACCCTGATACCTGTGGCAATATTGATTATCTGGAATTTTCCCCAGGATCATTGGAAAAATGGGATAACAATAATGATGAAAAGTTTGGTGAGTATGAGGGCAATGGTGCCGGTACATTTACTAATGTAAAAGATGGTGACGTTGCAGAAGTCAATACGGATGAAAGTACCGTTTCTGGAAAGTATGAGGGTGAAGGCACCGGCACCTTCACTATTATTAAGAACGGTAAGTCCGTTCAATTGAAAGATGCTACCATCTCTGGCAAAATGGATGACTTGCCTGCAAAGTCAATATACCTTATCAAGGATGACAAGCTGGTGCCCATAGAAGAAGCCACTCAAACGGGCAAACCTACGACCCTGATCAAGGGCACCATTAACAAAAATGGTAAACAAGTTTCGGTTGAACATGCTGCTCGTTTCGGTAAAGATGAAAACTACCACTTTGGTCAATATGAAGGCGAAGGTGCGGGCACGTTTACCAATATTCGTGATGGTGATGTTGCCCAAATAAAGCACGATGAGAAGACGGTCTCTGGTAAATATGACGGTGTGGGAGACGGTACATTTACTAATGTTAAGAATGGCAAAAGTGTTCAATTGCAGGATGAAACAATTAGTGCCAATGGTAACACCAAGAGAAGAAAGATTGAAGTGACTGAAGACGAAAATGATGTATAAACCTAAGTAAAAAAAAATAAGGACTGGTAAATGATCGATTTCATGAATTGAAAAGAAAAACTGTAAAAAAGAGACCACCGCGGGATTCGAACCCGCAACCTCTGCCGCCGGAAGACAACGCGCTACCATTGCGCCAGGCAGTCCTATTTATAAGCGTTGGCGGTTTAGATGAACATGATGGATGAAATAAAAACAAATAATAACCGATTGTCAATGTGTTTTTTTACTCAAGCCATGAACGTTTGGGTTTGAGCATATTTTGATCACTTTAATTCCATATTTGTTGATTTCCCAGGCTAATCTCATCACCCTCGCACATGAATGATATCCCAGTGGTAAATGATATCATTTCCCAATACGACACTCTGGCAGTGCCGGCTCTCGATGAAGATGTACGGTACCACCTAATCCAATTTGGTGAACCAGAAACAGTAGCGGGTGAAACCATTGGTGATCGTAGGGACCGGCTCATCGCAAAAGCCCAAGAGCTCGATTACCATTTCCAAGATGGTGAAGTGGTGATGGCAGAAGAAGAAGAAGAGGAGGAGGAGTTTTATACGCCGGGTCCTGCTGAACTTGAACAGCTACGTCTAAATATTGCCCATGTCAGTTTGCCAGCAGCAAAGCAACGAGTGAACGAGGAATACCTGCGGTATGAATATGACAAACGACACATAACCCAACTTCTTCAATTTCGACGGTGGCTTTCCACCAAATTGGAGCGCTACGACATTGTTGGTACACTGTCTATACCCCAAAATACCAGAGCCATATCTAAAGTGCGATTTAACCCATCGGGATCTCGAATTGTGGCGGGACTGTGGAACGGATGCATATATGTTTTAGACCCAGGTTCTTTGGAGGTTAATCTGTATTGTAATCCCGGCCATCATACCGAGAAAGTGAGTGGGTTGGCTTGGCTTAACGATAACGATGTGGTTAGTGGTGGCCAGGAGGGTAAGTTAAACGTTTGGAAACTTCAATCGGAAGTTTTGGTTCCTCACCAATCGCTTAGCATTCACGAAGATCGTATCACTTCGGTGGTGACGCACCCTCGTCTTCCGTTGGTCATTCTGACCAGTAACGACCAAACATGGAAATTAACTGATCTCACCAAACAAACAACATACGGTGCTTTTGAGGGTCATTCCCGAGCAGTTTTTGCTGCTGGGTGCCACCCAGACGGTTCTGTGGTGGCCACTGGTGGCCTCGATGGTGTCACAAGGTGGTGGGATCTCCGCAGCGGTCGTAACATCATCACTGCCCAAAGTCATGCTGCTGGAATCTACTCGTTAGACTTTTCCCCATTTGATAGTCAGGTGGCTACTGCCGGTGGTGACGGTACCATCAAAATTTGGGATATGCGCCATATGGGCAAATCATCCAAAGAATTAGCCACCATTCCAGCTCACACCAAACTTGTTAGTGAAGTCAGGTGGTTTGGGGGTGAGTTTGCTTCCCCGCTGTTTGTTGACGAAAATGATGCCAATTCAGCCCAATTTAGTGCAAAGGGTAAATTCTTGGTTTCTAGTTCCTATGACGGTACCGTGGGAATACACAATGCCGATCTGTGGGTAAAGATTGCTTCGCTTGTCGGCCACACCGATAAGGTGATGCTGTGTGATGTTCATGACAGCGGAACCCCGATTGTTCTGGCAGGTTGGGACCGTCTGGTAAAGCTTTGGGGGTGATGGTGATGTATTTTTATCTACTTTCCTAAACGAATCTGGAAAACTAATCTATTGCTATATAGTCTTAATCATCTTTTTTTGCATCATCCTTGTTTCCTCTCGAATCGGCTAAGCGATCGTCTTCATGCTCGTCGCCCAGTTCGTCGCCCAATTCAAAAAGGGTGTTATCTTGGGAACGACGCGACGCCCCCGCTACCGTCAGGGCTCCGAGAGTGGCAGTGTCATCTTCAAATGGGTTTTCCACCAGCTTCTTGTGATTGGGGGTTTCTTCCGGTTGCAAGTCCAACGAATCGTTGCGGTAATTGCGATTGGCAGTGCCCGTTTCTTCATCCGAGTGGCTCATGAGCGACAAATCGTCCAATTCAAACTCGGTACCCCCTTGATACTCACCGTTTTCATCAACGTTGTCATCCAGGGCCAATTGTTGGGAAATGGCCAACATGTACAGCGTTTCCGTGGGGCGCCACAACCAGGCCACCCCCAAAAATACAAGGAAGAACACAACCGACGGCCAGAAATCATACAAAAAGAACGCCCCCTTCCAGTGTTCTTCCATCAACTCCGTCAGCAGCATCAGTAAGTAAATAAACAGCGACAACACCATGCCGGCAAAAGTAATCAACACCGAAAAGAAAATGATGCGGAACAAGTTCTCGTACAATTGCAACTTGATCACTTGGCGCTGTTCTTGCAAGCCCTTCATGGTATTGCGGATCAGCACCAACGTCCACATGTAGTAGATGGCCATGGTGATCGCGATGGGAATAAACGATAACAATCCAAGGAAACCGCCCACATCCAGGTCCTCAATGTCACTAGTCTTGGACAGCCCCAACAACAGTCCGGTGTAGTAGTTGGCAATGAGGTAAACCATGGCAGCGACAAAGTTTGCCCCCGCCAAAATCTTGCACTTAAGCATCGTCTTCTTGGGCAACTTCGGCACCACCACCCCGTAACCCATGGCAATTACCAACAAGAGGTACATGGCACCGGCAATCTTAACCGCGTTAAGAAGGGACAAGAATACCATGTAGAAAATGTTAAACCCGGAGGTGGTGCTCTTGGTTTCATTAAGCAAGTCGTAAAACGACCATACCACAATCGAGTCAAAGGTCAAAAACCCCAACATCGCAAGAAGGTACCGCTGCAACGGCAAAATTTGATTTTGCTTCCGGCGCTTGAAAAACTCAAACCCAAAGAGAGCCAGGGCCACGGCGTACAAAATGGCCATGATCCCGTACGCAGGCAACTTGGGGATTTCCGACCCACTCAAGTAGCCGTAGGCATTCTGGAACAGCGCCTGGCCTGCGTAGTTCCGTTGGTGAATCGACACCGTCAGCACACAGTAATACCCGGTCCGGCTAACATTGTAATGCAACTTGGCCTTCCCCAAGTGGTGCAATCTGCCCCTAAGAATGGTCAGCAGTTGGTTCCCATTATTCTGATACAAATAGTTGCCCTTTTCGTCCTCTTTGCACACCTTCTTTTCAATCATCTGATTGTTACACAAGTACTGGCGCTTGCCGTCAACGTCAATGCCAATGTTAGCCAAATCCTTGTACTCGAAAATGATGTAAGAAACATCCACATCGTCAATGGGCCGGGGTTCCCCTTCGCCTTCCTTCCATTTCTTGTCTTCAAATTGATTGATTTGGAGCTCAATGCCGGGGTGTACCGACCCACCCCAGTCTTCTTTGGAATAAATCCCAGAACAAACCTGGGAGTTTTTCCGGTTAAATTTGACGACATTGGCGGATGCCGCCAGAATAAGCGTCACCAATGGTATTAGCCACTTCATACTCACTGCCAAGTTGAATAGTAGCTGAATTGTGCGGCAGGTTAGGTATAATGCGCGAACGGGGCAAGGTAGGCAAACTTTCGCCGAGGCAAAGAGAGTTTAATTGAAAATGGCAGAACCGGGTGAATAGTGGAAGTGCCAGAAATAGCAACCGGTGTGAGTTTTTTTACCAACAGGGTATGTCTGTGTAATACGTGGCGGAAGCGTGAAAATGGTGTTACATAATCATGATTGGCAATGAGAGTTACGGCGATATATTCTAAGAAATGATATAGCGGCAGGACACGCCTGAAATGTCATTTGTGTGATCATTTAAAGAGCACCAATTGAATTTGTTTACTACTGCAGTTTCTTTCGCGTGACTACCTTCACCAATGCCGCAGCTTTAACTCAGGATATCGTACTTTTATTTCGGTAGGGAGAATCCCGTGTGACATAAAAACAATTTTGAATAAAGGGGGAGCGAAAACTTCGAAAAGCGCTATAATTAAGAAAGAGCCTTCTATAATTCTTGTATACCGCTGTACACGCCCACCTTGAGCTGGTTCACTTTTGAGGCACGCGCCAAGATTCAAATATCACGCAAAAAGGAGGTGTCTGTGCAGAATAGGCAGCTACACGATAAGTGTATATGTTAACAAGCATTGGGTAGTTCTATATGTAACAATCGGTAAAGTGTGTGATTTGTTTTAGGGAATGCAATCGTCACAACCTTGTCTTGCAACAAACCAAAAGATGAACTGTATTTTTCTAGTCATAGCAAGTTTTTAGCATTCTAATTCATGAAAAAAAAATCAATTTCTAAAACAATCTTGCTTTGACTTAATCATGGAAATAAGCAATCTGAAGTGTACAAAATATATCTCAATTTGGTTTTATGTTTTCTAACAATGTGCTCTCTTCCTTTTTTTTAGAAGTGAACTTTGGTTGGTGCCGATAATGCAAGTAGATATGTGCCCGTGCGATTCAACACCATTTCACTATTGATCCATTATCGTAAAGTCCACCTTTATACCGAATGTATCCATTACTTTTATCATATTAATTTACTTTAACGTCCAACAACCAAATTGTAAACAGTTACTCATAATTTCCCCATCGCACTCATCTCATCCCATGCCGTTATTTGAAGTCAAGGGTTGGAACGTCAACAAAACCTCTGTTGCTCAAGACAATGGAACACAGAAGAAGCTGAAGAGACTGAAAAAGCAAGAAAAGCGGGAGAAACGCAGGCAGGAAGTTGAAGAAGATTTTGAAGAAGATGATAACGACGAACAAGATGGGGACCATGTGGAAAAGGCTGAAAAGGTGGAAAAGACTGAAAAGCCCACCAAGAAGGCCAAGACTGTACCTGAACCCAAAGCTAGTGCTGAACCCAAGTTGACTCCGTTGCAACAAAAGATGATGGCCAAACTTTCCGGCTCTAGGTTCAGATGGATCAACGAACAGCTATACACGATTTCCCTGGAAGATGCTCTTGGTCTCATTGAAAAGCAACCGGAATTATTCACTCAATACCATGATGGTTTTAGAGAACAGGTAAAGGGATGGCCTGAAAATCCCGTGAATGTATTTGTCAAGCAAATCAAGGAACGGCTGAAACGGCCGGTCAATGCCCCTGGTGGTCTTCCTGGGTTGGCTGATAAGACAGTGGTAGTAGCGGACATGGGGTGCGGTGAAGCTCAATTGGCCCAGGATGTGGAAAAGTTTGTTAAATCCCAAAAGGGCAAGCGGAAGATCAGGGTTCAAGTAAACTCATATGATTTGCACAAGCAAAACAAGTACATTACCGTGGCAGACATTAAGAATGTGCCTTTAGAAGACAACTCTTGTTCGATTGTGGTGTTTTCATTGGCAATGATGGGGACCAACTTTTTAGATTTCGTCAAGGAGGCTTACCGGATTCTTGCCCCGCGTGGTGAATTGTGGATTGCCGAAATTAAGTCCAGATTTGCTGACGAACTGGGGGATGAATTTGTCCAAGCACTTAAGTTGTCTGGTTTTTTCCACAAGAACACCGATGCTCTGAATAAGATGTTCACCCGGTTTGAATTCTTCAAGCCGCTGGCGGACATTATCGCTGAACGGGAGGCTAGACTTCAACGGAAGAAGAAGTTTGTCGAACAGGAAACGGAAAAGGAAGAATTACAGCGGAAGCGGGAAAAGCAGCCAGAAGGGGAATGGTTGCTTAAGCCCTGTATTTACAAGAGACGGTAGAGGTTAACAATTTATAGATTCTAAGTTCAATCAGCATAATAATACTTTAGCTGGTTGAGATGTCCCGACGGTAAGGTGGTGAAAAACTGAAGTTAACTGTTTCATGGTTCTTCTAACTCTAGGCAATAACAACAGAAAGAAGGAGCCTACCGACCCTAGCCTTTTCCTCATTCGCATTTTGGATTGTGGATAAATATTAGAGATTAGTGATAACTTCAATCCACAATTAGAAGCACAACGGACCAGAGCCGGAGGCAGCATCAGTGTCGATGGTAAGTACATGCGACTCTCTTGTTCCTTTTAGCAGGTCCTTGGTTCGTAGGGTTTGTGTTACTTTCATTTATAATTCAATAGGTTTGCTAATCCAATAAATCGGTTTCTGTTCTGGTTTATGCATTTTAATGGGGTTCAAATTAATCTTCAATATTCTTTAATAAACAATTGATAAATAACTGCCATAGACACGTCCTATACTTTAGGTCGAATTTCGTAGTTCCAGGCGCCATATAGTACTATGGGAATTTATCACAGCCAGAACCTGCATCGACGTGCAATGTATTTGGACTCAAACCCTTTCTTTAATCGTTGATACTTGGCGGAACAATTTCTGTAGTAAATTCCCATTTGGACAAACGGACATTCTCGTTAGAGCTTCTCTATCATATTTTAATACTAGCGGAAACATACCAAAATATTTGCGAAAGCCACTCCCATATATTTTACTGTTAAAACTCACTCTGGTTTGCGACTACATATCAATGGATTTGTGTTACTTTTGAACAATAAATAGAGCGCGTAGTAAAAATCATTATGCATTTTTGGAAATCAATCTTTCTTATCACCACTGTTGTTGGTTCAGCTGTACCAGGCACTAAAGTTGTCTCATTTGACTTGAAAAAGTCCGCTGGTTACACATCCATTCCTCATCTTGCTGCTCGTGACTATATTCCAAATGTTCCTGCAGTACATGCTTCTGCTTCTGGTACATACGTTACCTCTATTACAGATGGAAGAAGGGAAAATGTGACTGAAGTTACTTTTGATACTGGTTCGAAAAAAGGATATTGTGAAGTTTCGAATATTGATTTTATGAAGAAGGAAACTGTTCTCGACCTTAACAATATCCGGAACGCCCTCGCTCGGATGGAGGACACTATTGTGTTTGCTCTTATTGAGCGGTCTCAATTCTATTTGTCTCCTTCGGTGTACGAAAGAAATAAGTTTCCCATATCCGATTTCAATGGCTCGTTCTTGGGATGGACGTTGTTGCAACAAGAACGGGCCTACCTGCAACTCCGCCGGTTTGAAGCTCCCGATCAAACGCCGTTTTTCTCTTCTCAGTTGCCCCCACCTATATTACCTCCCATCGACTACCCGAAGATTTTGGCGTCCTACAACCGGGAAATCAACGAAAATGACGGAATCATGGAGTTTTACACCAGCAAAATCGTGCCCGCTATTACCTGCGGCGACGATGAAAAAATTGAAAACTTGGGTTCTGTGGCTAGTGGCGACATTGAATGTCTTGAAGCCCTTCTGCGTCGGATCCATTTTGGCAAGTTTGTTGCCGAGGCCAAATTTCAGGCTGACAGGGCATTATACACCAAGTTGATCAAGAATCAAGATGTTGCAGGAATTGAAAAATCTATCACCAACTCTGCAGTGGAAGCCAAGATCCTTGAACGGTTGATCGAAAAGGGCAAGTCATACGGGACCGACCCATCTGTCAATGACTCGCAAAACCCACAACCGAAAGTGGACCCGGAAGTGATCTCGAAGATCTACAAAGACTGGGTGATTCCGTTGACAAAGAAGGTTGAAATGGACTATTTAATACGCAGACTCGAAGACAAGTCTTTATAGAATTCGCACGACCGCCCAACCTTGGTAATCCCCACGCGGGCACCGTAACATAGTAGTCTTTGATTTATTTCCGGAACTCACTAAAGTGCAATAAGTAACCATAGCCGAGGTAGTCTTGGGTTGATTTATGTTGTGACCATGCTTAATGAAACAATTTAGCTGGTGGGCGTGTTGTACATTTTCTTGAGAAAGATTAACGCCACCAACATCAATACTGGTGACTCTCCAACTAGAATTAATGGGATTTAATACATTTGGGCCTAGCACACACCTACAACCTGACGAGAAAAGTGTAGATACGAGGCCGGGAAGAATGCTAAAGATTGGCCATGTCCCATCGCCAAAGATTGATTTGGTTTTGATTGACATTGGCGGCAGCACCGGCGCAAACATTGAAACCAGGATCCGATTTCACAGCCTACTACTACCTTCAAGACAATGTACTTGGTGGACTTGTGGAAGCTGTTGTGTAATGTTGCCTGGGAACGGTATGCCCAACAGGGATGGAAGATTTGGTGGTATGTGTCGATGCCATAAATGAAACTACTTTCTTTAAGCCAAATGGGGACTTTTGCTTTGCCACCTATTGTAATACCACTAAAATGGAAGTTTTTATAACGTTGAAGTTCTCAAGAAGCCAAAGTTAAATCACATTTGCTGGGCCCGCAGATAAACCATTCAGCTTTGAGGTATCAATTGTTGATTTGACTCTTCCAGAACAAATAGTAGGCTGAATTTTACGTAAATTCTTTAATTTTGATCGAGATTCGTTTAATACTGGTCTTACTTGTTGTTCCTTGAAATGTCTAAGCTGCCAGGTTGAAGCTTTATGACACAACGGATATTGTTGAAATTGATTTTTAGAGAGTGTGGTGGGAATGGTGTTAATTTTGCTTTTAGAGACCGCAGTGTGGGTGGTACAATACTGCTATGATTTGTTTCATAAATAAAAACACATTATGAGCAATTGAATTCTATAGTGCCCAGCTTGTCATGGCTTCCAAATAGCTCTTGAAAGAGGTTTAGTGTAGATGTTACTTTATTTACAACACTTTATCATGTAGAGTAAAATAATGAAATGACAGAAAAAACCCATTTCTGTAATAGCATACATTTTATTTTCCCATGTAATGACTAGTGTCACGTGACGTAATGATGCATCGCTTAGGATATGCAGATTTTATCTTTTTCAAACCCCGCACAATTCCGAAATCACCCGATGGAGCGTGAAAACGGAGCTACAAATTATTCTTCTTATCACGTGGTAATTACCTTACATATCACCTTCTCTTATCTCATCGGGTCAACATTTAGTTGGTAGCATCGGCGTGGATTTCCTTGGCCAATTGGTCCAAATCATCTTCGGTGGTGTGGGCACCAAGGGCAGATTGAGGAACGTTAGGGAATTGCGACACCCCGGACGACGAGGCTTGGGGAGCAGCGTGGGAAGCGGCGTGGGCATGAGAAGCAGCAGCAGTAGTAGATTGGGTGTGGGCATCAGCAGCAGTGCCAAACGACGCTTGGCTAGAACCCACAGTAGTACCAGCGGTTCTGGTGGGGAACTTCTGTTGCAAAAAGTTGCCAACGGGGCCCGACTTTTGGATGAGGTTGTCAATGTGGGGTTGGACTTGCTTATGGAAGTCCTTGGTCAACTCACCGGTCTTTTCCTTGATCACCTTAGTGTATTGGGACACGGCAGCATCGATTTCCTTCTTGTTTCTCACGTAAACGGCAGGAACGGTGAAGACAGCAATCACAGCCACAGTAATCAAAGTGTAAATAGAGAACCACAGAGTGATCTTGTACAACAAAAACAGCATCCCGGCGGCACGCAAGGTGCATTCAAAGTCTTGGCCGTAAGCCACACGCAACAACTTGTCTTCAAACTTGCTGAAGCCATCGGCAAGGGCAGGCAAAATGTCGTTCTTCAACCGGGGAGCCAAAGACTTGTGAGCAGCAGGCTTGTACTTGGAGACGATACCTTGGCCAGTGACAATCTTGGAACCGTATTCAGCAACCGCCACCAACAACAAGCCAATGTAAGCAGCGTGGAAGAACCAATTGACGGGGTTGCCCTTCTTCAAAGCAATGAGAGCAAGAACCACAGCACCAAACACCTTACCGGTCTTAGCAGGGTCTTGCCAGGTGATCAATTGGAACACTTCACAGTCCCTGACTTGGCAAGTCGAACCCGAGGCAGAGGTAGAAGTCGACGCCAGCAAGGGGGCAGTGGAGGCCCCGGTGGAGGCACCAGCAGTAGCATGGACATTTCCAGCAGAGTGAGTAGGAGGGACGTTCGTCGACATTGTCAGCAATCGATTTCCAAGTGGTGGTTAAGAAAATTTTCGTTAGCCGGCGCGGGCGATACAGTACGCACGCACCCCCATGGCAGATACGAATAGGGAAAAAGATGGTAACCGCAGTGTAGATGGCGTAATCATTGTCTAAGGAGTCTTAGAGTATGGTACTAGCTAATCCCCGCAATAATTGAGCTCGCAACGGTATAAATCAGCAATGTCCTCGGATGCGGGACAGTGCCACTGCACTGCTAGGTGACACGACTACATGAGATATTTCCTGAAACAGCGATTAAGGGTGATGGTGGCGACCGCCCGAGAATTAGATTTTAGAGGCGGAATACACGGCGGTTTAGACGCGTAGCTAACACTCCAGCGACGTGTCAGTGGTGCCACACTTGACCCCTCCTGCGAGGGGTTGCGAAAATCAGATGCTTATCGGAGGGGCAATGGTCAGCAAGTGGGTGGCATCTTACTACAACAAAAAGTGAAAGGACTAAGGGGGGAAAGGAATGGGATTTATCTTTGTTGGGCAATACATCCGGAAATCCGTCGGGAAATCCCCCTTCATTACCGATTTTAGTTGCCTCGATCCATGTATGTACCTAGTTTTTCTCACATGATCTCATACCTTGTTCGAGATTTACTATTAGCGACGCATTATATGTGAGCGAGGCGGAGAATTCACCAGCTAAAAGCAGCAACTAGGAGATGAGATATGCTAACAAAGACAGCAAGCGCGAAATGGGGCAAGCAATTTAGAAAGTGGAAGTGATTGTGTAACTTCTATCAATGAACGACATATTAATCAAAGTAAGCATGCAGGTGTTGATTTATCAGAACTGATTCCTGTTCAGCTCCATCACCCCCTTGCCTAAATATTGCGCCACAATCTTGAACTTGTCTGTGGATTCCGCCAACATGGCATCAAAAATCGCCACCTCGTCTGCCAGAGAAAAATCGCGGCCATCGTAGATATGAGGATAACATTTCGCACACCGTACGTTTCCCGCGTTATCGCCACCGGTAGCCAGGTGCGCGGTCGCCACCAAATTATTAGACAAGCACTTTTGGTGGTACAGGTGCTTACACTTGAAATGCACCATGGGGAACTCCAATTTCAACTGGCACTCGTCACACTTTGTATTGTTAAGCGCAAACGGCTTTGTCTTTAAATCGGTGAGTTTAAGCGAGTTTTCCGACAGCTGTTGTTCGTAATGCTCAATCAACTTGGTGTTGTTGGTGATTTCCCGCTCCTGCTGGACGATATGGTCAATCAAGTAGTCCTTCACTAGCCCGAGCTTGACAAACTCGTTGCCGCCCTCGGTCAAGGTTTGAAGCACCTCCAATGGCGACATCAATTGGTGCTCCTTGATACGGTCGAATATCCACTGGATATCCTTGGTGGACACCTCGTCAAATGCCCGTTTGGAAGACACCGCCGCCTTGAGCATCAACTTGAAAAACTCAGGGTTGGAATCGCCTTCTTCCCGAACAATTTGCATACACCCCTTGATATTCCCCGCCGCCCGGTACAGTGCAAACAACAGCGCTTGGTACCCCTCTTGTTCTTGAGCGGTGACTTCGCCGAAGGAAAAGCTGTAGATGTGACTAATCACCAAGAGCGACAGCTCGTCAAAAAGACCACTATTGGCGGTGATAAGATCGGTGGCTCGTTGCTTCCAATCGTTCTCGCCTCCGTCTTGGGCCAACTTCAAGTATAACTCTAGTAACGTGTTGAGCATCTCTTTTTTATCAGCGATTTGTCCCTGATACTTGTCAAACAGGGCAAGACACGCCTCCAAGAAAATAACAAACTCGTTCGGTTGATTCAAAAACCCGGCAAAAATAAGATTGGGACGAGGGGGCAAGTATGTGGGCTTTGGAGGCACTGCTGGATCTTCCGGGTTGGCCAGTTCCCCCAGTAAATAGGTCATGAACGCCTTGTAACTGGTGAGCACCACGCCGTCGTCGTCTTTGGTCTTTTCTACCACCGGCTTGGCATTATCTTCCGGAGAATATTGGCCGGTAAACACATCAATTAACAACCGGGTGGTTTCAATGGGGTGGTGGTCCAAAAATGTTTTCGAGTAGTCAATCAAAATATGGAGCAATTCATCTACCGGTAATTGCTTGATCAATTGGAGTGCGGCAGCCGGCTGCTGTAAATCCTTGAGTTGGATTTCCACAATGAGGTGAGGCTGGTTCAATTTTTGTAACAACTTGATCGCCAGTTCATAATATCCACATTCCTTGAATAAATTGATGAGGAGGGGAAAGTCTAGTTGTTGAAGCTGGGAGTTTTCCACATCCAATTGGGCAATAAATAGGTCAAGCAGCAGCAATTGCTTCAACTTGCAATAACAACACAACAATAGCGTGATGTGGTCATTTGTTGCTAAGTGATGTGTGTACACGGCGTCAAGAAACAGGGTGAGGTTGGCGATGTTGCCGGTATCGTTATACTTGATAATGATCAGCATGACAAAGTCGTCGAAATCTTCATCTCCCGTCAGCGTGAACAAATCCAAGCAGTCAATTGCCACCGCCATTGCTTCGTCGTACTTTTGTTCATCGTAGAGATACTGGACATGCTTCTTTTGGATACCTAGCAAAAACTGCGACGACAACTCGGCATCCTTGGCCAATTGAAACGCCACCGAGAATAATTGCCGCTGGATAATCGATTCCACTTGCTGGTTGATTGGTTTCTCCTCGACCTTGTAGAGTACACCATCGTTGCACAACAAGTACACCATGTTGGCTGCGACCACCACTTGACGAATCATGGCTTTGGGGATTAACAAGTTGAACGCAACATGGGCGTGGTCAACGTCCAAGATGATTACCCGCGAAACTAACTGCCGGGTGCGATCGCCTACTTCTTCTGTGGTGGCCAATAAAATATGATTTCCACCGAGGCACACCACCCGCAGTTTGGCGATCTCGTATTTAATTGTTTTTGCCTTCCCGTCAACGTCGTAAAAGCTGATATCCGCCGCGCTTCCAGTCACCAATTGTGCCGAGACCGGGTTGACGTCACTGCAGTTGACATCCACCCCCAGGTTCAGAAGGACGCGTTGGGGTTTGCCCTGGTTTCGCCCGGTGGTGGCCACCGTCACCATCCGCAGGGTGGTGGTGACATAGAGTAACTGTGAATCCCAGTGGCGGTCAAAATGGACCGCTGTCACCGGATTGTTCGACTCGTATACCACGCGTTGTTTGCTTCCACGGTCCCGGAGGATATCTCCTCGCACAAGTACGACTTTTCCGTTGGCATAGCCTACAGCAAAACAAGTGACGTCGGGGGTGAAATCAAACGATACCACCGGGTACGAATTGTCGCCATTGGTGACCAAGACCTGTGAGTGATATTTGAAACGTAAATCTTCTTCGTTTTCCTCGATAATCTTGGCAAGGTCCCATAACCGAATCACAGCCGGATGGCCCTGGTTCTCGGCCACCGTCACCACCAATTGGGTGTTGGGCACCGCATAGACAAACGTCACTCGGTATTGAAGGTCATAGGCAATGAATTGTGCCTTGAGGGTAAAGTCAGCCACTGACACCACTTTGATGTAAGCATTATGGTCGGCGACAATGAGGTAATCTTCGGTGGCGGTAATCGCCGATACCGTGGCATCGCTATATAGAGAAAGTTCATCGGATGAAGAATTGGGATCTCGTATTGGCGTGAATTCATAAAGCTGGAACTGCCTCCAAGACGAAGGTGACGCCATGCGAGTGGTGAGTGAGAACGCGGTGACGAACAAAATGAGAAAGGTAGGATTACGAGGGATTCTAAGGTAATTCTAGTGATTGAATTTAAAAGACGATAGCCAGTTCGATGGTAAAGATTTTGTTGGATGGCTTGTTCTTTTGATTTCTTGAGCAGATTTCCGCACCCAACCATGGTATCTTCACTATGTGTGAATATATCAAGGATTGTAGGCAAGAAGACATCTTGATGGTGATTGTTTTGTTATGGAAACCGAATCATTGGTTTCTGAAAGTAAGAATGAAAACCTGAATGGAAATCGGTTTGGTTGGTTTTTTGACAACAGTGACAAACTTGTAGACTTTGCAATTTCCACAATCTCAAATTTCCAAAGTTTTTTCAAAATGTTCAACGTTCACCTCATTTTTAATGACACCACTTGTTACCAAGAACTTACCCGGAGAAAATCCCCCGCTGCCAAGAAACCGTAAGAAGGGCGAAATTTATCCAAATACAACTACAATCACCACTCTCGGTCTTTAAACTTTAATCCCCTTAAGCTTTCTTCTACACAGCAATAAGCCATTGTGGCTCACTACTCCGTTGTGGCAAACTCCGTTGCACCCCGTTTCTGCAGGGTGTTTGAAGTTGACAATTTTCATCGATCGCTTCTTTCTCAATTTGGACTACATACACCCCAAAACAGACATGGCCACAATATTGCAGTACTTGTTGACATAAATTTGAAACATGGAAAGAATGCTATTATTACTATGTTGCCCGAAGTAGACTCGTATTTCCCGCCAATGTTTTAAAACACGAGTACATTCCAACTAGTGAACGGTTGGTTCGTCAATTGTAACCAACTAGTGATTGGCATACTTTAAGAGTAGACTAATAGTTAACCCGCGACACATTTATACGCCAAAGAGTAAAAGCACATATTATTTTGACAATAGCGTACCTGAGCCATCATGAGCGATCATGTAACACTTGCAGAAACGAAAGGGGTACGTTACAAAATGCTCGTGGACCTGAAATAAATCCCAAATTAGGTATATCAAAAACACTATCGGGCCAAATGGGGTCGTCAGTGGGCTAATTTTACCGAGAGCCAATTAAACTTTTCCACTAATGGTCTTTTTGCTAGGCAACTTAGTGCAGATACCGATTAATTGTTATTTTGTAATGGCACAAATGATATATAACTAACAAAAGTGCCAATTTCTAATTATCATGTACAGGACTCTCGTTTTTATTGCATTGGCGTTGAGTGCCCACGGTAAAGCTGTGGAAAACAATGTCGCTAGAGATAATTTGGATCAAGGTGGTCTTACCTCCGATAATGCTTATTACTACACCGCTTCCCCCGATTCGTTTGTCACCTTGCTTATTGGCGCCAACGTTGTTAAAGGCAACGATAACTTCCAAGCTGCTAAGACTTTATACGAATCGTTGTACAGCGAATACACTGGTACCATTCCTGCCACGGCTATCGATTCAAAAAAGTTTGGCTTGGATGTATTTTCCCCCCAAGTGTTGAACAGTGGTTCCAATGGTTCAAATGGTTCCAATGGGTCCAGTGGTGATGATACTCAAGGTTCGGGTTCTGTCGATGCTGATAGCGAATCTCCCTTTGGCCCCCCTGCAGCCCAGGACGAGGAACAGAGTCTGGATGTGAGCCAAGGTGACTTTGCCACCACCATTAACGGTAATGTTTACCTTACAGCCTCTCCTGATGACTATTTGCAAATTCTCAAGGATAATCTGGTTCCTTCAAATGAAATTGCGATTGCAACGAATGCATATGAGTCAATCTTCAACCAATTTGACGGTAAGGTTCCCGTACTGGCGTTGTTTGAAGATCCTGCTGCTCTGGTTGCTGCTAGCACTATCGAAGTTCAAAGCAAGACGGGTGGCGTACACAGCTTATCTGCTGTCGCTACTAGTGCTGTTGAATCTAGCATTACACTGAAACAATCTTCCAAATCTTCCCAAGCTTCTGATTCTGGCTCTGCTATTGCATCTGATTCCGGTCCCGCAATTGCATCTGATTCCGGTTCTGCTATTCTTACTGACTCCGGTTCTGCCTCTGCTTCTGAATCTCACCCAGATGTTTCCGATCCCGCTCCTACCGTTGCTCTGCAATCCCATTCGTCACACTCAGCTTCTGCTTCTATTATTGAAGGTGACGGGAAATCATTGGCCGTCCCCATGGCAATGGCCGCTGTGATGTTTGCTGCCAATTTGTTGATGTAATGCCAAAATTAATGTTGTATGTTTAGATAATGAAATTGAACAGAAATATAATGAGTGCCGTTTGTATGAATAGCCATTTATAGGGTCCTACATTGGATTATGCAATAAATTGCCGAATAATCTTAATTGGTTTGGCAAGGTACCAGATTAGCCTCTGAGGTACCACATTTGCCGAAAACACAATCACATCTGTCGGTTGTTTCACAAAATTGTTTGTACAGGTGCGGATATATTGTACCATGAATGCCCGTTTCAAAAACAACAACAGCATGAAACGATATAAATATTTAAACTGGTGAATTTTAAATTTGTGATAAATTAATTTTGCCCAACTGCAACCTCAAAATAAGTCGTCTATGTCAAAATAATTTGTGTACGTAAAGTCCACCTCGAGGCATTTCTATACTGTTGATGAGGTGTCACGCCGTGTACTTCAATACTCACACAAGAAAACATCGTACAAATTCGACCGTGTTATTCCTATTGTAGTCTTATCTGGTGGATTGTTATCTGTGAGTCATTCTTATCTTACAGTCATCCACCCATCACCGTCAACTCTCAATACTCTTAACTTGGTCTTAAACCAGTATCTAATCATGAAATATATAATAGGCGATAATCGTTAAACACAATACTTCCCACCTCGTATACCACCATTCCTTCCATCGCCTTCTATCCACCGTTTTCCCACTCCGCCGTTTACCATCCCGTTCTCATGCGCACTGAAAAATTACCCTGCCGTACCATGTCATCTCCCGAAGAATTGGTGACGTTGTTCACCAGTATTGGTATTGACGAAAAGAAAACCAAAGACCTCGTGAAGAATAAAAAGGTTGCTAATGCTTTGCAACTGTTGATTACCACCGATGTTGCCGACGTCAAGTTGGACCAAAAGCAATTGGCTTTGGTTCAACAAGTAGCGGTGGACGAGCTGAAGCAAGGCGATATTCCCAACCGGAAATTGTTGGTGAACGAAATCATTCTGGGGGGTGTCAAGACCGCTTTGCAAGTGACCGAAGGGATCAAATACTTGTACGGTGCGGGCGAAGGTGCGACCCAAGGTGATTTGGCTACCGCCGCCGGGATCGGGGCTGAAGTGTCTGAAGCCGACACCAAAATGGCCATTGCCAACTACGTTGATGCCAACCTCGACCGTATCACCAAAGAACGGTACGCATGTCTCCCCAAGATTTTAGGGGAATTGCGGAAGGTGCCTGAGCTCAAGTGGGCGCTGGCGCTGTTGTTCAAGCCCACCATTGACGCTCTCTTTTTGGAAAAAATTGGCCCTAAGGATGAACGGGACGTGGTGAAGAAGGAAAAGAAAAAGCCCGCCAAGGAGGCCAAGAAGGTGGCAGCCGCCCCCGAGCCCGAACGGTCGATCTTCTCCGAAGGGTTCCTTGGTGACTTGCACAAGGCCGGTGACCAACCTCAAAAATACCCCGAATTGATGAAGGCAGAATTGGAAGCCACCCAGGGCAAAGTTTATACGAGATTCCCCCCGGAACCGAACGGGTTTTTGCACATTGGTCACTCCAAGGCCATCATGGTCAACTTTGGTTACGCCAAGTTTAACGACGGGAACTGCTACCTTCGGTTTGACGACACCAACCCCGAAGCCGAAGAAGAAGTATACTTCAACTCCATCTTGGATATGGTGTCTTGGTTAGGGTTTAAGCCTTTCAAGGTCACCTACTCCTCCAACTATTTTGACGAATTGTACGCGCTTGCGGAAAAGTTGATTGAGTCGGGCCACGCTTACGTGTGTATGTGTACTGCTGAACAAATGAAGCAAGGGCGGGGGCTTAAGGCCGACGGCACTCTTGGTGGCGAAAGATCTGCTTGTGAACACCGCTGCAAGCTGGCCGAACAAAACCTCGCCGAATTCCGGGGGATGCGTGATGGTAAGTACGGTGTTGGTGAAGCCACGTTGCGGATGAAGCAAGATTTGGAACTGCCGTCGCCGCAAATGTGGGACTTGGTGGCCTACCGGGTGCTTAACGCCCCCCACCACCGCACTGGTGACAAGTGGAAGATTTACCCTACCTACGACTTTACCCACTGTCTCGTGGATTCGTTCGAACACATCTCCCACTCGTTGTGTACCACCGAGTTCCAGTTGTCACGGGAATCGTACGAATGGTTGTGTGACGCCCTTGCCGTGTACCGACCAGCGCAGCGGGAATACGGTCGGTTGAACATCACCGGTACCGTGTTGCTGAAGCGGAAGATTGCCAAGTTGGTCACCGAGGGTCATGTCCGGGGCTGGGACGACCCCCGGTTGTTTACTCTCGAAGCAATCCGTCGCCGGGGGGTTCCCCCTGGGGCGATCTTGTCGTTCATCAACACCTTGGGCGTCACCACCTCCACCACCAACATTCAAGTTGTTCGGTTTGAACTGGCGGTGAGAGGGTTCCTCGACCAAACCACTCCCAGATTGATGATGGTGATGGACCCCGTGGAAGTGGTGGTGGACAATGTTGCTGACGACTTTGTTGAAGAAGTGGAAATTCCTTACAAGCCTGGTGACGATCTGTTTGGGTCGCGCAAGCTTAAGTTTGGCAAGAAGTTCTACATTGATGCTCTGGACGTTCGCGAAGAGCCTGCCGATAAGGAATACTTCCGGTTGGCCCCCGGCCAACCGGTGGGGTTGATGAAGGTGCCCCACACTGTTTCGTTGGTCAACATCGAACGTGAAGGTGACAAGATTGTGCGGGTCCACGTCAACTACGACAAAGAGTCGACCAAGAAGCCCAAGACCTACATCCAATGGGTGCCGGAAAACGCCCAGGACATTGCCGAAGTCCGGGTGTACAAGCAATTGTTCAAGCTGGAAAACCCTCAAGCAAACCCCGATGGATTTTTGGCCGACATCAATACCGATTCGGAAGAAGTGATCAAGGGGGCCAAGATCGAACCTGCATTTGCAGACGTCGAGGCCAAGTCGCCCATGAACGTCGCCATAAAGGGTCTGGAATTCAACGTCGAGGAAAAGCCCGGCAACAACACTGTGCGGTTCCAAGCATTGCGGGTGGGGTACTTTTGCTTGGACAAGGATTCGTCCGCCAACAGCGTGGTGATGAACCAAATTGTCACGTTGAAGGAGGACCTGGGGAAGAAATAGGTAATAGATATATGCATATGTTGGTTGTCAGGTGGTCTCTTCCTGCACAATATCAGTAGAGATTAAATTTCAGCGAAAGATCAAAGTGATATCATCATGTCATCTCGTTCGGTTGGCAACAACGCCGCGTTGTTGTTAGCCGTGGTGCTGATTTTTATTGGGTTATACGGTCTTGGTAAAAATTTGAGCCTGACGCTTCCCGACCATGTCGCTGGTGGTGGCCACTGGCAGTTTCTCACAAACTTGCTGTTGGTGTATTCGCTAGTGGTGTTTGCGGTAGGGGCTTTGTCCCACATCACAAAGTCGCCGGCGTTATTTGCATTGAAAAACATCCTTCACCCCGTGGGCATGGCCCTCGAGTTTGTAGTTGCGGGAGTTTATTGGCCATTACGGTTATTTTTCATCACATTGTTGGTATCAGATCCATCCAAGTTCAAGTTGCCATTGACGACGGACTTGTGTATCCATCTTATGCCGGTGGTTTCTTTATTTCTCGATTACATTTTGTTCCTGCCTCCATGGACGCTTTCTAACACCCAGGCATTTGTCATATTTGTTTTGCTTTCACTTGGTTACCGGGCGCTACTTGGCTATTTAATTGAAGATGGAGCCCTGTACCCTTATAACTTTTTGAATGTGGACACTGAGTTACAGCGGGCGGTGGTATTCTGTATAGTTGGTCTTGTTGGGTTTTTCCTGTTTTTATTTGCCAAGCGGTTGTATCGTGTATTTATTCGAGAGATCAAGGCCAAACAAAACTAGCGAAGTAAATATTCTACCGCTTGATTACCTAGACCCACAATATAGTATGTCAAATAGTGAGTAATTAGACCAAGTTGACTGGCGTTTCTCAACACAGGATATGGGTAAATTGCCCCGCGAACGTGGACAAGATACTCGACGTAAACGATATATACAAGAAGCCCTGCTCCACTAATCACGGCGTTATTCTTGAATGATATCATTGGTACTCGTTTACCGATAATGTACAAATAAGGAAGCCCATGGTACAGTAAATCATCTAGAAGACTGGGCTTATAATAATCGGAATTGATCAGCTGGGGGTTAAACCACCTATAGTACCAGTAGGCCACGGTGATTTGGAACTCGAGCGAACCAACGAGATAATGAAGCCAAGTCAAATTGATGCCATTTAGGTTTAACCCCGCATATACGAACAGACAAAACACCCCGGTGCTAGTAAGGAACTGGAAATTGGTGCCCTTGGAAAGATGCTCAGGAAGAGGAAGAGCAAAAAAGCACTGGTAAACCCCCCAGCCACACACTGCCACTCCAAATAAATCCCAGAGCTTACTGTTCATGGTGCGGGCAATTTAAGCTATATAGAAAATGCACCGAAAAGTGAATTAGAAGAAAACACGAGTATTTGGTGGTTTATGAATAAGTTGATGTTATTGTTTTGCTATTTTTGTTTCACCAGATCCAATGCTGCTTGGATGATATGTCTAAATCTAGCACCTCCTAGCGGGGTTCCCCCGTACCATCGCGTTACCACCACTAACACGTTATCGATGCCATGTTTAGCGATAACACCCTCCAATATCCTCGCCCCGGCGCCCTTTTCTCCACAATCACTACTTGATTGTACAACCTCGCCGTTCACAGTACATCTCCACGCGAACATGTGGGGATGGGTTGCACGGGCACACGCCCGATTGTCACGAAGAAACTGAGATATTAAAGGCTCCACTTGGGAGGGATGGGTTAACGAACAGTGAAATCCCTGAAACTTTGATTTTCTGTCGACAAGGACTCTTGACGGTCGCCAGCTCATAATTGAGCCGCACGCACCACACAAATTTTTCCTTACCATACCAGCGATGATTTACTTGAAGTCTCTTCTTAACGTGGTGGACAATAGTGGTGCCCAGATTGTGGAGTGTATCAAGGTGCTTCGTCATGGTCCCCGTAACTTTGCTAAGGTAGGTGACCAGATCACCGTGGTTGTCAAAAAGGCCAAGCCTCCTGCCTCGGAGTTTGGCCAAGTTTCGTCCAAAGTGAAGCGGAGAGATATCTGCCGGGCGGTGATTGTCAGAACCAAGGCTCCCTTTAAGCGGCCCGACGGCTCGGTGGTGAGATTCGACGACAATGCCTGTGTGTTGATCAATAAGCTGGGGGACCCTCTTGGTACCAGAGTGGGTGGGGTTGTCGCCAAAGAGTTGAGAGAGTTGAACTATAACAAGATTGTGTCGTTGGCGCCCAAGACGTTTTAATCTCCTAGCGAGTTGTACATAGTAATGAGAAAACGAATAGACACGAGTATGAGGTAAGATTAATTATCTATTGTATCGTATACAACGAAATGAACACTCCAGGGAGTATGAATGTCATGCTTATGCATCTAATTGGAAGTTACGAATTGAAGGCATCAATCATTTCCTCCACGTTCACCATCAACTCTGCTACCACCTCCTGTGTGGGTGCGTCCTGGGGGACCACGCTTACTACATCATTCAAGCGTTCCACCAAATTGTCCACCCGCCGTCTCACTTGAGGGGCCATGCGGTCTGGCTCGCCCCGATCCATAAGGGATGCCAACGGATCAACTGAATTACCAGCGGTCAAC
Organism: Diutina scorzettiae; assembly: GCA_030563345.1. Lineage (NCBI taxonomy): Eukaryota > Fungi > Ascomycota > Pichiomycetes > Serinales > Debaryomycetaceae > Diutina > Diutina scorzettiae. The sequence continues at coordinate 258,969 of JAKUCB010000007.1, forward strand.
GCGGCATAGGTCAGGTCCAAGGTCTTGTCTCGCTCATGGTCAGCCACCGGCAGCGGCAAATACAGTTCTCGTCGACCGGGGATATTCTGCCGTTTATATCTTGCTTCGAGCCGCAGCAACACCGAAAACAACTCGTGCTGGATGGAGTCTAAGTTGGTCTGGGCGGCCAGGATCCCCCGACCACCATCCACATCCCACTTCAGAGTGATCGACTCTAACCCCCTGATGTTTTTGTTAATCAACTGTTCATTTTCGCCGAGGAGTTGTTGCAACTCCCGGACTTGTTGATTGATCGGCTGACGGGCCATCATTACTGGCGGGGTTTGGTTATTATCAGATGTATAAGGCAGAATAGGTTGCCCTGGCAGTCGCAAGTCGTGGCGGAAAGTTGTGTGGGTGGGGGTGTTCATGGTATATATATCCTGCAACCTAAAATGATCACCGATCGCGTCAAACTCCACGGTGCGCAATATCGTCAATAATTTCCAGTTAATGGGCCTGAAAAAATAAGCTAGCAGACTAAGGGGCGGAAAAAAGCTGGTTAAGGGAGCGCACAATAAAGTGGCTGCGTTGGCACGCATAATAGTAAACGGCTCGCTTAGGTGAATCTAGGTGCTGGAAATTGCCAACCAAATAGGGGACGTCGAATCATCTAGGCGGAGATAGTATTAACTAAACTATAGTCCGGGCGAACCAATACATGGCTACCACAAAAATATTTGCGGCACATTTTTTTCTTATTGTGATTGTGCCGAATACGACACTAAAGTCTAGTGGTTATGCATTAGTGTCTGGTGGTCTTTAAACCCATTGGGGATACCGTTTATTTCGTAAACAAAAGATTTAGACAAGGTGCCGTTAGCAACCGTGGCATGTTGCTATCAATACGTGGGTTTGAAAAAGAACATCTCGAAACACCGTAAGGCTTATTCTCCCGGTGATGACTTCCGCGACTGCAGACATTAGCCGAGCGGTTCAAGACAGAAACGACCAATTGTGACAGGGAGGTGTCGGTGACTGGCTATCTGGTGTGACCCCTGACGGTACCTTACTTTAAATCGTAAATCTTAAGCGCCCCTATATTTTGGGCTAGTTTTTGGACTAAATTAGCCTCGTTAAAAAAAATGGCGGCTATCCACGTTCAAGTCTAAGCGAAGAAAAAAAAACCAGACACAGACACGGTCTTCGTATATTGGCATTGGTGGTCTCAGATGTCGATTCGACTTAATGATGGCGTAGTCGGAAGAGGCTTAAGCATAATGTAGACAAAAACCGCCTGTGACGGTTCCAATTGTAATACTACAGGTGAAACTGCACTTTTAGACGATAAACCATGTCAAGCATGGCGATTAAATCCCTACTGTACACGGTGGGGACCGTGGGGATTACGGAGGATGCAGAAAATAATCGATGGAAAAGCAAAATTAGGGTTCATTACCGATTACAAATAAACTAAAATCATTCGATCACACGGACGACATTGTCACCAGGACATTTACCCCACTCACAGAAACAGTCAAATATTGTCCAATAATACATAGTGGGTTATTTACGGCTTGGCCCACTTGGAACCTTCTTGCAAGGGATACAACAACCCCCCTTGCTTGGTAGAGTACTCGACTCTTCTGTAGGAGTTCAAGTTCTTTCTCAACACAAATTGGAAGCAAGTAGCAGTCCCGTTTCTAGAAGCGATAGTCGACGAAGACAAGAAAAATTCCCAGATACGGAACCATCTGACACCGTACTTGTTAACCACCTTGTCCTTGTTGGCCATCCAGTTTCTGTACCATCTCCACAAAGTGGCGGAGTAGTGCACACCAATGTTATCGACGGAGACAATTTCAAAACCAGCAGCTTCAAGACACAGGGTAACAAAGGCCATGGGGGTAGAGGCATCGGCACCAGGGAAAATGTACTTGTTCATAAACAACCCCCATTGCAAATCTTCGTATTGCCATTGTTTTCTCAACCCAGCGTATTGCAAGAAGAAAAGCCCATCGTCTTCCAACGAGTCGTAAACTTGTTCCAAGAACGTGGTAAACTTACGGATACCAACGTGTTCAGCCATTTCCAAACAGGTGATCTTGTCGTACTTGCCGTTGGGCTTTTCCGACTTAGGAGCGTCCCGGTAGTCACAACAGACAATCCGCGATTGGTCAGGGGTAACATCGTACTTGTCAAGAAGGGCAGTACCCCACTTGGTTTGGTTCTTACCAAGAGTAATCCCAGTAACCTTGGCACCATATTGCGACGAGGCAAAGGTGGCCCAGGTACCCCAGCCACAACCAAAGTCCAAAACGTGTTCGCCCTTGTGAAGGTCAATCTTATCGGCAACAATCTTGAGTTTGTTGTCTTGCAATTCTTCCAAAGTTTCTTCTCTGTCGGGGTCGCTAATGACCCCCGAAGTGTAAATCATCCGGGGACCCAAAAACCAGGTGTAGAAGTCATCACCCCGGTCGTAGTGGTCCCGTACTTGTTCTTCATCCTGAGATCTCGAGTGCATAATTACTTCAGGAATGAATTGCAACAAAAAGAACCGATACAACGAAATGGTGAATCTAAAGTTAGCCCAGTCGTGCTTGTATTCCATCACGTCCAAAGCATCGCCCTTGAACGACACCTTACCGTCAAAGTACAATTCATGGAAGGTTTCCCAGGAAATCTTGGTGCCCTGGCCACCGTTGGAAGTTTCGTACTTGGCCTTAAGCTCAGGGGTGTGGTATTCGAGGTAGTAGGAGATAGGCCGGTTGGGGTACTTGACCTTTTCGTTCATTCTGGGCGAGTACAGCGAAGCAACCGTCCAGAACGCAGCCAAAATGGGAACGCCCAAAATCACGGCAAAAAACAACCAAGTCTTGAAGCCACCGCCAAGCTTACGGGATACCAAGTAGGGCACGACAATGAGGAGGCCAAACAACGCCAAGTTCGAAAAAGAACGCGATCCAGGCCCATCCGCGGGCAAGGGGGCATTGTGAATAGTGGGCTTGTCGCTGGTTCTCACCCCAGATTCCTCGGTAGAGGGAGGGGGAGGCTTGGCCACGGGGGTTTCAACAAATTCCACGTGGTCCAACATTAATTGATCAGATCACTGCAAGTGGGTGCAATTTATATAAATTTTTCATTCAGTGGACGTGGCGGTTTGTCTGCGGCTATGTGCAGGACGACTCCCGTTTGCGGTTTATGCACTTTTAACCACGTCACTTTGTAATTGAAAGGTACGTGGCTTTGAGAAATGTAGTAAATAAATGATGTGATTCACAATTTTTTTGAAGGGCATTTTCGACACCCAATGGCTAAATAAGAGTAGTTAGTGATGTACGACGGGTTGTGGCAGTGCGCAAGGCTGATGCGCATCGTTCCCGCCATATCCAGGACTGGACCGAGCGGGGGTGAAAAAGACCCGCCAGTTAAAATTAGAGGATAAAATAGAGAACACCAAATATAGATAGTTTGAAAAAACCGATTTGATTCGGGGTTGGAAATATTAAGTAAAAGAATGAAAAGAGGTATAGAAGGATGTTACACCACCTCCCCTGAAACGCCTATTAGTTAATCTCACTCCGTATCAACATGAATTTCGGAACAATACATAACTTTGGGTCCGGGGCCGATGACTTTGTTATCAATAGTAATAATCGTTGGCAATTCTTAAAATGTTAGTATCAGATAAATTCTACTATCTTATGACAACATCAACATGTTCTCGTTCAGTTGTCCCTATCATGTTCATCATCATGTTACTTACGGTTGGTATTGGAGATGACTAGAACAAACTTTTCACCCGCGCTTTTATAGTGGGCCCAGGAGTGCACATTATCAATAGTTATTACCAGTGCGACTAGGGTTATAACGAGGACACATGTTCCATTTGGCGACGTCTTTGTACTCGCAATACACCAAGAGGGAGCAATACAATCTTCTTATTCTTGGGCTTGACAATGCTGGAAAAACCACCTTCCTTGAGCACATCAAAATGCTCTATCCCATCCCGGATGAGCTGGCAGAAACCCGGAAAAAGAAGAAGCAAGATGAGATCGATACCGTCGATGCGTTAAAGCTGAAGAAGATCTTGCCCACGGTGGGGCAAAACACCACCACCATCAAATTTGAGGCCAGCACCGACTCCGAGGTGATCAAGGGCCAGGGGGGGCGCAGTATATTACTAAAGTTTTGGGACTTGGGGGGCCAGAAACAGTTGCGGCGAATGTGGCTGCAATATTTTGACCAATGTCATGGCATTATATTTATAATTGACCTGACGGACACCGACAGGTTCCAGGAATGCTACGAGACCATTGTTGACATTGCCCGGAATACCGCGTGGGAAGGGTCGGTCAACGTGCCGATTCTCATGTTGGCCAACAAACAGGACTTGCCTCAGGCGGTAGATTTAGTGCAATTGAAGACGGGTGTGTTTATTTCGTTGGTGTCTGAGCTTGAGGCTACCGATTCCAAATTGTTGCCAGTGCTGGTATTAGAAAACCAGGGACTCCGTGAGAGTCTCGAGTGGTTGATGCTGAGGTTGATATACAACAAGGGTAACCGGCCTCCAGAGTATAAGTAGTCGCGATGACCAATTACCTCGGCCCCGCGTCATTAGCATCGTTGAAGACGTGTTTACGTTACAGGCAATGCAAAGCGCGACGCGTGTCTCTCTGGTATTTTGCCAGGGGACGGCCTGCGATCTCGTTTGAATGGTCCCAGCCGTCATAGCCAGCATTGTACCTGTCGCCCTTGGCTTCCCCCTCCACTTCACAACCATAGCTTATTTTATGCTTACACCATCGGCTGTATACAGGAATTTTATTGGCCCCTTCGAACAGAAGGAATGCTTTCATCTTTACATACCGTAACCCGCGCATTCCAGATCCTCTTGCGTGGCGTCATTGAGAGCATCCTTTCCTGTTACTACTTGGGAAAACCTTTCCATTGCCGCGTTACAACGCGGTACCTAGCAGGTTAATGGGGGCTTAAGTAAATATAGTTTTATGCGGCACGACAAAGTTTGAACAACGTAGGTTCTAGAAACAATCAGTAAGAGATAAACAGAGAAGGGGGAGCAGAGAGAAACAATGCCACCCCTTGCTAGTCTATAGTTCTGTCTCTTCCACAATGCCCCTTACATTTTGCTGCACCATTCTCGCTTAGGCCCTCTGCGTGATGATGCAGCTAACATCGCTGCACGGGTGGGTAAAGTGCAGGATGGAAGGCAAGTAAACATATTTAGTGACACTGATCGCTCAGTACAACCAGGCATGCCACGATTTAATTCCAGAGTTCGCGAGCTCTTCAAGTTCAAGTCTGCCCAGGCGCCAGAATTCGAGCTCCGGTTACCCCAGGGCATCAACCTGACAATGTCTCCCCTGCTGCTGATTGGACACATACAAAACGAGGCCCGGTTTGAAAAATTTTGTAAACAAAAGGGTGACAACGACGACGAGGACCCACCGTACCGGCTCAATAGCCCGGTAGCCATCCCCACACGATTTCTCCCTCCGGATTCCGACTCCGACTGTGATATCGACGAAGAGGTGAAACAATGGGGGCGTCAGTTGGCGGCAAAGTTCAACCACCTCAGTTACGAGTTTGAGCTGCAAATCGCAGCCCCATTCCCGACGGAAGTGGTGATTAACATATCACGGCTACACCCAGCAGGGGTGGGTTTCATAAAAGTGCAATGTACTACCGATTACGACCTCGCGTTTCACAAGGCGGAGGAGGTGATAAAACAAATTAACGACTACGACATTCCTACAATCAAAGAAATAACCATCGACTTGGCATCGGCTTCCGTAACTACGAGCCACTATCCACACTATCTGGTAAGCACCGATAACTCCACCTTCCTGAATAGTGTCGACTCGCAACTGATGGACCACATTTCCATCCTACGCAATTACCTCGGGTGACCAGATACAGGCTACCGTCACCCATAGCAACATTGGCGGCGGTTGGCAATTGCATGACCTCACTACTCTTTTTTATGAAATTGACGAATTTAGATATTACCTCCCCTTCTATCAATATCATCTAAAATTTTTCACACCTTATTTCACCTGCTGCCAGTTGCGCATTCTCGCGTAATTTTTTTTTATATACGTGGTTGCTCCCGTTTCACAAATACGGCAGAACTATTTGCCATTGAATTGAATGTCGACCCACAAGACAAAATTGTTTGATAAATTCAAGAAGCCGTTCCGCTCCCATAGCCGATCGGCGCTGGAAGGGGGGTCGGCGCCAATTGAGTATTCTCAACCGCCCCAGGTTGGTCTGGGGTTGAAACGGTCCCATTCGACAAAGAACCTGGGCCAGGATCGTGGCCAGACATTTACTCAATCGCATGCTGACCAAGGGTTGCCTCATATCTCGGCGCCTCTTTGTACCGAGAAGTATGGCGCCAACGATCCGTTGAAGGGTCACCCTGGTGACGGTGATTCCCCCGCTTCTGACCACCTTGACGGTGGTCACGGTTCCCCCCAGTCACAACTCTATCAGTCCTCCCCCGTGTCACACCCCACCTTGGACCCAATGAACCAACGCAAGGACGACCCCTCGTTTGCCCTGTTGGCGCCCACCGCCGTTGCCAAGGGCGACCAATTGTACCTTTCGCCGGTAGACTCACTGGAAAACGCCCTGACACGGGCATTGTACCTGGATTCGGGCCGGGCGCTGCCAATGCCTCCTAAAAAGAAGCTGGAGGCGACTGCCACCCGTCTGCCGTTGACCGAATCGGTGATTGGTGGCGGTGGGCAGTATCTGACCACCCAGCTGGGGAACACGTATAAGGACAAACAGGGAAGTCAGAAACACGGCGACTTGCTGCCGGAATTGGATGCCGGCGTGGCCAAGTCGGCGGCGAGTGTCAACAGCGCGTTTTCCAGGAGGGGCATTTCCAAAAAGGACGAAACAGAAGATGCCACTGCTTCGCCAAAGTCTCGCCGCCTGGTGCTGAGCACTGGTGTTGAGTCGTTTGGCAAACCTCTGTTGCAAAAAACCAAAGACTTTGACGCCGATGAACGATTCCCTGACGAAAACGCAACCTCCCCACATCAGCATAAACGCAGTCATTCCGCGCTTGCTCCTGAGGACGCTCCTGTGCCTGCCAACGAGGTGGGGGCGATGTTGTCCCCCCGGCGGAGTGTCACCTCGGATTCGGGTTCCCCCAAGGTCAAACGGGTGCCCAGTACCCCTCGTAGTGTTGGCCCTCGCCTGGGATCTTCGCCTTTGGTGGCGCCTTCTGACGAATCCTCATTCTCCCGGGATCCCAAGGCGGCAATTGCCAACAATCTCAACCTCGTGTCCCAAGGCGAATCCCCAAACCACCCCACGCCCCCTCCTGCCCATGACGTTTTTGAAAAGGATGCCAAGTCGGACGTTAGTTCGGACGTGATTGTCTCGGTCCAAGGGACCAAGGACAATGACGAAGCCACGAAAATCGCCCAGAAAGCCGTGGAACAACTCAAGCGGGACAACCCCAAGTTGTTAAAAGCGTCCAAGGAACTACGGATTGACTACATTTCGGGATTAGTCACTGACCAATTCGGCCAGGAGGTGACCCAGGTGGATGGCTACGGAGGCTTTCTTGAGGGGAGACCCCACAAGTTGGCCGACCAAGAAAAGGATTTTAGCACACAATCTTCACTGACTGGTTCGGTTCTGGCTGGCTCCGAAAAGGTGGCTACTGGGGTTGCTAAAGGACGCCAGCTCAATGCTTTTGAAAAACTTGAGAGCCAGGCCCCTCCCGGCCGCTCCCCGTTTTTCAACGATTCGCAACCACCGGAGCGCACAATCGCTGGTCCCTTGGACCACAAGTTGTCTAATAATGTATCGGGTTTGACGGCAATGAATCTGTTGGTGTCTGGTTTTGCGGGAACAGCCAGCCCCCAACTTCACCACAAGCTGTTGGGGGTTGCTGACGAGGTGTTGAGTCATAATGCTACCGCCGGCCCCTTACCCAAACTGACGGTGGTTGCTGATCTGTCGCAAATCAGCGGACAGAATCTTGGGTTTCCCGTTGGAATTACCAGTGTGGACCCTCAGCCGGTTGGCGACATCAATGTTGTAGCCAAATCTGAAACTAGTGTGGCGCCCGAAGATGATCACGAAAATGCCCCTTCTCTGGGATCACTCGCGCCACCCAAACACGCCCACCGGAGAGCGCCTTCGCGTGACTTTGACGTGGATGCCATTCGTCACGGCATTAATCACGAACCGGCAGTGTCGCGCCATGTTATGAATCGTGAACCGCTGGGGGTGCAAATTCCCCAACAAAAGTCTTTGCAGACGACGCAAGCACCGGAGGAATACCATTTAGGATCGACTAACGAATATGTTCCTCCTGGAGGTGGTGTTCGGTCGAGCTCTCCTCATTTTGCTAACGAATTAGGACGTCTGGGATCCACCAAATTGGCTAATGAATTGGGGCGCCTGGGATCGCCTCGGTTGAGTGGGGGTGAATTTGGTCGGCTGGGGTCCCCTCGGTTATCTGCAAGCAGCTTCCGAGGGGCGCCCGGGAGTCCTCGTCTTGACTTGGGGTTGGGCGGCCCTCATTCGCCCGTACCCACTAGTCCGGTGCCAATGTCACCCAAGGCGTCTTCTTCGTTTGGATTTGATTCCCTTGACGACGACACGCCTGTTCCCCACCTGCGGGGTACACTGGCGATTATTGACGCACTTGGCGCCGCAGGTGTGGTGGGTGCCACCCGGAAAAAGTCGCTTCTGCGACAACAGGTGACATCGCAGTTGCGTGATTCGTACTCTTATGACGATGAGGTCCAGGCTAAGTCGTTTGCATCCAAGCTGGTATTCCCTGCTTCCCAACCTTTCCACATTGAACCTACTTCTGGTGCCGGTGCTCCTCCTATCAATAAGCACTTTTCGGGGGCGGTGGTTAATCCCACCCCGCCGGTAAATGACTCGGTGGATACTCTTTCTGGGTTTGGTGACGGATTCGAACAACCGCCCCTGCAGGCGTCGCGGAAGATGAAGAACCGTAATTCAATGGCCTTGGGTGGTTATGGCGTAGACCGTTCTTCCCTTGTTGTTCACGATGGGGTAAACTATCTGAATGAATACAGTGAAGAACAGTTTATTGATGAGCCGGTTTTGGATAATCAAGCTGACACCAGTCGCCAAGCCGCACTCAACTCGTTAGAAGCAAACCAATCGAAGAAGAAGGAACGGGTGCTGCGGACTCCCACCGAAGCCCAACACGCCAAGTTTGTTTCTGGAGCGGTGCTTCTGAAGTCGCCTTTGAAACAATCTAGCGCCACTTTTGAATCGCAATCTCTGTCGGAATATAACGCCACTAAAGAGGACATTGACGATGATGCCGGTGCGGCGTTTGGTGCTCAGTTGGGACAGGCTATCCACAAGCACCGGGTATTTGTTGAGGAAGACAAGTCTCCTCAGCTTGGCCATATTCAAGTCACCGATGATGTAGTGTTGCCTCACAATGCCTCGGGACCAGCCTCGGGAATGGCTACGGGGCTTGCAATTGAACCCGTTCAGCATAATTCGCCTTTGGAAAAGGTGGTGGCCGCGTACGGTGGCAATAGCTTTGAAGGTGGCGACAGGGGTCAATTTGCGATTGATCATCTGAAGGCTTATGCGGAAAAGCCTAGCGAATCCCCCCGGGACATTGCCGAGCCGGTGTTTAGTGCTCCCCGGATAAATGCCCGGGATACCACGCTTATTGATCTGAGTGAAGATGATTCGTTTGCTCATGAAGACAAAGGGACGCCAGCTCGTGAGGTGACCCCTTGGGACGAACTTGAACGGTCAGGTGGGGAAAACATTGGTGATAACATTGGTGGGGAATCCATTCGTGGCCAATCCATTGGCGGGGAAACTATTCGTGGCGTAAGCATCGGTGAGGAGAGTATTGGCCGTGAAGCAATCGGTGGGGAAAGCATCGGTCGTGAGTTGATTGGTGGCGAATCCGTTGGCGGGGAAAGCATTCATGGCGAAACCATTGGTGTTGCTGCAGTTGCTGGTGCTACATTGGGAGCGTCGGCATATGGCCTTGCCAATGGCACTGAACGTCTGGGATTGGGCGTGCGTGAATATTCAGTTCCAGACTTTTCTCCTCAATCGTTCTCGAGCCAACATCATTTGGACGATATCAATGTCGGCGGCGTGGAAGACGATACCAATGTACTGGAATACAACCCCTCCAAGAAATACGCGTTACCGGAATATAACGCCGAGAATTTGCTTGGAAAGCTGCAAGAACTCTTGCTTGGTGAAGGTACCCGTGAAAAGTTGATTACTGACGAAAAACCACCCCAAGGGCATCTTTCCGATTCTGCCAGAGGGGTCGCGGATGGTATTTCCGATGGGAAGATCCAAGATTCCATTTCAACCAGCGTCAATGGGTTGACTTCTCAAAAACACCCCGTTGAAGGGTTGCTTACTGACGAAAAGAGCCCCGACGTTTCATCTACTAAGAATACTGCCGATGGCTTAAGTGGGCACAGTGAATTGGAATACCATTCGAAATCCACTGGTTCTTCTCATAAGGAAATTGAAGTGATTCCCGCTCATCAACCACAAGGTTTAGCTATTGAAAGTTTAGGTGTTGAAAGTTTGGCTGCTGACCAATTCAAGCCTGATGTGTCAATCAACGATGGAACTATCAGTAGAAACATCTTGGACGAAAGCCCCTCTTTGTTTACCCAAGAACTGTTGGCTAATGATGAATCCTATAAGTCGTTTGTTAAAAGATCCGATCCTGGCTTCCAATCATCTCCTAAGCTCGAATCATCATCCAAGCGTCCCCATGTGACGCCTGGATTGGGTGTAGTCACCGCTGAAAAATCCATCACTCCTGACGTAGCTCGGATTGGTGGTATTGCTGACGACACCAAAGCGGATATTGGTAAATTGACGCATGTCACACAGGATATAACTCCTGTGGAAATTGGCAATGACCACCAAATTATTGCCCCTTCATTTTCGGCAAACCCCAACCGTCACAGTCAAGCATTTATTGGCAAAACATTGGCAACTTCAACGTCACCAAAGCCCTCGGCTACTAATCGCGAAACTGCTGTATTCCCTTCTTCCAACCATGAGGAACTTTTAGTCTCTCCTGATACTAGCAGTGAACAGGTGAATGCGTTTCATTCCGAAGATTGGTACACTAGAGGGGCGAACTCTAACAAGGAAGATTTGGTGCAATCCGACGGTACCACTCATGTTGGCGATGGTTTGAAATCTGACCATTTTGAAAAAAATCTCAGATCACTCTCTACCGGGGTTGGTAAGGTTCTGAGAACTCCCTCCACCAGTGTTCTGAGATATCTGGACGATGAAGTTGATGTTCTGAGATCCGCTTCTTTGCGTGCTAGTGCGCTTGGAGGTGAAGCCGCTGCTTCTTTAGCAGGTACGGCAATCGTTGGCGCTCACTTTGGGCATGCTCCTGGTGAAGAAGGCGTGATTAGTTATGGTGAACGGGTTACCGAGATTCCTGATTTCGATGAGCCGGAATTGTCGCCGGAAGAATTGGCTCGACGGAGAAAGATTATCCGCGAGCGGGCAGCAATGGCTGGGGCCACCATTGAAGGGTTGAATGATAACCAACCATACACCCCTGAAGAGTTGGCTGCGTTGAAAACCAAGGTAATTCCTCCAACCCCTGAATATCTCAAGGCCAAGGATGTGTCGCTGGCCAGTTATCTTGCTCATTGCAAGTATGTGATGGTGCCTGGGTATTGGGATACTGATGGGTGGTGATTTTTATAATGAATATAATGATGATAATAACTATTCCTTGTATTTATCATTAAATTTTTTATTTCACTCTTTGTGACGACTAGTTATCGTTGGTGTAACCATGTTAGTGGGTTCAAAGTAACTAAGTTGAGTCAATTAGTCAAAAATCTTTTTAAACCGTCGGTCATGGTAAAGAAGTCTTGATACCTCGTTAAAATAATTGATTACATAAAGAACTTTTGTCATCTTGTTAAAATCGTGATAAACAACACCCCGATAAATTGTTGTTTATGATAGGAAACTACCGCTTACTCTGTTAAAACTTTCAATTATGGTAAAGAAATTATCAATGATGCTGGTAAAATGGTTAATTGTGTTAAGAAACGATTATTATCATGTTTATCTTGGTGTAATTATTATCTTGGTGTACTTAATATCTTGTTGTAATTAATATATATTACACATTCTTAGAAACCAGTTCCAAGGTTGATACTTCCGTTTCCACAACCGCACCATCCACCACCAGCTCTTGAACTTCCGGCGAATGAGACTTGGCCTTTGTTGTTTTGTTGGCAATGTAAAACTCCCGGTAGACCAAATCCTGACCCTCAAATACCAAGTTCAGCCCATTGGGTCCCCTAATGTCATCGTATTTGGGATGGGGAATATCCCAGCTTGGACCTAACAAATTACACACGTAAGCAGCAACATCATCACAGTATCCCATCAAACTGACATCAAAATTGGCATGGTCAATGGGGTCTCTGTTGATGAGGATTTGCGGAACTTCTTCAGGAACATTATCGACAATATCTGCCACGGGAGCCACCTTGAGGGAGGTGCCAATACTTATGATTAAATCACACTCACGTAAGTCCTTGTTGATGGTATCGTGAAACAATTGCGGAAGCGACTCACCGAAAAATGTGATATCCGGTTTGTATACACCGTAACTTTCAGGGAGATAGGCATCGTCGTCACGTCGAAGTATTTTATCTTTCGTTTTGCTGCAGGAGGGACAATACGCAATTTCCTTTGCCCTGATCTGGGCAAAGATCTTTTCCCCAGGAATGTTGTGTTTACAGGTGACACAGGTGGCGGTGGCAAAAGAGCCGTGACATTGAACCAATTTTTCCCGCTCAATCCCGGCGTAACTTTCAAGGTTATCAATATTCTGAGTGTAATTCCGCAAAAGCTTCCCCTTGTCCAGAAGAAGTTTGATGAATGCATGCAAGGGCGAATAGATGTTTTCTGGGGGGAGGATGAGATGAGCAATAGAATAGAAAAGCGACGGATCCATGTGAAAGTTGGAGAGGTCAAACACTTCCTGGGGATCGCTGAGGCCCAAATCCTTGATTTGAGAGTAAAACCCTTGCGACGACCGGAAGTCGGGTATGCCAAGCGAGGTGGAAATGCCAGCACCAGTAATGACAAGAATGCGGTTTGCCAGCTTGATTGCGTCCAACGCATCATCGATGGTCTTGACGTTCGGTAGCCGGTTCCTCACCCGCGTCACCTTGGTCATGGCATGGTTTAGAAAAGAAATCAAGCTCATTATATTCGAGTCGTCCGGGGTGGGCATCACTCGCGGAGAAAACCCAAGCTTTGCAATCACCTCGACAATGTCATCTCCCAGCGCCGCCGTGGGCAAATAACGAAGCAAGAATTCGTGGGTTCCATGAAGTTTAAGAAACTTTCGTGTTTCGGCTACCACTGAAGGAGTAATCGCCGGTGCTTCACCTGGCTCCAATTCAGATAATTCCTCGGAAACAGAATCATCCAGGCCAACCTCATCCGAGCTCTCGTGACGATGCTGCTCTACGGGGTCGACATGCTGCAATTGCGTCAATGGCTCATCCGATCCAGATTCGGAGTCGTCATCCAGCTCAAGACGAAACTTCTTTGGTTCCACTGCCGCTTGTTGGAGAGAGTCGGCAAATGGCGTACCAAACCGGAGTTCGGGGGTATCAAGCCGTTGCCGCTTGACCGAGACTTGGTCGGTTTCCGAGTCCGAGTCTACCAAGACAATATCTCGGGGGTCCATAGAAGGGAGGGTTCGTGCGCGTGGAATTGCGCGAGGGCCCTATAGCATTTGAAGGAGAAGGAAAAGGGAACAAAGAGAGGGCAGAAAAGGAAGGAAGCAATTGGGACAGTTGAATAGGTTTAGGTAAAATTATGTGAAATAGAGACATATGTAAAGTTCTAGCGTTTCCTGCGAAATATCCGTGGCTATTGTGGATGCTTGGTGCGAGTACACAGCCGCATGTGAACCGAGCTTTGTTGTGGATGGCCTGTAGACCTCGCTGCTGCAAAAATCGAAATTATGATTCTCAATTAAAAGTGCTTTTTACTGGCTATCAACAACACGCTAAATACGGTTCTTGGCACAAATGGTGCTCAAAACCAATGCACAATTTAACACAACCAACCCACCGTGGAAACTAATTCCCCGTAGTTTATTCTTTTCTCCCTATCTCCTTTATTCCACCTCATTCGCATTATGAGTCAACCCCGCACAACCATGCCGCTGCTACTTCTGATCCTGAGCCATGTTGTCCACGGATATGTGGGCAACAAGGCGATGGTCTTTCCGTTACAGTATCTAGGCTGGGATGCTGATGCTATCAATACCACCCATTTTTCAAACCACCCTGGCTACGGCTCGTTTGTGGGCAAGAAAACGCTGGCAGCGGCTTTGGACGATATTCTTCGAGGACTCCGTGATATCCTTGATTTCTCTAGCTATCATATTATTATCACTGGGTACATTCCACTGGTGGAAATGTTGGAAGTCGTTGCCAATGAATTGGGATCGGTGCCGTGGTTGGTAGATCCCGTCCTTGGAGATAACGGCAAGTTATACGTCGATAAAGAGCTTATCCCGAAATACCAGCTGCTCTTGAAACTGGGCAAGGTTACCATCACCACGCCCAACCAGTTTGAGTTTGAAACCTTGGTTGGCATGCAAATCACACTGGAAGGGAGCTTGCGACTGGCAATTACAGAATTTTTTAATCGGTATAAAGTTGAATATTTGGTTGTTTCTCTGGTGATTATAAATGGAAAGATGATGCTGGTGGGGGCGCTACAAACAGATGTGTTTTTGGTGCCGATTGAAGAGTTTCCAGTAATCTTTTCCGGTCTGGGTGACTTGTTCTGCGCCATGATGGCACACAACTTTTATAAAGATGGGTTCAAATTAACCAAGAATGGCTTGGAACATGCAGTGGCTACTGTTTCCGCGGTTTTACGCCGCAGTTGGCAGAAGGTAGATGCCATTGAACCGGGAGTCAAGTATATCAAAGATTTGGATATTGTGGGACTGAGGGACGTATATGAACAAGAAAATGACGCAGTGAGCTAACGGAAACTGACACACCTGGAATACCGTCCGTATTGCGGGTACCGTTTTCAAATTCCTTTTTGGCGGAGTACGAAACTCGACCTGGTGGCACCTCTCAAACCTTATGGTGTCGAGAATCACGTCATAAACTTAAACGATTAATAGAACAATACTTCAAAATCGAGGTACCACTCTCAAGATCATCATACCATAATCCAGTGCAATCTCAGTAGTGTACATTAACGAATTGTTCACTCATATTTGCATGATACAAATTTTTTCACAGAATCTGGAGACGTTCAGACTTACAAATGACGATTCGCCTGTCACCAGCCAGAATGTGAGTACTGTACATAGATTAAGTATATAGTCCTATACATCGCGGTACACTTCCTGGGAGAATGGTCACAAGATTCCCTACGGTCATTGATCACAATAACCCTTGCAGTTTAACTTGATTTCCAACTGTTGTAAACACACAGCCTGTAGACCGGTTATATCCAATACTACAATCTCTTCCATCGTACTATGTCCGGTATATCCGCGCCTACGCGTTCGTTATAGACGCGTAACATTAATTATTCTCTGCCTCATTACATGTAGTTTGCCATTTGCGGTAATCAGGGGAAACCACATTCTCTTGCATTCGAGCATGCTTGTGGCAACGCAATTGATGACCCCAGATACATGTCAATACGATGCTGGTTGAAAGAATATCTTATGAACTACCCAAGCATTTACTATAAACAAGCCCCTGCAATACTTCCGAAAACTTACCAAAAATAACCACTGACGTCTCTAATTAGGGTCACCTGTCTATTGTTCGCCAGGCTTCGGTCCAGATTTGGTAATGTCACTACGCGCGCATAATGATTCAGGCAGCGTCTTGCTGCACCGCAGGGGGTGAGCAATTCACCAGTATATATTTTAGAAAAGCCCTGGCAAATGGCAGAAACTGAAACATGCAAGTGTTACTTTTTGTTTATTTGGTGGCCTTAGTCCAGGCGGTCCCACTTTACAAGAGGTTGTACCAACAATCATCTCCTATTGTATCATTAATTGCTGAAGGCAGTGATGAAAACTCCAAGTTGAAAGATGAATTGGTGAAATTTGACGGCGAGCTGTTAAAGGTGTTGTCGGATGACGAAGCCTTTTTTGGCCGAGTCAAGGCTCTGGTTGGCTACGTGCTTAACATCCCTGGTCAAGGGGGCCAGGCACCTCTGCTGACCAACGTGGCTGTGAAAGACGGGCAGTTGAAGGCAGCGTCGTCGGCTAATGACTCCGCTGAAGAATTCGGCGTGGAAAAGTCCAAGTTGGTCTTCAAGGGCTCCAATAAATTCAAGTTGTGCCCTGAAGGCGATGACGAATGGCTGGAAGATAAGTGGCATCTGTTTACCTATCTGGTGTACACTGGTGATGCCAAGTGCCCCAAGGGTGACGGCATTGCTGTCTACTTGCGAACCCAAGTTGACGCTACCGTCAACTACACTTCCGACTCAAACGTACAAAGATTCAAAAGATGGTTGGGATTGTGATGATTACGAGTAATGACTATTGACTACCCATAGTACGTCCAACTAGTGGTTGGAATGGCTATATCGGGTGACGCCCAATTCATGGTTGCCGCGTCCCTGTTTCTAATAATAAATACAGTTTAAACCTTATTTTGATATGATCCGATCGGGGTTAGTCCATGTCGATTGTCTTACTACTTGGATTGCTGAAAGTGGCTCTGGTTGCTAGGAGTGGCTTTGGTTGCAGATTGGGACAGTGGTACTGGTATAGGGGCCCATAATAATCGGATTGCTTTCTTTCGGGATCTTGCCAATTTTTGAGGCGGTTTCAAAGTGGGGGTTCAACTACAGCATGGCACGATATTCAAAAGCGTGTCAAAACAAACGAATTGTTTCTGGTTAATCTGTCGATTAGTTTGTAAAGTGTTGTTTACAAATATTCAGATTAGGTAGATTACGCAGGTGCAGATGGGTTAGATAGATTTCTCTTTTCAACAAAAATAATAAAATAAACACAGGGATCTGGATTAGAGAATTATCTGTTTCCTACTAATAAGGATTTACGGTTTTCAAAACAAAACTTGTACTGTTACATCGTCTCAAACACATTCAATTGTAGTTCACCACACTACACGAGGGGTAAAACATTAGCAAAATAGCCACCCTTATCGTTGGTATTACCCTTAGGGTTGTATTCACATACGAGGTACCACCCATTGTTGTCTGCCAGACAATCTTTCCAACCACATCCCAATTCGGTAGTCAGCTTCCAGATCATTTGGGTGAAGTGGGAATAACTGGTTGTGGAATAATCCCAGCTTTTTCCTTCATCGTACCAGACGTTTACACCGTCCAAGATGTTCAGCGACCACCCCAACGAAAGGTTTTCCCCATATTCGTTGTTAGGAGTGTGGGTGAGAGAGAAACTACTGCAGTCCTTGGCATCTGCCAACGATTGAGCAAAAGTGGCCAAGGTAGACGACCATGAAAGAGGGCACACACCATGGAGGGCCCGTTTTTCGTTGTGGAGGTCCAAAATCAGAATTGCCCTGGTCTTGTCGTCAGCAGACAAGTTCAGGGTTTGAGACAGATCAGCAGAAGCACAGGCAGTGGATTCAGTGCTAGTGGAAGATTCAGTACCTGAGCCAGTTTGAGTACCCGAAGTAGATTCGGAACCGGAAGCGGATTGAGTACCCGTAGTGGAGCTCAAACCATCAGATTCAGAAGCCACCGAAACGGGTACTGAAGAGCTGGCAGCAGTCGAGCCTAAAGATGTGGCAATAGTAGTCCCATTGATACCAGCAGACCCAGTGGTGGGGGCAACAACACCTGAATTGACATTGCTACTGGTAGGGGCGACAATACCAGAGCCCGGATTCGAACCACCGGTGGTGTTACCGGCGCCAGTCGGGGTAGATTCATTAGTCTTCACGGTAGTGTGACAAGGACCTTTATTAGGAGGGCAAGTGATAACGGTAGTTTCCTTGCTTCCAGGTGGAGGAATAATCGTGGTTTCACAGTGGCCATTCAAGTGGCATTCCACAACACCTTGTTTCTTGGTGGTGGTGGGAACTGGGGCAGCGGGAAACACAGTAGTTGTACAAGGCTCGTGCTTGTCATTAGTATAGGTAATGGTGTAAGTGTTTGCAAATACATCATGGTCCTGAGGGATCTTGGTACAACACTTGTACACAGTCACAGTCTTTGCGGAAACGGCGGTGGCTAACACGGCGATAGAAGCAGCCTTCATCAGATGAATACAGAGTACCATAAACCGGTATATATATACTTTGTGTAAACTGGGCTAATGTTTACTTCTAAGGGTTCAATGTATAGACATTTTACGCCCCCTCGGGGCTTAGGTAACTATAATTTCGACGCTACATAAGAAGTAGGAGGATATCTATTTTATTACATAGTATATAAAACACAGAAACTTGTTTTAATAATCAATTGGCGGTTATTCTACCACTTCCACTCAAAACCATGCCCATGGTCAATCTCGTATCTGGTATTCTCTATGGAATAATAGGCATTAGTTCATGCAAGGGTTTGCCTAACAATCGAATATGGTACTAGAAAATTAATAAGCCATGCCGAAGATTCACCCAAAAGCCTGGGGTAACAATAGAATCTCAAATGCCCAATGTACATGGCATTTCTTAGAATTGACGCCTGTACACTAGAAAACAATTAATGTATGCGCGACTAAGCTAAGCAATGCAGAGACAATGGCGTGGGTACTAGTCAATATTACCGGGCAAACTACGTAGAACTAGATAACGATTCAACGTACGATGCGGGAAACAATGGTACAGGTCTGTTAAACTTCAAACTGCTAGAACACTGGTAATTCCTTTTATTTGTTAGCTTTCTCTTCATTTTATTGCCCTTGATTGCTATTAAAATGTCGCCCATGGTTAAATTACCCAGTGCGGTATTTACTGAACCTGTACACAAGACACGCGTAATCTCGGTATATTTATTTAACTTATGATCGTGTTATAAACACAACACACATAAACACGGTGGTGTCTGTGGAATATTTTCATTAGAAAGGGAATATGGTTTTGTGGTTAAAAGCCTGCCAAGAGATCCACGGTGAAAAAATTGGATTTAAGCCACCTTGAAAACAACAATAGTTGCATTAAAGGGGTTGTTACAGCAGCGGCGTTGTGCGTTTCACAAAATGTTCATTATGGATATTAATCATTAAATATGGTACAGTCATTAAATCAACATCGACAAAGCGCCCATCACCAAGGCACCAACAACAGCCATCACCCCGTTGGAAGCTGGGGCAGCGACATTGGCCGACTTCGAGTCGGCGGAGGGGCCATCCAGCGACGATGCCGAGCCAGAGGCTTTATTGCCTTGGACAAAGCCACCGGAGCCAGAGCCCTTGGTGGTGGTAGCATCTGTGGCAGAGTTGGCATTGTTGGCATTGCCGGACCCGCCGGACCCGCCGTTGGTGGCGGTAACAGCAGGGGCATCTGAAGCCTGGGCACCAGGACGGTTACCTTGAGGAATATTAGGTTGAGCAGTGGTGGACTTGGCCTTGGAGGAAGACGACGAGGTGGTCTTGGAGTCCAGGGTAGCAGAGCTTTCATCGGATTCAGTAGACGACTTGTCTTCAGACTTGGTAGAGCTGTCGTCAGACTTGGTGGAGCTCTTGGACTTGGTCAGCGATGACTTCTTAGACAGCGACGACGACGACGAAGAAGAAGAAGAAGAAGAAGACGACTTGTCTTCGTTATCAGGGTTCAAACCAGTAGAGTCCCATTGGCCAATCCAGGTCTTAGCATTGGTCAAGGCAACATCGTTTTCGGTACCAGCAACATCGGTGTAGATAAACGCATTGTAGTCACCGTTGCCAGAGCCAACCCTCTTAAGATCAGACTTCAAGTCGTTGGCATTGATTTCCACCGATTTGACGTAGGCATAGTCGTAACCGTTCTTTTGGATGTCTTCCGAGTTCCAGTCAATGGGACCACCGGCCCATTCAATAGTACCTTGACCTTGAGACGCATCCCCACCAGGCCAGATGGAGAATTGCACTCTGGAGGGAGTTTGGGGGAAGTGGTAAATACCATCCTTCAAGGTGTCAGCCTTGTTCAAGCTCCGCACTTCATTGCCATCAATCAACCAGGTGATCTTGTCTTCTTGCCAGTCAATTTCGTAAGTGTGGTAGTTTTCAAATGTGTCGGAAACTTCAGCACGGTCGGCATTCTTGTAGTCTAACTCCGCGTGGTAGTAGTAATTCGATTGGGGGCCATTCAAGTCAGAACCCACCATTTCGTAATCGATTTCGTCCTGGACGTCGGAAAACACAATAAACGCCGACACAACCCCGGCGCCTCTCGAAGTCTTCATGTCGGCCTTGACGTTACCGTACCAGAAGTACTTGGTGGAAGAAATGACACACCCCACCGAGTTGGGGGGCATTTGCATCATCAACGCGTCATCGTGGATGGTGGCGTTCCCGGAAACCAACCAATCAACTTCCGACGCGTTCCCGAGGTAGGTGTATTGGTTCTTGATGAGATTAATGTCGTTGAATTCAGTCTTCATCGACTTCATCACCGGCTGGGGCATACAAGCAGTGAGGTTGTACGACCACATCGGGTTACACCCACCCAAGCAGTAGGCGCCGGTCCCACACACGCCAAACTGTGAGCAACACGGTTGATCTTCAGGACACTGGCTGGACTTGGAACACTTGACGGTATCAGCGGCGGCGACGTAGGAAGCCGCAGCAAATAACAAACTGATAATCAGAGACTTCATGATCACTAGCTACCAAACGCGGCATCCGCGATAGCTTTATAGGTTGACAAAATTTTTGCTCCGGCATACGGGGAGGCTTTGGTTACGAGCTGCATGTTGATATAAATATCGGCTGAATCGATTGGCTATTTATACACGACATGTAGGAGTGAAACATGAAGTGTTTCCTTCAAGTTAGGTTGATGGCAGGGGGGCTAACCCGCTTTGGTAACCTATTCTAAACCTACTAAATCAACCTTAATCCCATCTTTCGCCAATGTTTTGGTCGCGGGCTGGTACCCAGCCACTACCGCTGGTATTGCATGCATACATTAAAAGCACGACTAGACAAGATAATACTGGGGAGCGGGGACTTCGCTGGCGACTAACAATAGAAATCAAAACAAATAGCGATCTGGTAATTCGCCAACATGTCTCCATCGCGTACGTCATTTAACCTAAACCGGGTGCGTCCGGTATACACCGATGGAGCTAAATTACCGTTGGTTGAAAAATTGGTAGGTGTCGGCCTGGTACGTTGACGGTTGGTCGTAAATAAGAGACGGTTTAGACGATGACGACGACGGCGTCGGCTGTTTTTGCGGGGGTCTCGGCATTGGCGTCGCTCCCGTTGTACATTGCGCTAATCCAGGCGCAGGCTGGTATGATGACGATGCAGGAATCCCCTCAAGCGCGGACCCCCACTGTTGAAGTTTCGGGTAAAACAGCGCTCCCAGTTTGAGCCCTTGGTGGTACTGGCGCCACTTTGGGTAAAACTCGTGGATGCGCTGCCGTTGGCGATTCGCCACTTCGGCTTGGAACTGCGACGAGTGCTTGAGCTTGGCGATTTCTCGGTTCGCACACACTTGCTGCCACTGAGAGGTGAGGGTGGCTACAAGTTGTTTTTCCTGCTCCACCAACTCGTCGATCTCATTGGTAACGCCATCGAACTTTTTCAATTCTTCGGCAAAAATCACCAGTTTGATTTCTTTAATCAGTCTCATTTGCATGTTGAGCACCAAGATATCGGAAATGTCGTCCTCGTGGATTTGCTGCTTGAAATCGGCAATCACCTTGTGCTTGCTCGCTTTGACGGTATCGAGTTTTGCCAATGTCGCTTCCACTGGGGCCACCGCCTTTGTTACGGGATCGCCCGCACTAGCCAACGCCAGATCGTCAAGATCCAACAACAGCATCTCTTCTTCGATTGGCTTTTTTTGGGGGGCAAATAGTTGCGCCACCTGGCCCCGTCCGAGAATATCAAAGAGTTCCTGGTCGCTAACCAACCCGAATACCTGGGTGTCATTTGTAGAAGCCTGGTAGAAGGCCCGTTTCAATTTTGTGGCATCCTCGCTGGGAGGAAGCCGTTGAATGGTAGTGTAAATTTGTTTTCTCATTTGGTCAATTTGCGCCCGATTGGACTGATCTTCATGGTAGTGGGAAGCAATCTCAGAAGCCTTTCGCAATGTGTCTTCATCGATATCGCCACTGGAAGTCCCGGAAGTGGAATTGGCCAACTTTTTAAGCGCATACAATTCGGTAGGCAACCCGAGCAGAGATACCGCCAGGGCCACCTCTGATTCCAGTACGTCGACATGATCGAGTTCGTTCCGCAACAACTGGGACTTTTCCTCCGAGTAAAAACTGAGCAATTCGTGGGTTTCAACTGGTACGACATTGGCAAGAAAGTGGTGGTAATTATCGTCGCTGATTTTCGAAAGTCCGGGAAGCTTAGCAAAGGGGGTTGCTTCCACGGCTACCTTGGCCAGAGGAAGAGGGATCGTAGCTACCGGTGGGATCAAGTCATGATAAATCAAATCGTTATCCTTGGTCAAATCAGCTAACTTGATTTTCACCGCGTCTTGTTGATATTGGTAGTAGTCGAGCATATCGTAGGGGAGACTAATCTTCTGATCAGCGGCAGCTTTGGTTATGGCGCCCACGTCATCGTCTAGCAGCGATTGTGCCCTGGTAAGATAGGCAATGGCATCGCCGTATTTCTTCTGTGCTTCCAAATGAAGCCCCTGGTAGTACCAGGTTAACAGAAGGTACATTCCCCGCTTGAAATCAAGAATTGCCCGCCATCTAGGTTCCAACATGGACCCGACGTCGGTCATGTCTTCTGGAGGATCTAAAAAGTCTTCTGGGTCAATATCTTCAAACCCGTGGCCAGGTTGGGCTTCATTCAAACACACTTCGTACGACTCTGCCACCCCCAGGCACAATTTTGCCACCAACTGGTTCATTTTTTGTTGGGCATCTGTGGAAATGGCCTGCAATGCAAACAATTCCTGGGCCTCGGTTACCAACAATTTGTGAAGGAATTTCACCATTGCTAATGCTAAATCGGGCAGCGGTGCATGAAGAAAGTTTTCCCCAATAAACTCAAATACCCCTGCCCCTTGAGTGAGCGCCGCGATTGCATCTTTTAAATTGCCATTTGATAGCTTGATTGCGGCTTGCTTCAGAAGAAGCGACCCCAAATTATACAACACGTTGGCCTTTTCAAACGCAAGCAGTCCCTGGCTATTTGTAATGGAAGGATCAAACAGATCGGTCCAAGAAAATTCCACCCTATTTTTCGACGGGGTGTTGATGGCCAGGGCAAATGGCACTCTGAGATCAAGCAATTCAAGCTGGGAGTAGTACTTTATCATCATCAGGATTCCGGTAGCATCGGGGTGAGCACCTCGTATATCCTGACGGAGTTTACTGAATCCAGTAATGTCGTGGGCGTAGTCCTTGGCCAGGTGGCCGTAAACCAGAGTAAGGTAGTGGTTGAGTGGTTTATACCAATTGACCTCGTCTGTAGTTTTGTTTGGAATCTGGAGTAGGGACGTTTTCATGGTCGGTGGTGAGTATTTGGTGGCAGTGCGAGATTGTGTAGCTAGCCGGTGCGCCGGAGAGAATGATTGCTTTAAAGAGGTAGATGGTTATAACAGTGTTTGTGTTTTTATAATTAATGCTGTGGGTACTGGTTATTCATTTTGAAGTTTTATAGTAATGGTGGAGTAACAATTTCGTTGAAATTTGAAACGTTCGCGCACAGTAGTGAAAGCTGTTAGTGATTATATGGTGTTCATAAAATCTATTCTAATATTTAGAGAGTGCTTTGAGAAAGGTTTCCACGGTATGAGTTTGAGAATTAACAAACAATAGCAAATAATAGAGTAATTCGTTTTGAAACGTTATGAAACTACAATATATTGACTCTAACTTAGATCTGATAACGATACGCACGTGTGGTGTTGAAAATGCGTGGTTTTGTCCATACCAAGTGATTCATATTTTCGGTAAAATTTCATGTTAACGGTAATACAAACAGAACACATTATAATGATAATCTTGAAAGTGCCATCAACATAATCTCCGCACCAACCCAACCTGCACATCACCTGCTTATCTCATCATGACCATCCAGGAGGTGACCCAACTCACCAATGACCTATCACAGCTACTATTTCTTGGACATATCTACGTCACAAATCTTCCTAGCCAAATTGAGTTGAGTGCTCCCTATGTAAATGAGGAAACCTCAACAGAACGATGGGCCGACATTGAATGGCTACCTCAGCCTTACCATCCCCTCTTCCACAACTTGAAACAACTCCAACTACAGGCATACATTCTGTGTACTTTTCAAGTGATGGGATCTCTTGCCCGGATTTCCGTTTACACTCTTGCTGCTGACCATGAACGCATTTGGCCAGTGCTCAATTGGCGGAAGAAACCACTGACAGCACTGAGGCTACAATGGTACCGAATGCTCTACGGCATAAGTATAGGCCAGAATATATTCATTGTTGATTATGCTGATGCTGACGCTTCCTGGGATTGGGATCGAGCCCCCATCGAAAAATGGATTCCCGATCTTGTCCGAGACGGCGACTCCCTGCTTGATGCTAGGGTAAAACGGATATATTCCCTGGTGTCACCTCCAAATATTACATCTGCTAAGTCTAGTTGTCAGAGCATCCCAACTACAAGTGATTTGGTAGCCTCCGTACTTGATGGACGTATTCGGGGGATTAAATCAAAATTGTTTCGATACCAAAAAGAATCGGTGGCGGCGATGCTTCAGTATGAAAGGGAAGAGCCACGGTCAATCCCTGTACCCCATTATGTTCAATTTACCGGCGGTGCTTACTATGATCTCCTTACCGATCAGATATTCTACCACTTAGACCACATCCGATTACCTAGAGGAGGAATCCTTGCTGAGAATATGGGACTAGGAAAGACGTTAATTTGTTTAGCCGTAGTCTGTGCTACAAAGCACCAGCAAACTGTTCGCCCCCGTGAGGAGGAAATGGTGACGGGTGACCTTGATGAAGAAAAGGCCATTGGTGATGGAAAAGTCACCAACCTCACCCAGTTGTGTCTTGATCAAATCAAGAATAAATCGTTGCCGTGGAAATACTACGGCGACGATCTCCCTGTTCATATTAGAGACAAGCTTCATGACAATCCAGGCGGTTTCTCGATATCCCTATTAGGAAACTCCTACGATCAATATTCACAAATCCGCCTCCGTCAATCGTCACGGCTACCCGAAAATGACGTTAGGCGGAATCTTTGGCTCAGTTCGCTGACGCTTGTGGTGGTTCCCGATAACTTATTTCACCAATGGGGGAACGAAGTATTTAAACACACTGATGCTAGCTATCTCAAAAAGGTGTATATTCTGAACCACTACCGTAAGGATCTGGTGGATGCCGAAGCCAATGCTTGGTATACGAAAACCGTGCCTACAATACCCCAATTGTTGGCCCATGATTTGGTAATCATTACCTCATCTTACGTGCTGCGATTAGTAACGCAAAACAAAGGTGACATGCTCGGGTTGGAACAGATATACTGGAAGCGTTTGATTGTGGACGAAGGGCACTCGATGCACTCCAAGTCTCGAGTCAGCGATATCTGTTCCAACGTTTTCATGAGCGAACGAAAATGGGCTGTTTCAGGAACTCCGACACTGGGGTTGACCCAATTATACATGGATGAGGAAGAGGTAAAGCATCCGTTTGATCCTAAACTGGATTTGACGAAACTCGGTTCCATTATTGGCCAGTTTCTCCGCCTTGAACCATTTTTTAGTTCAGCACGACTATGGCACCAAACGGTGATTAAGCCACTCGAAACAGGGGCTCCGCTGGCGGAATTGGCCCTCACAGGACTTCTCGACCAGATTATGGTCCGGCATGGCGATGTGGAGATGGAGTTGCCGCCACTCCACCATAAAGTGATGTTTCTCCAACCACTGTATTTCAACCAGCTAGCACTAAACAACTTCACGGCGGTGTTGGCAGCAAACGCCGTGTCATCGGAACGGGAGGGAATTGACTACATGTTCCATCCAAATAACCGGGGCCAGTTACGACGCCTAGTCAATAACTTGCGCCGGGCTACCGTGTTTTGGACAGGGTTTCTGATTGAAGATTTGGAGGCATTAATCAAAGTGTGTACCAATTGCTTGGAACGGAATGATAGAGATGACTGGCTCTCCAAATACCTGGCTGAAGATACCAAGTTATTACAACGGTCTCGGGCACTGGCGGAAGTGGCATTGGCCAACCAACGGTGGAGGGTGTCGCTGGTGGCACACGAACTCTTGTACTATATCGACCACCACGACCTTCCCCTGTTGTTTGCCCGATCATTAGCCTTGGGAACCACAAATGGCGAATACGTGTTTGGAGCACCCCAGTTAGCTGTGGTCCAAGAAGTGGTGTATAAAAATCGGTTTGCCAGCGGGGGAAAGCTTCGAGAGAAAATGGCGGAGGCGGTGGAAAAGTTTAACAAGCAATATTCCAAAGAAGGCGTCAAACGGACAAAGAAATTTGCCAACGACGCCGAAACGGCGGAGCCACCGTCACCGAAGAAAAAACGCAAACCATCGTACGACACCCTTCCACCATCCAAGGATAAATTAAAACAGCAACGGGCCAAGCGGGCGAAACAGGCTAAAGAAAGGGTGGAAATGGCCAACCTCCGCTATCAAGAAAAACTTGGCCACGAAAAGGTGGAAGTGGCAGACGATGATATCACCACCACCACCACATTCGACCGACTACGACGGTGTCGCATTCTTGGTACGGCACTGGCCAAGCTAGGATACCTTGTTGGTCGGCTAGGTGAACACCAGGCCACCGGAATCAAGCTGATTATCTTTTTCGATTTCGAGGACCACGCCTATTATTTGGCGGAGTTGATGGATGTATTGGGGCTAAACTATATTCTATATGCTACATTCATTTCCCCTCATGATCGGGCGTCTAATCTAGACAAGTTTTGCGAATTCCGAGGCGGTACCGCCCTAATTATGGACTTGCGATTGGCGTCGCACGGGTTGACGATTATTGACGCCACCCGGGTTTATTTTATAAGTCCGGTGTGGCAGAGACTGGTGGAAGCACAAGCCATCAAGCGGGCGCATCGGATTGGCCAAACTCAGCCGGTGTTCGTGGAGACGTTGGTGTTGAGAGACACTCTAGAAGAGGAAATGTACCGCCACCGCCGCCTCGAAGACCATGAGGAAAAATATGTCATCGATAATTTCGCCATGCAACAGTACATCCAACGCCACAAGTTTCTCGAATTGGGAATTTCCGAATATGTGGAGTTTGATGCTGAGACCGTCACCGATAAACATGTCGATGCTGATGACAATGAAGGGGGTTTGCTCAGCCATGACAGCGAGGTTTCTTTCGATAACCTTCGCCAATGGAACATGTACTTGTTCCTGCAAGATAATCTAACCAAACTTAACGAGGCCAAAGCGAAAATCCGGGAAAAGGAGGAATCGCGCAAGCGCCGCCGGCCACAAGCTGAGCCTGAGCGGGTAAACTCACCTCGTATCCGTAAAAAGGTCAGGTTTTAACTGGCGTAGAATTCGCTCAAATTAAATAATGGCTGAATAAATGCCCCGTGGTTGGTAGCTGAGGCTAGCAAGCCGCTACCAACATCAACATCAATGACAATATCGTTCTCATTAAACAGTCTCAACGCTCGTCCCAGGCCGGTGTCAAATACCGTCCCCCCTTGCCCACCGCTAACCACCTCGGTGGTGGCGGGGGAAAAGCTCGCTCGGCATCCCCACTGGCTGGTGGGGGTGGTACCGGTATAACAAGTATCGTAAACCCTACAGGCGCCGTCAGCAACAATCTCGCGGGTATTGATGGTATGGACAATGCCGTCCATTTGGCGAGCCACCATCATGTTATTGATTGCACGGAGCGAGGTGATTGCCAGAGACGAAATATCCGTGCATTCCCAGACGGGGGTGTCAATCGACCTCACGTCGTACACGCGGACGATGCCCTCCACTCCAGCGGTGTACACGTGATTGTCAAAGGACGTAACCGTTATAAGAGGATACTCGCCAGTGACAGTGGCAACTTCCTGTGACTGGTGAAGATCCCACAACTTTAAATCGCCATTATCGCCCACCGACACCACCGTGCTCGATTCGGTCACGGTGACGTCATTGACTGTTTCGCCATGAGTCCATTTGCGTAAACGAGTTCCGTGGTGTAAATCCCAATAACCCACCGTGCCATCGGAACTCGAAGATACCAATTGATCATCTTTCCATACTACACTGGTTACGGCACCCCGGTGCCCTCGAAGCACTCCATAATTGACGTCAACTTCATCTGGCTTAGGGACTTGCCACAAATTAATTAGACGGTCCACCCCACCAGTAGCAAGCCGCTCGTACGACAGGTCAAAACGGCACAGTGTGACGGCACCGGCATGACCGTCGAGCTTATATTCGGTTCCAATGGCATTGGCAGCCACTTCAACACTCATAACAAATAGGTCGCGGTGAAGGAAAAGTGAGAAGTAGAGAAACTATCATAGCTGAGATAAGGGGTGCCCATTTCGGATTGTGTATTGGTATGGCCTTGCCGTTGATTATCTTTATTATTTTGTGGCCAAGTGTTATTAGAAAAAATAGGGTGTTACTGGTAGGGGTCGGGAGTACAAAAGCAACGTACAGATGCACGTCCAATCAATCGAGAAGGAAATAGTGGTAGGGATCAAGCAATCAGAAAATTAATTGCTACCGGTGGTGATAAACAAAAAGATATGGTCCCTAGCGGGATCGAACCGCTGATCTTGGCGTTATTAGCACCACGCCTTAACCAACTGGGCCAAGGGACCTTGTTAACGACGCAATGTTTGTGAATTATCTTGCCGCGGCCATCAGTTCTTTTCCAACCTTCCCTATAATTAAGGTTTCGTAAATCACATTTCTTTGGTAATGGTCATTTTGAATAGCACCAAACCTTACTATGCAGACTAAAGCATTTAGCTATCAACTATACTATACACAATACGTACGGCCGCCTATCTCAATTCGCCAGACAGGGGAACGCCGATCCCGGGGGTGAATCATCTCGTATTTTGCGTTCATTCACGTATTAATTAATCATAACTGGTGCCAGCACTAGCTATGCAAAAACGTATGCACTGAAAATGGTTTAACCGAAGACTGTGAATCCCCATCCTCTTCGGGATTGAAAAAGCAATAGTTCTCCAATAACTCTTTGTACAGCTTGGGGTCCGAATGCAGATGATTTAAAAGCTGGTGCGGTGATGGGGTTTGTGGTTTTTGCAGCGACTGCAACTCATTGTTACCCACTGCCAACTCCAGCACCAACTCTGCATCCAATGTTGGCAGGGGGCTACTGTCGCTATGCTGGTACATCAGGTAAAGCGGTTCGTCCACATAGTGTTCGGGGCCGCTGGTGACAGCTTCCGCCAGCAGCTTTTTCAATTGGGAAATGTGGGGATGCAGGGCCCGACGCTTCAAGTAGCTCAGAGAGTATCTTGGGGCGGTGGTATGTTTCCCCGTAAGCGATGCAGATCCCGGGTTTACTTGGCGCACCTTGTTAAGAATGAGGCGGTAATTCTTCAGGTTATTGTTATCCCAATATTCACCATCAGCAGTACAATACTTGAGGCAAAACTCGTAGGCCCGCGGCCCCGGCTTATCCGCCCCACTTGAAATGTGAAACGAATTATACAACAGCTCTAAAGGAATATCAAAAATAAACCGGTCATAATTATTGCGTCCCAAAATATCGGGAGGCTCGCTATACTTCGCTGGAAGTTCGATAATCGTAAGCCAGTTATCCAACGAGTACCGCACCGTCACCGATTTCTGAAAAGCCAAGTTGCGCACTGCCACATGGCCAATAAGCAGCATGCGGTCGATCGAGATGAAAACACGTTCCAAGAATACCGGGCACTTGTCCTCAAACCGCTTGGTGTACGACAACGAGGGAAAGTTGACCAACTCAATCAGCCAATTGGAAGCGGTGGGAAACTTAGTATCGCCCTGGCGGTTGTTTAGCGATAACCCAACAATATCGTCAATTGACCCCTCTTCGTCACTGGAGGAGATCTCCGGCGAGTTGGGGTTAGATATCGCCAGCGGCCGGTCTCGCTGTTTAAAATATTTTACATCGGTGTCAACACCAAAGTGCACCAGCTTATATGTGGGGGTGGACGGCATCAGCTTCACCCGCCGGTGATGCACATCGGCCCTAATCACCAGTTTCACCACCTCACCCAGCTTTTTCCGAACCAAGCGTGGCATTAGCTCGTCTGTATCCCCCAGATGGGTACTCAGCAGCGGCAGCACTTGGGGGGAGAGCCCTCCGTCACTATAGCGGTTAGCTAGGGAATTGTGGCGGGTAGTGGCTTTGTCCAACTCAGACAGTGCCCGCAGGGGCTTATGAAGAAACGCCAACAGAAGGTGACTCTTTTCCATTGGCATAATCTTGCCTCGACTCCACAACCTGTCAACCTGGGCCTGCGCGGGTATATCAATTATCTGCTTGCTTGCTCAGTATGGCGCGCTTAGGGGGCCCTGGCTTTAGGTTATGGGCGTGAATTTTGAATAAAGGGGGCTTTTCTGTTGTCCCCGGGGAAATTACGCGTGCCGACACTACCAGGGGTAGACTTTCTTATATAGAGCAATCGATATTCTGTACCGCCATTACTAACGTGCATGTTATCGCCTGCAGTACTGTTTCCTCCTGCAGCGATCACTGCCAATTAGTCAATCCGGAGTTGCACCCTTACCCCGTGTCAAGCTAAAAAAAAATTGTCAGGTAGGATAGGTGTTGTCAACCCCAGGCCATGTTTTGCATACCGGAAATTTGCGGTGAAAATTGGGTCGACAAGTCACGGTTACGGCAACGGCGGGTGCAGGCAAATTACCTTTGCCCTATCGGACGTCATTCGGCCATGAGTCCATCCCCCACGTTTGCGTGCCTCTACAGGAGGGACTGTGCTTATAATCACCTGACGGCGCCATTGCCGGTGCCATCACCTGTTCCCTTTTAGTAATCGTGCAGGCGATGCTAGCTGCATTGGCGATTGTTGACTATCTAGTTGACATGTGCATTGGTGATAATCATTAGATACAAGAAGTTTTCTAAACCGGTACCAACTCATAATTAGGGTTGTATACGTTGCCGAACGAGTAGCACACACCGCCCCCACCGATGATGTGAATGGTTTCGTTGACGGTTACCACCTGGTGGGCCATGAGCATCAGCCCCAGGAGTTGTTGTTGTGAAACCACCTTGGAATCTTCAACGTACACCACATCGGCGTCGAGCCCCACCGAGTTGGTGCCGCCAATTACCAATAATTGATTGTTTCTCCATGCCAACTGGGCGCCAATGCGGGCGAAGTGGGGGGAAGCTGCCACCTCCGTAACCGAGAATGTCGCCAAGTCAATGGTATCGAGGGTGTTTGCTGTGACCGGTGTCAACCCTGTCATCCCACCAACTACCGTTGCCGAGGTGCCGTTTTCGTTCACAATGAGCCCAGCACTGGAGCGCTTAAGTTTGCTATTGACAATCTCCGTTTCTCCAGTGGTGGCATTGTAGGTGGCAATACCATGACTGGACACAATAAGGATGGTGGTGGCGCTGATAGCTACCGCCAGGTGGCGACTGACGGTGAACGGTAACGATGGTAATTGACGCCATGTTCCAGTGAATTCCCACACGTCGTCATAATCTACCGTGGGACGAGCCCGCCCCCCTATAAGAATGGCCCGTGACCCAAGCAGCACCAACACATGGTTCATACGGGGGGATGGCAGGGCGATGTCCAACTTTTGGCCGTCGTAGATTGTTGCATCGGTCCGTGATTGGCCAAGCCCACCATGGAGGAGAACCTTGTCGTCAACCACACAGCAAGCGGGGAACTTGAGATCGATCGATGGTTTTGCCACCCAGCTATTAGAAACCAGCGGTAGGGGCTGTGGCAACTGAGGAAGTGGTCCAAACAAAGACTTGTTCTGGTGACTGGCGTGTGTGACAAGGTAGTGATGGCAGAAGAGAATAAATTCTTCAAATTCGTCAAACGGCTCAACCAGGGCCACTTTTTCTTTGGTTCCATCGTCGATATAATCCCGCCAGATCTCAAACAAGTCCTTACTTTCAACCATTTCAAACCACTGGCCAAACCGTTCGTTTTGAAGCGGGCGAGTGTTATACTGTTCGATCAGTTGCAAGGGGTGGCGCAAATGGTCAAAATGGTGGATCATCTTTTTGGCAAAAACTGTTTCCTCTCCCAAAGGCATGATCTGTTCTAAAATCAAGAAATGGGCACCGGGAAGCTTTGCCAGAAGTGAAATCACGGTGTCGGCTTCTTCGGGCTTCATGTAAGCCAAGGAAACTTCTGCGATGAAAATTACAACTTCTTCAGCGACCCCACTCACTAGTTTAGCATAGTTTTCTGGGTGGTTCAAATCGCATCCCACCAACTCGTAGCGATGGTCTTTCAATACTTTTTCAATTTCTTCTGAAGCTTCCATCATGGCTTTCTTCCGGGCAATAAGGTCAGGATAGTCCACGTCATACACGGTGACATCAATGCCCACGCTAAACAATTGGAACGGTAACGGGTCGAACCCGCACCCAAGATTAACCACCGCCACCAGTTTCCCCGGATTAGCAGCAATAATGTTGAGAACAGTGCGCTTGATCACTTCCATTCTGATCCAGTATCCTCGGTTAATCGCCGGACTTCTTCGTTTGGCTTTGGGGACAAAGTATTTGAACCATTCCCCAAGCTCAGGTTCAACCACGGGAGTATATAATTGTTCCACCAGCCGTTTCAGCACAATCAGCGAGTTGTTGGTCCCTTGCACTTGGAGATCATGGTAGGTGTTTTTCCGTAGCTGTTTTTTCCGCTGGGCCTGCCGTTGGGCCTCTCTTTGGGCATCGCGAGACATGAGATGGAACAATGATGAGTGAGATGGTGGTGCTAGATATGGTGGTAGCAATATTATGGGGGAGATAAACGGTGATTTTCTAGGTAGAGAAAATTAAATTCTTTCACTGGCCTTCTACTTTTTTACTTGTATCTGACAAGAAATCCTTAATTATCTGACTAGTGGTGATAAAGTAGGTTCTTACTTTATCTAGGTGTATTGAGTATCACTATGAATAGAGGAGAATGTGAAGTACCTATAACTACCTCAACCTTAGCTATACCATTATTGCCGTGTTCTTTTTCGTTGGTCATTAATCATCACTGTTCGTCATCTCCCTTCGATTGCTCATCAACTTGGTACTCTTTCCACAACTTGTGAAGCACTTCATCCCCTTCCTCTTCCCGATGATGTTGCATTTGAACCAAGTACTTGGCGGCAGCAATGGTGCCCCGGAAGTTAACTTCATCGCCCCCCACCTTGATCCACAATTTCCCATTCATCCCCACAGCAATTTCAAACTTACACTTTTGCGCCAACCGCTCCAATACTTGCAGATTGGCTTTAAAGAGAAGTTGACGGCAGTAAGCCAAGTTTGCGATATCCACCACCATCCCCTGTTCATCAAGGGGACCAAACCCGCCGTCCTTGCCAGCAGCATCAACACACTCGATTTCAACGTCAATTTCTGGAACTGCCTGGGAAACCCGAGCATAAACGCACTGGCCATTTTTCAATTGAGGGCGGTTCTTTTTAGTGGCATTGGGAAACGCCATGAAGTTTAGGAGAACTGGCTGGCAAAAGTCTTGAATTTGAACTTTAAAACTCTCCCCAATCGACCCAACAACAACCCCAACCACCATGTCGTTGGTGTGCGGTTCGTAATGCTTACTTGCCAGGTCAACGTAAGCCACGGTACCACGCAGTTTTACCGTAGTATGGAGGTAGCCAGCCACGGTAGGAATGGCCTGGTTATTACATTCATACACACCCGGCCCAAGCACCTGGGGAGCGTCAGAAAGGGTATCACCAGGAACAATCATGAGATGAGCGCGGTGATGATAGTTGAGACTGATTTGAGTTTGCAAAAAAGAGTAAAATTAGAGAGGGCAAAAAAGGGTGGTTTAGTATGAGATAAAAGGATAAAAGGGTTTCTGGAATGACGGTGAAATTACCCAAATACCGTGCGAATGTTGCTAATGTTTCCGAGGATGCTATGGTGAATATTATTCCATTCTTCACTTTGATGGTCAATGTGTACTATTCACAAGTCTGTGTAACGCTTAGCCTGTTGTTTAAGTTTAAAGCAGTATCATTCTTGGCTTTTTCTAAATAATATGGGGCCATAACCGATGTGCTATGACCAATGAAAGATCAACTATCAGACAAAGCATTAGAGGGGTTTGCTGTTTAGCTGGAACAAATAAACCATTAAATACTTAAAGATCACTGTTGTCTTGTTTTGTTTATTCTATTCTCGTGTCGGCTATTAACCTACTTTTGGTTAAATTTCAAACTCAGTGTAAGTAATTTCAATGTGGAGGTTTTAGAGTTAGGTTTAAAGACTTACCTTGTATTATTGTCATCTCTTTATTTTAAAACAGTTGATTTAAACCTTTGAAAGACAATTGCCTATTTTGCATGGTAGATTTTCCATTCTGTGGACTCAAAAACCGGACTGTTTTGGTGAAATTGAATAGTTTTTGAACAAAAATAAGCCATTTTTAATGTATTGTGGTTAAATTTATAAATAATTCCAACATTATAGCAGTTTTACCCCAAGTGTTTCTAGTCTTGTCTAAGCTTTCCTAGTTCGAAGTGCCACGATATTCAGTGCTTCTATCACCAATTGATTTCTTCTTACTTATAAAATGACTGATAATACGTTAAGGTACCTTTACTCGGGTAACTATTCCTTGTGTTGTTTGGCTGCCATAACCTAATCTTCCCAGACTGATCCGTCCCTCGGAAATGCAAAACATACATCTTCATAAATTTGACGGAAACGAGTTTTCAAAAAATTAAAATTAATTAAAACATCACTAAACTCCCTGTATTTGGACCGATTTTTCAAACCAACTTTAAATCTTTCAAATAACCCACAGTTTACTTGTTTCCATCCGGAAGTGGCACTTCCGGTTAAACGCGAACCTGGCGCGCGTTTTTCAACCTCCACGTATCAATCTTTCACCACCCACTTCACCATGAAGATGCTCACCAAATTCGAGAGCAAGACCCTGAGGGCCAAAGGGGTGGCTTTCCACCCCAAGCGTCCCTGGGTCCTTGTGTCGTTACACTCGCTGACTATTCAATTGTGGGACTACCGCATGGGAACTCTCATTGATCGTTTTGACGACCACACCGGGCCCGTGCGTTGTGTCGACTTCCACCCTACCCAGCCCTTGTTCGTTTCGGGTGGTGACGACTACACCGTCAAGGTGTGGTCGCTCAACACCAGGAAGTGTATCTTCACCTTGAACGCCCATTTGGATTACGTGCGGACGGTATTTTTCCACAAAACCCTCCCGTGGATCATTTCGTGTTCCGATGATTTGACGATCAAGATCTGGAACTGGCAAAACCGGCAAGAAATTGCCTGTTTGACTGGCCACAATCACTACGTGATGCTGGCGCAATTCCACCCCACGGAAGACTTGATTGTTTCCGCTTCTTTGGATCAAACTGTGCGGGTGTGGGACATTTCCGGGCTTCGTAAAAAGCACTCTGCCCCTGGCGGGGGTATGGGGCCTGGAGGGCCTGGACCCCGGTCGTTTGAAGACCAATTGCACCGGCTGCAGTTGCCCCAACAGGACATCTTTGGCAATGCCAACGCCGTGGTCAAGTACGTGTTGGAAGGCCACGACAAGGGTGTCAACTGGGCGGCGTTCCATCCCACTCTCCCTTTGATTGTCCTGGCCGCTGACGATCGGTTGGTCAAGTTGTGGCGGATGCTGGACACTAAGGCGTGGGAAGTGGACACCTGTCGTGGCCACACCGGGAATGTGTTGTGTCTGATTTTCCATCCCACCCAGGACCTTATCTTGTCGGTTTCGGACGACAAGACGGTGCGGGTGTGGGACTTGAACAAGCGCACTCCCATCAAGCAATTTCGCCGGGAAAACGACCGGTTCTGGTTAATTGCCAACCACCCGCTGATCAACTTGTTTGCTGCTTGCCACGACTCGGGGGTTATGATCTTCAAGCTCGAACGGGAACGGCCTGCTCATGCCATGTTCCAAAATAAGTTGATTTACGTCAACGGCGAAAAGCAAGTGCAGTCGTATGACTTTGCTCGCAATGAGGCGTCGTTGCCGATGTTGTCGCTCAAGAAGATCGGCAAGACATGGTCGTTCATGAGAACGTTGTCCTACAACCCCAGTGATAACCTGATCCTTGTCACCCATGGGGAAGGCGACCAGGGCCAATACGCGCTTATCTCGTTGCCAAAGAACGTTACCGGGGCCATTGACCCCACCGACATCCGTCAAGGCGAAGGGAACTACGCGTGGTTTATTACCAGAAACCGGTTTGCCGTGTACGTCAAGCTGACAAACACTTTGCAAGTCAAGGACATGACCAACAATGTCACCAAGCTGGTGCCGTTGGACTCGTCCGTCAAGGAAGTGTTGTACGGGGGTGCGGGCCGTGTGTTGTTGGTGAAGCTGAATGCGGTCATTTTGTACGACGTCCAACAAAGAAAGGAATTGGCGGAAGCGTCGGTCAACAACGTTAAGTATGCGGTGTGGTCCAACGATGGCGTACACTTGGCACTCTTGTCCAAGCACACCATTTCCATTGTCGACGCCCAGCTTAACTTGGTGACGCTGATGCACGAAACCATTCGCATCAAGCTGGCGGCTTGGGATGAAGGCACGGGGGTGTTGTTGTACTCTACTCTCAACCACATCAAGTACACTCTTTTGAACGGGGACAATGGAATCATCAAGACGTTGGAAAACACCGTTTACATCACCAACGTTTCCGGCAACAAGGTGTACTGCTTGAACAGAAAGGGGGATGTTGAAGTGCAGCAAATTGATCCCACCGAATACCGGTTTAAGCGGCTGTTGGTCAACAAGCAATATGGCGAAGTGTTGCGGATCATCACCAATTCCAACTTGGTGGGGCAAAACATTATTGGCTACTTACAGAAGAAGGGGCACCCGGAAGTGGCCCTCCAGTTTGTCCAGGACCCGGAAACCCGGTTCGACCTTGCCCTCGAGTGTCTGAACTTGGCCGTTGCTCTTGAAGAAGCCAAGAAGTTGGACTCGAAGACCGGTGGCAATTCTGCTGCTGTCTGGGAACGTCTTGGCGAAGAAGCATTGAACCAAGGAAACTTGGAAGTGGTGGAGCTTGTGTACCAACAATTGCACAAGTTTGACAAGTTATCGTACCTCTACCTGCTTAGTGGTGACAAGGAACGGTTGGGCAAGATGGCGGTGATTGCCGAACACCAAGGGGACTACCTGTCGCTCATTCAAAACACCTTGTACCTGGGGGACATCAAGAAGCGGTGCCAAGTGTTCATTGAGCTGGGGATGTACCCGTTAGCGTACACGTTGGCCCAATCGCATGGGTTGTCTGACTTGGCTCAGCAAATCCTTGTTGAAGCGGGTGTGGATGCCCTGGAGGTACAATTGCCTGAAGTGGATGCTCCCAGACCATTGCCGCAACCAGTGGCCGCGCCCATTACTAACTGGCCATTGAAGGAACAAGAGCTCACCTACTTTGAGCTGGCGTTGTTGACTGGCCACGCCGATGATGTGGTGCCTACTGACACCATTTCCACTGCTGGTGGTGCTACGGCGGCGGCAGCTACCGTGGTTGCTGCTTCAGCTGCTGTGGCCTCTGCTGCTTCTCCCATTGTTGATGACGATCAATTTGAAGAAGACGGGTGGGATATGGACGATGATCTTGGCGACGACGACGATTTCCTCGCCGAGGCGCTGGTGGAACCAGGTGTACCTGCGGTGGCTGCTGCTGGCACCAGTGGTGCTAACGAAATCTCGCACTGGCTTCGCAACGCTAAGACCGCTGCCACTTATGTTGCTGCGGGGGCGTTTGATCAAGCGGCCCTGGTTCTCAACAAACAATTGGGGGTGGCCCTGTTTGAGCCTTTGAGACCCCGTTTCCTTGAGGTTTATTCGGCTCTGAAGCTCTACTTGCCTGGTGTCGATGACTTGCCTCCTATCCCCACTTATATTCGTGCTGACAATGACGAAGACGACCCCAATAAGTTTTTGCCGTATTGTCCAGGCTACGACAACTTGGACGCGATGTTGCAAGATGCTTTCCGCCATTTCCGGGAAAATTCATTGGAATTGGCAATTGCTCAGTTCCGGAAAATCATCTACACCATCACCGTGTTGACTGTAGATGACCAAGAAAAAGAAACCAGATGTAACGACATGTTGGCGTTGTGTCGGGAATATATCCTTGGGTTGCTGATTGAAGTGGAACGGAGATCGTTGGCTCCAGACCAAGTACAACGCAACTTGGAATTGGCCGCGTACTTTACCCGAGTGCAATTGCAAGATGCCCACAAGCTCAATGCTTTCCAAGTGGCGATGTCGCAGTCGTTCAAGTTCCGGAACTTTGCCTCGGCTCAATACTTTGCTGAACAAGTGATTGCCATTGGCTCGTCGCTTCCTGGTCGGGAAAGATTGGTGCAAAAGGCGGAACAGGTGGCGCAACGGTCAGTGCAAATGGGGGCTAGAGATGAGGTGGAAATTGACTTTAACCCCGACGCTGAGTTTGACATTTGCTGTGCCACTTTTACTCCCATTTACCAAGGCCAACCGGTGGTTACTGAAGCGTTGGTGGGGGCGGTGTACAATCCAGAATTCAAGGGTTCCATTTGTAAGGTGACGGAAATCACCAAGATTGGTGTTCCGGCGCTGGGATTAAGAATCAGAGGGTAATGAAAAGCATGTAATAAATAAGTGAAGTATCAAAAGTAATGAAATCGGGTAGTAAGGTAGTGGTGATCGTTTATGTAATCGGTTACATAATCGAGGCGATCGATCATTGACTCCTCGCATTGCAAATGTTCAGAATATTTACATTTTATCATGGCATCTCTAATAGAGAAAATTATCCGCCAGCGCATCACTGAAGGGGTATTTTATAAACAATACTTATATGGTACCAATGAAGCCACCATCCTTCCAATCATGACTGCCCACATTGATTATGTGGGAGGCACCGATTCACAAGGAAAGCCATCGCCGTTTCTCTGCTGTATCTACCGCCTTTTAGAGATTGAACCGTCGGAGGAGATACTTTTACAGGTCTACCTCGACCAATTGGGATCAAAAGAGTTTAAATACCTTACGACGGCGATATTGGTGTATATCCGTCTTGTGATGCCCCCCGTGCGAGTGTACCAACTATTGGAACCTTACTACGTTGACTATAGAAAATTACGCCTTCGGCTTCGCCTGCCTGAATTTGATCCCGTTTCCAAACTTCCCATTCACTATAAATTGACCCATATGGACGAGGTGGTAGATGAATTGCTAACAAACGAGCGGGTTTTCAATATCTTTCTTCCCCGGATGGTGCCGAGGTCGGCATTGTTAGAAAAGGGGTTGTTGGGCCCTCGCAAGTTTGCCATCGGAGCTAATGAGCACGACGGAGGCGACAGTTCCGACTTTGCCAGTGATTCTGAATGATGGTTATTATTTCTGATAGTGGATAATAAGACTATTTACTCGTTAGCAGCACACAGAACACATTCCTTGCCCAGGGTGAGCTGTACCACTGGGGTTTCGATATGGTGGCCAACTTTGGCGCCGATTTGATCCTTGATTATTTGCTTTAAATACTTTGCATCGGGAAACCCAGGATGCCAGTAGTCCTCCTCCATGTTTTCCCCGTATTTCTCAGCGAGTTCAAGCTTGTTGTATCGCCGCTTATAAATAGGCTTGGTGCCAGCATCAGTAGTGAGATAGATTGCGAAAACCCCGGGTTTATCGTACACGGGTTGTAATGTAACTGCACCAATGACACCATCAAATGTCTGTAGGAGTTCTTGAAGATACCACACTGCCCGGAATTGCCATTTACACTTGGCACAGTACTCAATAGTTACGGATGGAAGCATTATTAATGTGGGTGTGCGACTGGCTAACGAAACCACAGTGAGGGAGGGTAGGTTGTGTGAGAATGAGAGTTATCCCACACAGTCATCTTCGACTAGAATAAACATTTGTAAAAGATTAGCTTGCCATTCCTATACAATTGCTACCAACTTGTAGTTGCGTAAGTTACAACTTCAACCATGGCGCTGGAGATATGAAACGGAAAAGAGGGGTACATGTATGGCAAAGGTGGGGTTGTATCATTCGCGTACAAATCCTTAAGATCGGTTATCTCCGTAGACCCCCACCTATTATCTGTCACGCATTTTTATCTAAAGCTTTGTTTGTTTGGTCATCTGAGATAAGATTACTCCACTCACAATCTAATAATCCACGCTAACGATAAACTCTTGTGACGTTTATGATTGCTTTCAGTGATAACAAATAGATTGATAGGAACAATAACCAGAGGCGGGGTAACCATAAAAGTTGTGATAATAGGCGATTTTCTCCTTGGGCCAATGGAGTCGTTGTAGATGTGGGGTATGGCGGGGAACAGTTTCATTGATAAAAGAAATCGATAACTGACAATCGTCACCCAATCAAAGTAGTAACTTACCCCTATCGAAGCGAAAATTCCTTGAAAAATTGACAGCACTGATTCCATGTCAGTACACTCCTCGTAATATCATACTATTAAAGCCACGAAGATTAGATTCCATAACAGTTATTAGTAGCTACACCAATATTGTTAATTTATCTTATTGTCAATCTAATGCTAATCGTTCCTATAAACAAAAACCAATCAATGGCCTATACAGACTAGTATTCAACAAGTCAGGTGCCCCTTAGTGTTCACCAATTCCCCTTGCCAGCTATAATACTTCAGCATATCCACATGATGCTTGCGACCATTGGCCTCATACATCAGACACCCATATATCAGAGCATAGGGGGGGGTGTACACATGTAACGAAACAGCAATCTCGTTTGTGGGATTCGAAATCTTGTGCAAACCGATATCATCGGAAATGTACCCGACAACGTCTCTGTTCAACATGGTGTGCTTTTTCGGCACCATTTCGGTTAATCCCTCAGGGATATCGTACAACAGTTCCATCAAAGACCCCTTGAGAATCTTCATGCAACAGTGGGCATCAGCATGGTCATGAATAGCACTCAGCTTGCCAGGGGACCACACCAATAACAACATGTTTGCATTGCCGTTGATATTAACCACCCCATTTCGACTGTAGTTGCGCAGAGGATCGTGTAATGCCAAGTGTTCCCATTCAAGCTCATTCAGCTCATATTCTTCCATGACAGCCTTGATAGCATCAATGTCAATATCTTCACTCAGCAACCCTTGGCCTTGAAGCAAGTTTCTTAACTTCAAGATAAGATGGTGAAGCTTGGAGTTCTTGGGCAAGTCAATTTGCAACAGGTCGACAGGAAAGACTTTGGGGGTGGGAGCGATAGCGCCAGCGCTACAACCACTAGTAAGAGGAGGAATACTCAGTTGAGGAATAACAAACATCTGGAAAATGTGGCTTCAAAAAAATCCTTTTGTAGTGTCGGTGGTTAGTCGGGGCACCCACCGTCTTTATATACCATTTTAAGGAAATGAGGGCGGCGGCTTTGTGTCCGCAGGCCCGCTTCAAAACGGCCTTTGATTGGCCAAACTATCGGTCACACCTTTCATGCATGTCGGGCTTCGCCTATTCTGGCAAAAAAAATTCGGAACACAATAGGCTTGGCATTGGTTGTTTAGAATTACGGAGAGGGGTAAACTAGTACCCTCATGGGGGCTATAGCCAGTTTTTTATCAACTCCATTCACCGAGTACTAACCAAGAGTTCCTGTTAATTGCTTCGGGAAGTCTGGAAAGTAGATATTACATATCGATGTTTTGTGAGTTCCGAAACTGACAGGAGGGGATGAACACGTAACAACAATACATGTATGAGCAAAATTTATACTTATTGTCACCACCACCTATCAGAAGCTGTATATAGCTCGTATATTTACCAGCACCAGAGAGCTACCTCGGCGTCTCTATTGTTAACCTACTCTAACAATTTTTCCTTTCTCTCTGGACACCTGCCACCCGGATTTATACCCCCAGGGCTGGGCCTGTTATAGTTCCCGAGGACGCTGTCGCTTTGCGCCCTAAGGATTTATCACAAGCGGTTGTTTTATTGTCACTGTATACAGCTTAATGCTGAAACAAGTACTTTCCGCTCCGCCACGTCCGCTCATCGTCCGTTCCAAAATAGGAAGGTGTGAATATACCCCCGACACTACATTAACACACCATGGTGTGCTCGAACTGTGGCGGG
The DNA here is from genome assembly GCA_030563345.1 of Diutina scorzettiae. Lineage (NCBI taxonomy): Eukaryota > Fungi > Ascomycota > Pichiomycetes > Serinales > Debaryomycetaceae > Diutina > Diutina scorzettiae. Next base: position 301,472 of record JAKUCB010000007.1, read on the forward strand.
AACTCAAAACCATTAGCGAGATATTTATATTACTCGGCTTTTCCAATGTTTTTCGGGATCATCTCCTGTTTCATTATTCCATCATGTAACCCCTCCAAGTTCTCCCACATTTTTTCCTGACGTTGCGGACATTGAAATGGCCTTTGAATGAGAAGATTATATATGCCACAGTGAGAACGATATTTAAACAACGTGGAAGTTTTAAAAGATGCTGATGACTAGTGACACCGATTATAAGTCACTGGTTAATACCACGCCCTACCCGCTGCCAGCGTCATCCCGATGGTGTCGGTTTAAGGAGGTTATCGATGACTATTTTATTACCGGGATGACCCCAGCATACTATGTTCTGGTAATGGGCTCCGGAATAACCCTGAATATTTTATACAATTTCCCTTGGCCAGCTCGATGGCTCCAAGTTTGTGGGATTATCATGTTTAGCATTGCCATAGGCATCTTTAGCTTTTTGCTGGTGTTTATGGTGGTATCGGTGATTAAGATACCAAAGAAGCATATTGATTACTTGTGTAATCCCAACGTGGCCCCGTTCATGGGGTGTTTGGCGATGGGGTATATGACTTTGGTCAATTTCATTTACTATTTAGCAAGGCATCATCGCCTCGCTCTGATTGGCATATTTGTGTTGTGGTGGATCTCGGTGGCAATGTGTTTATATACCTCCGGGGTGGTGTTCTATTTCACCTTTATTGGTAAACACAAATATGCACACACTCTTGAAACTAAAGATCTTCAAGCAACCATTTTGTTACCAATTGTCACGGTGACGGTAGTGGCATCACAAGGAAACATTTTCCTTCTTGATTTGCCTCGTTATAACCTTCAAGTGCTTACATTTGTGGTGACGTTCCTCTTGTGGGCGGTAGCTGTTGGTGTGGCATTCATGATTACCACCATCACCTTTCATCGTATGTTTCGCTTTAAGCTGCCAAGTTCAGATATGGTATTTACCCTGTTTTTACCAGTTGGGTTTTTGGGTCAAGGGGGTTATGGGATTGCCCTTATGGGTTATAATATGCATAAACTTATTAGCGCCCTGACCAAAGACCAGTCCCAGCACTATTTGGCATTTATGGCGGATCTGGAACAGTTTGAAGTGGTCAAAGAGGTGGTGGCGGTGGTTTTTGTCATGGTGTTGTCATTGGTTGATATGTTTTTGATTGGTATGGGTTACTTTATGACGTGGATTGCCGTGTGCAATTGTGTTTCCAAACTGAAGCCGCTAGCTAAAAACCCAAATCCTTTGTATTCTCACCCGAAATTGGGATTGGTTAAGTTTACTAAGGCATTTTGGGCAATGACATTTCCTTTGGGTACAATGAGTTTGGCCCAGATGCAATTAGAAAAGAATTTCGGCAAGGGTCTCATGTTTTTCAAGGCAATGCTGTGTGTGTATTCGGTGTCGATGGTTATTATTGTGATTGGATGTCTCTCAGGGTGTGTTTATTATACTGTGAGAGCACTTACCTATGTGGTGACGGGGGATGACCGTTTAAAAGTAATGCATAGCCACCAGGTTACAACTGATAAAATGGTTTAGCATAGCCTTCGGGCAATATATTTTTATACAATAGAAAAACTGTAGGAGTTGATAGAGTTGATGCATAAAGAATGTAGATAGAATTTTTATGATAGAAAACAGAACCTTTGGGTGGAAAAAAATTGCTTTCAAAAAGGTAATTGTGGGGATTATCCCACTTGACTTCCCAGACAGGACTCGAACCTGCAATCTTCTGATTCGTAGTCAGACGCTTTGCCATTAAGCCACTAGGAACACCTTGAAAACAGTTGGAGTACGAAATTTAATACAAATATTTACACATGGGGTGAAAGTTTCCTGCTGGTTCAGTTGTCATTTAATCCAAATTAGGTAAATGAGTGTTTATTCCGAAAACCCCTTTCAAAACCAGCTATCTTCTTCTTATCTTTCACCTTTATCTTTATTTCCTATGATAAGTAATCACAACTTCAGGGATGGTGTGACGGGGCTGCCTTTGTGTTTCCCAGCAGTTAGCAAGCATGGCCATCACAAACAACATGAATCCAACCATAGTTACCCCTAATGTCAAATACATTTTCAGTAGTGTTCTAATTGCAAGATCGTCATTGATAATAATCATCTCCATAAATCAAGGATTACCCATTCGACCGGACTCTGATGGGTCGAAAATAACTGCCGTCATCAGCTAGGACATGCACTTTCTTTTACCCGAGACAAGGGGTCTTCGGAGCTGACCTTATTGACTCGGTTTTTTTGGGGTACGGGATCTTTGCCCGGGCGCATTTGATTTCTTGCCTTGCTTAGTTTGATGGTGAGTGACGAAACCTAAGAATGCTATAACTTAACTATGTATCTTGAGGTGCTTCATATGTAATTCAATGTTAGAACCTGGCACCTGACTTTGCGTTATGCTCTAGTGTCATGGTGTGTGAGGCGTTGGTGCCGTGCCCACAACAAACTAAAAATACAGCACTGGAAAGCGAGAAGTTCACCTAAGAATCAACCTATTTAATAACAATACAATTAACACTTCTTTTAAAGTTAATCCCCTCCCCTATTCATTGCTTCGTGGATTCCCGACATCCCATGTCGGGAGGTTCCGCGACTCGGGCTTGGATCCCCCTGACTCCGACAGAACTTTCCTATGTACGAGTCAACAAAGGAGGGGGAAACATTGGGCTTGTACTTCCGCTTTCCGCTGGAGCAAGCCGCAGAAGTCCGAAAATAGTATGCCACAAACGGCATTCGGTAAAAAACGGTTATGTCAACTATATAAAATCAGCCTACCCCCGAGCTTGTCGGGGTCATAGATTCAACTCTGATATGTCGAGCTTGCAAATTCAACAAAATGCTTTGCCCGCTCCCCACATTGAAACACTGTTATGTGAGGCCACTAACAAGTTGCCCATGAAACCTCCTTGCCGGATCTTGTTAAAGAATGACCTCGAGCAACCACTGGGACTGTTTAAGTTGAGAGGAATTGGCCATTTGATCCACAAGCGCATTGAAGAAGCCAATGCCCGGAACTGCCATAAGGACATCCAAGTGTTTGCCCTGCTGGGAGGTAACGCTGGGTTGGCCGCAGCATACGCTGCCCATTTTTACGGGAAGAAATGCACGGTTGTGCTACCTGTGATTGCTAAGGAAGTTGTCAAAGAACAATTGAAAAAGTACAACGCAGAAATGATCTTGTTTGGTAATAATATTTTTGAAGCCGATCAGCACTTGAAGAATATTTTGGCACTGATTGACAGTGAAAAGATTTCTCCAATTTACTGCCACCCCTTCGACAATCCCTTGATTTGGGAAGGTCATGCTCTGTTGGTGGATGAGTTGGTTCAACTGCAATTGTCCCCGGAAGAAGTTCCACGCCTTAAGGGTGTTGTGTGTTCTTGTGGTGGTGGTGGTTTGTACAATGGTATTTACAAGGGGCTCCACCGTAACCTGGTGAATGCTGACATTCTTTTAATTGAAACGGCGCAGGCGCCGACTCTTTACGAAACGGTGCAAGCTGACCAATTGGTTACACTTAAGACTGTCAACTCGATGGCTACATCGTTGGCGTGCCTGTACACGACCCAAACCTCGCTTGATAATTTCAAGAATACTGAACATGTCAAGACGGGATTGGAAGTGATTGATGACTTAGATGCCTTGAAAGGGTGTGTTGATTATTACGACAAAATTGGTAAGATTGTCGAACCCGCATGTGGGGCGCTGACCTCTGTGGTGTTTAGTCGGATGGACTTGTTGTACAAGCACTTTGGCCACTTGCAACCGAACGACATTGTGGTTATTGTCGTTTGTGGAGGTTCTTGTTCGACAGAAGAGGATATGGGTCAATATCGGTCGATGTTGGCGAGAGCCGAAAACAAGTTATAGAGCTTTCACATACATTCAAATACTGGGAAATAGTGTCTAATACAATTAAAGTTTAATAAAAATGCAACTTCATTCATGCGCAGAATTCCTATTGCAGTATACCAATATTACTCAATCAGACATGTATAAACTTTTACAAAAAAATGGGACAAACTACAAAGTCCATCTTGACTGCTCTAAAAAAACCACCCCATACCAGACAGTAGATACTTGTTATAAGAGTATACAAGCTTAATAATCACAGCCGACGCTAGTCGCTTACTTAGAAACCCCAATGTAAGAAATAGAAGTAGATCAACCAAATCTGATAAATTGTAGGCACTAGTAATAGAAATAGATGTAAGTTGTCACCATAAACATCAGTTGAGACAATCAGAACAGCATCACTACAATATTCCGCTAAGCACATGGCGATATCATCTCTCCATGTCTGGCGTATTAATTTTCTAACTTAAATTCCCACTCTCATTTTTTGTTCCTGTGCTCGTGGGTCGCCTCTGCTCCCCGTCGCTCACCGTTTGTCGTTTCGCGATGCTCATCGCAACTGTGAACCTCAACTATCATGGCCAAAGTCTCGAAAGCCACGAAAAAGTTCCAAAACAAGCACCTTAAACACACGCTTGATCATCGGAAGAAGGTCCAAGCTCATAACAAAAAGGTTGGATCCCGTAAGAAGAAGACTGATGAGCCTGAAGAGAAGGTGGCCACTGCTGCCAAGGAAGTGTTTGAAGACATGAGTGTCGACCAATTCTTTGATGGGGGGTTTGAAGTGCCCAAGGAAAAGAAAAAGTCTAACAAGAAGGAGGAGTTGGAGCTGGAGCTGGAAGAGGAAGAAGTAGTGGAAAAGGAAAAGGATGTTGAAATGGAAGAAGAATCGTCAGATGAAGAAGATGAAGAACAAATGCAACAGGACATGGATGCTCTTAAAGAGAAGGACCCCGAATTTTATAACTACTTGAAGGAAAACGACAAAGACCTTTTGGACTTTGAATCGGGTAACCCCTTGGACATGGTGAGCGATGACGATGAGGAAGATGACGAAGAAGAACAAGGTGAAGAAAAGGCAGCGAAAGAAGAAGAAGAAGTACTGATGAAGAAAAGAGAACTCACCAAGGAATTGGTTTCTGACTGGCAACAAAAGCTTAAGGATGCTCCCAACACCCAACTTCTCCGTACCGTTGTCAACGCTTTCAAGCTGGCTGTCCACGTGAATGATGACGCATTTGAATCCAAATACCACGTCAACGACCCTGACGCCTTTACCCAGCTTATTTACGTCACCCTCAAAGACTTACCCAAGGCTGTCCAGACCCTTGCTCCCTACAAGAAGGGCCCCCAAGGATCGCGGGTGGTGCCCCAAAAGAATAAGAACGTTGGTAAGATTACTATTGTGCTCGATTCGTTGGCTCTTTCCCTCGCCGTACTTTTGAAGGATATCACCAACACTGACACTGCTGCACTTGCGATGTCGTCTCTTAATGAAATTTGGCCGTTCTACCTTCCCAACAAGCGGTTGACGAAGAAGTTGGTGAAGGAAGTTGTTGAATTGTGGCTGACGTCTACTGATACCGAAACCCAAATTGCTGCGTTTGCTCTCTTGAACAATGTCTCCAGAGAGTTTAGTCTGTCGGTGTTGGAAGTGGTTTTGAGACAAACTTACTCTGCGTTGGTTCAAATGAGTCGGAAGGTGTCGTCGTGGTCGTTGCCGTTGATCAACTTCTGTAAGAACTCGGCTGCCGAGCTCTATGGCATTGACGAAACCGTTGGCTACCAAGTTGGGTTTGAATACGTGAGACAAGCTGCTATTCACCTTAGAAACTCCATCACCCAAACTTCCAATGCTAAGGAGGGTTACAAGATTGTTTACAACTGGCAATACTGCAATTCGCTTGACTTCTGGTCGCGGGTGGTGTCGCTCCACACAGATGAGTCTTCGCCTCTCCGCCAGTTGATTTACCCTCTTGTCCAGGTGACCCTCGGTACCATCCGGCTTATCCCCACCGCCCAGTTTTTCCCTCTTCGATTCTACCTCATCCGGGCGTTGCTCAGAATTTCCCAAGCTACTGGGATTTACATTCCAATTTTCCCGTTGCTTGCGGAGGTCTTGCAAACTACCTTGTTTACCAAGCCCCCCAAGGGGTCCAAGTTGGCTGCCGTTGATTTCGACACCAACATTAAGGTAAACCAAGCATACTTGGGCACCCGGGTCTACTTTGACGGGGTTTCGGAACAATTCATTGAGCTCAGTGCCGAGTTCTTTGCCTTGTACGCCAAACTGGTGGCCCTCCCCGAATTGGTGACCCCCGCCGTATTGCTGTTGAGAAGATTTGTCAAGAAACTGAAGAATGGTAAGTTCAACAAGCAAGTGAGTCAGTTGGTTGAAAAATTGAATGCCAACGCCCAGTTGGTGACTTCGGAAAGACTGGGGATTGAATACGGTCCTTCCAACAAGCAAGAGGTGGCTGCGTTCATGAGCAACACTCCCTGGGAAAAGACGCCTCTTGGTGGTTACCTCTCGGTGCTTAGAAAGGTCAAGGAAGACAAGATGCGGATCTTGCGGGAAGCTATGGAACAGGAAAAAGCCGACGACCAAGAAGAACAAGAAGATGTTGACATGGGCGACGAACTGGAAGAGGATGATGAATAGTGATGATAATAGAATATGGTACATTTCATAAATCGTAAACATCTGGAGCGTTAAATAAATACAAACGAACGATGATACCTAGAACCAGAGATATCATCAAAGAGTTGAAGAAAACCTTTGAACGAAAACCGAAGAGCGCCGTTACCCATGAGAAAATACTTAAAGGAAAAGATTGAAGAACGGCGTGAGGAACTGCAGCAAGAAGGGGATGATTTGGCTATCATCCAACAGAGCCAGGGCATCGAGACCCGAGGGGAATATGTCACCGATAGCCGACGGAACGCCAGTGAATTGGGTATGGAAGGTGGTGGCAAATTCAGTGTGCCATTCGCCAGAGGGGAAAGCCACGGGGGCCACCGATACCGGGTCAGCAGCAGCAGGCTGTTGTTCTTGTTGGGGTTGCACAGCTTGCACAGGGGCCTCGGTTGACAGGGGCACCTCGCCAGCAAAGGTAATAGTGGAGGTAGGGTTGCCCTTTACATCAACACCATTGGAATCATCAACAACAGGGTTAGGGTTGACGGGAGCACCACCTTGTGATTGGGCTTCGTCGAGCTCGTTGCCAATAAACAGCGCTGCAACATCGGGAGTGATGGCTTGATTGGCAGCCGTGGCCACGGTGGCGGCAATAGCAGTAATAATAGCAGTGTACTTCATATCGATTTGCGCAAAATTACGGAAACGCAGTGTATTTAAACACTATCACATCGATGCTCGAAGTTCATGTTTTACTGCAGAATTTATGCAAGGTACCTAGATTTTTCGGTGAATTTGCCGAATGTTACCATGCAGCTTCCAGAATGGGAAGCGCCTCAATCTTGAATCGCGTTCAATACGGATATAATATATCCAAATGATAATATACAATGTTCTATTAGGTGATCACAGCATGTGTGGGCGATGATTTTGCATAAACACTGAGTCTTGGCCTGAAAATCCTCGCCACACCATGCTGCCCCTGCATTACAATAGCAAGCGACTATCTTTAATGGAAGTGATGTCTAGACCCACATAGTGGGTGATAGTTCGACATAGTTTAACTTTTACTATTTAGTTGCCGGGGAACGCGTCTCCCGGTGTACAGTGGCATTCGCAAAATAAGGTTGCGAGGTGGTAAATAGTGAACAGTATCCAACCATGTGGCGCGCATGTTTTTTTTAAGTGTACTTACAGGATGATGTTTTTGAGGATGTCTTGCTGAACCGTTGCATTGAACGATTTTGATGGCGGGGTTATTCAATGTTTCGAATTACTGTGACTTAGCAAAAGGAAGGGATAAATGCCAAGGCTAAAGTTGATATTTGTTGGCGTTAGACTACGCGGTTGGTGAACCCAATTACCGCTTTGTTTCACAATTTATCATTGTTAGATGTTATGATTTCTAAAGAGAGTAGTCGGGAAAGTTATCGCTCTTCCACCGGGTGATTTCAAGTAAGTGGCGCATGGTGGGCCGTCCATGGGGGCAATTCCACGGTTTATCCAACGACGCCAAATTTTTCACCACCTCTTCCATTTTGGCTGGGGTTAGACTCGCACCAATCATAATAGACAGCCGGCATGCCTTCATGGCCAATTGCCGCCGTACTTTCAGCGGCCTAACCGATTTTGTGTGCGGATTGTCTGCAATTAGCGAAAGTAGTTCGTAGAAGTCGTCCACAGTATATGACTGAGTAGACAGTTTCAGCAGAGGCATCAGCTTCAATCGGACGCGTTCCCCTGGAGCACGACTGGCATCAAAGTCGACAGTAAACCCATTCTTCTTAAATAAGTCGAGCTTTTCTTCGACCAATAGTTCGTCGATCACCGTCAATTGCACTGTTAGTGGCTGGACAAGTGTCTGGCCGGGGGCTCGGTATTGGCTCACGAGCAGTTCAAAATTAAACTTTTCGTCGCTAGCGTGCTGGTCAATAATAAACAAGTTATCATCAGGTGATCGGACGAGAATAAAACCAAGATTGAACTGGCCAATCAACTTCATCTTGAGAAAGTCCGATTTCGACACAATATACTGTGCGAGCATTTCCGAATCTTGGTCAGCAACATTATCCGCCGCGGGTTTTTTGGTGTCTGTTTCACTATGGGATCGGTGCCACGGTTGAGGAGAGAATGTCCATTCTTCGGTGGATACCTTTCTTTTGACGTCATGAAGCAGTTGCGCCCGGCCCCGCTTGGGCGCCGCGTCCCACCGAGTGTGGCTACCTATGCTAACCTCGATGTCCTGAGGTGTGGCGGGGTAAAAGTTGACCCCATAGTTATCTTGAGTAGGCTCAGTAGTGTCGCGGAATTGCGACAATTGAGTGGATGGCTGAGAATGATCGTATGTTTCCTCGTTGCCAGTTTCCTCGCTAGAATAACCTTTCAGCACTCTTGCTTCACTCTCAATGTACTCCATCACCTCTTTTTGACTATCACGGGATGGAATGCTCGTTTCACGGGTTTTCTTGCCTTTCGCTTGCAGCAGAAAACTTTCTTCCTCTTGTAACTCTCCCTTTTCCATTTCTTCATCATGTGATTCACACAGGTGATCTTCAATATTGGAATGTTCGTTTTCCAGTGAGACAGCTGGATCGACATCGAGGGTATTCGGGGAAAATAGCGGTGCTTCTTCCATCTCAGCAATGCGGGAAGATACGTGATCAGGATCTTCAATATCGTTGCTGCGGGAGTGATTATTACGATCTTCTTGATTTTGCGGGTCGGAATGGACAAGATCGGCTACGTTATCGCTTCCTTCGTCACATTCACAGGTCCCCTCCCTTGTATGTGTTTCCAAATCCAGATTTTCCAATAAACAGGTTGCGGTATTTACCTCCTGATCGTCATCGTCACCATTTTCGTCGACAAAGATACTCGACTCTTTCCCTAACTTTGTAATTTCGATTTCGGCTGGTAACACCACCTCCTCCACGCATAACTTCACAGGTTCCGATGTCGCTTTCTTTTGCCCATGGCTGTCCATCTCTTTTTCGAGTTTTCCCTTCCTTTCCACATTCTTTGCCGATGTTGGCTTTGTTTCCAAAGACATGGAAATATTAGCAAATTCACTTCTGGGAATGGTAATGCCTCCCTGGCCATCAAAAAAGTCCTTCATCCCCTCTCTGATCTCCTCTAATAGCTGTGGTTCCCTAATAATCATCACCTTGGTCTTGTCTGGTGCTAAATTTACATCCACCAACAGCGGAGGAATGATTAAATCTAACACTACCACCGGGTGTTGGGCATTATTAAATTGATGGTACACTTCATTAATCACTTTGATCAACTTTTTGTGCACCACTGGTCGATGGTTTATATAAAAAAATTGGCGGTCCGATGCCAGCCTTCCCCCGTAGCCAAATGAAAAATTAGATATATACCCGCAAATACGGATGCCATCACTGAGCTCAATTTCAACTTCAGATAATCCCTTGGCACCGTTCTTACCAAAAATCGCCAGCAACGCGGTAAGAATGGTCTGAGTAGGCCCCCCTCGGGCCAGAAGCACCGCCTGTTTTTTCCCTTGGTTGATGTGGGCAACGTTAAACTTGATATTCGGGTTAATAATCACATACTTGTTTAATAACGTGATTGCTTTTCGATACTCCCCTCCAGCCAGTTTTTTCAAGTGCTTAAGACGAACGGGTAGATTGTGAAAGAGACCAATGATTTGCACCGTGGTGCCCGACGGTTGGCGGGTTGATTTGGTAACATGATCAGTAATTGCGCCGTTTTTGTCGTAGGTCAACAAGTGCTGGGAATTGTCCACCACTGTTGTAACCTTTACCTGTTTCACCACCGTACAGAGCGAATGAAGTGCTTCCCCACGAAACCCTAGCGACGAGAGCGCCATCAAGTCAGCAAACAGGACGATTTTCGAGGTGAAGCCACGACGACACAAGTGGGCGAAATCGTCAACGTTGATGCCGTGTCCATTATCGGTAACGGTAATTTTTTCCATGCCATAATCTTCAATCACCACTTCGACCGAAGTGGCACCAGCATCAAGAGCGTTTTCGACCAATTCCTTGATCACCGCACGCACATCGGTGATTACCTGGCCTGAAGTTATTCTATTGATGTCGCCCGCATTGATCGATTGAATGGCCATCGTCGCGGTGGCTTATGCGCGATAGACTTCGTTGGTGGTCGTATTAAATAGCGATGAAAAGGGTGGTATAAGTGGAGAGGGAGGAATTGTAACGTAGCATGGTTTTTGTGTATTCTATATATATGCCCAGAAGTTACATTTCAACCAATGTCTCCCAAATCTTTATAGTTTCATCACCACCCTTCGCACAGTCATTCGTACAGACCGCTGATATCCCTATGAATCTATCATCCCTCCTATCAACCACTCAGGAATTTCTAACAATATGGCTTGAACAGATACTATACTACCATCAGATATACCCTCCCGAAACATTCGACAAAGTTAAGCTGTTTGAAATTGGCATCTATCGCAACCGCAATCCTAGTGTTCGGGAGTTCCTCGACAAACTCGCCGCCAACCTAGTGGATAATTTCCAATCACTTAAGAAAATCATCTGTGTTATTGAAACCCCCCTGGGAACTCTAATCACCAGCTACGTCGTCGAGGTTGCCAACGTAATCACGCCATTCCCCCAAGGACCCACCGCGATCGAAATCGATGGGTTCGGGTGGGGGGAAATTTACACCCAGCTCAACCTGGTTTTAACCACCCACATTACCCACCTCCGCGCAGTCTCCCCTATTCCATGTAAGTTTGCTATTGAAGTAGACCTGAGCCTGGGACTCGTCACCCGGGAGTGGACAAGAGTTAAACAATCTAGTCCATCCAATATCCTACCCACCGGCCAGGTGGCGCTAAAATTGTGGGAATTCGATGTATATCACCATAGTTAGCGTTGTCCTGCACAATATTACACTCCACATATCCACGCACTAGCGATAGCTATCATTAAAATGGCGGGGGCACAATATGTCATTCCCCCTTATCTTTTAAATACGTGTATGGGACTGAATCTCTTACACCAGCTTGCTGAAATTGAACTGACACTTGCCGCAACCAATTTGATTTCTCCGGATTCTCCATTTTATTTAAAGGAAAAGCCCAGTCTGGCGTCGTCGTTGGTGTTTCTGAATGACAAGTGGATCGACGAAATCGTCCGAGAAAAACTTTACCACAAGTTGGCCGCTTTAGGGGTGTTGGGCTCGTCGCCCCCCCTGCCAGATAATATCACCAGTGCATATCTCCGGGAAATGCTTGAAGGGGTGCGGGACAAGTTGGAGGGTGACGGGAACGATTCCGACGGGGAATTCAAAGATAGTCATCCCCACTTTAGTGAGTCACTTGTACCGCCACCGGTGGTGCCGCTGGCGCACGTTGGTGAGATTACTGGGTTTAAAGGTGCCGTTCCGCCAGAATACGCAAAGTATGTGAATATGTCTCTCAGCGAGCTTTTAAAGGTGACCAACTTTGATGACTCTCGGTTTCAGGTGCCTCTGAGTGTGGTGGAATCGTCGAAATTTCCCTACGCCCTTCCGTTTAGTTGGCAGCCGCTTATTTCCCCCAAAGGCCTAGAACTGCTTATTCGAGACTACCAGTTTGATATCCGGCATGACAACGGGTACTCAACCATTGAAATAGGCTTTCAGGGGTCCCCAGAAACTCGAAATGTTGCCGAACTGAGTGCCATCTCCAATTATTATAATTTTGTGGCCGACAAGGACATCAATCCAAGCGTGGGCATTTTCTACTACGAAGTGGAAGTCCAGCAGCAAGCCACGGTGGCCACCAACTTTAAGCCGGTGTTGATGATGAACGATCCTCTGATTCTGCTGAATCAATGCTTACGCATGTGTCTTGGGTTTTCCCGGCGCCAGTTTCTGCTTGATGGGCTGCTGAAAGTGTCAGAACGGGTGGATTTGAATCAGGTCCGCCAAACCATGCTATCCAGTGACCGTTCGCGGGAAGCGGGAAGCCAGGCAGAAGTGCTAGAACTGCTTTTATTGCAACGGCCTGGGGAAATGCGGGGGTCGTTTGCGGTGAACTTTCAGGATCTGGTGTTTTACAACTCAATCAAATGCTCTGACGCCAACCAGCGACAGGCAATGCTGATTAATCGGCGGCGGGGGGCCCAGGCGCTGGAAGTGGATCAGGGCCGAATCGACTTGGGGGTGCCCTTCCAGACGAAATTGGATGTGACCAAGTCTCTGTCGAAACAACAATCGTTCACCACCGATGTTGTGGGCTGCGGCATTAATTTTATTAACAAGTCCATCTTCTTTACCGTCAACGGCGTCATGGCCCGTATCATCACCAACGACGAGCTTGCCAGTTCTACGTTGGTGTTAGACAACTTGTTTGCCCCATTACGTAAGCTGGATCCCTCTTACATCAACCTGGTACTACCTATCATTGGCTTTGAACTCGCTGACAATGCCAAGAGTACTTTGGATAGAGACCAGGCGCTACTGGCAGTGTCCACATGCAAAATCCGGACCAATTTCGGGTTTAACGAGTTCAAGTTTAACATCAATAATTACGTGAAGAACTTTAAAACCGATAACGAGAAATTCCTTGACCAGCTTGAGCGGGAGCAAGAAGAGGCATCGCCATTCACCTCAGTGAGATCGTTGAGGGGGAGAGAGCTCCCAGTGGATCCCACATCCCCTGAAGGTCTCCATGAGTTGATTAAGGGCTACCTTGTCCATGAGGGCTACATCGACACCTTCAAGGCGTTTTCCACCGATTTGGAATTGTTGAATCAAAAGTTGGGTGATGTACCGCTAGCGGGCCTTCCAATGGACCTGATGCTTACAGCCACCCATTCCAGTAACCGTAAGCTAATCAAACAATACTTGGATAGCCAGCAGTTTGATCACGTGCTTACATTTTTGCAATTGAACTATCCCACCGAAATAGCGACTCTGGCTGGCCAGGAGATTTTGTTTCAAGTAAAGTTCCTCAAGTTAGCTTGGCTCATGTCTGAGTTATTGCAAGTCAAGTTTGCTGGGGAAAACCCTTCTGGTTTCCATGAGAAAACGTTTGCCTACTGTTCCGAGCTTCGCCGTGATCATATTAAATCTCCCGAAAAGATGGCCATTGTTGAAGAGGTGGCGCTGCTTTTTTTAGTGTCCAGTCCTGACACGTTAAAGCTTCACCAAGCAGGAGCCGGCGCCATTGCCGAGTTGGAGCTCAAGGTAAAGGAGACGTCTGCGGGGATAAATTGGCTTATTTTACAGTCTGCTGGGTTTGACGAGGCGCTGGATCTTCAAAAGATGTTTGAAACGGTCAGTGATAACATCACCCGTCTCTCGTTGGAATATGATGATGACAAGTTTATGTTGGTCAACTTTGAAAGAGACCATATGGACTTGTAACTTCATGTCCACGAAACGGCATGCTACTGCACAGTTATTTAATTTTTTTCCATGATACTACATAATCCGTAATTTTCCTAAAAAATCTATATTAATAATAATAAATCCGTAAACCCAGTCTCGTTAACCTCGAACCTGAGAAAGTACGGCAGCCAACTTGGTCAACATTTCGGTGTTTTCCTGCTCTGTGCCAATCAGAATCCGCAAGGCCCCAGTACAGTTAAGCTCCTTACCTCTAAATCTTACCACTACTGCATTGTCCACCGCTAACCGGTTGTAAACTTCGTGGGCAACTTCGTTGCTGGGATTACCTTGCTTATCCAACAATTCATACAACACAAAGTTCGAATCCAACCCACCAAGCCGCTTACCGATGCCTGGGGTTGATTCGAGCACTCTGCACACCTTCGTACGTTGGTTAGCGATCAGTTCGACGTACTTCTTCATGGTGGCAATCCCTTCGGCCAGGGTGGCCCGGAGTGCCACCAGAGCAGTCAACAGGGAAATATTATAGGGATATTTCATTGCATTGAGCAACCTGGAAAGACCCTTGTCGGCATATGTAATCCCCAACCGAATCCCGGCCAACCCAAACGCTTTGGATAAAGTTTGCATTACAACCACGTTGGGGATTTTGTTCACCAACGTACAACACAGTTTAGTGGGATCACAGAAATCAATGTATGCTTCGTCAACTACCAAAATCACCGGCTTGTTACTCAACCTTTGTGCCAATTCAATCACTTGGTTAACATCAACTAACTTAGCCACCGGGTTACCAGGGGAGGTGACATATATAAGCTTGACCGATTGGTTATTGACAGCTTCGACAATGGCATCGATGTCAAGGTCAAACGACGGGAATTGCAAGGGAACCTTGACAAGCTCGACATCGTTAATATTAGCACAAATTCCATACATACCGTAGGTAGGAGGACACACCAACATCTTGTCCACACCAGGGCGGCAAACACATCTAATAAGTAAATCAATCAGCTCATCCGAACCGACACCGAGACACAAGTTTTCGGGGACAAGGTCCGGCTGGCCATTAGAGTTTGGGAACTGGTTACGGTAGTCACAAATTTGTTGCTTCAAGTCAATTTGGTGAGGGTCGGGATATCTATTAAGTTCAAGGTTGGCTTCTTCCTTATTGACATTGGGAAGGGCAGGACCGTGGGTATTTTCATTGGCATCCAAAAGAATCCCTTCCTTAAAGTCATCACGGGCACATCTGTAAGGTTCAAGCTTGAGGATATTGGGCCTAACGATCTGTTCTAGTTGCATCGAGAATATGTCGTTTGGAAATGAGTTGGTTGGATTGATTGCGGCTTGTATAGTGAACCCCAGGTAGTGAGTCATTGACTCGGGAAGCAAGATTTGACTCGGGATATAGTGGTGCATCAAACTAGGCTGGTGGAGAAAATAGAAACATGTATAGATATTAACGATCGTCGTTGATGGAAGTGTGGGAGGTGTGGTTTTTGATAAATATTTTCAAGGAGGGATTTAAATAATATAATAATTATAATTATTATTGTATAAAATTATTGGCTGTAATCTATGTGAACGTTTGATGTCACGAAAGATGGTTATTTATACGTAAGATTGTGTAAGACTACCCGTCATAAGTCGCTACATGTGTTTGCACACGTTTTGTTCTATTTTTCTCGGTTTGCTTCAAGGTAGAAAATGGAATCCAAATATTTGTAGCGTGTTTATAGTGGACGATGCAAACATAAGTGTACTAGTTGTAGTAGTTGATTTGTAAAACTCTTGAAGCCAAAGGGCTGCACCTTAAACAATGCTATAACTTGGTAGATAAACTAATATATTCAAAATGGTGCTATAACTCTCTTTTAAGCAACTACTAGTTCGGATGTTCAGTAGATCTGCACAAGCTGAAACCGCCTAAAACTGACGACATTTTCTCTTTAAACTAATAAAATATAAATAAATAGCTATACTATAGTGCCTAAAGCTACCGAATTTAAAACCTACTTTATGGACGGAGACTGTCATCGGTTGAAACTGTGATTATTGTTTGCATCCTAACAATTGCACCCTAACTACCCCCACCAACGTATTCAATTCACCACTACTCAAATGAATCATTCACATATCCAAGCATCATTATCTATTCAATTGTTCCACGTCTTCTCAAAAACTTCTGTCCATATGACTGATGTCTCATCTCGGTCTCACTCGCACACAACTATGTCCCTTCCCCAAATTGAATTCTCCCCCGAGGTTCTTTCCCGTATAGCGCCAGAAGTGTTTCTCCAACGTCATCTTGATCTTGGGTTACGTCCCAATCTCCGGAAATTCGATGAATTTGCAACCGTCGCTGTCACCACCGGTACCCTCACCTCCATCCCCGATCGCATTGTGGGTTCTCTGACAGTGAAAAGTGGAAGTACCACAGTCATTACTACCGTTTCACTTGCACTTGTTGAAATCGACGGGTCGGAACAAGATGAATACACCACTGTGTATCCTGTGGTTGACGTGATGAGAGGACGCCAGGGTGCACCCACCGATGAAGAGATGATTCTTTCCCAATCTTTACACGAAGCGATTTATCACTCAAGAGTATTGCTGAGGAAGGCGTTGCAAGTGGAAAACTTGGGTCTTTCTGTGGCCGATGAAGATGGCGTCCTTTCTATCTACTATCCTGATCTTAACCCGGAGGAGTACCTGTTGCTTAGTGCACACCCCAAGCGGTATAGTTACGTCTTGACCGCCAACATCAAGGTGTTTTCTAAACAAACATCGACGCTGTCGTTGTTTGATCTTTGTTATACTTCCATTTCCACAGCGTTGGCGGCAACGCAATTGCCCCGGGTATATGTTTCTGATAGCGCTAGTATTGCCAAGGTTGTGCGGCTGAGAATGACCACCAAGCGGGGAGTGGTATCTAATTCCAGCGGGCAGCTTAATTTAGACACCAATTCGCAATTGTACCACCAGTTGGAGGCGAATAACACCGGGACTGCATCTAATTATGGCGTGGTAAACCACAAAGAAAAACTTGTGATTCTTTCCGATTTGGCGGGCGAAGCTGAAGAGGCTACGGTGACGACTCGGGTCCTGGTGATTAGCGATGGTGACCGGTTGAAAAAAGTGACGGCTATTGCGGGCGACAGCAGCGCCGGCATACTGATGGATGTATTACAGCAAATTATTGAACTGGCCAAGCAACGGTGAATATAACATAACTCTTAATGATAATCACTCAATAAACTTAATCAATTAATAGGAGCACTGTCGTCCCTTTCGGGAAAACTTTCCCGCGAGAATCATGAGTTTCAACGTCTTTCACAAACGATAAAAGCGGTTAATAATACGACAGAAAAACAAGGGGATATCGACAAACTGCGAAGCTATCACTATATTTTATTTGATCAATTGATTACAATCAAAAAAATCGCCCAATTACATGAGAAACCACAAATCAATTGTCACAAAAGCCAACTAGACTGATTATGCTGACCGTGATCTACCTTCAAAGCACCCATTTAGAGGATGTTCAATTAAAACAAAAGCACTCAATTGTTGTTACTTACTGGGAATATTCTAACGGCACTAGTACCAAATCATCCAGCGATAGTGGTACAAAAATATCATATAAAAGTTACACTGAACCTATTATTCCAGCAAGTATTTAAGTAGACACCCAATTACTCCAACAGAACCATGAGATTTCTCCAAATTTTGGCTGCCACTGTAGCCGCCATCTCTCTCCGGCCGAATTCCCTTATTTCTCGTGATAATGACGCTTTGACTCAAGCTACGGTTGAGCTTGCCCTGCTGCAGCCACATAATGCTGAGGCAAAGCTGAAGGTGTCAGCGATTGGCAATGTGTTCAAGCCGATAACGGCAATCTTCGAAAAAGTCAAACTGGCCAAGTTTGAGAACTACAGATTACGTGTCAGAGATGGCTCGGAACTGCTTGGTTTAGACTCTGCGAAATATTATACTGGGTATATTGACGAAAATGTCCAGGACAAGCATTTCTTCTATTGGTATTTTGAGCTGCGGAATGATCCTGCAAACGATCCGTTGATTTTATGGCTTAATGGTGGTCCCGGATGTTCGTCGTCTTCAGGGGGTCTCTTTTTTGAATTGGGTCCATCGAAAATTGATGCAAACTTGCAGCCAGTGTATAACCTTTATTCCTGGAACAACAATGCTTCTGTGATATTCTTGGACCAACCAGTGGGTGCGGGCTACTCCTATTCAGGTAGCTCGTCAGTGAATCTGACAGCAGTAGCCTCGGAAGATGTGTATGCGTTTTTGGAATTATTTTTCAAAAAGTTCTCCCATTTGAGAAGGAATGACTTCCACATTGCTGGTGAGTCTTATGCTGGCCATTATATTCCCAATATTGCTGTTGACATTGTCAATCACTCCGATAGGCTGTTCAAACTCACGTCGATCCTTCTTGGGGATGCATTGGTCGACTTTCTTATTCAATACAAATACTACGCACCCATGGCTTGTGGAAAAGGAGGCGTCGAACAGTTTATTACAGATGATCAGTGTATTCAGATGGTGGCCGACTATCCTCATTGCGCAGCTTTGGTACAAAAGTGTTACAATGGAGAAAATGATCAGGACTGTGTTGATGCTAAGGTTTACTGCGATAAAACATTGTTTGACCTCCCCCTTCATGATACTGATGTGAATCCGTTTGATCTTCGGACGCAGTGCCATGACACGAATGGTAACTGCTACCATGGATTGGATTTCACAGCTGAATACTTGAATTTGAACTACGTTAAGGAATCAGTGGGTGCGAGAGTTGATTTCATCGACTGCAATTCTATTTTGTTTGATAATTTCAATCGTAGCGGGGATTTTGCCAAGCCATTCCAACAGTATGTTGCTCAATTGTTGAATAAGGGTATCCCGGTATTAGTCTATGCTGGTGATAAGGACTACACATGTAACTGGTTGGGTTGTCGTGCTTTTACTAAGGCTTTAAACTATTCCGAACACGAACAGTTTTCCAATGCGCCTACCAAGCCCTGGTTCACAAAGGATAACGTGCTAGCTGGTAATGTGACCAATTACAACCACTTTTCCTTTGTGCAAGTGTTCAATTCGGGGCACATGGTTCCTTATGATCAGCCTGAGGCTGCATTGGATTTGGTAAACCGGTGGACTCGAGGTGACTACGCCCTTGGTACTTAGATTCTAGCAGTTAAGAAAATGAACGCCAATGATTCATTCTTCAAAAGTAATGAACGATGTCTGGTTCCATAACTCTCTTGTAGGGACTAATTTATATCTTTCTAAATCATTGTAATCTCCAATGTTAATTTCTCTATGTTTGGGAACTGCTTCTAATTTTGAGGTGCTTCATTAATTAATCTGGTATACAATCGTCCCAAATAATTTGGAACCTTCTGTTTTGGTCTCTTGGTAAGTCCGACTGGTCCAAATACCAATCCCAAATGAAGTAAGCAAGGCGTTCTTGATTGCCCCTTACATGGTTAAAATCATTCCGCTTGGATTTTCTTACCCTGAAATATTGGTAAGACTTACCTGAGGCCAGAAATTATCTGATCTTGTACTTACCAGATAATGTCCTGGCCTCCATAAGAGGGGTGGAAAATATGAAGGTTACTACGTTATAGGTATTGTTGGGGAATTCCATACTAGGAATCCCATTTTGGCTGGAACCGACTAGGGAAGCCGACTATTACGAAGGTTAAAATGCAGATCGATTGCCCAGCGATTCCATGTTAGACTGAATCGGACCACATGTAAATCTGCGCGCTCCTACATAGACATAGAACGTGTCACTTAGCTTAATAGCTATTTTATTGATTGAATACAGAAGAATAGGAAGTTTATATTAAAACCTACCAAGAGAAATAAGAAAGAGACAAATACTCAATTATTGAATTGACATACCGAAAGATTATGAACAACCGAAAAGCTACAAATCTCGAACCTTGGTTCTATCATGCAGGAACAAATGGAGTCGAATGTTCCTCCAGATGGCACTGCTACTGCAATTGTCCCCGGCCCTGAACCGTCATCCCAACAGGTATTTATATAGGAATAACTAGATGTAGAAAAAAAGTCACATAAGTACACTTGTAGTCGGATACAGACAACAATCTTATCCCTTATCCCCTTACCCGAACTAGCGTTGGCTAGTATGGGAGAGACTAACAGACTAAATGTAATATGGCAAGGACTAAGGGGCTTTTAGTAATGAAAAATTAACATAAAAGATGACCTTCAATGGAATTGAAATCAAAAAAATCGCTCTACTTTAGATAATACAATTGGGAATTATTTTGGCGGAAATTTACCTCAATAATAGCTGTTAATGGAACAAAACTATTGTTTAAAAGTCACACAAAAATTGAGTCAGAAAAGAGTATATAAATAGATCCAATTACTCAAATGGCACAATGAAATTTCTTCCCTTGTTGGCTGCCAACGTGGCTGCCATTTCTCTCTGGCCGAATTCTCTCGTTTCTCGTGATAATGACGCTTTGTCTCAAGCTACGGCTGAACTTGCCCTGTTGCAGCCGCAAATTGCCAAGGCAAAGCTGAAGGTACCAACGGTTGATAATGCATTCAAACCCATTGCAGCAAACTTTGAAACCGTCCAACTGGCTAAGTTAGCTAATTACGGATTGAGAATCAAAGACGGCCCAGAACTGCTTGGTTTAGACACTGTCAATTACCACACTGGGTATCTTGATGAAACTGACCAGGATAAGCATTTCTTCTATTGGTATTTTGAACTGCGGAATGATCCTGCTAACGATCCGTTGATTTTATGGCTTAACGGAGGCCCTGGGTGCTCGTCATCTACGGGTCTCTTTTTTGAATTGGGTCCATCGAAAATTGATGCAAACTTGCAGCCAGTGTATAACCCTTATTCCTGGAACAACAATGCTTCTGTGATATTCTTGGACCAACCAGTGGGCGTGGGCTACTCATACTCAGGTAGCTCGACAGTGAGTCTGACAGCAGTAGCCTCGGAAGATGTGTATGCGTTTTTGGAATTATTTTTCGAAAAGTTCTCCCATTTGAGAAGGAATGACTTCCACATTGCTGGTGAGTCTTATGCTGGTCATTATATTCCCAATATTGCTGTTGACATTATCAAGCATCCCGACAGGCTGTTCAAGCTCAATTCGGTTCTTATTGGGAATGGTTTGACCGATTATCTTATTCAATACAAATACTATGGACCAATGGCATGTGGACAAGGCGGCTACAAACTGGTACTCACCGAACAACAGTGCAAAAAGATTGATGACGACTACCCCAAATGCGCAGCATTGATGCAGAAATGTTACGACGGGGGATCTGATGATGACTGTATTAATGCTGAAGTGTATTGTGATTCCCGTTTGTACGCTCCTTACGATAAAACTGGATTGAATCCTTATGATATTCGGATTCCATGCGATAAAACTAGTAGCGGTTGTTACAAAGAGCAGCAGTATTATATTGATTACTTGAATTTGGAATATGTCAAAGAAGCAGTGGGTGCGACGGTTGAGATTTTCAGTTCCTGTAATAATACTGTGTCCAATGACTTCTACTACACTGGCGATACTACTAAGCCATTCCAACAGTATATCGCTAAATTGTTGGACGATGGTATCCCGGTATTGATATATGCTGGTGATAAGGACTTCATTTGTAACTGGTTGGGTAATCAAGCTTACACTAAGGCTTTGAATTATTCTGAACACGAACAGTTCTCCAATGCACCCACCAAGTCCTGGTTCACGAAGGATAATGTTCTAGCCGGTAATGTGACCAATTACAACCATTTTTCCTTCGTTCAAGTCTTTGATGCTGGGCACATTGTTCCTTACGACCAGCCTCAAAGTGCTTTAGATATGGTAAACCGGTGGATCCATGGGGACTACACCCTTGGTAGTGACTGAGTCTACACCAATGGATAGTTAATCAAGTATGACTTTTTACCACAACTCGAATTTATATTGTTTTAAGCCATCGTGATACGATATTTCAAAGTTATTTTCCCTTTATTCATACTTTGTAATTCCAACATCGATAATTCATAGTGACACAACCACTTTGTTTATGCCATGAGATTCCAAAAACTACTGGACGTTAGATAATATTTGATACCTGACCAATACTACAAATCACAGCTTAGGCAAATATCTCAACTCATAAATTACCCATTACCTTGCACTTTACCCCCTTCTTCCCCTCTCCATCCTTCGTGCTCTCGCACTCGGTCGTCACGCCTGGCGCGCACTTTAATCTCTACGCTCGTTTGGGTTGAATATTATGAGTGTCGACGGGGTGGCACTAACTACGATCTTTGCCGGCCTCAAGCTGCCTCTGGAAGATGAGCGCAACCAGGCTGCCCAGGAATTGGGCAATTTTCTTACGGTATCGTCGTGGGATCTCTCCGAAGACCAGTTCCTTAAACACCTGAAAGACATTAACAAGTTCATTTTCGATCTCCTCCATCTGAAAGATACAACGGAAAAGCTAGGCGGCATTGCCGCCATCAATGCCCTTATTTCGTTTGACCTGGGCATGCAAGGGGAGACAGTGAAAATCCAGCGTATTCTTGGCTATCTCCTGACCCTCATCGTCCTGAGTGAGTCGGTGGTGATGCGCCAAGCCTGTCGGACCCTTGGTCGGTTGGCTAGCCCTGGTGGTGCCACTGCGTCCAATATTGTCGACTCCCAGGCGAAAAAGGCCATTGAATGGTTACAACTGGAGGGAAAGCTGGCCGACACAAAGCATCATGCCGCGTGTTTGATTATCACTGGCATGGCCGACAATGCCCCGGCGTTGTTGTTTACCTACATTCCTCAAATTCTTGATGTGTTGTGGGGCGCTCTCCGCGACTCAAAATTGATTATTAGGGAGGACGCCGCCCTGACCTTGGAACAGTGTTTAAAAATAATCAACGAAAGGCACCCTGCTGCACGCGTGGAGTGGGTGCATCGTTTAGTGGACCAGTCGTCGAAGATCCTCACCGATGGGGACTCCGCGGTTCACTACGCGCCCCCCCGCCCGGGCCACACCGAGGGTACGGGGTTGATGGTGTCGATGACCTCATCGCAGGAAGTCATCCACGGTGCCCTATTGGTGTACCGGGAAACTCTCCGCTACCCCCAGGACCCCTACATCCATAACCACCACGATTTGATCTATGACGTCATTGGTCTTTATAAACAACATAAACTGGTATTGGTGCGTCAGGAATTGACGAAAATCTACCCTCTCATCTGCCACGTTGACCCTACTCATTTTGCCGAGTTCCGTCTTCACCAGACGATCTCCTATTACCTTGCCCAATTGCGGAACAAGCGCACTACCCATAATGAAGCCGCCAATAGTGAAAAGGCGCTGATTTTCCAACTGATTGGTGTGATATCGGTAGAGGTAGGCAATCACATGGTGACATATCTTGATCCCATCCTTGATAACATCCGCGAAGGGTTAACGTTTGCCACTAATGCAAATGTCCAACTGATTTTAGCCCTGGCAGTCACCGACGGTGGTGCCAATGCCATTGACGACGCTCTGCTGCCGACACTTACCACTCTTCCGACGTCGCTGAAATTTAAGCTGGGGAGAAAGGATACCGAGCCTGCAATCTTTTTCTGTATTGGGAAATTGCTGATTGCTGTAGGGCCAGCGTTGACCAAGCACTTGCAGCGGGACATTTTGGATATGATCTTTACTAACTGCTCGTTGCTGGAAGCGTTGGACACGGTTTTGCATACCCTTACCACCAATATCCCCCTGTTGTCGCTGGTGATCAACCAGAAGCTTCTTAATCTATTGCTGTTGGTGTTGGCGGGGCGGGGATTCCAAGCTCCGGGGCTGCCGTTCGGTCCGTTGACGGTAAACCAGCATGTGGCCAAGGATTACCGGGTGTTTATGATTGCTCGAGACACTGGCCACCTGATTAATCACATTTTACTGGATGATCAGAGTTATACCCGTCGCGATAACAATATCTTGGTCCAGGCGCTTCGAATGCTTGCCAGCTTTACCTTTTCGGGTGTGCTTTTGTACGAGTTTGTCCAGAAAGTGGTGGTGGTGTATTTAGACCACTCGCTGGCCAAGGTACGACGCCAGGCTGCGGTGACCGCCAGCGAAATATTTGCCCGGGAACCGATTGTTAAACAACTGCTGGTGAATTCTATGACTGTGGTGCACGAGGTGTTGGAGCGCCTCCTTACCGTCGCCACCACCGACCCGGTCAGCCAGAATCGGATGGTTGGCATCAACTCGCTTGTTCGCCACCGCATGTTTGACCCTCATTTGAGTCAGTCGGGCCCTGTAGGCTTATTGTTCATTGCTGTCAATGACGAAGACTTTGACGTACAGCGGGTACTGGTGGAGTTGTTAGGAAGATTATCCCAATTGAATCCGGCTCTGATTGTGCCTAACCTTCGCAAGACTCTCATCCAAATGTTGACTAGGCTACAGTTTCTGACCACCAACAGAAAGAAGGAGGAAGCTGCTCGCTTGATGGCGGTGATGATTGCCAATTCCCACGATTTGTGCCGTCCCTACACCGAGCCCATTGTCCAGGAGCTCATCACAAAGGCACAGGACTTACTGGCACTGGTTGCAGCAGCTGCATTGGCGTGTATCGGCGAGTTGGCGGTGGTTGCCGGCGATGAGTTGACTCCTTATATTGACCAAGTGGTTCCTCTCATGATAGACACATTCTACGACCACCTGAGTACCAACAAGCGGGACGCGGCCCTCCGAGCCCTTGGCCAGGTGGCGCTGCTGACGGGCTACGTCATCACCCCCTTCCTCAAGTACCTGCAATTGCTCGGGTTGTTGGTGGGGATCCTTAAGCTGGAAGCACTGCAAGAAGCGAAACGCGAAACGGTGCGATTGTTGGGAATCCTTGGCGCGTTGGACCCGTATCGGTTGCGAGAACTGAGTCTGAGAAAGGCGGAGATGGACCAACAGCAGACACCCATTGATGTGAAGATGCTTATGAGGGGTACGCTGCCTCTGCTGGACGAGCTGTTTTATCCGCAAGTGCTGGTTGCGGCGCTTCTCAAGATTTTGGCTGACCAGCTGTTGTCGGTATACCACTATCAAGTGGCGGTGGCCATCATGTTTATCTTCCGTAACTTGGGGGTCAAGTGTGTTTCTTATTTGGACAGGGTGGTGCCCGGGTTTAGCCAGGCCATGTCCCAGTGCTCGCCGCTGATGCTTAAAGTGTACTTCCAGCACTTGACGGAAATGGTGCAAATTGTCAAGCTGCACATCCGGCCGTATCTCAAGGATGTTTTTGCGGTGATCAAGGAGAATTTTGGCGCCCATCTTTTGAATGGGCCGTTGGCACCAGCCCAGGTGACGATCATCTCGTTGATTGAGATGATTGCCCGGTCGCTTGAAGGGGAGTTTAAACAGTACTTGCCCCAGGTGTTGCCGACGTTGCTTGAGATTTTAAGTGAGGACAAGCTGGCGAAACGCGAGCCCCAGACCCACGTCTTGCGGTGTTTGGTGGTAATTGGCACTAACCTCGACGAATGTGTGCACATTGTGGTGCCTCTGGTGATGAAAATGGTGGAGGTTGGCCCCATTCTGGTGCGAAAGGCGGCTATTAATACCATTGGCCAGTTGCTGAGACAGGTGAGTCTCCAGGATATGGCGCTGCGGATCATCCATCCCATGCTTAGAGTTCTTGAACTGAATGATGACGAATTGCGGGCACCAGTGCTTAACTGTTTTCTGTGTCTTCTCCTTCAATTTGGTCTGAAATTCGCCGTATTTATTCCCACTATTCAGAAGGTCAAGTTGGAGCGGAAGATCCACGCTCCTAAATTTGACCAATTGGTCAACAAGCTTATCCTGGGCGACCCTTTACCGCCACACACTGACATTTACTCGGAGTTTGATCACCTACACCACCCTTCCGATACCTACGAGGGGCTGGCGGAACCGCTGAAAAAGCTTCCCGTCAAGCAAGACGTGTTGAGCCAGGCCTGGGATACCCTGAACCGCAAGCTGAAGGAAGACTGGCAGGAGTGGATGCGTGGGCTTGCGCTTGAGCTTCTCAAACAATCGCCTAGTCACGCCGTCCGCGCGTGTGTCCCCCTAGCACTGGATTATTACCCCCTTGCCAAGGAAATGTTCAATACCCTGTTTGCACTGTGTTGGAACGAATTGTACTCTCAACACCAGGAAGATTTGGTGCGGGCATTTTGTGTGGCGTTGCTGTCTCCCAACAACCCGCCAGAGATTCACCAGACGCTCTTGAACTTGGCCGAGTTTTTGGAACATGACGATCGCCTGTTGCCGATTGCCATTTCTACGTTGGGTCAGTATGCTCAGCGGTGCCACGCCTACGCCAAGGCATTGCACTATAAGGAATTGGAGTTTTATGAGGAGCCGTCCACCCCCACCATCGAACTGTTGATTGCCATAAACAATCAATTGCAGCAATCGGATGCCGCTGTGGGGATCTTGAAACACGCCCAGCTCCACCATGACCTCCAGTTGAAGGAGACATGGTACGAGAAGCTCCACCGGTGGGACGATGCGCTTGCGGCGTATCTGGCTCGGGAAAAGCTCGAGCCGAATAACATGGAGGTGGTGCTAGGAAAGATGCGGTGTTTGCACGCCCTCGGAGAGTGGGAGCAGTTGCTGGAGCTCGCACGAGCCAAGTGGGATACGCTGACGGATATCAAACGCAGCATTGCCCCGTTGGCTGCGGCGGCGTCGTGGGGGTTGGGCCAGTGGGACCGCATGGATACTTGTATTGAGGTGATGAAACCCGAGCTGCCCGATCGGGCGTTTTTCTTAGCCATCTTGATGCTTCATCGAAACCACTTTAGCGGGGCTGAGGAACAGATCCTCAAGGCGCGAGACTTGTTGGTGACAGAAATCACGGCGTTGGTGGCCGAACTGTACACCCGTGCCTACGGGGTGATGGTGAGAGTGCAAATGTTGGCAGAACTTGAAGAAATTATCACCTATAAGCAATTGCCCAATTCTGTTGAAGGTCACGATCGGCGGGCGGCGATGCGGCGTACCTGGAATACCAGGTTACTTGGGTGTCAGCGTAACGTTGACATCTGGCAACGAATGCTCAAAGTACGAGGGTTGGTGATCAAGCCCAAACAGGATATGGACATGAGCATCAAGTTTGCTAATTTGTGCCGCAAGCAGGGCCGTCTTAACTTGGCAGAAAAGCTGTTGAACATGTTGTTGGACACGGGCGGCAACGATAACGCTCTGAGGGCGCCGCCTCAGGTGGTGTATGCTCAGCTTAAGTACATGTGGGCCAAGGGCCAGCAGCGGGAGGCATTGCGGCACCTTGTAGACTTTACGACGCGTATGTCTCAAGATTTGGGTCTTAATCCCAACGATTTAATTACCCAGCCGTTGCCGCAACCAGGTGGGGGAATTCCTCTGAAGAAACACGTGGAGGAATACACCAAGCTCTTGGCACGGTGCTTTCTCAAGCAAGGGGAGTGGCAGATTGCCCTCAATCCCAGCTGGCGCACGGAAACCCTGGAGATCATTCTTGGGGCGTACTTATTGGCCACCCATTTCGACGACAAGTGGTACAAGGCGTGGCACAACTGGGCGTTGGCCAACTTTGAAGTGTTATCGTTATACTCAAAGGACGGCGCTAGTACGGGTAGCGACTGGGACCCAGCACAGGTGCCGGTGGAGGTGGTTCAACGGCACGTTGTCCCTTCCATCAAAGGGTTCTTCCACTCGATTTCCCTTCTGGGTGATAGCCTGCTGCCGTTACAAGATACCCTTAGATTATTGACTCTCTGGTTCAAGTACGGGGGACAAGTGGACGCCGCAGGGGCAATGACTGAAGGGTTCCTGATGGTGACAATTGATACTTGGCTTGAGGTGGTGCCACAACTCATTTCCCAGATTCACCAGCCCAACCCAGTGGTGCTGCGGCTGTTGTTTGGCTTGTTGCTGGACTTGGGCAAGGCCCATCCCCAGGCATTGGTGTACCCTTTGGCAGTGGCGGTGACTCTGGATCTGGCGCTGAGAAAACAAGCGGCAAAACTGATTATCGACAAGATGAAGATGCATTCGGCGACGTTGGTGGAACAGGCAGAATTGGTGGCGCATGAGCTTATCCGGGTGGCGGTGCTTTGGCACGAAATATGGCACGAAGGTTTGGAAGATGCGCTGAGACTCTTTTTCGGCGACCACAATCCCGATAAGATGTTTGAAGTGTTGGAACCATTGCACCAGATGATGGCGCGGGGTGCCGAGACCCTGCGTGAAGCAGCGTTTGCCCTGGTTTACGGACGGGAATTGAGTGATGCCTACGAATGGGTGCTTAATTTCCGCCGAACCAAGGATATCACCAACTTGAACCAAGCTTGGGAGATCTACTATAACGTATTCCGACGTATTGGCCGCCTGTTGCTGCTGCTTACACACTTGGAGTTGGAATACGTGTCGCCGAAATTGGAAGGCGCCCAGGACCTTGACTTGGCGGTACCCGGCACCTATGAGGCCGGCAAGCCTATCATTCGTATTAAGAAATTTGACCGACAGTTCCTGGTCATCTCGCTGAAGCAGCGGCCTAGAAAGCTACAGGTGGTGGGTTCGGACGGTGTCAAGTATGACTACGCGCTCAAGGGCCACGAAGATATTCGCCAGGATAACTTGGTGATGCAATTGTTTGGTTTGGTCAACACCTTGCTTGTGAACGATGCTGAGTGTTTCAAGCGACACTTGGACATTCAAAAGTACGCTGCCATTCCATTATCGCCTAAGGTGGGGTTGTTGGGGTGGGTGCCGAATTCAGACACCTTCCACGTTCTCATCAGAGAATACCGGGAACTGCGGAAAATCTTTTTGAATATCGAGCACCGGATCATGTTGCAAATGGCGCCTGATTACGAACGGCTCACCCTACTTCAAAAGGTGGAGGTATTCACGGGAGCGTTGGATAACACCCGGGGCCAGGACTTGTACAAGGTGTTGTGGCTTAAGCTGAAGCTGTCAGAGCTGTGGCTCGACCGCCGTACCACCTATACCCGGCTGTTGGCGGTGATGTCGATGGTGGGGTACATTCTTGGTCTTGGGGACAGGCATCCGTCAAACTTGATGTTGGACCGGTTCACGGGGATGGTGGTTCACATTGATTTTGGGGATTGTTTTGAAGCGGCCATTCTTCGGGAAAAATTCCCGGAAAAGGTCCCTTTCAGATTGACCCGCATGCTCAACTATGCTATGGAGGTGCTGGGGATTGAAGGGCTGTTCCGGATCACCTGTGAGTATGTGATGCGGGTGCTTCGCGATAATAAGGAGTCGTTGATGGCCATCTTGGAAGCGTTTGCCTATGACCCGTTGATCAATTGGGGATTTGATTTCCCCACCAAGGCGGTGGCAGAAGCAACCGGCATTCGCGTTCCCCAAGTAAATGTCAGTGAATTATTGCGTCGGGGACAAGTGGACGAAGCGGAGGCGGTGAGACTACAAAAACAAAATGATCATGAATTGAGGCAAGCGCGTGCCCAGTTGGTTTTGCAACGGATTTCCGATAAGCTTACCGGCAATGATATCAAGAGATTAAAGGAGTTGGATGTGCCCACCCAAGTGAACAAGTTGATTCAACAGGCGACGAGTGTTGAGAATTTGTGTCAGCATTATATTGGGTGGTGCTCGTTCTGGTAGTGTAGTATGATATAATAAGACATATAGAATTAGGTATAGTCATCATTTGATTCATCTCGAAAGTCATTAGTTGTCAGAATTTGTAACATGTTACTTGATATTGACCACGGTATGCCAATGGCCGCCGTATACAAATAGCCATCAACGGTGAGAAAAATTGTTTGGAATATTCAATGCCATCATAAGGTTGATACAGGTGCCGCTGTGATGTTTTCTCCTGTGATCTTTTCTAATCTGTCCTATCATCTCCTTTCACTTGTCGCATGCTTCGGAACTGGGAATTCAAGCTCGGCATCGGCATTGCCTTATATTATCTCCTCCACCATTTCCTTTTTGCTTCCCCTGAAAGCCATGACACAAACCTCTCCGCCCACCTCCGGATCATTCCCGAGCAGTTCCTCAATCAATGGGCCACTCTCCACAGCCATGTCCAAGATGAGAAATATGCCTACGTCCAATATGCCACCACCTACGGCCATATAAATCTAGCCATTCTTAATGGGATTGATTTAAGAAAGGTGGGCACCAAGGCTGACATTGTGGTTATTATTGATGAAAAGCTCCAAACTTTCGATCACGACCAATGGAACAAAGTGTACAATTTAGCGCAAACCCATGGTATTAAACTTAAACCCTACGATGTCATTACTTCAGACGTCACGGACGATGTGTGGCGGAACCTGTTTACTAAGCTATATGCGTTTGACATGACGGAATACTCGCGGGTGGTGTATTTCGATGGCGATCTGATGATTATGGATAGCAATATGGATGAGCTTTTCTCGATTCCGTCAGAGATTGAGTTTGCTCTGCCCCATGCCTACTGGCATAACCATGTGTTGGAGAATTACCACTTGAACGAGGGCATGGGTCATGTAAAGCCCCGGCCAAATGTTAACGTTCCCAAATTGGTAGATTACCAAAAGAGGATTGATGGTAAAACCCGGTTGTTGACTGGGGACGACTCCGACTGGCGGTTATTGCCTCTGTTGGAGTATGATGGTCAGAAATATGGCAACCGGCTTGATTTCTTTGCCACCCACATCATGGTGATCACCCCTAACCACCAACGATTCAAACAGATTATGCTGTATGTCAACACCCCGTGGTACTGGCGGTTTATTGGTAAGGGGAGCCTTGCTCACCGGCGAGATGAGTATGATATGGAGGTAGTCAACAAGTACTTGGACGACCAGTTAAAGAATGGAGATTCTTTCAAAATGGGGGTGCTTCCACATGATGTATATGGAGTGCTTTCAGGAGAATTTCTTGAGGATTACCATCGGCGGTTTGTGGTGCCTCCCCAGTACACTCCTTTCATTGAAAAGAACACCAACGAAGAATGGGATGCCAGTGAAGCTATGAGTAATATCAAGTTGGTGCACTTTTCTGACGCCCCCATCCCCAAGCCGTGGGAAGTCTACGACGACCAAATGCCCTACAACACCAAGCGGATTTTTTGTCTGTTTGATTACGATGAAAAGTTGTTCACTCAGGCGTTCCCGGTGTATAAACCGCGGGTGATAGACGATTGTGAAGCAGTTGAGGCGTGGGAATCGATCAGACTGAGATTTGATAAGAGAATGGCCAACTGGGTAGTTTAGAAAATATTACAATTATCCTATGTACACTCTATAATTAAACCTGTTCCCTTAATCTCTTATTCTGAAACTCACTGGCCTCGTCAAAACACCGCTTTCTTGAAATAGTCACTTCCTCATCATCCATCTCCACCCGACAATTTTGTTGCACAAACTGAAAGTATTGGTGTAACGCCGGAACCAGCACCCCTATCTGTTCTAGCTGAAGCAAAAGTTGTTTGTAAAGAGCACACAACCAGAAAAACAGGTATTCGTCGCCCCACTGGTACCAGAGGGCACCTAAAAATACCAAAAAGAGGTATTCGTCGGGATTGGTATAAGGGTGATTTCCGGTGTCTACTACTCTTAGCCCAAGTTTTCGGGCAATGTAGTTGAGCGATTCGGCGTTGATTACACTTTCTATAACTTCATTCCGGTGGGGGACATCTGGGGGAACCACTCGGTGAAAAAATGCCTGGAGCCGGCCCACTCCTAGATTCCCTAGGCTGGCCCTTCCTGTTTTGTGATTAACATCAGTGGAGTTTTCATAGATATATTGGTGGTAGATATCCTTGATAGGAGGAATATTTGTAGGCAACTGTGTTGGAAGGTATACCAGCGGTATTAGAGTCATCGGTGATGAAATGGATGCGAATGTGCGTGAGCATAACGGTTAGGAGGGGAAGAAATAGAGAGGGGAAGAAATAGAGAGGGTAAGGGAAAAAGTGAGTTAAATGGAACGGATTTGGTTATGTGATTGTGTTGGTTATCAGTTGAAAATATTTATCCAGGGCTCATACAACTGAAGCGAGTAAGCTGGTTATTGTAGGGTATTTATCGTGGATTATTTAAAATAGTTATGCAAACCACAATAGTGATAACAAATGCTCGCTAGTTACTGTGCGATAATAACTATGGGAGTTGAAACTAACGAAACATGTCATGCTATCACACAATTTAACTGCATGCGACTCAATCACTGGTACCACCGGGGAATACTTCCTATAATGATATTTACATGGGTGTGTAATCTAATTCTTAGTTTTGCTGCTGTGATTAGTCTTAGTTTTTAGCTTTGCTATTTTGATTTCAAAAAGATTTGTTGCTGCTGTGATTTCCTCTAGTCGTTAGTTTCGCTCCTGTGAATTTCCCTAGTTTTTAGATTAGCTGTTGTGATTTTCTCTAGTTTTGCTGCTGTGATTTTCACTAATTTTAGTTTCATTACCGTGATATTCGCTGATTCCCTATTATGATGTCTACTTCAGTTTCACTAGTGCTTTTCTATTTGCGACTTGGTACCAGCGGGAATAGTTCCTATACAGATATTTACATGGGTGCGCACTACTGGACTCGATTATAGAAAACTAGGTACCGTACCTGTAAACCATACTATAACTGAACGGACCCCAAACATAAAAACAAAAATCTATTATTCACAATTATGCAAAAGTCTTATTTATCACCTAAAATATTCCCCTTACGATTCTAATCGTGATCGACGTAATCACAAACTCCTAATCTGCTCATTCTCGCACCCGCCACGCATTCCCCACATGGACAACGACGAATTGACAGCATCCCATTGGGATGATGTGTTAGCACCTGGCCAATCGGGGTTCAACACCTACCAGGATATATTAGGAAACGACCCGTGGAAAGATCCGCCCAAACAACGAGCGTATGGCGATCCTGGCCTGGACGAGGACGAGGACGAGGAACATCCCCCACAAGAGCAACCCCAGCCCGACCAATTGTTACCCGAGGTACCGCCCGTTGAATCCCACCCAGATCCCATTGTTCAGCAACAGAAAGACCTCAACCGAGAACGCCACCGCGACATGGTCACCCAGTTAACCGCGGGCGTGGAACACGATGTGTCCACTCCCAAGGTGGTTTCGACTCTGGACGCGCTATTCCATGATAAGGGCTCTCCAATCCAGCTTAAAATGGCGTCTTCGTCGGCGTCGTCGCTGCTACCTATCAAGGCGATTAATTATCGGGCGATTAAACCGAGAAAGTACGCAAAACGGGTGGTGAAGGAGCTTACAGATGATACCAAGGGGCCATTGGAAGGTCCCCAGTCCCCTCGCAAAGACTCATCCTTGCAGTCGACGTATGAAAAGTTGGTGGATGAAGTCAACTCGCCGTTATTTGAGCGGGAGGCGAAACCTGTAGCCGATGTGGCCAAAGGGGTGGCAGAAATTAAGCTAGACCCTCCACAATCAGTGCTGGAGCTGGAGCCACAAACGAAGGTGCCTAACCTCTACTCGGTGTCTGTGGGCGATCCCATGAAGGTAGGGGAACTCACCAAAGCCCACATTGTCTATAACGTCAAGACCAAGTACAAGGGCACGGTTCCGGAAACTTACCAGGTGACACGGCGGTACCGAGACTTCCGCTGGCTCTATAATCAACTACAAACCAACCATCCCGGTCGCATTATCCCGCCGCCGCCGTCGAAACTGATGTTTATCGGGCGGTTTAATGAGAACCTTATTGAGGACCGTCGGTTGCTGTTGGAGAAGATGCTACTGAAGATTTTGGAGAGAGCGGTGTTCCGCGAAGATGACGACTTTAGGGCATTTCTCATGCAGCCGGACTTGGAAATCAAGGGAGAGGGCGCGGATGGCGAGGTGGACGAATCGGAAGCTGGGGTGCTGCTGTTTATGGGCTTCTTCACTGGTGCCACCAAGGTGGAAGAGACCGATGCTTGGTTCACCGCCAAACGCGACTATATCGAAGAGGTGGAGTCGAATTTGAAACAGTTTTCCCGGGCTCTTAACCTTATTGGCACCCAGCGATTTGAATTGGTGGGGTTATACGACGAGATTTCCGCCACCGTGGCTGACTTGGCCCAACTAGAGATCTCCAAAACAACCACCGACGTGTTGGATGGGTTTGTGGATGTCCAGAGCAAACTCCGGCAAAACATGGACCGAGTAAACTTACAAGATCTGCTCACCCTTGGCTTCACCATTGACGAGTATCTCCGCTTAATCAGGCTGATCACCCATGTGTTGGAGACCCGCACCAAGTTGGCGACTCAATTGCATAGTTACCAGCAGGATTTACAAAAGAAACTGGCGCAGTTAGAGAAACAGCGCCGGCGCAATGCCGTGCTGGAGCTGTTGCTGTTTGAGGTGGGCAAATTAACGGAAAAGGTGGATAATTATAACCATCGGTTTGAGGAGATTTCCGCCACTATCAAGGAGGAGATGGCGTCGTTTGAGGTGGAGAGAATTAATGACTTTAGAAATGCAGTGGAGATTTTCATTGAGCTGCTGATTGAGAGTCAGAAAGAGGCGATTGAAGTTTATGAAACATTTTATGAGAGACAGGGGTTGAGTGATGGGAGACAGAGAAATGAGGAAAGGGACGCGAGAAAAGACGAAGGACGGGATACGAAAGAGAGTGGCGGGAATGGTGTTAACGTGGCTAAATTTCCCGATACACCATCCAATGTCAATCCCCAGGTTCCGGATGACCCCCTGGAATCGGCTATCCCCGAACAGGAGACGTCTTCATCGTCTATCCCTCAACCGGCGAATAGTGAAGATGACCCGAATCCAAAGTAAAGAATAAGAATAGTTTGCGGTATATAAACAGCTGGTGTATAGCAATCTCCTTGTGTCTTTTTCCGAAACAGGGTCCACCATTAACTCATTTTCGGGCCCCTTTCGGCTTTCTTCGGCATTCATTCGCAATTCTGTATGACAATTCTGTATAACAATTCTGTATGACAAATCCGTATGACAAATCTGTATGACAAATCTGTATGACAAATCTGTATGACAAATCTGTATGACAAACTATGAATAACACATCTATGTGACAAATCTATATGACAAATGGCATCTTTCTGGCGTGATCCAATCCACATTCTCTAGAATTCTACGCTGTCGCATTGCGCGAAAGGATAGGAGATCCCGTAGCCCATTAGGCAATCGGCCCGGCGCTATATACGGACAAGTTGCTATTCACGTCGAATCAACCTTTCAATGGGTCAATTTTGCTCTCGTCAAAAATACCAATTACCGCAACTGTGAAAAATCAGCAATAAAGTAACCCGCTTATGTCACCCCGGGACGTACCTCCTGGTCACCGATATTTGCGGGCGGCAAATGTTCATCTAAAGCTTGTGTTGCCACCTAAATATACAAGCTTCTCGAACCCCGTCACCAACCACAACTGTTATCGCCATAGTTATCTCGTGATCACTGATAATAACGTCCTGCACACAGACCACGCACCGTCAAAGCGACGGTAGTGGTCATTCTCCAATAAGCTTAATTGCACCTTTTCTTGCCCATCGTCGACGTTTTAGACCGATCAGATTTTCTGTGCTTTGCTTATCGTATTCTGTGCAACTGATCTCATTCAGTTGCCAATTTTAACCCCCTTTATCCAACAAGTTTGCTGCCGTTGATACGGCGTGTGATTCGTTTTGAGTATTATCGGTTCCATAAGACGAAAGTTTGCCAGTTTGAAAATGAACCGACGTGGTGGTGATACCCCTCCCACCGAGCCCCGACCGAATCGACAACCAGGTCCCCAGTCGTCCCGTGACTTGTCCCGCGACCCACCCCCAGTGTATGGGCCTGCACCCCCTTCTTCCCCTCCCCCTCCACCTCCTCCTCCGGTGGCGTTGGAGGCGACGTCTTCGACTTCTTCATTGTACACCGCAACCGCCGCCTCGTCGGTAGGTGCTGCACCAACCCCGTTGTCGTCGTTTGGCCAGCTTCCTACCCTGGCCCAGAGATCCACCCAACTGCCTCCCTCCAGCGACGCCCCCGACTTGCCCTCGGTGCCGCGGCCCGAACTTCGTTCCACCGAAACGTCTTCGTCTACTTCTAGTGGAGCCAGTGCTTCTACTGGTGGTTCGGGTGCCTCTGGTGCTTCTGCTGGTTCCGAAGAAAGAAGATTTTCCCCAGTAGACGACGTTTCCGCCAGCTTTTTTGATCGTCTCGTCAACATGGCCAGATCGTACCACTCGATTCGCGATGACATGACTTCTCAGGAAGAACGGCCGCCTTTAGACGGCGACGACGCCATATTAATTACCGTGAACTACGTGTTTGACCAGCCTAACCGGCTGGGGCTGTTGGTGATGCTGCTCCCCAATATTCTGTCCAGTCGCGAGCCCAGAGCTATCCAGGAATTCATCCGTTTGGCTACGCAAATGGCATATCTGAACATCATTAACCAAATGCATCATCGTGAGGGCATCACCGTGGAAAAGTTTAATTCCTTCCCCACCCTCACCTCGCTCGATGAAGACCTTAAACGCTGCTACATTTGTTTTGACGATATGGAAGTAGGTCAGGCCAAGCGAGAGGGCCAGGCATTGGAAGAACGCCCGCTGAAGAAGCGGAGGCTCTATGACAATCTGAGCGAAGCCACCTCTAACGAATCGGTGGCGCTGGTCGAAACCCAACCGGAGTCCGAAGCACCGCTGGAATCGGAGCGGCCGAAGTTGTTGTGTCACCACACATATGAGTACAAGCATTTGGCGGTGCAGTTGCCCTGTCTGCACGTGTTTGGTCAGAGTTGTCTTTGCGAATGGCTCAAGGAGCACTCCACCTGTCCCCTCTGTCGGGAAAAGTTGGAGGAGCCAATTGCAAGTGAACATCACACTTCCGGGGTCACATACTTGCAATTACCGGCACTGTATGGCCGGTCGCCCACTCCCACCCCCGAAAATAGTGAAGGCAGGGACCCTCCCCAAGACCACCCGTGGACGCTGATTTTGAGACGGAACGAGCTGGCAACCACCAATGCTGAATCGGAACCCCCTAGTGATAATCTGTCGCCTCCCCCCCCTCCTCCGCGAAGCAGATGGCGTCTGTTTTTACCGTTTACTGCGGGAAGGAGCGCTGGTGGCAGCCAGGTGATCTTTCCCATGGTGGTTGCTCTGAGACGAACTGCGAATGGAGTGGAAACTACCGAAGGTTTGGATGAAGAAACATTGAGTTCAAGTCAACGGGTATTACGAGCAATGGATTTACTTAGACGGCCCCGATCCCAACCTCCACAACTGCCATCGGAGGATGCTGAAGAGACTAGGGAAGGGAATGAGTTATAGAGTATAAATGAAGAAATACCACACATATTGAGGTGTTTTTGTAAATATCTTGCTGAGCGTGTTCGCGGGAATAGTGCCTCCATAATTCAGCCATCACATGCGGGGATATTGCCATTTCTAATAGCAGAAACCACTCAAGTCTATATAAACGGAGGCTTTGTATAGGAAGTCTATATCAACATGTTTTACCCTCATCCAACTGAGAACTCCTGTGGTTGTGCTTCGTGCTCTTGCGGAATGTCCAATACCCCTATTGTGCGTTCATGAACATGGGGTGGTGGTCATGCACATTTTGCCTATGTGGAACAAGATTTCGTGTCAATTGAAATAGTCGAGTATGTTAATGAATGAAAACCATTTTTAAATTGGTAGTATCCATCCTCCTCATTCGCCTATAGAATC
This sequence comes from Diutina scorzettiae, assembly GCA_030563345.1. Taxonomy (NCBI): domain Eukaryota; kingdom Fungi; phylum Ascomycota; class Pichiomycetes; order Serinales; family Debaryomycetaceae; genus Diutina; species Diutina scorzettiae. Next base: position 339,103 of record JAKUCB010000007.1, read on the forward strand.
CGCTTAATGATTACGATAGACCTATTATTATTAGGTGCATGGTGTGATGATCTATGACGTCATATACTCAATATGTGGTGATTTACGTTGTGCACTTACATTGATGAGTTTTCAGGTGCGAGATTTAAGTGGCACGTGAATATTCAGCGTTTCAATACCTAGAACATTTAATAATCCTGTGTTTTGGCTATCAGGTTTATCCCCCATAGTTCCTTGTACCTTTTGTTTTTGTGATGTCATAGTGATTTAGTTTTCCACTAAACGTTTCTATGCATTAATTTAGTTCTGTGAAATTACATCATTTCTATTTTTAGCGTTTTGGATTATTCAGGGCCGAACCATAGCCTGTTTTTAAACTATATAAACCTCAGAACATCCAACCATTTTTCATCAATCAAATATGAAGTTTTCCTCCGCTATCCTCCCCATCTTGCCTTCGCTTGTCCTTGCCGACAAGACCTTCGATGCCATGACTGTCAGAACTGGCACCCAATTCCAATACGGGTCTCTTTCAATTAAAGACGGTGTGGTCCACGTCAACGACGGCAATGCTGGCATTCAGTTCCATCTCAAGGATGATGGTACCTTGTATGATGATGCCCTGAAGAAGTACCTTGTGATTAACGACAAGGACCAATTGGCCACTGCTGACAAGGGTTCCACTAAGTTCAAGCTTGGTTCGACCTATCTTGAACTTGAAGACGGCAGCAGCTTCTACGCTTGTGCCGATAACGGCAAGTATGTTCTTGGAACCAAGCAATGTTCTGCAGCTGATGGCTCTCCTGTGGCATTGTACGTTTCTGGTGTAAAGGACGCCGACAATAAGAAGCCTGAAGCAAAGACCACTGTTCAAATCCCCGGTACTACCATTTCAACCGTCGCCCCTTCGACCACCACTATTAAGAGAGTTGCGAAAACTGCTGACATTACCACCACCAAGGAAATTAAGCCCACCAAGGTGGCCTCTGTCGTTCAAGGATTTGGCCTTATTTCCATTCACTCTGGTTCAAATGTGCAGAATGCTGCTATCAAAAAGGTCGATTCCCACGCCCAGGTATTCCTGGTTGGGGGGTCTGAGGGTGATGACTTGAAGTTGACTATCACCACTGATGGTACATTATTTGACCAAAATGGTCGGTTTGTTTTTGTCGGTGAAAATGGTGACGTTGGTTCGGTTGACCCTTGGGGCAACCAACAACCCACCAAGGGGTTTTCCATTAAGGACAACCGGTTGGCTTACCAAGACAGCGAAGGGTTTTTCGCCTGTCCTTCTGGTAAGGACACCTACTCGCTTACTGTGAAGGGGTGGGACGGTTGCACTGGTATTGCCTTGCAAATTTTGTAAATGAAAGCTTTATTATGATTAGCATAATTGCATGAGAAATGAATAGAAGAGATATGAATAAATGAAATATAAGCATTTTACTGTCAAAACACTCTCGCCGATATAAATCTTTCTGAATCAAGTAATTACCAAATACGATGACTTGATTTTCCTGGTATGAGTTGTGCAAGGCTAATGTCTAAGTGCCACTAGAAACAATAGACATCACTTTGTTAAACATCCCAATGGAATGCATATTTAAAGTGGAAATAATTGACAATTGGAACATCAAATTCACGGAATCAGAATTTGCAACTTCGATATTCACAATGCTGACAACAGATGTGTCTTAGTTTATTCCAAAGACTAAAAATTGACTAGAAAATCATCTACTACGCAACAGGTTCGTTTGTCATCGAATTACATTTCAATATCCTTATTACCATTATAGAATGCTATATCTAATGACCTAATGTTGACCACCATACCGGCGCCGTTGCCGCATTTGTGCGAACTTTCTATTACCCCCAGGAACAGGTGGGGTACCACCAAGCACTTGAGGATCACCACCAAACTCGGGAGTCGGTTGTTTTGAAGCACCAAAGTTAAACCCACCTTGGTTCATACCATTGGACGGGGTACTGCCTCCAAATTGCGGCACCGAAGCATTGCCAAAATTAAATTGAGTCCCGGGTGTCAGTTGACGAGTAGAGGGGTTGGAAAAGGTATTGTTATTGTTATTTCCAAATCCGCCTTGCTGAAAGCCACTGTTATTGCCAACCAGTTGGTTATTTTGGCTATTGTTCTGGCTGAATCCACTCAGGAACCCCCCACCTTGGTTGAATCTCGGATTGCTATTGGCATTGTTATTGCCAAATCCGGGGGTGCTCAGATTTCCAAACAGATTTTCGTTTTGTCCAAAACCAGGGGCATTGTTGAATACCGCTCCTGATGCACCCTTAGCAAACTTGAACCCCGGATTACCCACCGGGGTCGATTCACGGGAGTTGAACCCAAATGATGGCGCAGGGGTCAGTGCATTGCTGCCAAAACCATTATTGTTGTTTTGGTTGGAAACTCCATTAATCGCTGACGACGGCTGATTGAAGGTGGAACTGGGGTTATTATTGGCAAAAGTATTTGACCCCCCGAACGACGGCTTTGCGGTGTTTCCGAATCCAAACAGCGATGCTGAAGGCATGGCGGGAATGGAAGTCTTTGAATCGGTTTTTCCAAACGAAAACGGCTGTGATGGGTTCACCAGCAGCTGAGGAGTGGAGGTTGCCGTTACAGGGGTGGTTCCAAACGCGGGTTTGGAACTATCACCAAAACTAAACCCAGTCAGGGCTTTTGAGCCAAAAGTAGTGGTGGATTCGGGCTTATCCTTGGATTTGTCGCCGAAGGAAAGCGGTTCCTTTGTTTTATTGCCAACGTTGCCAAAACTGAACGCGGGCTTGTCAGTACCAATAGTGGCACCAGTAGTGGCAAAAGAAAACGCGGGTTTTGACAGTTGTGCGGTCTTCGAGCCATCAGCAGGCTTGGTGCCAAACGACAGGGGCTTTGTCAGATCACCGTCAGAGGTGACAGGCTTACCAAACAGGAATGCTGACTTTGTCGTTTTTGAATCTTCGGTATCCACCACTGGATTCGACGACGACACACCAGACTTGGTACCAAACAGGAATGACGGTTTGGTGGCGGCCTTTTCTTCTGATTGTTCTGCGTCATTGTCACTATTCGGCTTGGCACCAAACGAGAACAGAGGCTTAGTCAGGGAGTCGGAGGGCTTGGTACCAAACAGGAGCAGAGGCTTTTCCGTCTCAGCAGGCTTGGCACTAAACAGGAACAGAGGTTTTTCAGACAGTTCAGCAGGTTTGGTACCAAACAGGAACAGCGGCTTTTCCGAAGATTCGGCAGGTTTGGTGCCAAACAGGATGGTGGGCTTGTCGGTTGATTGTGTCGGCTTGTCGCCAAACAGGACCGACGGCTTTTCTGTAGGCTTTGGCTTGTCTGTCAGTTTACCAAACAGAAATGCCGGTGTTGACAAATCCTTGTTTGCGGCAGCGGTGGAAAACGAAAATGCGGGCTTTGCTGATTCAGACGTTTTGGCTCCTAATAGAGGGGCACTATCAGTAGCCGCTTTCTCGGTAGTACCAAAAGAAAATGACGACGGCTTTGTAGAACCGGAACTGAAATCAAGCTTGGCAGGCTCAGACTTGTCAGAGGAATTTTTGTCGAATGAAAATAACTTTTTCGAAGCGGGTTCAACAGTAGTTTCTGCTTCATCTGTTACCCTTCGCTTAAGAGGGCGGTCACTAGTGTCTGAATTGGTCTTTGGGAAAGAAAATGCAGGTGCCAGGGGTTTTTCCGTAGCTGCACCAAACAGGATGAGTTTTGCCGGTTCCAGGGTAGGAGCAGTTGCATTTGACAGTTTAGTGCTAAACAGAAACAGCGACTTGGCTGAGTCTGCCGGTTTTTCTGAGTTGCCGAATAGCAGAGGCTTTTCTGTTGGCTTGTCAGTAGTGTTGTCGGTAGTCTTTTCTGTCGCTTTTCCAAACAGCAACAGGGCCAGGGGCTTTTCCAGGTCACTCGATTTCCCAAACAGGAACAGAGACGGAGTTTTTTGCAGGTCGCTAGGTTTCCCAAACAGGAAAGTTTCGTCTGTCTTTTTCGCCGGTTCTGGAATATTGGCATCGGCCAACTTGGATACATTTAAGTTAAACCCAGCACCAGGGGACGAAGTCAGTGTTTTCAGAATCAGCTGCTTCTTCAAGTTTAATAAGTCGCTGACTTGCTTGCTCCGCTCGATATATTCCTTGTCCAAGACGGGTTTTTCTCTGTTCAACAATATCAGATCATCTCGAATGGGGCCATTGATAGTTTTGATCGATTTTTTCTCGGTGAATTTGGGTTTGGAAACGCCACCCAAGTAACCATCAAGAGCATTGGCCGCCTTCTTGGTCACCTTGGGCATATCAACGTCGTAGCGTAAATGGGCAGCCAGGATGGGTTTCCGTTTTTTCACCTTGGTCGATTGAGGGGCCACCGCCACTCTTTTGACAAAGTTGAGGTTATTGTATAACAGATCAACCGTGTGGGTTTGAGTAGACGTTTCCACCTTGTTGCCCACAGACTTGCTGGAGGTTTCGTGGGGGTCCTGTGCGTACCGCATTGTCGACTTGTAGGCATTGACTGTTTCCACTTCACGCTTCATTTGAAGAATCTGGTACCGCTCCCTGGGGTCGACATTGATAAACGGCGGCCGCACAAGATTGCCTTCTTCGTCATCGTATACCAGGCCAAAGTCGCCTAGAATGTCGGACACCTCGTCTTCATTATTAGCCAACACATCTCTGTGGATAATTACCAGCTGGTTGCGCGAACTCAGCTCCAAAGGATTGGTGATGTGACTGAGATCAGGAATCGGCAGACCACCATCGCTCTCTTCCACCGAAACCGCCCGGAATTGAGGCTGGGCTTTAAGCAATCCGCCGTAGGTGGTATGAAGCCGACGTTCGAGATCATTATTTTTATCTTCCAACTTGGTGCGTAAATCATAATAGGTCATAAACATGTCATGCTTGGGGGCCACCAGCAGCCGCGGCACTTCATCGACCAGTGCCGGTACCACCACTGAAAGCCTGGATTTCTTGATACTGATAAAGTTATTGTCTAGCGGCTGATCTTCCACTTGGGCCACCAGCGGTTCTGTAATTTTGGACACGGTGGGGGTGGACTTGTTGGAGCCAAACAACAGAAGAATAGCCCCGAGCACCCCCCGCCGTTTTTTTGTGGCGTGGGTGCCCAGATTGGGGTCCACTCCATCCCCCAACTCTCGCAGATTTGGCGAAATCGACCGCTTCCTCAGGGACATGTTTGCGATGGATGCGAACAACGCGGTTGCGAAATAACCGGAGCGTGGGGAAGGGACGGCAAAAAAGAGGGGAGTAATAGACTATGGAATTGGGCAAATAGCTCGTGAATAAGTAGTTAGAAATTTGAATTGGGATGGACTTGGCTGCTTTTAATGTAGTGAGTTGAACGAGTGTTGTTTTGAAAAGGATGACGTTGACCGTTAGAGATAAATGGACCAACCTAGATAGATACCACTTCATATCTTTAAACATTCAATAATGGTTATAGTTATTCTCAATAGCCAATGACATAGATCTCTATATAATTTTGTTCATTTTTCTATTGTTGTGCAAACATTCTTATTCACGATCGAGACCTCCCTCAACGAACTGGTCCATTAATTACAGAATTCGCCTCAAAAACGATATGAGGCGTTCATATTTAAACTGTTTGATCAGGTACATATGAGGCTATCATAATTTCATTATTTGACAGTTACCAACCAGCACACTTTTGATTACTCAGCAACAAACCAAAAATATTTAAAAAGGGTGTCATTATAATATATTATTTAAAGATGTATCAGAAAATTGATCACATCAGATTTGCCACTCCACCCCCATTTTTTAACTCTTGCATCGCACCTCTCACCAACCCACCATGGATGCTCCCAAATCCCTCCGCAATGTCAAGCACATCGTTCTAATATTATCGGGGAAAGGAGGTGTCGGAAAATCGTCCGTCACTACCCAAACTGCCCTTTCCTTGGTGAACAAGGGCTATAATGTGGGCGTTCTTGATATTGATCTTACTGGTCCCCTGGCGCCACGGATGTTTGGTGTTGAAGATAAGCAGGTATTACAGCTGACCGAAGGATGGGTTCCTGTCACAGTTCACCCTGGAAACTCTCGACGGGGTCGCCTTGTGCTTATGAGTTTAGGGTTTCTACTTAATGACAGAGGCAATTCGGTGGTATGGAAGGGCCCCAAGAAAACGGCGATGATCCACCAATTCTTTGAAGATACGGTTTTTGGTGATTTAGACTACTTGCTCATTGACACCCCGCCGGGCACGTCTGATGAGCATATCACGATTGCAGAAACGCTTCGATACGCCCACCCGGATGGGGCAATTATTGTGACCACACCGCAACAGGTAGCGGTGGCTGACGTCAAGAAACAAATTAATTTTTGTCATAAGGTGAACCTCAAGGTTTTGGGCATTGTTGAAAATATGAGTGGGTTTGTATGTCCTCATTGTGCTGAATGTTCAAATCTATTTAGTACTGGGGGCGGGTTCGAACTTGCGAATGAATTGGGACACCCTTATCTTGGTAATGTGCCGATTGATCCCAAGTTTATTGAGTTGATTGAAACCCAAAACCAGACAGATCACAAGTTGGTGGATGAATATGCTAAGTGTCTGTTGGCACCAATTATGCAGGGAATGGTAGAGAAGGTTTTGGATATGAATTTACCACTGCGGCAAGAAAAAGCTGCCTCCCAGGCATTCGAGACGGAATCTAAATAGACAGTATTTCACCATACGTTAATATACCTAGTTATTCATTTATTCATATCCCCGTGCTATTTATTCCTTGTCAGCCTCCCGCAACTTCTTCCAGAGAGCAATCCGCTTCCGCAAATCCCCAGCCAGCTGTTGCATGGGGTTAAGCTTCATGTCCCATTTCATAGCCTCGTAATCATCCCCATGCTTCTTGTCAAGAACCTCAAGGAATTCCATTTCTCTGGGAGACATGTGGCGGTCCTTTTTGTTTGCAGCATGCATGGCCCCTAGCTCGATAAGGTGCTTGATTACCTCCAGGTCTTCCTTGGTCGCCTTTTGTTGTTCCTTGGACATGGTACCATGAATAACCTTGACCACCTTACCTTCGTCGTCACGAATAATCCGGGCTTCCCCTAGGGGAATCTTGGAAGGGTCTTCAGTTTGTTCGACATGTTCGGGGAGAATCATTTCTTGTTTCTCCGCTTCCAAACGCTCCTTTTGTTCCCGCCACGTTTCAAGGGGTTGTTCAGTACCGCCAGCAGCCACCCCAATCTTGACTCGGAGCCCTAACTTTTTGTAGTTTTGCGCCATAGTCAATTTCTTGTCCCAATGAGCAGCAATATAGGCGTTACTTTGAATGTTGATATCTCGGTGCTTATCCTTAAGCCGTCGGGTGCTCTTTTTTACCAGCGAGCGGTTCATTTTTCTCTTCCGGACAGACGTCATGATGGGATGGTGAGTGGTGATGGGAGATGAGAGATGAGTGCGATGAGATAGATGGAGGTCACGTGATACAAATATTTCCCAAAACTCGAAATTAACAATGTTACCGTTTATATTCATGCAATTATCCATTATATTTCGTCTGTTATTAAAGCTATTTTGCCTGGAATCAAATGGGGGTGGCATCGTAACATTACCCTTAAACATAGGCACGGTAGGTGGTGAAGCCAGCTTCGGTAGCCACGAGGTCAACGGGAGTGTTGGGACCAACAAAGTAGACAAATCCCCGAGAAAACGTTTCCTTCTTACCGTCACCATCAATCTCCCCCGCCCCCAGAGTGGCAATGATAATCGAGGGACCGTCAAAGCTGTCGAAATGTTCCTTGTCACCCTTGTTGTCAAGAACGGTTTGCAACACCGCAAATTCGTCAATGGGGGGGTTGAAAATCAAGCACTTGGAGGCATCACCGCTGGCCTTGTCGCAGGGCTGGGTAGGCATCTTTTGCTTTTCAATGGGGTCGTAGGAGTAGGTCAACATATCGACAAGATTGGGGACGTCCTTGAATTTAGGGGTGAACCCGGCTCTCACCACATTGTCGGAGGCGGCCATACATTCGATAATATCACCGGAAATGTAGGCGTGGGGGTCCTTGGCCTTCAAGAACATGGCTTCACCGGCGTTGAGCTCACAGTGGTTCAACATGAGACAGCCGCAGAACAAACCAATGTCGTTGGGAAATTGCTTGTTGAGACGGACAATTAACTCCGCCAACCGGCCGTCAAGGGAGTTAAAAACTTCGGGGTGTGCTTGAGCCCGTTCCACCAATTTCTTGGCGTTCTCTTCGACGGTGGCGTCGTCCTGGTTCATCAACTTGCCAAACACCAATTGTAATAACCGTCTGTTTTCCTTATCTTCAGCCAGGCCTTCGACGGCATCAGCTTTAATTCCCTTGATAAAATTGTCGGCGGCATCTTCCCCCACAAGCAGCTTGAATTCGGGGACAGTGGCCAAAGTCTCGGCGATTTGGTCCAACGGCTTGAAACCACAGAACCCTTCAAAATCGGTCAACGCAATCGCCATTTCCGGCTTGTGGTTGTCGTCGGGGTAGTTTTTGGGATCTTGGGCGTGCAAGATCTTGCCAAGCGCCTTATCGGGGTGGGCTTGGATGGAAAGGGCCTTGCCAATCAGCAACACCTTGAACAAGAACGGGAGCTCCTTGTTGCCGCCAAACTTGGCAATAATTTCCTTGCCCACAAGGTCGGGGTTTTCATCAATGATTTCCCGCAAAGCCTTGCCGTCGTCAACCCGTACAGATGGAACCAGGGGGTGGGTCCCCATCCACAACTCGGCGTAAGGCTTGGATTCATCAATCACCACAGCAGGGTTGGAGCCTTGGGCAAACTGAGCCACGGCAGATTTCAGTCCAGACTTACCCCAGTCATAGTTACGATAGCCACAGTCGATTCTAAACAAAGTCATGTTTGTTGAAAGGGAATTTTTCATTTGCGAAAACATACAACGTGGACGGACCCACGCGGCGCGTGGGGGACAACGCGTCGAAAGGGGAACCAATTGGGACAAGGAGCAATACGGTTTAGGAAGAAAGTTGAAGTAATTCTCGGTGTAAATGTGGTTTAGAGTTTAATGGGGTGTGTATTGGTGTTTTGTTTGGATTACGTAATATACTATGATTAATAATGCCACGACGGCGAGTGGAGGACAATAGAATTGGCAATAAATAATAGATCGGTTTATGAGAGTGTGAATGAGCTCTGTGTGATTGATTTCGTGGATATTGGAACTATTTCTCAGGTTATCCCTTGCTGCTGGTTCGGAAAAACTCATTGCATGTAGAATAAAAATACTTTGCATAAATTGGTCAACCGGAATTTGCACATTTCTGGGATCACGTTTATTATGATATTTGTGTTGGGTTGATAAGTATTCATTTCTCATGATATTGTCTAACATTAGAATTTTAGCTTGATTCTAATAGGGTAGGTAGTTCAAGAAGTGACCATGGTGGATTAAACTGTAGACGGAAAAAACTTATCTGCACTTATTATACATGGACGGCTACTATGCGATGCAGAGTTTGGGAATCCTTCAAAGTGGGTGAGAGGTAGTCTTTGATAGTTTCAAGCATATTGACAAAGGTTTTACTTTATTTGGGGTTGGGATTTCCTCATCCACATTTGGAAACTTTCGATATTCAAAAAAAAAGTTGTTCTGTATGATGATTCAAAAATTTCAATTATTTATGAAATTTATAAACAAACATAAGTGAAAAGTTCAAGCTGAAATTCAAAAAATCGACATTGGTAGAACCGACAAATTAAAAAGCTGCCTTTTACTCTGGGTCTATTTAATAATTATACCCAATCCCCCGGTACGTCATGAAACCGTTTTCTTAAATTGGGTCCACCATCATCACTTTGTCTACAATGTCTAGGCTCAAGAACCAGAATACACTACGAAAAATTACTCACACTAAACTACAAGAACCCTCTTCTGACCCACTACAATAGCCCTCCCCCTCCCTCTTGCTTTCCTCGATGTATCGTCACTTCTCAGTTTCTTGTCGTGTTCATACGCGTTTTTTCGAACGAACACGACATGTCAGTTAACATCCTGCTTTACACCATCACCCTGGTGCTCATTCTTGATAATGATGGCCGGCGGTTATTTGCCAAGTATTATCACGATGAAGACCACCTGACGTTGGCTCAACAAACCAAGTTTGAAACGTCTCTCTTCCCCAAGATCAACAAGGTCAACGAAGACATTTTGTTGTACGATAACCACCTTGTTGCCTACAAACAGGTAAACGACATCACCATTGCTGTTGTAGCCAAGCTTAACGAAAACGAATCGTTGGTATATCTGGTGGTGGCATCGCTTAACGAAGCCCTCACTATCTTGTTGGAAAACTCGCTTGACAAGAACACCGTGATTGAAAAATATGACATGGTGAGTTTAGCGGTGGACGAAACCGTCGACGATGGCATTGTGATGGAAATTGACCCTGCGATTATTGTATCTCGTGTCACCAACCCCCCGCTGGCCAATGCGGTTGACAATATCAAGATTGACATTTCTGAGAGAGGGTTGTTTAATGCGTTTTCGTTTGCTACAAAGAAAATTGGTGAACGGTTACAGCAGGGTATTTAGTCACCCGGTGTGGCATAGAGTTCGCGAGCGAGTCATGGAGGCATCCCACGATATATTGATAAACATGCACTAGGGTGATATTGTAGAACGTAAACCAAATGTGACACGGAGTGAATTGAGGTTCATTAGAGGTGGTCAGAGATGCGGTCACCATGTCTTTCATCGCCGATTCTTCACTTACGAATAAGAACTCAAGTTAACCATACTTAGGTAATAGTCACTAACAACCAACAAGATTTGATCACACAATATCACCTGATTTCTGCTTGAAACTATGCCTTTTCATATATCAGTACGCATAACCACTCCGCGCATCACATGTCTGAACGCCGGCTACGAACCAAGGACGAACGGACTCGTCTGAATAAAGTGTATGATTTTGATGGTGCCAACCCATGGATCTTTCGTAATAAGCCGATTAAGGTAACTTCGGGAACCACGGTGAACAAGCCCTACCGCTATGGCAGCGAGGGCATCCTGCCAGCGAAGAAAACGACCAACACCAGGGACGTGACGTTACCACCACTGGTTCTTGCTTATGACCCTCTAGCTGACGGGGCTTACGAGAAATTTCACCGGAAGGGCCTGAATTTTGAAAGGGTTCGCTATAACGAAGATTTGGGGCGGATGAATCAGTCGTATGAGATGGTACGAGACCAAATGGAGTTGTTGGAGCATGACGATTGGGGACGGACCATCCATGAAATCGTGTTTATTGACGACCGTGCTGATGCCAACGAGGTCAAATACAGGAGGCTTCTTGCCCATCGAGAGGTGCTGCGGTTACTAGGGATGTTTAATGATTGGAAACGACGGTGTGACAAGTTGGCAGTGGATATTAGACAAAATGAAGGCTGGCCGGGTAGTGTTTGCGATAAAGGTGAAAATAACATGAGTTTGGAGGAAATACGCCTGCGGCGGACCATTCAGTGGAAGCAAGAGTTTGGTGGTGGGTATCGCTTGGTTCTTAATAATCGCCTTTTTGTTGTGGTTGATCCAGTCGTTCCACCGGTAGTAATCAATCTGCGGGGTTCAGTAATTGGACCTAAACGAAGACGTTTTTCCGATTATTCTTGGGAAAAGGGAGTGGTGGCCAAGCGCCCGCTTAGAGCTTCAAGAAAGAAAAAATCGATAAAGGAAGTGGAAATTGTAAAAGAAGAAAAACAATACGGCGAGGTATGGTTGGCAGAAGCCTTGGCCGATGGTATCAATGGCTCAATTCGACCCTTTGCAGACGCACCATTTGGATTGGACATCTCGCCAGCGGCAAGTGGTTTTACTCTCCCTCCGGAAATCAAGCGGTGGAAGAACACCGAAATGGAGAATAACTAACGATAGTAATGATAATGATATATAATGAATTGACATGAGATATAAACTACCTGAACTACAATGACCGTCTCGATTTCTGTTTCCGTCCTTTTATTATCTATTGTACAATGATTTTCTCTTTACTTCTTGGCACCAGATCTCATGTATCTACCAACAACGATACAGTGATCTCTTTCATAAGGTTCCAAAGTCAATTGTTCGAGAGGCTTGATTCTTTCTTCTCTCAACTTTTGCACTTCCCGTGCAAACACGGTTTCAGCATCAACAGTAGAGTCAATACAGTTGGCCTTAATGGAGATAATAACCAAACCACCGTCCTTCAAGAACATGTGGGAGTTCAAAGCAATAATTCTGGCTTGATCGGGTTGGGCAACATCAGCAAACACGGCATCAACCATACCAACCAACATCCGGTACTTTTGGGGGTGACGGGCATCGTCAACAATAGGAATCACGTTAGGTCTCTTCTTGGCCATACCAATCAATTCTCTACCAGGACGGTGAGAGAATTCGACAGCATGCACAATCCCTTCGGGACCAACAACGTCAGCAACGTGCGAGACCGAGGTACCAGAAGCGGCACCCAAGTACAACACCTTCTTGCCGGGGGCAATCCCCAACTCATCGATACCACCCATGATACCAGCAGCAAGCTTAGATCTGAAAGGGTTCCACACACGGTATTCAACCTTGGTGGCGGGTTCGTCAGCGTTGGAAGAGGGTTCTTCAACAGTAATTCTCTTTTCCCCGTACACGGATTCACCAGGAGCAATGTTCTTGGTGACAAGCAAATCTTCCTTACCTCTGGCAATAAACACACCAGCGTGACGATGCTAAATAGTTAGTAATTGTTTGGGTCATCGCGATGAGGTCATCGCATAAAATACATACGGGTTCGATCACAACCTTGGCGCCACCTCTGGCGCCACCTCTGGCACCGCCTCTGCCACCTCTGGCACCGCCTCTGGCACCACCTCTGGCACCACCTCTGGGACCACCTCTGCCACCTCTGGCACCACCTCTGCCACCGCCGAAGCCACCTCTGGCACCACCTCTGCCACCGCCGAAGCCACCTCTGGAGCCACCACGGCCACCACGGCCACCGCCGAAACCACCCCGGTCACCACCTCTGCTAGAACCTCTGGAGAATGCCATCTTTTATCTGTAGTTAATCTCGAGAGTATAGATAATGAGATGCGATGAAATTTTCAATTGGCGCGATGAGGTTTGCGGTGTGCATAGAACAGAACAGAGCGAACCACGACCATCGGGTGAGACTCGTCGATGGTGGTCATTTCAATGTCGTTATTGGCGATAGCCATCTCGTGTTAACAAAGGAACGGTAAGCGATAATGCTAAATAGTATCACCAAAAATTTTAGAAATTGTATGACGATGACTTGATAACGTAATCAATCACCAATACCAATTTCGCACACTTTACTAACAATAACCATAGTTACTGTAACTGGCTATCTGTGTACATCCGCCTTAACAACATAATCGAATATCGCGAGTTAAACCATAATCAATCGAATTTTCACCACTGGATAATCTTTGTGGTTTAAAACTACGTTTTCTTTCATGTTTTTCTCTATTTCCAGCTTCCTTCCCTTATAGCACACTCCGTCTTAATCAGGAAACGCGGCCTGTGCGACACGTACCATGACCTCCGCAATTTACATTTGGTCAATCGTCTCCGGCACCCTATTGTTTGGATCCGCCAATTCCCTCTTTACCAAGTACCAAGATAACCAATGTGTAAGGGACTGTGATACCAGCCATCCCAGGAACTTTGAACAACCGGCGCTTCAAACGTTGCAGATGTTTGTGGGTGAATTCTCTTTAATTATCATCTACTGGTTAGTTTACACAAGAAAGGGTAACACTGACCCCCATGGTCTGCTTACTATTCTTGATAACATCAAATTGGCGGTGCCGGCGGCGTGTGATTTGATGGGGACTACGTTGTTGAATGTGGGGTTGGTGTATACCCCGGTGAGTATTTATCAAATGACTAGAGGATCGCTCGTGTTGTTTGTGGCGGCTTTGCTGGTGTTCTTCCTTAAGAAACGCGTCACCAAATTAGAATGGATCCTGTTACTGGTGATCACCTTTGGCATTGGTCTTGTCGGATTGGCAGGCAGCAGTGTCGGTCCGGGTGAAGGCTTATCCACATTGGTGCTTCTTGGTATTGCATTCATCATTTTTGCCGAAATCGTGCAATCATTTCAGTTTGTATTTGAAGAGCGGGTGTTGAACGACCATCCCATTGTACCCATGCAAATGGTGTATTGTGAGGGGTTCTACGGTATGTCCATTCTTGTAGTGGTGATGGTGGTGCTTAACTTTTTGTTGATGATGGTGTTGTCCTCAGAAAAGTTTGCTACTTCGCCGTTTAACATTGGCGAGCTGGTGCTGGAGATGTTTAACAACGAAAAGGTCTTGTTGCTGCTGATCTGTATTATGATATCTATTGCTGGGTTTAATTACTGTGGCATCTCTTTGACTAGTGAAATTTCCGCCACCACAAGACTGACAGTGGACACCTGTCGGACATTGTTGGTGTGGTTCTGTGCGTTGTTTATGGGGTGGGAATCATTCAAGTTTATGCAATTGGTTGGCTTTATCTTGTTGGTATTTGGTACCTTGTGTTATAATGGCGTCTTACGACCCGAGGAATGGTCATGGGTACCGACTTGGTTAAAAGATGAAGAACAGTACCACCCATTGATTCTAGATGATAGAGAATTATTGTAAATCAACAACCTTAAGGTAGACCGTATAAAATAATCACCACTATGATATATTTACATAAATTATATCAAAACTCAATGAAGTCATCGTAATGACTACACGGGGGTTCTTATATACACTACCGCCACCTTCTCCACCTCAATTCTGCATCTACATCCACACTTTGGTCCCACCTGACAACCTATAAATTAGCCATCGCCTCAATTAATCATAAAAGTCTTCCCCCCCCCCCGCCTCAGCCGCGCCATGCTGGCGATCCCTAAATGCCAACTTCGCCCCGAGCCAATCAAGAAATTGGTCTATGGCCAATCGCATGATCAGCCGTTCGTGATCCTTTGGGAAAATTCCCACGGAGTTATTGTTCAACTCGAGCTTCTATAATATAATACAGACCTAGTTTTTAACACCTACCAGCTTGTTCTCAGCCAATCGCTTTTGCGTCAACGCAGCGATCACTGCCGCCCCTACCCCCAGACCGTCTTCAGCGTGGGTAATGGTGATGGGGTCAGGAATGTCACCCCATTCAAAAATGTCCCGCAATCCTTTGGCCGCCCGTTCCCCAAAATGAGGGTACTTGTTGTACAACGAGCCGTCAGCAGCACAGTGCGCGGTGGTGTAGCCTCGCTTCTTACACGCAGCCGCTACCCCACATACCAGAAGCCTCGCCAGCCGAATCCCAATTAGTTCGCTTAGCTGTCTCATCACTTGACGTTCTTCGAAGGTGGTAGTGATACCAAGTTCGTTTTTGAAACGGGTAGCAGTGCTGCTCAAGTCAGGCAGTTGGTCTTCCTCAATAGCAGAGGGATAACTGGCGTCCATGATAAACGCCTCATTCAACTTTGGCGTTTCCTGATTCTTAAACACCAAGCCGTTTTTCTTCATTTCAAGAAGAATCTTGCGGAGCACCTCCCCGAGGTAGTAACCGGAAATCATCTTTTCGAACGCCTGTTGGCCGGGCCGTGGGGACTCGTCGTCAATTTCAATATCAAACTTGGTTCGGGGGAGCACGACGTGGTCATTATCAAACGCCCCGTATTCACAATTGATAGCCATGAGGGTATCGGGGGAAATATCGTCATGGGTCCGGCCATCAAGCTTGGGAATATCCCCACAGGTTTCGTAGTAAGCCCCGTTACATCCAGTTCCGTAGATCAACCCCATCTTGGTACTAGGATCGGTATAGGCCGAGGCAACAAGAGTACCGGTAGTATCGTTAATCACCGCAACTACTTCAATGGGAATATCAAGCCGCTCGATTTCCGCTTGAAGCATAGGCACCACATCTTCACCTTCTATACCATCAATATCCCACCCCTTGGTCCACCGTTGCAAAATACCTTCATTAATCAGATATTGAGTACAAGGGAAAGAAAAGGTAAAGCCAAGAGGAATGGCCTGAGAAACCCCTTCAGGGAAATGCTTTTGGAAGAATGTCTTCAAGCACCCAGCAATCCGCAGCCACAATTCTTCCTTGGACTGGGTCCGAATGTCGTCCGGTAAGGCAAACTTTTCCAGCTCGGTGGTGAAGTCTCTGTTGCCGTCAAGGTAAACCAACACCACCCGCAAGTTGGTGCCACCAAGATCAATAGCAAGGTAGTGGCCCTTTTCCTTACCAGTAGGGTAGTCAAGAACCCACGCGGGATTCATGGGAATATTTCCCCCATTCTTGGAAAGACCTTCTTCAAGTTCAAAAATGAAACGGTCGGTAATCTCCTGGAGGGTAGATCCAGAGACAGAAAGAATTGAACGGTACCCATCCAAAGCATCCAAGAGCAGTTGGCTCACACCGTCAACACAAGAAGACATGATATTAAACGTAGATTCTTCAACGCGCTTCCCCACCTTCGGAAAAACGGCGGCCGGGGCAATCGCATCCGCAGGTATTTCCCCGTTAATTCTTCCCCGTAGTCGTCCCAATTTCACGGTCGTTGTCTGTTAGTAAATTTGTCTACAACGTTGGTCATTTAATATTATAGTTCATTGCCATTAGCTATATACAGGGCGGGCTACTTCAATTGTCTGGCGATAAAGTGGTAGATAATGGGGGTGGCCCAGATAACACCAGCCACGATCCCGGCGTTTCTAAGCGTTTGGAAAGCGTATTGCTCTTGCAACTTCTTTTGTTCGTCCGAAGGTTGGCCGCCGTACATTGGTGTAGATGAAAAGATTGATCGATGCGAAAAAGCGCTACCATCAAAAGAAAGCCTGAGAATGACCCTGATTTCCCCGTTTCAGCTTGAAGATCTCCTAGATGCCAATTCCGTCAATTTGGACCCGTTGACGGAGAATTTCAATCTTCTGTTTTACATGGAGTACCTCAATCTGTGGCCGGGGCTATTTTTCAAGGCCACGGAGCCGGTCTTGAATTCTACGGAAATGGCGGGGTATATGATGGGGAAAACGGAAGGCCAGCTGGCTCGTAATGAGTGGCACACGCACATAACTGCTGTCACTGTCCAGGATACTTATCGTCGGATTGGTTTGGCTCTGAAGTTGTGTCTTCAGTTGGAACGAATCACCGGGGGTGATCCCCACAATACATGGTTTGTTGATTTATTCGTGAAGGTAACAAATGAATTGGCTAGAAAAATGTACGAAAAATTGGGGTATAGTGTTTATCGGCGGGTGGTTGGGTATTATGGCCGGCTGGTACCGTCAGATCGTGATGCGATAGATGACGACGTTGATGCGTTTGATATGAGAAAACTGTTGCCAGCAGATAAAGAGGAAGTGACGACTCGGGTCGATGGCCACAAGCATTATGTTTTACCACAGGAAGTGGTGTTTTAGAGGTGTTCATGCGACTGTAAAGTCGAGACCACTAGTCGATACAAGGTTAGGTCAAGTACAGGACAACAGAAGACCGGTTGACATGATTACGAGAATATGATAAGGGAAACGATATCAAAAGTGAATAGTAAACTGGCATTCTGGAATTAGCGTTAGTGACTAGTTATTACTCTCAACGCATCAACCTCCACTAATAGAAATTTTGCACCATAAGTCATCCATACCACCAAAACCACCATATATAACCAACAGAATACACTACACCGGTTAACCCATTAATCCTGCTACTTTCCCCCTCGTTCCCCATTTCGGTGTAATTCGGGTTGTAACCCTACTACACGTGACTTTTCTGCAGGTGCGGCTCACCCATACTCGCACTTTTCCATATACGTGAAAATTCTCAGTTACCAACAGCAAAATGGAGAACGACAAGGGCCAACTCGTTGAACTTTACATTCCTAGAAAGTGTTCTGCCACTAACAGAATCATCAAGGCTAAGGACCATGCTTCTGTCCAAATCAACATTGCCAATGTTGACGAAGAAGGCAGAGCCATCTCCGGTTCCAACACCACCTACGCCTTGTGCGGTTACCTCAGATCGAGAGGTGAATCTGACGACTCGTTGAACAGATTGGCTCAAAACGACGGTTTGTTGAAGAACGTCTGGTCTTACTCTCGTTAAGATATGTATCATAATAATAGAAGCGACGAATGAAGAATTTGTAGACACAGTACGACATGGGATTAAGAAGACATTAACCTTGATGGTACCATATCTATTCGCCGTAGCTGGTGATTGCAGCAAGTCTCTTGTACACGAGCGATGACAATAAAAATTTTACAAAACTCATTCAAGTTTTTTATTAAAATGATACTCCTATATTCTTGTTCTTTTACTAGCACTTTTCTCCCCATTTAGTCCCCGCGTTGGTGCGTCCTTGTTGGTGCGTCCTTGTTGGTGCCTCTTTTAATGATATTCTTTCGCACAATCGCGTTCGCGTTCTCATATCATGGAGGTGTATAAACCCCATCAAAATTTCAAGCCCAAGGGCATTGTTCGAGCCCAGCTCGAGTTCAATGCGTCACCTATGGATTCTGAAGTTGACGTTGACGCCATAGTGTCGGCGTTACCGTTTCCTGCGTTCAAGTGGAATAACCAGTGGCATTTGCTTACCCACGACGTTGCTAAAGCGTGGAATTACCCCTCGTCGTACCAATTAATTGGTAAACTTGTCAAGAAAACTAATCTTGAGCTTTCTGACTTTGAACAGACCCTGGATGAGCTTTCGGCAAAGCTTGTGGAGAGCCAAGTGCTCACGCAATCTCAGGCAACACAAACAAGGTATTTCGTCCCCGTGGACAAGCTTTATCGTGTCATTGACAACAAAGAGGTGTTTTCTACAAATCCCAGTGGTAGAGTTGACGAACCTCCTGTAGCTATTCCCAAGGGGAAGGCAGAAAAGATCGATACCGTAACCGTGGCCCAAGTGTTTCCATCAATCAACACTCCCATACGGCCGACATTAGCCAACTTTAATTGTCTCAACCAACAGCTGAAGCTCCAATTCTACAAAGAGCGGGGGTTGTATAAATTTGTCCCTCTGAACAAAATCAGTTTCACCGACAGAGAACTTATATACCAGAAAAACCCCGGTATTTATGACAACACGGACTTGGATGCGGTGATTGACAAGACCTTTGGAGCGGATGTCAACGCCCCTAGAAAGAAAAAACGAGAAGGTGCTGGGATCGACCCGAATACCCTAGATTTCAGCGAGCTGGTGCTTGTTGGACAGGGTTACTTTCATGAGTTTAACGTGGCCCACCTCTGTAAAGTGGCGTCATATTACCCAGAAAAGGCAGACAAGAATCTGAAAATGTTGGCAGCGCAACAAGAACAGCCCCAGGAAGGCGCCGACGCCGATAACGCTAAAATGTCAAAACACTTACAACAATTGGTAATTGACGTTGGTGACAAAGACCAGTTGTCGAAATATTTCTACTCGCGCGCCAACCGGGGCCCGGTATCGGCGTACAAAGATCAGCTGGTGGTTACGCGGATTACCAAAATCCCCACCCTGGTGGTGCCGGTGGCAAAAACCCACCGGGTAGCAAAACCAAACAGGGACCGGGGCAACCAGAACATCAAGGGGTTGGTGCATCCGCGGTTTAACAAAGGAGCCGTGGACGACACCATTCGTCTGCACCTGGAATACGTTGCCGACTTCCTCAACATTGAACATCTCCACAATCTGCTCCAGTTTAATGTTCTCGTAAACCTGTACCGTGGCGTGCTGCAGCAGACGTGGGATCTGTACTACAAGTTTAAACGAATTGATTTTGAACAGATCTACTCGATGAAGACATACCGAGACGAGTTCGAGGAACGGAAGCTGTTCTCGAGGCGGGTGGAAGAATGGAAGGTCAAAGAACAACAACGGATCCAACGCGATCGCGCCGAACAAGAAAGAGTGACGCGTTATAATTACGAGGTTAGCCGCCGGCGTCACGAGCGTATGCGCCAGCAATTTGACGCGGCGTTGGACGGTCCCGAGTTCCAAGAACAGCGGTTTGTGCCGTCGATGGCGATGCCGCCACCTAAGCCATTGCTGGTGTCACATTTGGACGTACTCAATCGGTTCACCATGCCTCTGGTGTACAAGGAGATTATCAATGGGATCCCCACCGAGTTGCGGGATGACCAGGGTCCCAATCCCAAGATCAAGCGGCCGATTAGTTATATCGTCAATGTGCCTGACTTGCACCAGCCCGAAATGGCCAGCCGGATCGAGGTGGTCAAGATTCCTAATTCCAATGAGGTGGCGTGGGACAACTTGCGTAAGTTTAAGAGTCAGTTGCCGTGAGTGATGACAGTGTTTATATCATTGTGATGGCAGGCTTACATTGCATTGATGCCACCTGTACTATAGAAGATATCCTTGGGTTGTTCGTTAATACATTTTATACTGTAGTCTAAAGCGACTTGTTCATGAATCTTCTCTTGGTGAACGCCAACCAGTGCTTGCTGGGGATGTTGGTACCATCAGCATAAATCCGCTTGAGCAACCGGTCGGCGATTTCCTGTCTGAACTGTTGCAAAAATCCCCGCAAAAGATCGGCTTCGTTCTTGGTGGCGGGCGCAGCGTATAACGAGTTCAATGGGAAGCCAATGTCCCCCGGCAACGCAAACAGATCCACCGCCAGGGACATAAGCGTCCGGTTGGCGTCAGACGCGGACATGGTCCGATTCAACTTGGACAAGCAATCGGAAATGTAAAGAATACCGTAGATAAGCAACCGGTCGGCGTTGCCCTTGATTTCGAAATTACGGAAGAAGGAATTGGCCCGGAACAAGTCGAGGGTTTCGTCGACAATGTCATAGTTTTCCTGATCATTTTCCGGCCAGTATCCACGGTAATGAGTACGGAAGGGAAGAAGCACGATCTTAGCAACGGTGCGGACCTCGGCGCCGTCGGCGTCAAATGTTGAGTGGTACGCAGGCATGGTGGTGGAGACTACCAGTGAGAGTTGAAATGCGCGACAACGCACGGGCCGGTGGCAGTGTGTCACCACCGCTGGGAGAGGATGACGATCATGGTGAGAGGTAATGATTGGGAAATGTGCTATTATTGGGTATTGGGTGTGGTTTATTAATGGTGGTAAGAGCCAAAGTATTTATCAGTACAATTATGACAATTGAGGTAATATCCAGTAATTCTTGTCAGGACATTGATCTGTTCCATTGCTATTCCCCCACTATATGGGGTATCTCCAGGGTCATTCCAGAAACAATTCAGGGGTATGTTATCGTTACTTCCTTATAATCACGTAATCAAGTGAATAGTCATAAATGAGCAAGTCACCGCCAGTTATGGTAAACGATAGGAAAAAAGATCCATCCATTACACCTCTTCTCCTTTCCACACTTGATTGCTACACCCATGGCTAATTGGTAAATATCCTACCTTTCTCTGGCGTTATTACTCATTCGCAATCCCTACTCCCCGTAAGTATTCATCAGTCCCATTGATAAAATTACTGTTTCGGATACATCCCTGGCCATACTCCACCGGCGCTAACGCATTCAACACAACATGCTGCACAAAGTATTTACCATACAATGTCAGCAAAACCAGCTGCAAATTATCAACATCGGCATCGCTAACAACAACAAATTTGAAATTGGTCGCCAGCTCGAAAAAGTGAAGACGGAACTCGCCAACTCCAAACAGCTTAAGCAGGTTATTTTCCACCAACTTCTGGCAAATGGTTTTTAGCGAGTAGAGCACGCCAAACAAAAGTTTCAGCAGGTTGGAGTCATTGTTCTTATTAATGGAGCCGCCCCCAATGAACTGGCGATCGTAAATGCAATCGCAGTGCCGGTCAAAGATGTAGAACAGGTAGATCATGTTTCGTGGTCAACGTTCACCTGGTGCGAACCTCACTGTTCGTCGGGGACGCGGAGAAATTACCATGGCTACAAAATAGGGATATACGTTAGTATGGGGCGGGAGAATGTGAGCTTGTAAACTTAAATGCCCAGTGCTGAAGTTTATTACGTCTGTAGTCGGGAATTAGTTGGTGGGTCTAGAGTGATCACTGTCGTGACCACTATCGAAAACGGACACATCCTTGCCTAACTGGTTCGGGCCGAGACAGCCGCTATCCCTGGTCGGCCTTCCCTCATAGCAACCAACGGTCCACATTATCGCGTCTGGTGACTAAGCTTATCCACTATGGTTAGTAATCCGTTCGATTGAGCATGCTATCGCATGCCCCCCCGTGAGAAGCGCAATTCCCCGCTAGGGAAACTCAAACGTCTACACAAATAACCATGTTAACCTTCCTCTAATTATTCTCCAGCAATTCTCCTCCCCCCCTTCTTTTTTTCAATTTGGTTGCGCCCCGTCGCTCGCACCGCACCTCTCGTCAACACCAAAAAAACCTCGACACCTCGTTTCAACCGGGTGGACTCAATCGGTTGACATAGCAGTTTCTTGGCGATGCTGTATCAGAACCACCAGGGGTACAACAGTCAGAATAAGCAGGTGAACTTGCCGGCTCACCTCATGCCCCAGCTGTTTTTTGATGGGTTTGACAGTCTGATGGAGTCGGAACAAAAGTGGCCTCAGCAAAACCACCAGCCACAACGAAACCAGCCCCCGCGGCCTCCTCAACAGCCCCCACAGCAATTCCAAAATTATCCTCTGCTGTCCTCCACCCAGCGGGCTCCTTATCCAACCAATTACCCGTCGGTGCCCCCGCCCCCGTTAAATCAACAGCGCCCCCCTTACCCGCAAGGAGGGCCCCAGGAAGACGGCCCGGGATATCCCCAGGACTATCCTGTGGGCTACCCCACCGGAGGCCTTGATCCAGGACGTTCCCAGCTGATGACTGCCGATGTCCAACGGTCTCATGCTGACCCTCGCGTCAATTCGAATCACCCGCCGCATGAACCCCGGTTTGACTCGCTAGCAAGTGGTCCTGATTCCCATCTCAACTCGTTGGCGCTGACCCAGGATGGCCGTCTCAACTCGCTCGCCCTGACCCATTCCCGCTTCCAGTTGAACCATGGCCAGCAACCCCAGTACCCCCGCCAGCAGCAGCGTAAGGCCCCGCCTCCTCGCCAGCCGCCTGTCCAAGCACTGCCTCGCGGCCATGGCTCTGGCGACTTTCAAAGGAGAATTGCTCTGTCCCCGCAAATGCCTCTGTTTCCGGGCCAAGTACCACCTCCGCCGCCCCAGCCGTATGATTCGTCTCGAACTATGCTGTTGAATCTGGCCCTGTACAAGCCCCAGCGCTCGGTGCCCCTGCTGAGCTCGGGCACCCAGCGGCTGCTGAAAGACTCAGGCCACACCTTTTCATTGACGCTGAAGTCTCGATCATTCACATCTATTTCCAAGCTTTCGGGTTTGCTGACGAAAAAGTCGCTGTCGTCGCTGTTGACGGCCATGCAGTCGCCGTCATCGCCCCGTCAGCCGGTGGACCGGCTGGCCACCCAGAAGGCGCCCAAAAAGCCCCCCGTGTACCCGGCGATGCTTTCTGCCGTCGCCAAACAATTCAAAGAGGCGATTTTGCTCACCATCAACACCAAGGATGGCTTGGAGTACCACGACACATTTACCGGGAAAATGGCGGTGGACATTATCTGCCGTCTCATTCGCACCAACGACCGCAATTTGGCGTTGTTATTGGGACGGCTGTTGGATGCTCAAAAGTTTTTCCACGACGTCACCTACCAGCACCGGTTACGAGACCTGGTGCACGAAGTGTATGCATTTTCCAACACTTACGCCGACATGGAGTTCTACGACGGCGGCGGCGACACCCTGCCGGACAAGATGAATGGGGTGTTTACCATTTTGACCGATTGCTACTCACCCACTTGTACCCGCAACAACCTCTGCTACTCCATTGCCTGTCCCAGACGACTCGAACAACAGGCCCGGCTCAACATGAAGCCCGCGGGAGGGTTGCGTCGCGCGGTGCTGCGGTTGCTGTTGCACGACACTGAGGACAACAAGACCCTCTGGCACGAAACGGTGCCGAAGCTGGTTTTGGACCAGTTGGACAAAGGGGAGAAGATGCGCCAGGAACTCATTTACGAACTTATATACACCGAGCGCGACTATGTCAAGGACTTGGAGTTTATGACCGATTTCTACATTATGCCGTTGCGCAACCCCGCCAACAATATCATTCCGGAAAACCAGCGGGAGACATTTATCCACACCGTGTTTGGCGGGGTGGGGGAATTGTTGCGGTTGGCAAAGCTGTTCAGCGAGGCGTTGACGCGTCGTCAGCAGCAGCAGAAGCCGGTGATCCTGACGTTGGCGGATGTCTTCTTGGACTATGTCCATCTCTTTGATCCGTTTGTGCGGTACCTGGGGAACAAGGTGTTTGCCAATTTTGAACACGAACGCCAGCAACAGGTGAACCCCAAGTACGCACGGTTTTTGGACGCCATTGAAAAGAAACCCGAGCTGAGAAAGCAGGACTTGTCGTCGTTCCTCATCAAGGGGGTCCAACGGCCGGCACGGTACCAATTGTTGCTCAATGGCATTCTCAAAAATTCCAACGAGCTGCTGCCGGACTACAAAAACTTGATCAAGGCCAAGGCGGAGATTGAAAAGTTGTTGACGAAGATTAATACCCAAACCGGGGAACTGACCGACCGGCATAAGATCATGGTGTTGCACCGGTTGTTGGGGAAGCAGACGCTTGAAAAGAAGAACTTTAAGTTGTCGTACTCCCACCGTATCATCTACCAGGCCACTCTCCACCGCAAGCGGGATAACGAGCGCATCGACCTCTACTTGTTCGAGCACGCGCTTCTTTTGGTCAAGCACAAGATGCAAAACAAGCGCGAGTACCACAAGGTGATGGAAAAGCCAATGTACTTGTCGTTACTTTTTGTGAATCTGGGGATCGAGGTGCCACTGACGAGGCTGATCTTGGGGCACCGGGTGGACGAGCTGTTGGTGAGCGACACTCTGATTCGCAACCGTATCGAATCCTCCAATTATATTGGCACCGGCGGGGGCCAGGTCAAGTACCATATCAACTTTTTGGGGTTGGGGGCCAACCAAGTGCATGTGCTGTTGTTTGCCGAAGACGTCACCATCCAGTCTCAGGTGTTGCAGCAGGTTTACCAACAACAAAAGAAGTTGATTGAAACCAACGATTTCTTCACCCTATCCAAGTATGAAACGCGAAAGTTTTACGGGCTGAACAAGATTAACTGTGCGGTGCCGTTCCACGGAGGCAAGAAGTTGTTGTACGGGACCGACCTGGGGTTGTGGTTACTGACGGTGAGACAGATTTCTGCCAAGCTGACGGAAAAGATTGTTTCTGACCCGACGTTGGTGATTTCCAAGAGCTATGTCACCCAGATAGAAGTCTTGGTGGAGTACTCGAAGTTGTTGGTGCTTGCCGACAAGCAATTGTTTGAGTTTGACTTGTCGTGCACCGATCTGTTGGACCACCACAAAAACACCCGTCTCGGCAAGTTGTTGGCGCTGCAGTTGCTGTTCTTCAAGACGGGGATTTGTGACGGCAAATTGTTGGTGTGTGGGGCCAAGCTGGGGGCCAACCATCTGATTATCATTTTCGAGCCCACCAACCCCTTTGATCGGCTGAACAAGGGAAAGCTGCGGCGGACGGAAATCCGGGAGATTCTGTTTCTGCTGGACCCGGTGTCGATTTCGTTTTTGAAGACCAAGTTGTGCATAGGCTGTACCAAGGGGTTTGAGATTTTGCTGTTGAAGGACGGGCAGAAGGAGCCGATATTAGATGAGGCGGACCCACTGTTGGACTTTGCCATTTTGCGGGACCAGGTGACGCCGTTGGCGATCCACCGCCTCAACAAGGAATTTATGTTGTGTTATCTGGAGTTTGTATTTTTGATTAACCGGAACGGGTGGCGTATCAATCACGACTGGTTTATTGCCTGGGAAGGCACCCCCCAAAACATGGCCCTTTTCTTCCCTTATTTGTTGGCGTTTGAGCCGGGGTTTGTGGAAATCCGCGACTTGCACCTGACGACGCTTTTGCGGGCGTTGGTGGGGGAAAACATTCGTTATTTGTATTCGAATGAGCATGAGGCAATGTATGCCTGTGAGGAAAACGGGTACGATATCATCGTGCTGATTGACTTCTTAAAATAGTAATAACGAATAATGACCGAACAACAACGCATAAAGATTAAGAGTTGGGGTGGTGGCGGGAGGCATGGCTGGAAGTGATGATATTTAAGTGAATAAAAATTAGCATGTAAGTGAGGGTGGTGAACTGGAATGTAGTGAACTAGAGAGGACTGTATCCTAACTGGAACTTTTCTCAATCTAGCACAGTTGACCTAATGACCATTAGTTTCATAAAGTTTAAAATTATTTGTTGTCGAAACAATCGCTGGCCATTGTCTTTCTTTAATCAATAAACATTGATTGTTATCCGCTCCCTAACATAACACTGGCCAA
Organism: Diutina scorzettiae; assembly: GCA_030563345.1. Lineage (NCBI taxonomy): Eukaryota > Fungi > Ascomycota > Pichiomycetes > Serinales > Debaryomycetaceae > Diutina > Diutina scorzettiae. Next base: position 365,539 of record JAKUCB010000007.1, read on the forward strand.
TTAAATTTCCTGGGTAAAATTACTAAATCCAGCCACCTACGACACGTCACTGAAATATTTTGCTGTGCAGTGGCAGTGAAATCAAATGGTGCGAATCTCTTCCCCGCCGTTACTTACCCCACACAGATCCTCTGGTAATGAATAATACCATAACACACTACTCTAACTCCATCCGTTTAGCTTTTTTACTTGTTCAAATTCTGCTTTTGTTTCTCTCTCCTTCCTTCGCCTTCCATCCCTTCTCACGTGTTCCGCACATAAAAGGTCTTTCATCCACCAATCACCCGAATATGCCGTTTACCAACAACGACGTGGCGTTGGCCATTATCAATTTTCTCGAATCCTCGGTTGCCAACAAGCAAGTGGGTGAAGACTATGCTGAACTGATGGAAGTAGCCATCGACTGTATTGCTGACGCGTTCGCCGTTGACAAGTCCGACGCGGCCGCCGCCATCAAGTCCAAGTTTGACGGCCAATCACTTGTTGACTACCTTAACAAGGCACCCGTTGCTGGCTTTGCTGCTGGTGCTGCCACTGGTGCCACTGCCCAACACGAAATCGACGAAGGTGCCAAGGTTCAGGCTGATGCGCTCAAGGCCGAAGGTAACAAGGCTATGGCCCAACGGAACTTCAATGAAGCCATTGAAAAGTACACCCAAGCTATTGAACTTGACCCTTCTAACGTGGTGTATCTTTCCAACCGTGCTGCTGCTTACTCGTCTCTGGGGCAACACGACAAGGCTATTTCTGACGCTGAAAAGGCCATTGAAATTGACAACAGCTTTGCCAAGGCTTACTCGAGATTGGGGCTCGCCAAGTATGCCCTGAATGACGCTCAAGGGGCTATGCAAGCTTACAAGAAGGGGTTGGAGGTTGAAGGTAACTCCCCCAGTGAAGCCATGCAAAAGGGGTTTGAAACCGCCAAGAAGCAAGTGGAATCAGAATTGGAAAAGTCGATTGACACCTCGTCCTCGACTCGCGATGTACCCAACGCTGGGGCCGGGGCTGCTCCTGGTGGCTTGCCTGACTTTTCGTCTATGTTTGGCGGCGGCGGCGCTGGTGGCATGCCCTCGCTCTCCGACATGATGTCGAACCCTCAAGTTATGCAAGCTGCACAAGAAATGATGCTGAACCCTCAAGCTATGCAGAACTTGATGAACAACCCTATGGTCAAGCAAATGGCGCAAAACTTTGGCTTGGGTGGTGAAGGTGCCCCTGATTTGTCCAACTTGATGAACAACCCCATGTTGAGCCAATTCATGGGTGGTGCTGGTGCGGGTGCTGGTGCCAACAAGAAGAAGGATGACGAATAAGCACGAATATGATTCGCGAGGGGACTCGTAATCACAATTGAATAATATACATTTATCAAGTTATGTCACACAACGGTGAAGGTTCGAAGTTCATGGAAGTATTAACTTACGTGAATTTGTTCAATATACTATAGATTTAGGTGATCAATTATTGTCAAGCACATGGGCTGAAAATGATAGTATAACGAGCCATAAGCTTCGGTTGTTTAACGGAATAGCAGTGGTTTGAAGCTAGTTTGCTGATAGTCAGAGTCGAATTGAAATGTTGCCATGTTTATAACAGGCAGAAGTAGATAATAATCGTGTGTGCAAGCAAAATGATTGTTGTTGTTTGTTTTACGAAGAATCATGAAATTTCGGGAAATGAAAATATTTTAAATATTTATAGATCATGGTTCGATTCACAATTATTTCATAACTGCCATTATCAAAAGTTAACCTGAAATCAAACGCTCACCGTTAAATGTCATAAAATAACTGTGAGGTGCAAAACATCAAGATTACAAACATCGATACATATTTTCATTCATTAAGATTTTTCAAAAGAACTGCCAATTCAATAAGGCAACTTGTCCGAGTGGTTAAGGAGAGTGATTAGAAATCACTTGGTCTCTGACCGCGCAGGTTCGAGTCCTGCAGTTGTCGTTTTTATTTTTTTAGCTATATAGCTAAATTCTAGTTTCAATAATACATTAGAGGAAGGTAAAAATTAAAATTAAGTCAAGTTGACAACCCAATTTTTGATCATCCCTTTGGTTGCGATGATTGGCATATGAAATGATGTTAGCCGAGATCGCACCATGCACCCACTCTTTCCAATTTCAGCGAAAGAAAAAACATAGCCAGCTCTTTCTCTACCCCGCTGACAATGAAGCATCCACACGAGTGAAAAAAAAAACTCCCCCATCACTTTAATCAAATACCTCCGCCAGCCGAAGGCGCCATACGACCGTTGTCAACTCACCTCGTGTCGTGAATATCATACAACTTTGTCTGCCCTCCACCGCCTCGAGAGTTTACATTTAATTCCCCCACGAGAAATAGTTCTTGAACACGAATGTATATCTCGAGTAACTTGTTTGGGCCTATCTACCTAGGGCTCCTTCTACGAGGAATCCAGCTACTTCTCACCATCATTGCCATGGCGCTAGCATTAGGGATCGATTCCAAATTTGATAACCCTCATATTACCTTCGTGTTTGTCGTAACCATCATGACATACGTATGGATTATCCCAATGTGTTTTGGTGGGATTGTACGGTGGTATCCTGCTCATGTTGTATTTATCGGTGAATGTTTGATGTCCTTATTCTGGTTGGTGGCCATGGCTATATCGTTACTGGATTATGCCGGTAAGAGTTGTGTCAAAACGGAAAAAGTAGGGGATAAAACCTATCAATCACCAGATCAACTGTGCAATGTTGGGAAAGCGATGCTGGGGTTTGCTACTGCCATTTGGATCTTATTCCTTGTAACATTAGCCTTGGTATCTACATTTATTGTACACCCAATTGCATCGAGTGTGGGGCTCCGCAGTCTTTGGACGCTGGTGGCAGCAAATGAGTTTTATCCCGGTGGTGTGTTCTGTGGGGAGGTTTATGTCAAGACTCCCCATGTCCATGAACCGGAATATATCGAAGAATAGAGCATTCGTGGGATTACAAAAGATTTTTCGGAGTTATTATAGTAACTATTAGTTTTTTAATTTAATTTGATAGGGTTTCTAGGGATTGGCGTGACCAGGAATTGTGAGGTTATTCCCGGTACAGTCAAGTGGTTACACAGAAACGACCATTGTTGACCAATTCCCTGAACGGGGAAACGAAAATTGGTAAATTTCTAATTATAATTACAGTTTTGAAAATGGTATTGTGTTCCTCGGGACTCCAATTGTTTACTTCATGTGAATGCAGGAACAAGCAAAGTACATAAAAATACGAGCTTTCACTGCACATGACACATCCCCAACCAGCCAAACAAGAATTCCAAGATAAAGTAACCATTTTCGGGAACATGGCCAGAAGAGAATATCAATAAAGAATACAATTTCCGGTATATAACTTCTTGACGATGTGAACATCTTGCCATTGATTGTAAATGCCGCAAGATCAGAAAGTTCCTTTTATACAGGATGGGTTGGGACTATGGAAACTGGGGTTTATATGGCGTTTAAAGGAGATGCGACTAAATCTTAGAGACCAACATGACACCAATCATCCACTCTACCTTTAGAAACAGGGGGGATTGTTAAGGCTTATGGGCAGGTTGTCGCGTTGTAGAGAAAATGGAAATTTGTCGTATGGCAGGCCACCATTCCCTGTGAACATATTTGAAGTGAAATTGAGTAATAGAAGCAAGAAGTAACCCCCTTGGAATATATTTGCTTTTGCTTATCTTTTGGTTGACCATGACCCATAAGCCTCTGTCTGTCATGTGAAATTATGCCAAGACAGTCGCTGTCACTCGGGATCTCATACAAATCTAACTTGTAAAGCTTCTACGCAATGCTGATAGCAACTTCTATATGGCAGTGTCCCTAGTGACTTTCACAAATGAATATAGCAGTAAAAGTTTGTAGCTCACAAGTTTCCGAGCACTACCTAGTGCACCCACCTAACATTGAAAGTCACTCGATTTATGCATGGTGGGTGGTGCGTCACGCGGCTGACACTTCAAATCCCATCTTTAACAAGATTAATGAGAGCATGGAATGAACCATAGGTGAATGACGAGATGCGGAGGTTACAAGACTGTTGGTTTTTGTTGTCTGATCTTTCTATCGCTGGGGACCCCTCCTTCTCGTAAATCTCCTATTGTTGTCAAGAACACGAAATATTTCCTCACATATAAATTGACGTAGAGCATCCCCTCCCTCGATAACCATAATGAAGACAATTATTTCTCAAATCACCCGAATCACTCAGTTATTGTTTAGCATTATATGTTTGGGGTTGGGGGCGTATGTTCTTGACCAGTCGTATGCTTTTGACTTTCAGAATTTAATGGTGGCTACCTCTGTGATATCAATGGTGTGGTTAGCCTTGATTTTGCTGCTGTCGTGTTTGAAGCCCTTGCAATTGGTTTTGTGGCGGTGTGGGGTGATCGTCGTAGGGGACTTTGTTTTATGGGTATTATGGTTATCATCATTTGCCACTTTTGCAGAGGCATACGCGTCGTGGTGTCGTTTGAGCAGCTTTTGTGGTCTGGCAAAGGCCGCTATTGCGTTTTCTTGTCTTAATTGGATCTTGTTTATGGCTACCAATATTGCTGAGGTGATCTTTGCATGGGTTCCCGTGTACAAGTCCTATGGAGGCACTGCTCCGTTCACCAGAGTAGTTGATTACACTTGTGGGTTAATATTTTTAAGAGATAAACCTTTAGTCAATACCGTTGCTGTGGAAACTAATAATGGGGATCCCATACTCAACAATGAAGATGTAACGGAATTCAAAGAAGTTGTTTCTGAACACCCAAGTGAGGTAGTAAATCAACCTACAATTGTTTAGATATCATAATTTCTTATTACGTCACAAAACTTCGTATTCGCCACCTATTTAAACTTCAGCTCCAGTTCGTATTGGAAGAAGACACTTTGAAACAAAAATATATTTAGAAAAAATCTAGACCACACCTCGTTCTACAATGATTAGTATGAATAATTTGTAATTAGTTCAAGGGGCCATCACATGTCGAGTGCTACCTGTGTGATTAGAAATTAACAGCTTTTATCTAGCTTAGCTTGTGTGGGGTTGGGAGTTTTCCTAAAGTGGTGCGCCTTCCCCATTCAGCCATATCAGTGGAGTGGGTGTTTATCATGTTGGAGGGGACATCGCCTGGTCCTAAGGGCACATTTTGCCGACCTTCGGTGGTTATCTTTTTCTGATTCTGACCGATTTGCATTGCGGATATCATCATTTGTGCATTTCTGTTTTGCATTTACTAGACTAAATTGCACTTTGGGGGGTACAGTTTGCGGGGTAGGGAGGGTGTCTTTGACTACTGCTGTGGTTAGCTTTGTCTTCTTTTTTTACTACTTTGGTTATTGACATTAAACGTGGGTGCATGGCTAGTAAGCGATATGGCAGGGTATGTCTGCTTTGTGATTACGAGTTTAGGTTGACTATGATTGTAAAACAAGGCTGTCGATTACACCGGAGATTCCTCTCTGGCTAGCGAAGTGTCCAAAATGACACATTTCTATAGAAAAGTAATTAAATTCATAGTTATGCTACACATGTCTTATCCCACTGTAATCCATTCCTATCCTAAAGGTTTAAGTCGCCAATAATGCGATCGGCCAAATGCTTGTAGTTCCAGGTGTTCCCAACAATCTTCTTAAGAATAAGCGCATGCAAATTGACAATTGGTACCTTAACAATCTCAATTTGAAAGTTAACAGGGGTTCGCTTGACCGGTTTACTAGGGCCCCCAGTACTCAGAACCAGCGAACTGTGCTGGTGACGAGCTCGCTGTTCGATACGCAGCGACACCAACATGTCACTGCCACCTTGCACATGTAACCCGTTGACCGAGTCTACCGAATCTTCGACTCCCGGATGTTGTTGCAACACATGGGCTCTAAAGTCACCAGAGTCATCATTGAGGTCAACATCATCGGCAAACGCGCGCATAGTCTTTGCCATTGCCGGCGTTGACGGCGGGTTGTGGACGGAGCCATTACGATCGCGGGTGCGGTACCCCGAGGATACCATGCGCCGATGGCCTGGAGCCCCCAGCATCAGTCCCAGCGACCGGTGCGACAACATAGGCACGTCGTTAGGAGACAACATATGCTTAAGCAGAGATTGTCGCGACACCAGCTTTGTTTCAGGAGTGGCGCTGCCTGGGGCATAATCGATCAGTGACAGCGTCAGTTTAAACGCATCCCCATACAACCGGCGTTCCTCACTCGTGTAGTCGTCAGCGTTAGGGGGCGCGTCACTGGCCTGGTACAGGGGTGTGTGACTACAAATAAAGCCTCCCTTGACTTCCTGGAATCGCACTCCCAACTTAGACAACACCCGAATAATGTTGTAACGAATCACGGGCAACGGCTTGGTCAGGGTGGTTTGTACACTAAAGAAGCCCTTGAGGAACATTGTCTTCGAGTGTTCAATCAGTGGCATCAGACCTGGACGAGCGTGGCGGAATTGTTCCATAATCTCATCGTCGGTAAGCGGCGGCACTTCAAGCGGGGGCAATTGATTGACATCGTTCAAGTTGATATCGTCAAAAATGTCAGCGAAATTGTCGTCCAGGTTTTGGCCCGCCATGTTCGAAGGGAGTGGCGGCATCCCACCAGACGGAGTGCCATAAGATTGCTTGCGAACATGTCCCACCGACTTGGCTCTTGCGGTGGGATGAAACTTGCGCCGCATCAGCACCAGCGGCGTCAAATGAGTCGGCGCAGTGCCCGAAACTGGCAGCGTCAGCAGCTGGTTAGTGTGAGTGCTCGAATTAGTAGAGGTGGTGGAAATATTGGGGAGAGGCGGCATGTACTCCATGGGAGTAAAGCCATGAAAACCCTTTGACGAATGCGAGCGGCCATGGGTCTTCTTGTGTGACGACGACGCTGTCCGTTTTTGCCCATCCGCCAGAGTCTTTTCCTTGGCAGTAACCTTCATCAGAACCCCACGACGAACAAGGGGATCGTTGCGAGGCAGTTCGGGGCTGATAACCAATTGAGGGGGCGGTGACTTCTGCCCCGTCCGCTTGGACAGAAGACGACGCAACAAATTGTTGATACCCCCCGAAGACTTGGCGGTGTCGGGAGACACCAGTACATGCAGTGGCACCTGGTCCACGGGTGGTGGCAACGGGGTTGACGGTTGACCAAAACGAGCCACAGGCTCTGCCATAGGCAGCTTGAGCCCCAATCCAACCGGCGGCGCAGGGGTCACGGTTGTAGGTTGAGAAGTGGCGCCAGCGCCAACGTCCGACTCGGGTTGAGTCAGGTGAGTGGGTTCGGGCAATTTTAACGGTTGAATATTGGGGTTTGTTTCCAACGACTTGAACATATCCTCCATATTCGGCAGGAATGGGCGCAGGGCGTCTGTGTTGTGCAATCCCAGCGGCACCTCCATCGTTGTCGATACCGGTTGGGTACCGCGCCCGGGAGAGGTCAACACGTTGATCTCCATCGAAGCAGCAGCCCCGTTGGGGTCGGGCGAGTTGCCAACAATTGCGGTGTTCCGGTTGGGGTTGCGCTTGATGGGGGTGAGCGACAGTGACGGGGCCGGGGCCGGGGTGGCAGTGACTACTGTTGCGGCCTCTTGTGCCTGGATCTGTTGAAACGGCAGCGGAATCGGAGCCACCACCACCGGAGGCACCACCAGGGTATTGGCCATGGGGGTGGTATCGACCGACTTCCGGGGTACCTCCAGCAGCAGACGCGTCACCACAGGGTCGGGCACCGGCACCACCACAGGGTGGGTCTCCGAGGGGTCCCTGTCGACGAGAACCTTGGGGGGACGCGACTTTTGTTGGGTAATCTCCGAAGGCGGAGTGGAAATAGACGGTTCTGCTTGCAATTGCGGGGTAGAAGGCTGTGTTGGATCGGATTCCTGGCGCTTCTTAAGCGCCTCTTCCTTTGCACTCCTCCGCTTACGCATTTCATCCACGAGGAAATAAATCGAAATGAGAGGGTGGAATCCTCCAGTGGGATCAGGCAACATGTGGGCATTGGGTGCCAGGGCGTATTCCCGACCCAGCTCGGTGATTTTGTACCAGTTTTCACAGCTCATCTGATACTCCACCAGCCGCAATACCTTGGTCAATTCGTCAGTAATCAGTTGCACCAGGCCCAAGTCATACAGGGCAATGGTCTTAATGATTTCTGGATCAAGGGGGAGGGTGAGGGGCTGCCGTTTCGGTAAATACAGTTGCACAGGATTGTCATAACCCTTGTTCATCCACGGGTGGTTGATAACCTCATGAAGGGTCGCCCGCTTCTGCGGGTCCACCACCAACATGCGAGAAAGCAACAGCACACACTCTTGCAGAACATAAAACGGATATTCAACGTTACCCTTTTTAATCTTTTCATGAAGTACCAGTACCAGTTGGTCATCGAAAGGCACTTTGCCACAGGTCAATACATAAAGGACCACTCCAAACAGCCACACGTCAACCTCAGGCCCAACGTAGGGGCGCGCAGAGAGCAATTCTGGAGCAGCAAAATAAAGCGACCCACAATAAGTCTTAAGCAATGAATTGGGGGTGTACAAATTCAGTAACCCGAAATCGATAATCTTGATGTCCCCCTTTTCGTTGATCATAATGTTCTCAATCTTCAAGTCCCGATGCACTACATTATTCCGATGACAGTATTCAAGGGCCAGAGCGATTCCCCTAGCAAACTTGCGGGCGTGCTTTTCCTTAAGCGAGCCATGGGCAACAATATAGTCGAGCATTTGGCCACCTTGGACATATTCAAATAACATGTAGTAGTGGTTGGTCATGGGCACCATCTCATATAGCCGACAGATGTAGGGGTGGAATAGTAACCGACCAAGGGCCCCCTCTCGCACGGTACGCTTGTCACGGGCGAGCTCCTTTTCAAACTCCTTCTGCCGTTGTGCCGCTTCTTGAGGCGATGCCGGTGGCGGATCATTGACGTGGGACCTCTGGTGTAACTTGGCGGCACGAGGAATAATCTTGACTGCGCAAATTTCTTTCTGCTTGGGGTGGTAGGCCATCTTGACCTTCCCCATACTGCCGGCACCAATAGTACGAATGAATTTCCAGTCACCAATTTGGCGACGGTGGAATTGTTGCTGTTTCTTTTCCCCTCCTTGAGCACTGGGTCCGGTCGCTGCGGGGGGGCCGCCGGGGGCACCCGCCGCTGCACCAGTCTGGGTAGTGGTGGTAGGCGGTGGGGGCGCCTGCCGTGTTTGCGCGGGGGGTTGCGATTGAGAGGTAGCAAGGGGCGCCGGCGGTAACAATTCTTTTTTCAACAGACCATTGGATCCCGATTGATCTTCCCGGGAACTCCTAAGAGTGCCACTTACCAGACGAAGCATACGCGCGGTGGCCGGTTGGTTATTTTGCGGTGGTTTTGCCATTGGTGCCTTCGGGACACCGCTGGCGTCCATAGTAGCTGGGTCCATAGCAATCGCCACACGGGGTCGGGGACTGATGAAGGAGGGAGGATTCAAGGATGTTTTCACGTGCACAATTCTCGTACACTAAGCAACAACTATTGGGGATTGACTTCTCCCACAATACGGTGAAAACAGGGATTGGCAGACACTGACTTGGCGTTGGATGAATGTTTTTTTCGTGAGAGAGCGTGCGAAATTTGGGGGGGTGGCACTACCAAGAGATCACCGATAATGGGGCACGATAACAAGAAGCAAATTCTTGCAAAGTGGCACACTACGTCCTTTACAATTATCTAACGCAATTACTTTCAACCGATTATCGTTGTTTTCGCTTCCCGAGCACATGCTCGAAAATTCACCCGCACTCGCGTTCGCATTCTCACTATTCATTTGTAAACTCTGTAGCCTTGGGTGCGCTGCAGGTAGATGCCCCATCATGCTTTTATCACGTTGCTGCCTTGCCTAATTCGGATTTTGTGTATGTTGCCTATACGGCTGTACTCTATAACTAATCTTCATCATCGATACCGAAAAGGCGCTCATCTACATTCAGGTCGTCGTCTTCTTCGGGGATTTCAAATTCGTCAAAATCGGCGGCGTCCTCGTCGCGAAAGTCGCCAAATAGCTCGTCATCCTCAGGAACCGCGACAAAGGTACCTCGCGACCGTCCCCGAACCATGGCCAACACCCGTTCGAGAAGCGCTTTGTCCAAGCGATAGATAACCTTGGCGGCGGCATAGGTGGCGGCCACCGCGTAGATCCCCCCACGCACCACCGCGTTGACGGCGCGATCGGTGTTGTTTTCTTCCACCAACTCAATATCCTCGTCCAACCGGATTTGCCCCAACCGCTTGAACCCACCGTTACGGCGAATGCCTCGATCGTATACAAACCACACGCTGGATAAAAACACCAACCCAGGCACCCCCAATAGCAAGAACCACTTGAACCCGGAAACCTCGTAGCCATAGTGTTCCCTGAACTCCTTCTCCTTGCCGGGACATGCTTCGGGCTTGGTTTGGTCGTAGCGGGTACCACCCACGCAAGTCAGCAACGGTAACTTCCGGTAGCCGGTGGGGATAAAGTACTGGAACGTGCCTTCCACCGAGCACATCTGCTCTTTACGGTCCTTGGGATCGAGCCCCTTCACCAACTTACACGTATTATCCGCGACATCGCGCACATAGTTGTAGTCACATTCATAGTCTTGGCGAGTACACAGACAGTTATTGAGCACCCGGTAGCCATCGGATAACGGCGCTTCCCCAACAAAACATGACGCCCCCTTGTTTTTTCGGAGGTAAGAAGCCCGGTGGCCAAACATACACCCGTCACCGTAGAATGGAGGCGTCCAGTATTCGTAATCGTCATCGTCAGGATGGTCAAAGTCCAACTTACACTGGTGATCAAACAATTCCGCAAAATCAACCGTGTACACCACCGTCGACAAGTCCGTCTTGTCCATGCAGAATAACACAAACTTTAGCGAGGTGTCCCGCGCTGACGTCGCCAAATCGTGAATAATCACTGGATTTTCAGTAAACTTGAATTGCTGCCACGAGTCGCCCATATCGGTTGAGTACTGGAGCACATTAGCTGGTTCGTGCTTCGACACCAACACCACCACTGACCCGTGGTCACCAAACTCCCATTGCATTGCTCCCTTGGCGACTTCCTTCCATGATACCCCGCCATCATTCAGCATGAACGTGGAAGTTTCATCGTCCGATTCCTCCTTGAGGTGCTCTCCTACATTACCATTGCCTAACAACATCCCCGTGGCCAGGGTCAGTCCAAACGTATCCCGCAAATCGGGACGGTCGGTGTACCCGTGAATATTCAACAGACATTGATTGCCACGACAAGGGTAGTCCTTACCTTCAGAATCCTTTGACGGGGGGATCAATGGCTTCCATTCCCCCCCATCGTTGTGGGAAATAAGGGTGCGCAATTGTTTGGGGGACTTGCCGGGATTTTTTACCTGGTTAGCCACAAGCGTGCCTTCCAACAAGTCGATACGGTCATAATCAGCAAAGCCACGATGGTTGCGGTTAACATCCTCCAACAGCACCACATACAGGGTCCCGTTGGAGTTGGACTTGAGCACCAGACCATATTCTGTACCGGGAACATCCAGCTCTGACCGCAACATAAATAAAGCATGGGACTTGGAGTCCAAAACCGTCGCCAACTGCGTTGATTTGTCGGAAGGGAAGAGGGTGTGGGCAAAAGTCGTTCCGTCCACGGTAACGTAAAATTCTAAGTCATCGTCGTTCTTGTCGGTTAGCGCAGCCACAACAACGTAGTCACCCAGGGGAGCATAATCAGCAATCAGTTCAAACAACACCTCGGTATCCTTGAACCTGTTCGTAGTCAGCACCAACTTTGTCTTGCCGTTTTCTAGGAGATTACAAAAAATGCGTTCCTCGTCGCCCCCCAAGTGGATAAACAGACACTTGGTTACTTTGTTAATCAACTTCTCAAACTTTCTACCGAGAGAATCGGTAATCCAAGCCAGGTAGTCCTGGCAAAAGTCGCCCCGTTCGCAACCAAACCAGATGAACTTTTTGCCGTCCTTCTCGTCAAACTCAAGCATGCCACCCCCGTGTAACGGCAACAGGGGGGCCTCCACCCCTGCAAACATGTTTCCACCGTCGTCAGACACATAGATACGCTCGCCAGGAGTGATCAACACCGCAATCCCAGGGGCCTGGCCTTGCCAAATGTCAAGAATCTTTTCAGGCACCCCGACGTGGACAAACAGCTCGCCGCCATTTTCACTGGCGTACGCGATGTGGTCCAGGGTCCGCACAATGATATTCTCCCCGCCAAACTCCTCATTATCGTCATGAGTAGGAGCTCCTTCACGAATATACATATATTGCGCAAGAAGCCCATCCATCTTCGATTTCAGCACCTTGATTCTATCGTTAGCGGGAACAGAACCGCCATCACCATCGTTTTGGCCCAGCTGGCAGTCAAAGTCTACCACAGTGATGAAATCGGAAAGTTTCTTCGACGAAAATTTACACTCGTCACCGTCCATCTTTTGCTTGTTGGGGATTTTGACATTCTTTTGCTTGTCGCCACAGAATAATTTACGAGCCTGCTTCGGGTCCACCACGCAGGAATGGCCGGAGATATCTTTAGACGATATAACAAATCCGGGGGCGCACTCAAAGTCCCGCTCCAGACACTCACACGCCTCCTCGTCTGCGAACAAGTCCTCCCATAACACATTCAAGAAGCACTGGGCATCCTGTTGCCGCCGAGAAAACTTTTGCTTTACCCCATACAAACAAGTAGGTTCACCACCATCGACTCTCGCCCATACCTCTTCCTTGTCGCTGTCCTTACACGTGACCCCGTCAAACGAGTTTTGGAAGTCCCAAGTAATGAACTTCAGGTCTTTCAGTTCCATGACAAATTGAAGCGCCAGTCCATCAATGGCGGTGATCAAATGGTCTCCAATAAGTTTGACGTTGTTTGGGTACTGGGCAGTTTGCCACGACTTGCCTTGGTCGAGCGAGAAATAGTACTTGTCGGAATTGGACCACGGCAACGCCAAAATCGCATTGCCATGGTCGCCAAAGTTAAAGTTGGTTGGCTCGTCAATGGCCATACTCCACAGAGACCCACCATCCCGCGAGATCCACGTCTTGAGCTCCTTGGCTTCCGACGGTTGAAGTTCGGTACCGAGGTTGCCTACCGCCATCAAAATCCCCGGGGTGGCGCCTGTTTCATAGTGGCCGTCGCCTCCAATAACTCCAGGGGGGAAAACGTGGAGATTACACCCGGAGTCGCTTTGGCACCGTTTCGTTTCTTCCAGATCGGGGTTGAGGTTGAGTGGTTTCCAAGTGCGGCCATCGTCGATGGAGAACTGGGACTTGGAGTTGGCCCGCCACCCGATCTTTTCGTTATCATCACCAACGCCGCCGTTTTCGACGGTGTTAGCAAACCAAACCCCTTCGATTGTTTGCACATTCAAGATTGCCGTCAGAACCACCTTTTCCAACACCTGGCGGAATTGCAAGCCGGTCAGATCCAGGGCATACACCGTCAGCAACGGGTTATGGTGGCCCCGGGTGTACTGGGTGATGGCAATGAACAACAGCAGGGGCGACAGGGGTAAAAATACAACCTTTCCTCTCGAAACACTGGTTCCAAAGTTGGATTCATCCAAGGATTCCCCAGTCTTCAGCGTCAACAAAGTTATGTGGTTATTAGTGGGGTCGAACCGGTCGTTTTGCACCATTACCACCAAAAACAGCAGTTTAACTCTAACATCACGCACGGCACCGTGTTCAAGTCGGGAGTGGGTCAATTCCTTTTTCAGCTTGAACCAGTCGCTACTAGAAATCACTTGAGACCCAGTAACGTGGCCATAACGGTCACGGGTATTGACCCCGCACACCACCGTCTTTTCGTCCCCCTGGGTGAACTCGGGCAGCCCCTGTAAGAAAGTACACGAATCGGCATTGTCAATTCCGAGAGGAAGCCATTTTTCCCCCTTGGTTTCCGAGTAAAAATACTTTCTAGAACATCCCTCAAGATTACAAACAGAGACCTGTGTCAATAACAAGTTAGGATTCACCGCGTGGGAACGCACCACTGGCACTTTTCGGTCGATTTGATCACCCTTGGCAAGAAAATTGCTCTTTTTCCACAGTTTCCCCTGGTCATTAGTAAAAAATCCATTTCCTTCAAGGTCAAACGCGTACGCTCTGGGGCTATAATACTTGTCCATAGAAAACGAAGCAATTTCGTGGTCGTCGGTTTCCTTTATTGGTGTGAATTTGGTGTTACCATCGTCGGCCAGAATCACAAGTTTATGATGTTTAAGGGCGAGGATCACATGAGAGTCGTCAAAATAACGAATGTGACGGAACCGGGTATCCTGTGAGTCAATTGTAACCCTGGGATTGTTATCTGCCGCAAGCGCGGGTATCACTAACCCTAGGAGTAGAAGGGTCCACTTCATGACAAGTAGTGGCGCACAGAAGAATCTGGACAAGGTGTGCAGGAAACGGTGCCGCGAGTGAGAGAGGACAGTGAGGCGACGTGAACAGGCAAACGAGCAAAACTACAGTGAACTTGTGATATTGCCAAGACATTTTCTTGTGGGGGCGGGGTACCGGTGATTCTAAAGATTATGGGGTAAGTGGATTTCGCACTACCAAACGAAAGCGCATTAGGGTAATGATCATTATAGCTTAATGTAGTGACGCATAGCCCCATTAAACACCAGTGCATCATTAGAGCCAATAAACTGACTAGTAATCTTTGAACCAAACATCAATGCATCAGTGGACATCTCATTAGGTCACACACAGTGTAGTAGTTTAATCCCCAATTAGGTAAACTAACAAAGTTTTTCAAAATGATTCCGTTTCCATGTAATATTCGTTATGTACTCATTATTAAATTCAAGCCTTGGGGCCAGCAGCCTTGACTTCAGCAGTAGCTTGGTCAGCGTACTTTTCAAAGTTTTCAGCAAACTTGGTAGCAAGCGAGGCCACTTCCTTGGAGAAAGATTCCTTACCTTCAGTCCAGGCGTTGGCAGGGTTCAAGATTTCAGCGGGAACACCGGGGACAGTCTTGGGAACGTTCAAGCCGAACACAGGGAATTCTTCATAGTCAACAGAGTTCAAGGCACCGGAGTGAATGGCGTCCAAGATAGCTCTGGTGTACTTAAGAGGACATCTCGAGCCACCTCTAGCAGCCGAGGCACCAACCCAACCAGTGTTAAGCAAGTAAGCGTTAGCCTTGTGTTGAGTAATCTTGTCCGACAATTGTTGAGCGTACTTCATAGGGTGCAACACCAAGAAGGGTTGACCGAAACAAGCAGAGAATACAGCTTGGGGTTCGGTGACACCTTCTTCAGTACCAGCCATCTTCGAGGTGTAACCCGAGATGAAGTGGTACATAACTTGCGAGTTGGTCAACTTGGACACGGGGGGCAAGACACCGGAAGCATCACAGGTCAACAAGATAATGTTGGAGGGGTGGGTGTCAGCCAAACAGGGGATTTGGGCCGAGGGGATGAAGTCGATGGGGTAAGCACATCTAGTGTTTTCGGTGATCGACGAGTCGGTGTAGTCAACAACCTTGGTGTCAGGGTCGTAGACAACGTTTTCAAGGATGGCACCGAACTTGATGGCGTTGAAAATTTCGGGTTCCTTTTCAGCGGACAAGTCGATACACTTGGCGTAACAACCACCTTCAATGTTGAAGACACCGTTGTCGGACCAGCAGTGTTCATCGTCACCAATCAACTTTCTGTGGGGGTCAGCAGACAAGGTAGTCTTACCGGTACCAGACAAACCGAAGAACAAGGTGATGTCCTTCTTTTCTTCACCTTGGTTACAAGACGAGTGCAAGGTCAAGACTTGGTGCTTGATGGGCATCAAGTAGAACATAACGGTGAAGATACCCTTCTTCATTTCACCGGCGTATTCGGTACCAAGGATAACCATTTCCATGGCCTTGAAATTGATTTCAACCGAGGTGTTCGAGGTCATACCCTTGGTGTGGATGTTAGCAGGGAATTGACCAGCGTTGTAGATGGTGAAGTCGGGTTCACCAAAGTTTTCCAATTCTTCAGCAGTGGGACGAATCAACATGTTGGTCATGAACAAAGCGTGGTAGGCTCTGGCACAAATAATTCTGACCTTGATTCTGTAACGAGGGTCCCAGCCGGCAAAAGCATCGACAACGAACAACTTTTCTCTGGTTCTGAGGTAGTCGAGAGCTCTTGATCTAGAAATCTTCCAGGTCAATTCGTCAACTTGCTTGTTGACGGGCCCCCACCAAATGTTGTGGGAAGAGGTTTCTTCATCGACAATTCTCTTGTCCTTAGGCGATCTCCCAGTCTTCTTACCGGAGTAGGCCATCAAGGCACCGGTGGCAGAGATGGTGGTACCCTTTTCTTGCAAACCATCTTCGTAAAGGGTGGCGGGCGAGGCGTTGTGTCTGATGGTGGTGTCTTCTCTCAAGGACAATTGTTCCACCACAGGGTCTTGGATAGACTTGATGGTGGGGTGACCGGAGAAGTTAATCGACGATTCGACGTTGGTAGGAGGAACCATGTTTGTTGAGGAGATTGGTGGGGGATGCTGCCTTATTTATAGTTGCCGGGATTTTCAGCTTGTAACTCACATGGCTAGGTCGCATTGAGCGTGGGGTACTTCCGAGGAAATGCATTCCGAAACGGCCTCAAATGTAGGCAAAAAATGGCGGGAGAAGTGGTGGAGGAATGAGAAGTCCTTTAAAAGATAGTACAAGTGTGTTGGGGTGGGGTACCTGTTGTGTAGCGTCTGTTATAGCTGGCCAGGTCATCAACTTCTTTCTGCACCGTTAAGGCTCATACGTGCATATGCCTCTAGCCCGGGGGAGTCGGAACGCACTTCGGGTGAAGGGAAATCCCATCTTCCTAGCAGGCGCAGCGTGGCTAACAGCCCCCGGCTAGTGCTAGACGCCCCCCGATTAATCCAAACTACAACTTATACTTTTACTGCCCCTTTAAAAATACCGTGGCCACCTTTTTCTTCCCACCACTGGTGGAATTTTCCCTCCTATCCATTTTTGGAAAGTTGCTTTAACCCGAATTGTGGAGTGTTTCCGGATCAGGCTCCGGCTTGTCCCGGAATCCTCCGATGTCACCCGCAAAGCAACACGGTGCGACGCCGTGCCCGGACGCCGGACACCGCTAGCGGAATGGCAAAAGAAACCCCAGGTTAAACTTTTCACCATTGCTTCCACGGACCTGCCTATTTAGTTTCTGCTTAGCTTGCTCGAGAGTGTGATTGGTTGCTCGAAATGCGGAGATATTTTTCACCCGTCATCGTACATGTGCTACTACCCCCGGAACGTCGTCGCGAAGAGTACCGTCGGTTTTGACGCGTTCTCCTCTTGTTTCGATAACCCCGTCCCGGTGGTGTCCCGGGTTTTTCCCCCCTGAACCCCATTTCTTTTAAATGCAAATAGAGATTTTTTTGTGATCCAAGTTAATCGCATGTATTCATCACTATCATATGGCGTGCCAATCGGTTCGGTACCATAACTCACTACGAACAAGACACAGACAACAGTACCTTATGCACAACACACATTTGGAAACAGGGCAGTTACATTGGGTGCACCTGATCGGCTGTTGAGGGATATGGTAAACGTAGCATTCACAAGCAACACACTTCGCAATTGTGTCTTTTTGATAACCTCCGGGACGTGCCGGTCTTTTATAGGGGTAAAATGGACACCTTTCATAGCAAAAATCGTCCTTCAGTCAGACTGTCGGTGGTCCGTAATCACCCTTTGAAAAAATCAGTCAGACTGTCGATCAACGTATATCTACTAATTGTCGGCCGCACCCATTGTGCAACTACTGCGCTGGAATAATGTCAACAGCTGACTTGACGCCAAAATTGTCGTGGTACGCCTTCCACCCACTAAACCCGATATCACTGACACCTTGTTTCATCTTGCCCTCACTAACGCCAATGATTACGCACTGGTCCATCACTTCACCTTCTCCTCCTTGCTGTTTCAACAACGTGATCCCCAGGCATATAAGCCCATATTTAAAAATCTCAGTAAGATTAGAATACAGCAGGTCGACAATGGGCGCCGCAATCCCCCCAACTAGAGGTACTGACGACTGATTGTCGTTGGTTAGCGAATGAAGCGTTGCCAGCAGTGGTACCTTACGAACCGTCAGCTGGGCACAGTCATCGATAAATGGGAAAAACTTGGATATCTGTGACTTGTTGGTGAAGAGCACAATCAGCCCAATAACCAGCTGGTTGGTGGGTTCAAGGGCAATCACTATCTTCACCCCGTTTGTATTAAGGTGCAGAATCGCCTCCTGGTACAACGCCCGAAGATTTGTCAGCTGGTTGGTGTCGGCAAGAATCGACTCAAGCTTGGTGGCATCCTGACAAATGTCAAATCGGACCCCGACAATCATAAGCTCGCGGAACACTTTTTTCGGCACCTGCCACTTTTGCATATTGCCAAGGGCCATGATGTACTTGGTGTCGCTGTTGGCATCGGGATGCCAATTGAGTGACGTCAAGAATGTCCGCACCAACGAGTTGGTGGTATTGTTAGTTTGCAACAAGGGAAAGCTGGATCCCATCTCGATCTGGGAACATCCTCGCTCCTTGACAAGATAACGAATTGCTCGAGCGTAGAGGTTTTTTCCAATCGACTGCAACCGTTTCAGTTTGTCCACCAATATGTAGACAATTTTGCCGACGTCGCCGTCAACCCAGGTGATTACCATGCCGTACAAAATATTGAGCGACAGATTCCGCACCACAAAGTGGCGTTGCATGGTTGTTTCCAGTTTTGGCATAAGGAGGGCAAACACCCGTTTGTAGAAGCCTTCCAGCTGGCACTCGAAAAGGTCTGCGTCGTGCTGCTCCAGGGCATTGGTCTTCCAGAGCTTTAGGAGTCCCAGCCAATCACGGTTGACATCGAATTCGTCCACCAACCACCGCCGGGGAGTCTTCTTCAACGCTGCTGGCGTCCGTTTCTTAAATTTCTCCTCGCCTGGAATGCATCCGTCTGCCGCTAAATCTCCCATGAGCACCCGGACCACGTTGTCAAGGGCATTGTTGCTGTAATCGTAGCAACACAAGTATGCCGACCCGATGCTTTTGTTGTAAAAGAAATCGTACGGCAGCAGAGTAGCAACGATGATGACTGGTTTGGAGAGTTGAGATTGCGACAGTGTGCTCAGCAACTGCGCCGGCAGCGCCCCACAGAGAATCAGCACGTATTTGACAATCCCAATCTGGTACATGTTCCGCAGTGCCTCCAGCGTGAGAACAATGACAATTTTCAGTCGAGAAATAAGCAGTTCATGAAGCTGGGTGAGCCCGTTGGCGGTGTAGGTGGTGTGGAGCACGTTGTATAGCTTGTTGGGTCCCCGATTGATGGGGTGGTTGGCCAACAAGTCACCGAAATGTTGAAAAACCTCTTCGCCGGTATATGTTTGCTGAGGCTCATTTTCAACGTGTTTGCTTGGATACAACGGATTGAGAAGCGGCGACAACAATAAGATATTCGCCGGTTCTTCGGGAGGCAACGGCAAAAACTTTACCAATGGCAAGGTGTCGTTATAATCACGAATCAACGTGATCAGTTTACGGTAAGCCTCCTGCAGCAAGTTTTTATGCCGCTGCCATTCCTCGGGCTCGGCTATTTTGTAAGGAACGGGATCTGGACCCCGCTCATTGTTGGGAAATATCTGCAGCCATTGCGGCAACCGTTCCTGTAGTTTTTGTATCCGTTCCACCAGTTTCTGTACAATCTCTTCTTCTAAAGTGCCGTTTTCTATGCCCTTGCGGATGGCGTCCAACGCTTCCCGCTGGAAAGCTTCATCCTGGCACACCAATACTAAATCACACCCCGCAAGTAATGCCAAAATTACCCCTTGGGAAAGCCCAATCAGGTGATAGAGCGCATCCATTTCCAAACACTCGGATATAACAAACCCGTCAAACTTGAGTTCATGGCGAAGCAATTGAGTAAGAAGCACCGGAGACAAACAAGCGTGGGTCTCGTCGGGTGATATAGTAGGCACACCGCACCCAGCTGCCGATATTCCGTCAAGAAGTCCGTCATTGATCAAGGTGGCAAATGGCACCGAATTGAACTGACGGATTTGGTCAAGCAGGTCGGCCATCATGGGTAATTCCATGAGCGAATCTACGGCAGCATTGCCTATTCCTGGGAAATGCTTACCTACAGTAATCAAACCGCCGTCTTGCAACCCCTTGGCGCACATGGCGCCATATTTAGTGACATCGGCAATCGTCGGGGCAAACGAACGGACACCAACCAACTGGTGGCTGAGCTTGGTAATCACATCAAGCACGGGTCCCAAGATTATGGAAAACCCGATCCGCCTAAGCTCCACTGCCATGGCTTTCGCACAGTAGTACACCAACTCTGGCTCGTGGGTGGCAGAAAGCGCCATTGCCAGGGGAAATTGGGTAAGAAACTCTTCATCAAATAACAGATTCATCATCCCCCCTTCTTCGTCAAGACAAAACATGATGGGGTGTTTGTAGCCGCCTTGGGTGAATGCCAACCATTGAAGGTCACAAAGAAGCTTGGTGGTTTGCTTGACATTGACGGTATTTTTGCGGGAGATAATGATTGTTTGGACGTGGTAATCCACTATGAGTCTCGAGGCATGGGAGGTCACTGTGGTGCCTTGGAAGCCGCCACAGACTAACTGCCCGGGGTTCATGTGGGGAAGTGCGGGAGATGCGACCACAACAATGAGGGAGGGAGTTGGAAGTGAATGGTGTTTTATTTTTAGAAGAAAGTGGAGATTAGATGTATGAGCTTTATATGGTGATATTATCGCTTATGTAATGAAGGGAAGCTTTGCCTTAACGAGTGGGTGGGAGCGATTGTACCGTGCGGAAGCACTTGGTCATTTAGTTGCCATAAAACATGTAGACATGACTAAACACTCGGGTTTAACTGTAATCAAACACTGACATATCATGCTACTTCCAAACTTCAATAATTGCCGCCAGCTTAGAATCGAACCCTCAAGAACGACCTAGTATAAGTAATACTTATAAAAAGCATGAGTCGGCATTGATCCATAGGTTTTACCGGTAGTTTTCGTGTTGTGTCCCTAGTTTCTATCTGCGACCCAACTTCAGTCGCTTCTCACTTGTAGACCTCATGAGCACTACTCAGAAACAAAAGGCCCTAGCAGCATTTTCCCAAAAAGACTACGTTACCGCCATCAACCATTTTAACAACGGGCTCCGTGAAGATGTAAATGATTCAGCATTGTGGCTGGGTCACGCCCGTTCCCTCTATTATAACGGGAAAGATCAGGACAAGCTCACGCCGGTACTCTGGAAGAAAATCGTTGATGGGTGTGAACGAGCCCTCCAATTAGATGAAAATAACTTTGAGGCGATCCATCTCCGTGGGTTGGAATTGTTGGATAACCAAGATGATCCTTTATCTGCCGTCGAAATATTAAGTGATCTGTTAGAAAAGCTGGCAATTACCGGAAAGAAATACCGCCATTGTATTCAGCCAGGGTGGATCCTAGAAGATATAAACCGGGCAAAGAAACAGCTCAAACTGGTCAACCAGCGCCAGCAAGTTGATTCCCGAGTGCCGCTATACGGCCATTTGATGGGGTTATTAGAGAAGGATTATCATGCCCAAATTGAAGCCGTTACAAAAAAAAATGTGCCCAAGGATATCAAGCAATATAAATTGCACCGATTGGCAGCCACCCATCTGGATTATTGTAACGACTTGTCGAAAATATTTGAAATGACGGGGATGATGGATCTACATCGCGGTGGTGAGGCGGAGGTGCCCGACTGTTTTATTGACCCGATTTCCTTGGAAGTATTCCACGACCCGGTGTGTACAAAGCTGGGGGAATCGTATGAGCGGCTGGTGTTGTTTAACTACTTGGAGAACAAGGCCGTCGATCCTGTGACCCGGGAAAAACTTACTCCAGAAATGTGTTATACCAATAAGCGGCTAAAAGATCTGCTTGAGGAATGGCGGGCCAAAAATTCCATTCCAAAGAATCAATGATTCAATCACTAGTGTGAGAGTATAATAAGGGTTATGGGGATGTGTATAGTTTTAATTGTTACAATGCAAGGGACCTTGGGATTTGGAGACGCCAAGATTCGAACCTTGGTACTCTTGGCACACTCTTTCTGCTATTTTTTGAAAAAAAATGAGTATGACTAAATGCAGAAAATGGAACCTTTTGGAAAAAAGGGCTGGTGAATCATCTACATTGAATTTGCCATCCATTTTGGTTTCTATTTAAAACCACCCATCTCGTCACGTCCCCACTCAGTTGTTGGCCATTTCAACTGCTCTTTGTTCTCTGTTTACAGTGCACGTGACCCCACTTCTCGATTGGGAACAAACAATAATAACATTAATTCTCAATTTAATAGCAGTATCGCCTCTTCGATTGTCTCAATATACACATGTTTGAGGAAGACCCTTTTAGGGACCGCCCCAAGCAAGCCCACACCAACGGATACCACCAGGACAGTGACGATGAACTGCTGGCCTTCGTAGGGTTTGCCCCATCAACACTGCCGCTGCGGCTGCCACAAAGACTGCCTGGCCGTACACAACAACAATCCCCCCGCCAATCCCCCAATATCTTCGCCAGACTGTCTCGGGCTACCCGTGCCCCAGTACAATTGCTGTCGACGCCTGCGTTGCCGCCGTCGTCGTCTCGCCCAGACTTGCTGCCCCGAAAACTCTTTACTTCCCATGAACTGCCCAAACGAGACCTGATGGTGACCATTGACTCCGAACAATTAATGTCAAGTCGTGTTTCTCTGAGTCCCACTCGCTCGCCCACCCGGGGCCTGAGCCGCCTGGAACGGAGTCTGGGAACTGCCCGGTTGTTGGAGCCTCCCAAGCCCATCTTTTCCCCCGAAACATACTCGGTGGCTGCCCTGGACGATGCTAGCACCATGCGCCAGTCGGTGGACTACGGATACGATGCCTATGCCAAGGAGTACGAACAGCTGGTGTTGTCCCATGATGACGATGAAACCATTTACGATGAAGGTCACGACCCCAAATCGGAGCTGGACTACTTTGGCGACTCGATTGACGGTAAGTTCATGGAGGGTTTGGCTAACTACGTGCCAGGGATTCGCAACCGACAGCCCACACACAAGCGGAAGGTGAGATTGGTCAACAAAACCGGGAACTTGGTGTTGGAGAACCCCATTCCTGGCGAGTTGAAGAAAGTGTTGACGGTGACCGAGTCGCCTTTTGGCGAATTCACTAACATGACCTACACCGCCTGTACTTCGGAGCCGGACGACTTTGTTGGCGAAGGATACCTGTTACGGGCCGCCAAATATGGCCGGGAAACAGAAATCGTCATCTGTATCACCATGTACAACGAAGATGCCGAGTCGTTTGCCCGGACCATGCACGGGGTGATGAAAAACGTCGCTCACTTATGTTCCCGGCACAAGTCGCAATGCTGGGGGAAGGACGGCTGGAAAAAGATCCAGGTGGTGATTGTGGCCGATGGCCGTAACAAAGTCAACCTGGGGGTGTTGCAATTGTTGACCGCCACCGGGTGCTACCAAGAAAACTTGGCCCGGCCATTTGTCAACAACAAGGAAGTCAAGGCCCACTTGTTTGAATATTCCACCCAAATTCTGATCGACGAACAATTAAAGTTTAAGGGGGACGAAAAAAACTTGACCCCCGTGCAGGTGTTGTTCTGCCTCAAGGAGAAGAACCAGAAGAAGATCAATTCCCACAGATGGTTATTCAATGCTTTTTGTCCCGTGCTTGATCCTAATGTGGTCATTCTCTTGGATGTGGGTACCAAACCCGATAGCCATGCTGTGTACCATATGTGGAAGGCGTTTGACCGCGACTCAAACGTGGCTGGGGTGGCCGGGGAAATCAAGGCAATGAAGGGTAAGGGCTGGGGGACTATGCTCAAGAATCCTTTGGTGGCATCACAAAATTTCGAGTACAAAATGTCCAACATTTTGGACAAGCCATTGGAGTCGGTATTTGGCTACATTACGGTGTTGCCAGGGGCGTTATCCGCCTACCGATACATTGCGCTTAAAAACCACCCCGATGGCACTGGCCCCCTCAACTCCTACTTTAAGGGGGAAGAGCTCTTACTGAACCATGTCACTGGGAACTCCAAAACCAACTTTTTTGAAGCAAACATGTACTTGGCCGAAGATCGGATTTTGTGTTGGGAGTTGGTGGCCAAGAAGGGAGAAAGCTGGGTGCTCAAGTTTGTCAAACTGGCTACTGGCGAAACAGACGTTCCCGAATCGGTTTCCGAGTTCTTATCCCAAAGAAGACGGTGGATGAATGGGGCGTTTTTTGCCGCGTTGTACTCATTGCGCCACCAGGGCAAAATCTGGTACACCGACCACCTGTTTGCCCGGAAGTTTTGGTTCAGCGTGGAATTTATCTACCAGCTTGTTCTGTTGGTGTTTTCGTTCTTCTCGTTGTCCAACTTTTACCTCACCTTCTACTTTTTGACGGGGTCGCTTGTGCTGGACAAGGGCGCCGGCAAGGCTGGGTTCTGGGTGTTTACCATATTTAACTATTTGTGCATCTGCACATTGACCCTGATGTTTATTGTCCTGATTGGCAACCGGCCACAGGCGCTGAAAAACATATTCAAGGCGCTCATCATCCTCTTGACGGTGTGTGCGTTGTATGCGTTGATTGTAGGGTTTTACTTTGTCATCAATACCATCATCCATTTCGGCATGGATGACGGGTCGCTGACATATGTGTTTGTGCTGATTGTGGTGTCGCTTTTGTCCACCTACGGGTTGTACATGGTGATGCTGCTTTTGTACTTGGACCCATGGCACATGTTCACCTGTTCTATCCAGTATTTTTTGATGATTCCTTCGTATACTTGCACCTTGCAAATCTTTGCGTTTTGTAACACCCACGACGTGCTGTGGGGGACCAAGGGGGACAACAACCCCAAGGAGGACCGCTCGAACCAGTACATTATTGAAAAGAACGAACAAGGCGAGTACGAGGCCACGGTGGTGGAAGTGAATATCGATGAGGTGTATCTCGAAACCCTTTATGAAGTACGGATGAAGCGGGCCAACAACAAGATTAAGAATAACGATCACGTCAAGACGGTGTTGGACGGCGAGGACTACGCTAAGGATGTCCGGACCAAGGTGGTGTTGATCTGGATGTTGTGCAACTTGGTGTTTATTTTGATCATGACCCAGGTGTACGAGCCGGGCCAGACGCTGAGTAACATCTACTTGGCGTTTATCTTGTGGTCGGTGGCAATAATCTCATTGTTCCGGGCGGTGGGGTCGTTGGCTTACCTCATCAACAATGGCATCCGCATGGCAGTTGAGCTGAAAAACAAATGGAGCTATAAGCGAACCCTGGCCGTGCCTAATACCTTAAACTAGCTCCATGTAAGTAATATAATGATACCCCTATGATAATATATGCATTTGCTATCCCTCCCGGTTACGAAGGTCCGTCTCGGATATCCCGGCATTCCATACATACGCTAGACATTTTTAGCTGTTCGCCAATGCCGCAAAGGGCGACAATTACGATCCGAAACTGCCGGCAAAAAATTTTAACCTCTACTAATCGAAAGGAAGCTATGCGGCTGTAAATTGCAGCTTTAGCTTCCAGCCCTTCTTGTCGGCATTCCATATCGCTACCTCTTTGAGCATTCCCCTCACCATGAGCAATTGAGGCTTCAGCGTCATTTTCACTTCCGCTGCCGCCAACACCGATTTGGAACCCGCAAACTGGTCCGGCTGACTGCGGAGGAAGGATACGATCTTGGTGAGGGTGGGGTTTTCCACCACCTCCACCTCCTCGTCAGGTTTTTGCTTCTTGAGCAGCGAGAGCACCGACTGGGAGGATGCGGGGGCGTCTCTGGGGCGTTTCTTGCCGAATTGTCCCCGGAGAGTGCCGAATTTACCGGTCCAGGTTGGGGTGCCTACTTTGTTTTGACGGGCGGCCTTTGACAGCTGTTTCAAAGCAGAAACCGCCTGTTTGGCGAGTTTTGTGGCCTCTGCCTCAGCCAACAGCCTTTCCTCTGTAGAATTGACCACATCATCGTGGTGGATGGTCAGATGGACTCCAAGATTGAAAAACTCTTGCTCTTGCTCTCCTCCAGCGGACCCATCTTGATACTCGTCCATTTTGGAAATGCCTGCGACATCCATAACATCGTCAGCGACGTCGTTGTTTAGCTTTACCAGTTTCCTTTCCCGGGTCCCGCCGTAGTTGGTTTCACTGCTGTTAAAAATGTCAGCAGTTTCCGTCCCCCGTTCTTCATCGTCACCCAAAGTAAACAAGTCATGTAGATCATTCATCTTGAATAGCCGCTTTTGTTTGGGGTCGGTTAAGATCTTGTTCGTCAAAAACGTTTTGAAAATCTGGCGGTGGTAAATCTTCTCTTCAATCGTGCCCGCAGTCATGAGCCTGTAAATGACAATATCCCGTTTTTGTCCCAAACGCCACGCCCGTTCTCGGGCCTGGATATCGGTCAGTGGGTTCCAGTCGGGGTCAAAGATAATCACCCGATCAGCACCAGTCAAGTTCACCCCAAGACCACCTACTTTGGTGGTGAGAAGAAAGATATTAATATTAGCATCAGTATTGAACCGGTCAACCAATTGCTGGCGAGCTCCTATACTGGTATTGCCATCCATACGGAGGTATTCCATCAAGCTACCATCACTTCGGATGAGTGAGTGCACAAACTTTTCAATAATGTCGAGCATTTGTCTGGTCTGACAAAACAAAAGCGTCTTATGGCCCTGTTTTTGCCATTGTGGGAGTAAAGATTGGAGCACTACCATCTTGCCGCTCTTGGAAACAGCACCATAATCAGGCTTGTTGCGATTTTGATGGACTAAATCAGGGTGATTGCATATCTTCCTGAGAATGTCCACCCCATACAACACATTTCGGCGTCCCCGCATAATACTCGACAAGTCCTCCGAGTTGAGAAACTGATGATACAACTCTCGTTGCTGTGGGGTCAATTTAACAAAAACCACCTTTTCCTCTTTTTTGGGTAAATCACGGGCAACATCGGATTTGACCCGTCTCAACAAGTAGGGATTAATGAGATCACGTAGCACCACCGCACATTTATATCCAGTTTGAACCTGGACATTGGTGGCATTGGCATAGCCCCCCATATTAATAGGAACAGAAAACTGTTGTTGAAATACAGGGAGGGTACCAAGTCGCCCAGGAAATACAAAGTCAAAAAGGGACCAGAGCTCGGTCAAGTTGTTTTGAATCGGGGTACCAGAAAGAATTAAACGATTATAGGTTTTGATCTGTTTTGCAGTAAGCGACACTATCGAATTGGGGTTACGAATCTTGTGTCCTTCATCAAGAACACAATAACCCCAAGTTCGACCTAGGAGGTGACGACGGTAAATACCTAGCCCAAGATAGGTGGTGATAATGACACCACCAGGACTGTCAAATACCAGCTTCACCAATTCACCGGCGTTGTTGGCTTCTCCAGTGGGTATTTTGCCATCCTCTTTTTCTAACATTCTTTCCAATGCCTCCTCTTCGCTTAATTTCTTCTTGGTGAGCCCCAGGCCTATGGCATGGAGGATAACTACTCGAAAAGGCGGCCACCACCGGTGGAATTCGTTACACCACTGGGCCAACACCGTGGCCGGAACCACCACTAACACCGGCTTTGTGAGAATTTTTGAGTGGTGGAGACCAGCTAAAAACAGTATCACCTGAACTGTTTTTCCAAGCCCCATTTCGTCCCCCAAAATACCCCCCGTCTTTTGGTTGTAAAGTTCCCAAAGCCACTGCACACACGTTTTCTGGTAATCAAAAAGCAGTGGGTGAATGTCACCCGGGAGACGAAACGTATTGTCGAGAATAGCATCGTCAATGGTGGGGTGAGGAAGGTATGGTTCTTCTTCTAAACTGGTAGTACACCCCGCACCACGGAGGTTACGTCGAGCGGTGGCCCATTGGGTGACGCGATGGTGGAAGATGATGGCATCGCCATCATCGATATTACGATCTGTGGATGGCGAGTCCTCGAGGTCTTCAACTTCGGAGTCATTAATAATCACCTCGTCATATCCATCATCAGATTCGTCCTTCAACTCGAAGTCACTATCATTGGCATTTTCATCAACACTTTCCTGCTTGATTACCTCATCATCCTCACCGCTCTCCTCATCATCCTCATCACCATGGTCATCATTTCCCTCACCCGCCTTTGCCTCCAGCGCCCGCGCTTTCGGCCCAAAACCGGGCTCCCTTAATTCCTGGTGATTCTTCATCGTTTCTAACCCTCCAACGAAACCCTGGGTAGACCCAAATGCGGTTAACTTGCCCGTTCTCACTAAATAATCACGTTCAGTTTCTTCAGAAGCACCACCATCAATCCGCCCCTCAATATCCCGGATGTCCTGGAGCCGTTCCTTGATCTCCACGTCTAATTCATCGATTTGATTTCTTAGGTATCGCCGCTGGCTGATTTTAGCAGTTTCAATCTGACGCTTTAGCCGGGTCTGTTTTGTAACCACTTTGCGGTGGGCGTCTTTGGCCTTTTCTAACCGTTTCTCTTCTGTCTCACGCAGACGCTTCTCAATGGCCTCCTCGGCACGGTTCTCTATTTGTTTTGCCAATTCATCTTGATCCACGAGTACCAACTCATCCATGATGAGATCGATGAGTGCGATGCGAAGGTTTATTATTAGTCTATTTACTTTGCTTAACCAACGCCTTAAATTGGGCCAAGACGTCGTTATATTCAGTTTGTTCCGATTCGATGATTTCCACTTCAACATCACCTACTTCACCCCGTCTTCCAACTCCTCTCATCATCTTGTAGAACCACTTTTGTTCCCCCTTACCGAACGTCATCAGCAAGGCGGTACCTTCTTTGTTGGCCCGGGCAGTTCTACCCACACGGTGGACGTATTCCTTGGCAGAATTAGGCAAGTCATAGTTGATCACCGTTTTGATGTTGGGCATATCAATACCTCTAGCGAACAAGTCGGTGGTGACAACAATGCCGGTGGAACCCAGCGAAAACTCATCCAACACCTTCTTCCGTTCCTGGGCCTTATTATTGGTCTGGTTAATATACCCCACACTGGTAGGGTTCCCCAACGCCTCCAAAATCATCAGAAGCAACTTGGGCAATCTCAAAGAGTCATTGTTACTCTTACAGAAAACAAGCGTATGATGAATCGCCTTGTTTTCAATAAGGTACTTAGCAAGAACCAACGGCTTGATAGCAGTTTTCGCCAGACCCAAATGAAGCGACACTTCGGTAAGCGTAGGAGGAACGCTATACATTTCGTTAACCAACTCATTAGCATCGTTAACAACCAACAAGTGGGGCCGGTGGAAATCGAGAACCGCAAGTTTCCCGGCATCAGTGGTCAAGGTAGCAGAAAACACCATCTTGGTGCATGGCACAGAAAAAGTGGTGGCAACATTGGTTTTGTTAGGAATTGCCAGGGTCATAAGCGATGCCCAGTTCTGGAACAGCTGATTAAGCAACCGATCGGCTTCGTCAATAACCAAAAACTGGATCGAGCTAATGTCAAGCACTCCCAGTACCAAGTGCTCCACCAATCTACCTGGTGTCAGAACCAAGATATCGGGGGTGTTTGCTTTGATCTTCATCGCTTCTTCCCGGAGTGACCGTTCCGTTTTGAGAGAAAGAACAGAAAGCGACGTCCCCTTGGCCACCTGGGTCAATGTTTGCGTCACTTGACTAATCAAGGGCTTGGTGGGAACAAGTACAATTGCCCGGATTCTAGGAACCACCCGAGCTTTGAGCGATTCAACAATAGGGATTGAATAAGCAAGAGTTTTCCCCGAACCGGTGGCAGCATTGACAAGTAAGTCTCCCGCAACATCAGGTCGGGGGACAGGGCTTTTGTGACGGTTGAAGTACTCCAATACAGCCACCTGTACAGAAAAGGCTTCGGTGAATCCCATCCGGTTCAAATTTTGCAGGACTTGCAGAGAAACACCTAGTTGGTCAAACGGTTGGGTCTTGGTGGGGTCAATATAATTAGCCTGTGTAAGCCAATCGAGAGTTGCAGGTGCTCTACTAGCATGGAGGCGCCGATCTCGAGGAAGAGCTGGTTGGGGCATAGGCTCAAGTGGGGCCAACGGGATATCAGGGAGGGGGGTTTCGGGTTCTGCATCTGGCTGAGACGTCACGGACTGGTGGAATTTGTCAAGTATTTGTTGATGTTTTAGCGGTACAGCGGGAGATTCACCCTCTTCGGAATCGGAATCTGCACCAGAGCTATCCAGTGAATCACTCAGTGAATCATCCAGGGAATCATCCAGGGAATCATCCAGGGACACACCAGGCATGAGGGAAACATCTAGTGAGGCAGATTGATCGACATCCATTGCTTCAGCTTGGTTGGATTCTTCGTCACTATCATCATCAATGGATTTCTCATCGTCCTTCATTTCTTCATCGACAACCTGCGGTTCTTCTTCTTCCTCACTTTCAGGCTCCTCTTCTCTCCGCCGTTTGCGGAATCTATCTAGAATGCTGCCCTTATTCTCTCCATTATCCAGGGGATTATATCTAGCACTGAACATAACGAACTGATATCGTGAGCCGCACGATGAGATATCGCGATGATGCGAAAAAGGCTACGAAAGTGAAAAATTCTAACAATATGGTGATAAATGTTTACACGTGTTTACCGTGCCTGTTAAACCTACTATTAAAACCTTTTTGGTGGGTCCACCACCAGCGTCCATCTCTTAGGCGCATTTAGTTTTTTCGTGCGACACCATCTAATTTTTCACCATGAGAGCGTGTTTGCCCGTGCTTAAACGGCTGGCATGGAAGGGTCCCAACGTGGTTCCTCTTCCTTTGGCCGAAGCCATCAAGAACGGTACCCCAATCCGGACCAACGCGCGGCTGTGTGACATTCTTCCCCAGTTTGTGGGCCTCAAGTTTGAAGTCCACAATGGGAAGCACTATGTTGAATTCGAAGTCACTGACGATATGGTTGGGTCGAAGTTGGGTGATTTCTCCCCAACGAGAAAGAGATTCATGTATAAGTATTCCAAGAACTGATCTGTATATAGTAATGACACAATGAATGAGGAACTACGCCGCAGCAATGTTTTATGTCTACTCTCTAGGTCCCGCCTACTTATCGACTTAGCCCCCCCCCCTGCTTCTAGGATTGAAATCTTGCAATCTCTGAGTACGAAGTTCACCGGTACGATCTTGGATCGGCCATAACCCCCATCCGTTAAGCCGAATGACAAGACAAGTGGCGTTGTCGTCGCCACCGACATATTCAACAAATCTGACTACTTCTTCCGCCCCTAGCTGGGGAGAAGCATGAGGGTGGCCCTTGTTGTTGTAATGCACCATGACAATGTCGGCGATTTCTTGGTCGGTCAAGATATCGGTTACCCCGTCAGAGCATAACACCAAAAACGATTCGTCACCACCAAGTCCATTGATGGTATATTTGGCAATCTCCTCGGGACTAAGATGGGTACTGATCGCGGCGGCGTCACCCACTACAAGCTGACTGATATCGGGTTCCGCCGACACCCCCATCTGCTTAAACTTGACATCCCCAAACAGCCTTGTGTTAGCCAATGCAATAAACCTCTCTTCGCCAAACGAATCAGTCATAAACGCAGTAGCATACCGGTTGAGTCTGGCCAGCTCCAACGGGTTGGAAGGATGATGGGGCTGGGTCAATGCATTGGCCTCCCCATTGCGGTCCACGAGGATTGCCTTGCAATCGCCAACGTGGGCAATGGTGAGCACCAGCACCGTGTTACGCAGAAAATAAAAGTCGGTGGGAGCACCAATAACCGTTTGGAAAAACGCATTGGTACAGGTCAGTCCACTAGGCACCCCCTTTTCACAAAATTGGTAGTCAGTTGCAAGAAACAGGTGGGGCAACCTTAAGCGTATATTCAGCGACTGGGCGGCACCATCTTGCAATTGAAGTGGGTGTCCTTGCAACAGGGTCAAGTGAGCATTGCGATGTTTATACCACCGGCGCCAATAGCCACCAATATTCTTGGCATAGTCCCTTGCAAGCTTATCCACCAGCCCCGAATCAGATTCTACCATTTGTGCTAAATTGCTGGCAAGAAATTCCGAGCAGTCACTACCACCGTGGCCATCAAACACCGCAAACGAAAACACCTTTTCGTCGTTAATATCCAACACATTTGCTGCATAGCGATCTTCATTATATGGCCGATTCACTCTCTGACTGGTGTGACCAAAATACATTGGCAGCTTAAGCAATGGCACCTTGAGTTTGGTGTGGACAACTTGCTGACCGGGAGGCGAATACGCCCCCATTGTGATCAGCGTGCTGAGGGTGCGTACTAGTCGGCGGACCTGAGGTGACATTGACGAATGTGTTGTGGTCATCATCGTGGACAGCTTTCGAATGTTAATCTCCGCTTGATATGCACTTTTGTGCAGGTCCGGGACGCGAGATATGAGGGCAACCATGAATATAGGAGAGAATATCCGATCATTGAAAAGACGGGTGTAGCCACTGTAAGCAGAAAATTTCAGGATTTGCAAAAACTTAAATGCAATTGAAATAAGGGGTGGATTTTTTTAGGGCTCAGTTGCGGATGGAGAATCCTCGGCGTGCTTCGGTTTCTTTTGCCCATGTTCACATATCCGTAGAGAGAAGCATTCACAATAGCAGACAGGTTTATGGCAGATACCTGTTGTAATTGTGTCATATCTTTCTCGAGACGATATTTCAGGCGTGAGGTATTCTGCCATGATCTTAATTAGAACCATAAAGTGGGGGATATAGAAGTCACGAAGCCAGTTTTGTTGAAGTAGTATACTTGATAATTCCCAAAAGTAAACCACAATAATGATACAAACACGAATTGTGTTGTTCTATTTGAGTGCTAGTCTCTTTGTACTCTTTTGGTAACTACACACGAGCGACACAAAATACACATTTCCGATGCAACATCCAAAGTTCGAGTCCCGAGCATTCCATGGACTGTTGATGTCTCACCTAAAGGGGGATTCGAGTTGCTGCTTTCTCGATGTCGAGGCCCAATACAATCACATGAGACAAATGTCGATTTGATACAAAATTTACCTTTTTTACTCAACTTGGATAGCTTTGGTAGATAAGCCCCGACATTCTAGATTCACCAAGCGACCTGCAGGAGCACACGCCACTGGTCTCGTATGTTTACGAACACAGAAAAAAAATAATCGGTATCGCAATCCCGAAAGTTACGTGGGAGAGTTGTTTTGACACGGGGGGTCACTCGGGGGTGAGGTGGACCCGAGCGACTGGACCCTGACATGGGCATGCCATCACCAGTGCAGACGACATTATGCGACTACGATATTCACACCCCCTACCACCCCTGGTGCCAATGGAGAGAAAAGGAGGGCTAATGAAACCAAGATTTGTCGCCAAACTAAATTGCACCTTTCCAACCTTGCGTGGCCATATAATTTCGGAAATTGTAACTTTGGTTGGCATGCCTCGAAACCTAAACATGTGATAAACGAATATTTTCCTGCGTGGAAGTAGGTAAGGGGCAGCAACGTCCGTTTCTGTTTGGAATGTTTACCAATAAAACGGCGAAGGTTTAGTGCCACTCTTTTGTTACCCAATCTACATGTAGTTTGTTTTGGTATTTGTTATAGTTTCCGAATATTCTTTAGTTTAGCTGTAGGTATTTTCTACCCACTAGCAACCACCCTGTGTTTAATCATGGTACCCTATCCGGACAACAAAGGTTACACATTCACCGTTATTAGCGACCGCTACTTGGGTAGTTCGTGCCGACCCCTCCACCCTACCTTTTTTATCTGCGGCGCACAACCAGTGCGACCATGATTGGGTTTATCTTGGGGCTCGGGGCGATGGCGGTCGTGGCAGTGGTGGGTGTCCACAACCGCATCAGTTTTAGAAACAACCTGCCTGTGCTAATAGTGCTGGTATTGCTTGCGGTTTTTATCCCCTTGTCCATCATTATTCTCCTTCCCACCGATTGGGTAAACCGCCACGTAGACAAGTTGCCAGGAATATGGATGCCTGACAATGCCTACTGGATAACATGGAGAATAGACTACTGGGTGACGTTTGCTCTCACCTGGTTGATCTTGCCCATGCTTCTTGAATACTACCGCAGTGGCCACTATGCGGTGGCAGCGCGGTTGGTGGATGCATTCAGAGCGAACTTGAAGTTCCAGTTGATGATGTTGGCGTTGGGGGTGGTATGTGGCTTTTATTTCATGATGGAGGTGGGGCTTCTGCCCGGCCACATCAAGGATATGGTAATGGGGTTGACCCACATCTACTCGTTGGTGCTCACCCTCTGGCTTATGGCACACTCGTTAGTGGCCATCCCCCGCCACAGATGGCTCACCGCGTCTCCTGTGGCCAATCTCAACTACTTGTATGCCCAGGTGCCGCTGCTTGTCGACAAGCTAGATGATACCAGGGCGTCATTCCGCGAAGATATCCTTAAGGTGATGATGCTTGCCAACAACTTTGCCAACGAGTTGCAGTGGCGGGATTGGATTCTTTCCTTGGAGCGCCAAATTCCCGATGATCTTCGTAACCAATTGCAACGGGAATATCGTGCAGAGGAATCGCAGGTGTTGGTAGCCGAGATCGACGAGACTTACATGGTGAATCTCACAAAGTCCTTTAATCGCCACCACTATAATCTCACCGCATATCTGCTGGAATACACCCAGTTGTTACTTGAGATCACCCGTATCGAAGACACCCTCAATCACGACCCCGAATCGGTGGTATACCGATTCAGCACTCTGAATCCCAAGCGTACTTATTACCTCACAATGCACGTTTATCCATGGGCGTCGCGGGTGGTGGCAGTGGTGCTGGCAGTCTTGTCGGTGGTAGTGTTTGAGAGTGAGATGATGCACTCCACCAAGTTTTCCCTTGTCAACTTGGTGGTGACCCATGTAGGGCCGTACCTCCAGATCTTATTAGTGATGGCATTGTTCAGCTACATGTTAATCGCCACGCTACTGTCGCTCACGCTGATGAAGGTGTTCAATATGTATCATCTAGTGCCTCATAACCTGGACCCCTGCCTGGCGCTGTGGTTTGCAATGTACGTAGCGCGTATGACTATTCCCCTACTGTACAACTTCTTGGGGTTGTTTGTCGATCGCAATTCGGTGTTCGAAGACTGGTTTGGCAAGCTGTTGCAGCTTACCGGTCTTTTTCTGGGCATCAACGAGTGGTTACCGCGGTTTATCCTCGTGCCCATTTTGCTCACGGCGTTCCATGTGTACGACCGAGTCAAGCAAAAGGTGGGGTGGACCGAGTGGTTTGACGACGATGACGACGACGAAGAGGCAGCGCAAATGCTCGACGGGTCCAGAACTCGCAATGAGTTGGTGATTGCTGAAGCCAAGCGGTTAGTAGACCGAGAAATGCATAGGAGGAGTCGTGGGGGCTAGGGCGGTTATAGAACGACATATAGGACATTTAGACACATCCCCGATTATCTCCATTTCAGCGTAAGGAAACGATTTCGTAATCATAGACACAAAACGACATGCAGGACGCCATAGCGCTTGCTCTACGCCATCTTGGTGGTGGGGGACATATTGGAGTTGCGACAACACAATATTAGTTCGATTGTTTATTATTTTCTATCAAAGTTAGCCATTGTCAGGGTCTGCCTGCAGACACCATAGTTTGTCTGGTAACAGTCTATCGGGGGTATCGGTTAATCAGAATAGTACCAGTCATCTTCGTCGTTATCTTCCAGCAGTGCCAGCAGCAGGTCGCCATCATCACAGTCGTCTTCGCTCAGCAGCAATTCGACCACATCTTCCTCGACCACCTCCTGCTTCACCTGGCGGTAGTAATCAACATACAATCGATCCAAAGTGTTGGCTTGCAACACCAAGTTTCGAAGTGGCAGGTAGGGAGAGGCTGCCTGTTGTACTAGTTTGTTATGCACTTTGTAGACCATATGGTAGGTTGCTTGGGACAGAGGCATCTTTGATTGTTGGTGGAAAAATTACGGACGGCGGTTGGTATTTATATTTACATGGGCGCCTTTCCGACGGCATTAGTAGGTGCATCAGTCGATTGGTGGTATACTCAGCGTTCAAAATGCCTATTTTGTAATCTACACAGAAAATTCAATACAAGGTTTCAGTTTTGTTTTGAAAGGTGTTGGTGGGGAACACAGGAAAATCTAGAATGCATGGGGGTACGGAGGAAGACGTAAGCCGCAAAAGCCAAACACCGGAACTGTCCCACAAGCCACATCCATCGCTGTCAACAACATGGGGTCCCAAAACAGCATGCAGGGTTCTGCTTCTAGAAGGCGGATGGCGGTCTGGTTAGTGATGTCGTTCCCCGCCAAATTCCCATCGAACCAAAAACGACAAGCTAGAGTTTAAAGACGAATATTATTTACACCCTTTGTTTGCCTATTTTCTCTATATAGCTTACATCAATTATCGGAATACCGGAAACGTAACCTCGACCTCGGCCTGCAGCTTCGGCGACAAATGTAACCCATTGCGTTTGTATCTCTGCCAATCCGAAACGGAAATATTTTTCGCCAGCCGAGTGATGGTCCATTTTAACCCCGTGACAAATACCGCAACCGTCACCTCCAATTTTCTCCCCCATTACCCAGCAACTGGCGAATGTGGAGCCCATAGTCGAGATCTCTCGCCAAATGTAAATTCGCACTTAAAATAAACTTTAATATTTAGTACTTCTCCCTACTAAATTCGTTAAGAGTGACGCACATTCAGACAAACATGCTCGGGATGATATGATTGTTACAGGCAATGCAAATCTTTCTTTCACACTATCAATAGACACCTGTCATTTTTGGACAGGGCCCCAGAAAATAAATCTTGAGAAAACGGCTGCTAGCATCGATAGGGCGGGAGCGAACCCCGTCCAAGCCCCCACTTGCTCGCATGTTTTCATCGATGCTGCATTGGTGGCGCAGAAAGGGGCCCTACCTGGCGCCACCGGATTAAGGTTGATAACCCCTAAAATACCCCCATCCTACCAAACAACCCCACCATGGGCAAACCCCGGCAGTTTGTTTTGATATGTCGCAGCCGCCATTGTAGTCCAACACCAGCACAGCATCTACACCACCAAAATTCCCTATTTACCTCGTGCCTAAACTGGCGACTATCGGTAGTTTCGGGAATTATGCAGGTAGTATCGTCGAGGATTCCACCATCACCATTCCTAGAATGGATTCAATTACTCGTTTTCAGCGATTATTTTCAAGTAGTCTTAATTGGGAGCGGAGGTGGTTGAGCATTTTCGCCTGGAGCACCAAATGGCGAAGGTCAACATTGGGGTCGTTAGCCTGGTTCGACAACTTGCGGTAAACTTTGGTGATGAGCTGGTATGTCTCTTCGTACGACGCTCGACTCATGGGAGATGGGTGTGATGAGATGAGGATTTACATATCTACGTGACGTGCCGCATCTTAGGTGAGGCATTAAACCAGAGCATCATCGGGATGGTGATTGGATCAGGGTGGGGCACATTTTGGGCTCCCCAGCCGTTAGCATTACTGAACTTCGGTTTAGCCATCCCCCACTCCATCTCTGGTTATGGTCCCTTGACTACCAAAAAAATCCTATAAAAAATTTGTCATGCAAGTAACTCCCCGGAAATATGTGACAGCTGGTAGTAACGACGAGATGACGTCCAGGATACAAAGGTGATGTCCTACGAGCGATACGAAAAAGAAATATAATAAATTACGGCGGCGTTCGCAAAACAGGAGGGGCCTCGGTAACAATAAAAATGCAACCTATTCAAAGCATAATGCACTTCATAAAAGCACCTCCCTATGTACCTTGCAACAAGAAGGTACCCGGAAACTTGGTACCAAGGCTTGGTTTTGCACACAAGATAGTAACCGCACTATTCAGCGCGGCTATCCCAGATACGCTGGGCGAGATTCGATGAATCTACGATCGTTCTCTAGCAATGGCCATGTGCAATACTTGATTGGGCCAAACCAAAGCGACAGTTTACCTTTAGCTTTTCAGGGTTCCCAAACTCATCCCTTGGTGATCATGAACCCAAGCCTTGCCGAACCTACTTTCTTGCCAGGGTTGGGATTTGCGATATTGCTATGGGGGGATGTCCGAACCTCAATTTCCCGCATCTAGGCTCTCAACTTTGGTCGGTGCGGAAACAGAGACAACCGATATCGTTTGTCTAGAAATATTTAGTCCAGGCACACGACCACCGCTCCCCACAAACACCCCCCCCCCCAGTACACATACACAACCTCCCTATATTAGTAAAATGTTATCTGTTGTTGCACCCAACTACGTCATCCTTCATCCCTAGACTACGCGCGTGAGGGATATAGATCGCTATCACTATCACCAATCAAAATGAGTGCTAGTGCTGATACACTTGACGAGGTCAATTTAGACACACCGTCCGCCTCAGTAGAACCCACCATTACTACCGTGCATGGGGGTGGTGCTGACGATGGTAACGAGGCCACTGGCGGAGATGTGGAGGAAACAGTGTCCAAGACGGAAGCGTTAACTGTGGATGATGGCGCCCTGACAAAGGAGGCGGCCGAGAGCAATACCGCCGCAACTGAAGAAGCGCCGGCGGAGCTGTCGCTGATAGCAGTTGCGACGGAAAATGACTCCTTGGACGCTGAGGATTCTCGGGCACAATCGTCCCTGACGACGGAAGCTATACCTCCGAAAAAGAAAAAGTCGGTAGGCTTTTCCAAGGAACCCAATCAAGAGCTCTGGGAACACCATTCGGATTTGCAAAAGAAGGAAAAGGAACGGGCGAAGCTGAATGCGTTCCAGAAAATTCCACCCGAATTGGTGTACTTGGAAAGAAGAAATAACCCCGGACCCCAGCCCCTCGAGAAGCCCAAGCCCAAGTTGCATCTGCTGATGGCCACCACCGGCAACTTGGGTGACTTGAGAGACATGCCCGTCAAAGAGCTTGCGGTGCAAAACAAAACTACAGAGTACACGTTCCAGCACACGTCGGTGTGGCTTCCCGTGCTGAAAAACCGGGTGTTGGTGGACGTCAGGTACGTGCTGGTACAACTGATCGACCTTGCTAAAGTTAATCGTTTTGGCATGAATTTGTCAGAAACGAAGATTGGCATTGGTTATGAGTTTGCTGGCATCGTGTCACATTTGGGCACTATTAACGAATACGAATATAAGGTGGGCGACAGGGTGTACGGTATAATTAATTCCGACGACCACAAAGGCGCCTTGACGTCGTCGTTGCTCGTGTCCCTTTCCCGAGACACGTTGGTAGTTATCGATGACGAAATGTGGAATAAAATGGCCGAAACTTGCATCAATCTTGACTTTACCAAGCCCGAGGCCGAGTTTGAGATTGACCTGGAGGAGGAGGTCAAGGAAAATGAGCTGATCACTACGTCCGGGTCGGGCTCCACCAAGTTTTTCAAGAAAAAGTCCAACCCCTACGCTTTGGACCAAGTCAATTATCCACCTCTTGCCAAGTTTTCTGCCATTTCCGAACAGTACTGTAGAGCCAAGCTGGTGCTTAGTCACTTGAAGGTCACTACCCAGGCGGCCATCTTGATCAATGGTGGCGATACCATCCTCGCCCAGTCGATATTACAGGTTTTATTTGCCGAATTCGAATCGTTAGCTAGAGTAAACATCATCTTGGTGGTAGGGGACCGCCAGAAGGAAAAGACAGAGGCGTTTGTTGAGAACTTGAAGCAAATGTACTACGACCCGGCCAAGACGCTTACCATTTCCATTGTCACCTACGACCTGGTACCGGAATCGATTGTGCCCAACAAGCCGACCCCCAAAGAGCTTTCGACTATTTACTACAAGAAACTTGACTTTTTCGCAGTGGAAGTGATTGAAAAGTTGTTTGCGAACCACAACGCTCGCATCGGCCCCCCGGTGCTGGCACAAACACTCAAGGAATGGCAGTTGGATATGATTATCGACATCATTGGCTCGAAAAAGTACTTCCAACACACGGTAGCGTTTGACAAAATGGACGAGATCCAATTCCCCGTCCATGAACACTTGGCGGGTCCTTTGCAGGAGGTATTCACCAGTAAGGATAAACAGCAATTTTTCCTCAAGCTCTTGAAGCCCAAGAAATACGGGTCGTCGTTTGTGTCGATGTGCGAGTGGAACGTCAAGGAACCGCTGTACATGGTGGATAAATTACTTCCGTTTAAGGAAAATAATCTGGGGATCGGCTCCAAGTTGTTTAACGTGGTGTCTTCGTACAACTTTTACGACGAAACCATCCTCAAAGCTAAGCCCGAGTGGTTGGTAGCGGCTTACCAATTGGTGGTGGATGAAAAACTAAAGTTTGATATCGCTGCGATTTTAGACTGGCGGGATAATATCAAGCAGTACATTACTGATTTGAAGCGCCACGATCGGAAGGTCATTTTACAAGTGGAGAGTATCTAGTTGGGTAGACCATCTGTATAGCTAATGACACATATCTAGAGGAGGCGTCTGCCCACATGTAAACACCGATTAGGTCAACACTTCCTCCTAAACAAGAAAGCGACATGGTTGGGGCCAGACCCACTATCCACCTGACACTGCCGTCGGGCCGTCCCTTGATAACGGCGACGGGACACGCTCCCACCACCACCTACCACATTTGGTCCCGGGGAGATTCATGTAGCCGGTGGCGTTCCTGAAATTCGCGGGGTGTTTGCATCAACAAACAAAGGAAAACAATCAATGATAGAAATAAACGACAATAGTTAAAAGGGGGATTACCCTTAGCCGGTGTACCCCTGGTGCAGAAAACATCGCCGAGGAAATATAAATGTCATCAATTGTCCGTGTATATCATCGCCGGGCCGGTCGTTTGGTTGTTAAAGCTTGTTTTCCAGTATTTGATCGTGTTCTTCGACATGAGGCGGTTTACTTTTGCCGAAAACTTTCCCAATTGGGGTGGGTGAGAGGTCCCCAAACGCCCAGGGTCAGCCTGGTGGCAATCACACTGAAACCAAAGCAGCAAATTAGTTGGTAGTCGACGTGGATTTTAGGGTAATTCTCGATTGTAGGTGTTTGTTTTAGGTGGTTGCTAGGAAGTACCACGCACTAGTCCAGTTTAGTGCTGTAGGTGCCTGGCGCATACGACGGTTTCACGTTAACCTGAGAAATTAACGTTTTTATGCATGACAATCGCCCAGGGTTTATAAGCCTGTTAGTCCCCCCTTGCAAAATTCTCATCACCAATCAGATCAGCTACACTCTTTAACTTTCCTGACCACGGTCAAGTACATTCGTTTAACTAACCTTTATACTTTCGCTTGAAAATGATGATTCCTGTGTTGTTATTGGCATCGATGGTGGCTGCCGACGGTACCTTTCTTATCCAAGGGTTCCACTCCGAAGACTCTCTCAATTTCAACTTGACGCTCGGTTCTGAAAGCAAGAGAGTGACCCTTGTTGGTGCTTCTGAACAAAATGCCATTTTCATTAATAATGAAAGTGGCGACTGTGGTCCTGACGTGCAAAACAAGCAGCAACTGATTTGCTGGAACACCTGGAACGCAAACTCGTCCTCGTCATTGAAAGTGTCCAAAGATAAATTTGACAATGAATGGTGGAACGGTAACTGGGCCACTGATAACGTCAAGGTGGGGGTGGCAGATCTTGCCAATGTTCCCTTCGGTCTCGCGTCTCCGTCTTTGACTACGATTAAGACCAACGCTGGTAACATGATGGTGGAAGGATTGGGGTCGTCGTTTGGTTACGGTATCAAGCTGAATGACTCCAAGGTATCCGACCACTCCTTCATCAAATACCTTACCAGCAATGACGTGATCCGGAAGCCTGTATTTTCTGTTTATTCCGCCGATAAGACTTTCTCCAACGATTCGAAAATCAACTTTTTATACGGTGGTGCCGATACGGCAAAGTACTCTAAGTTGACCACCCTCGACATCCAGTTGCCCAAGCAAGCCCTGGCGTTGATGGGTCTGATTGGCCTTAAGGGGATTTCCCTTGAACAAGGCGGTGATGAAGTTAAGTTAAGCGACGACTCCAAAGACTACAGAGTCGACCTCCGGTATTCCTATTCGGCGGTGACCGACTTGAAGGTCCCCAAACCGATTTGGGACCAAATCAAGGACAAGTTGTCGTTTTCTGATGTCTCTGGGGCTTTGCCTACTGCTGAAGGTGCTTGTATCAACTCTGATGATACGTTTATTTTTGATTTTGGTGACGATGTTAAGGTACGGGTGCCGATTAAGGATTTACAAACGCCGACGAAGGACGACAGCTCCAAATGTCTGGTGAGAATCTACGGCGGTGACCTGGAAACCGACTTCTTTTTTGGCCCTGCTTTGTTGCACTACGTATACGCCATTTACGACACCAAGAACCTCAAGGTGTCTGTTGGGCAACTCGAAATTAACGATGATTCCCTGCAACAAACTATCACTGGAGACTCCTTCCCTGAAGGCCAAGCCAAGGGGTCTGCGTCTTCTTCTTCGTCCAATTCCGAATCCTCTTCCAGTGCCAGCTCCGATAAAAAGGGCAATGACGATAAAAAGGGCAACGACGATAGCAAGAAAGAAAACGGCGCCACAACCTTTCAGATTTCCGCAGTATTGATGATTGTAGCTGCAATTTCGCACGTGTTTCTTTGAATTATTTTGAATTTAGATATGGTTGAATACTAAGGAACAATTGGATTAGCCAGGATGACAGCATTGACATTCAAAGGGATGTGTAGGTGGCGTAGGCTATTGTTATGAAGATTGATCTCGAGCGGACGGCAGGGGAGATCAATTGC
Organism: Diutina scorzettiae; assembly: GCA_030563345.1. Classification (NCBI taxonomy): domain Eukaryota; kingdom Fungi; phylum Ascomycota; class Pichiomycetes; order Serinales; family Debaryomycetaceae; genus Diutina; species Diutina scorzettiae. The sequence continues at coordinate 408,361 of JAKUCB010000007.1, forward strand.
TGAAAGTGAGTTATGCAGAAGATCAAGAGTGTGAACATGATCCGGGATGATGAACAGAGTAAAATGATTATCCGCCAAGTCTAGCCTGCCGACGCTCGGTGGAACATAATCGAGGTTTGATAATAAATTGGACGCAGCAATCAATACTTTAATGTCATTTGGCAAATAATCAAGAACACGTAGATCATTTCCAGAAACATCCAAATATTCAATTTGCGAACTAAGCCCAACAAGAGAGGTTAACTTATTATTTCGGAAGCTAACGTGTACAAGCAGTGCAGGAAGTTCATGGGGGATATGGGTAAGGTTGCAGCTATTAATCAGCAAGTGGACCAAATCATTAGCAACCTTAAGCTTACTAAGGATAATGTCGTAAATTTCTAACTTTTGGCTGTTCCAAGTTGTCGGGCAGATCATTTGCTCGTGGCGGGATTGTTTCTCCTGATAATTTCCGGTATGCTCTATTGCGCCATAGCAACTTCCCCGAGGCTTCTGGTCATTCTCCAAATTCTGGATGTCGCCAAGAACTTTGACAGGGGAACTAACCGAGTTCAAGGTCACATTGTGGAGTTTGTCTTCCACTCTTGCTGGAAATGTGTGAAGCCTGACATCTATGCATCGTAATTGCTTTAGAAATGGAGGAAGAGTCACTGACAAGTCACTTGAAATCATAGAAAGGGTTAGTAAGGTAGCGGGTAGAACAACCACTCCTGAACTATACGAAATGGTGACTTCTTCAAGGTGGCTAAACGCCCCAAGATCGACTCCATGGCAACTGGAAATGACAACTTTTCGGAGGTTGGTAAATTGATCAATTCCATCCAAGAATCCTCCAAATTTTCCCGAAATAACCTTTTGCGGTTCTGCTACCACAACATCCTGATTTTCTAGAATAATTTCCTTTACCCCTGGGTATGTGATATTCACGCTGGGACGGGTCACCTTAAGACACACGTTTTGTAAATGGCAAAGGTGACACGAGTCACGGACTTGTGTTCTGATATTGGCAATATAATTATACAATTGCCTCCATTTGCAAGGGTCACTATGGAGAGCCGTCAAGAGTACCATTACATCACTGGCAGATAAATGGCTGACGATTAATTCAACCAAGTCGAACGACAATTGGTACATGTGGATACTAGGGTGTGTGCCAAATATTTATGGACGGAAATATTGGGTTGTGATTGGCGACGACAGTCAAAGACAATAGCGAAAAATGCCTGTCACTACCATGTGAACTTTCGACAGTCCATAGTACCAAGGGTAAATAATATACGAGGAGTCAAGTAAGATCCGGCATCGCTACCATTACGGGGAGATATGGTCATTTAAGTAGCATTTCGATATGTCCGAAATTGGATGACATTATCGATGTGTCGTACGTACTTCTCATAATCTATTGTGCAGCCAATATTTTTGAAATAGATGTAAGCATTATATTTTGTTTGAAAATGGCACATTACAATGATCTCTTGTACATGAATTCCTCGTCGGCAACCTCTTCAAGTTTCGGGTTGTGTGCTTTCTTCCACTGCTTCTTTTCCTTTGAGTACCGTTCGTCTTCGGCTTCAATCTCGTGTGACACCTTATCAACAGTAGCCATATCTTCTAATGGCTTCATGTACTTTCTGTTTTCTTTCGCTTCTTTTTCATCATGCTTTTTAACGGCATTGACCTTTCTTTCGCCATTGGCAAAGCTGCCAAGGTCGGCCAATTGCTCAGCTACTGAAATGGCCTTTGCTCTTTTGTCTGATTCAGAAAGCCTCTTTTGGGTGTCCAATTGATCAACGATAGAGTACGCCTTTGACAACAAGTTATCCAAATTACCCAGATTGAGGCTGTCCTTGGGAACATTCTTGTACTTGTTGTTCAAATAGTGAATATCTTCCTTTTGGATCTTCTTCGCAGCACCATAAGCATGCACCATGTCGTTCAAAGGTTGCATGTACTGTTGGTTTTCATAAGCCTCGTCTTCCTCCTCAATATCCTGGGCTAATCCGACCGCCTTGGCCATATTTTCAGCTTCTTTCCACAACTTGGGATCGCCGCCTTGTTCCAAGTACTTCATTTTCTCAGATTGGGCAGCATCCACTTGCTTATCTTCAGCCAACCGGTTCAACAAGTGGTGAGGATGTTTGAGTTTTGGCACAGTCAAGATAAGCCTGTTCCCTTGGCTTTCCCAGTGAATGTGATCGGGGTCGCCGTGAGGAAACGAGAATTCCTTGTAGTAGCCATCCTTGGCATTTTGTACCGCCAAAGCAACCCCTTGACCAACCCTCTTTGCCTTTAATTCGTAGCCACCAAAAGAGTCGGACTTTTGGAGTTCAATTTGGTAAACGTCAGGGGTTTCCACCTTTTTGCATACCTGGGCCCCGGCTTGCAAGCCTTGGAGGTGGTTGATAAGGTGGTCGTAGTCGTTAAAAGAAAACATGTGTAGGGAATATCTAGGATTGCCCAATTATTTATACTTCTTCTAGTCAGCAACTATATACTAGTTTATACATCTGGTGACATGGTTGTCGGACGATAAATGCAGATATTTCCAATCAATTAAATAACTACAGACTAATGTGATAAACCGAAAGAGCAATTCCAGTTATAGCCGAAGCTCAATTGAATGAGTTGATCTAATTTACTCATGATTTATCGGAAATATGTGGGGAACCTGTCGGATGGTTCGGTTCGCTAATTGGTTCAAAGTGGGATGACCGGTAGGGGGCTAGTAATGTAACAGTACACATCAACTGCATACAGCCTGGATATTCATTTATATCGGTTTTCCCATCGTTCCCCATCCCCAGTGGTACCACTTTGCCATCTAAACTCGGGTCGCCCCTGGATGCGTGCTCATAACCGGAAAGATTACGATTTTTCATTCCCATGATCGACCTAGTGGTGGCACCGTGATCGAGTTATTGGCCGATTCGGGTAAACCCATATTTCTAGGTGGCTTATGCTCACTATCTCATCACCGTTCGATCGTTGTCAACCGCCGTTGGGATAAATAAAGTGCAGCGTGTCAGCCCCCAAAGCTATTTTTGTAAAAAAGAAAGGCGAAAGGTAAATAAAGGTGAGGGTGGGGATAGTTGCGAGATACGGAGGATGGTGGGGATACGAGAAACTCAGTCAGGGAATTTTAATGTCGACACCGATTATTCCATACCGTCCTTCGCCTAATTCCGGTTCGCCAGGCACGTTGCATTATGTTTGTAATTTATTCCGGTAGTCGCCTCATTCATCGCATCTAAAGAAAATAGCCATAAACGGTGATTAAAGGGAGCAGTGACGGATCCCAGACCGATGGAATCCCGACACATATGCGTGACCACTTATTTAAATTGCCAATTGAATCCTGTCACGTATCAGCTCGTGTTTTGCTTCTATTGTCAAAGACAGTGATCGGGTCTAAAAAAGCTTAAACACGGGCTACAAACACCAATAAACGGTATCTAGCGGATTGGACAATGCTATTACAATGCAATCACTGTTAGCTTTACCCTTCATTTTCTTCCCTCCTCTCTGTGGCGACATTTGGGAGGTCTAGCCTCAGTATCGGCTGCGCCCAGTTACGCATCGTGTTGTTACGTGCACCACTTCAAATACTCGCGCGCCGATTTGGGATAAAAAAAACCACCTCCTTCTACTAACCAAACATGATGACCACCACCAAGGCGTTGCTGGTGTTGGCTGTGATCGGGGCGATCTATGGCCATGAGGTCACCCATGAAATGGAAGACCTTTCCCACGCAGGGCCCGACACCGCCCACACAGGGTCTCACCACTATACCCCCCAAGAGCAAAACCAGCTTGACTTGAGAGTGCTGGAACTTATCCAGGAACACTATGAAGTGGACGTAGCCCGGAGAATGGCCGAAGATGAGATGCACCTGACCGACAACTCGTGGGGGTTTATCCACATGATTCGCCTGATGAAGAATGCAATTTACCAAGATGTGGGCAAGAGAGCAGGCAATGACACGTCCTCTTCCACTGGGGATTTTGGTTTAGTTGACTTTCTGTCGTTGTTTTCTGGGGGCGGCAGACTTAATTCCCAGACCGACGATGCCAGCTCCACTCCGGAAACCCCCACTGTGCTGTTGAGTCTGTCTACCGAACCCCCTTCTCTGGCATCCCCTACGTCGGATACTACCTCCACGCCGTCGTCCACTTCGAGTCGGACAACGTCTCCTTCGTCAACTGCTGATGGCAACACCTCGCCTTCTGCTGCGCCAAGCCTGGTGGAAGAATCCACCGAGCCAACACTGCTGACTCCCCCCACCACTTCTTCCAAGCAGACCACGACCGAGCCTCTGTCCTCTGCCGAAGCCACCTCTTCACCCACTGACGAAACCACCACTACTGATGACACCACTTCTAACGACTCCACCACTGATGAAAAACCCACCACCTCCATTTTCCTGCCCACTACCAGCAACGAGCCGCGTACCACCGACGACCTGCTGTTGAAACTGGTATCGGACTTTACCCTGAACTTTGTCACCACTGTTCTGGGGCTGGTTGTCACCGTTACTCTGACCTACAAGGCCGAACCCCTGAGTGCTACTAATGAAGACCAAAACAAGGAATCAGGGGGTGGTTTGAGCAACACCAACAAGATTGTTGTTGGGGTTGTTGTTGGTGTTGGTGGTGCGCTTATTATCGCCATTATTGCTCTCCTCTTCTGGTTGCGCAAGAGAAAGCATGAACAGCATGACAGCGGCAAGTGGACGTTCTGGAAGAAGGGAGAAAAGGGCACCGATGAATTTTTGAATGGTGAATTGGGGGTGCGTGACCGTAATATTAACCAAGGGTCCAACTTTTAGGCATACAGCATATACCCGGTCATTGAGACCTTAATAAAATGAATGAAATACGAAACACGAAATATGTAAAATTTTTCACCATTGTCGAATGGATTAAATTTTGTATTTTTTGTTTTCGTTTAAATCGGTCTGCTATTGGTATAGAATGATTACCACCCACCAGCATAATGTACTATTACCGCCATCAATTGTGATATGCACCGGATCAGTTCCCGATTCGATCCGATGGATGCCTTTAGAACATGCGGCGACTCAATGACTCCACATTCATTTCACTTGAAGTACTATAATATCAATAGTGTTGTCTATCGTCACTAATTACGTTATAGTCAAGTCCAGTCCTTGTCATCATAAATGTCTCCTGCGCTGTCTTATGTACGCTTTCGTTTTACCATGCGCGTCAACGCTTAGCACCAATCTCTCAATTATCTGATTGTTGAATCAATAGTCAAATAAGCAGAATTGGTGCGAAAGTAATTATCCATTTATCTAGTATTTGCTAAGATAACCAAAACCACTAAGTAGATTGAATATACTCAGGATAGGAAACACAAAGTATCCCCACCACTTAGACTTCCAGTCCAGCACAAGCACCCCTACTAAAAAGCCACCCCGAATTTTTCAAAATGGTTATTCGATTGACAAACGATCCCTGCTTGTCCTTATCCCTTATTGGTTTAGTAAGTCGGGCTTTGCTGCGCCCATCCTGCACGGCCGCCGCCACATCCCGCAATACATAAACCCCTTAATTGCCATCACCCCACCATGACACCTATGGAAAAAACCCCTAGGTTTCTTCAGGATGACCGTCCCAATTGGATGGGCCGTTTTCAAAAATGGTTACTTGCCATTGTAGCTGTGGGATTTGTCTGGAATATTGCTGGAATCGGATGCCCTTACGAAGCGATTATGGGTAGTAACAACGATAAGATAAATTATCGGGATGCCATTGACAAGGCTCTTAAGATCAATCTTGCTGAAGAGTTGAGTTTCCGCTATACCAATGAGTCTCACTTGGCCGGGGAAAATTATGGTCTTGTGGAATTCACCCAGAACAAGTTTGAAGAGTTTGGGTTTAAGCTGGAAGTGGACGAGTATGAAGTGCTTCTTTCCAAGCCCCAGGAACACGGTTTATGGCTTAGAAATGGGCCCAAGGTTGTGTATGAAGCACCGCTTAAGGAAGATGCCATTTCCGAAGACCCCACCACTCTCAATGCCACCGTGCCTACGTTTGTTGGTTACGGTGCCAATGGTAACGTCACTGCTCCCTACATTTATGGTGGCTACTGCCGTGTGGATGACTTTGCTGATCTTGTCAAGCAACAAGTGCCGGTCAATGGCCTGATTGTGGTATGCCGGTACGGCAAGATTTTCCGTGGTCTTAAGGTCAAGTTTGCTCAGGACAATGGTGCTGCTGGTGTTTTGCTTTACACTGACCCTGGTGACGACGGGAAGCTTACTCCTGACAACGGTTACAAGCAATACCCTGAGGGCCCTGCCAGACATGAGCTGAGTGTGCAAAGGGGTTCGGTACAATTCTTGGGGGGGATTGGCGCCACTCCCGGTGACCCCACCACTCCTGGTAAGGCGTCCAAGCCGGGGGTGAAACGGGAAGACCCCCACTCCCTGATTGGTAAGATTCCCGTGCTCCCAATCTCGTACCGTGAAGTTACTCCAATTCTTGAGGCGCTCAACGGCCACGGTTCGGCATTTGGCTCGGGCGGTCTCAAGTCCTACAACTACACCACTGGCCCTCATCCCAGTTTGACTCTCAACTTGTACTCCAAGCAAAAGTTTGGTATTGAAAAGATCTACAATGTTTACGGGGTGCTTGAAGGTACCTCAAAAAATGAAGTTATTGTGATTGGGAACCACAGAGACGCTTGGATCAATGGTGGTGCTGGCGATCCCAACCTGGGCTCGGCGGTGCTTCTTGAAATTGCTCGGGCGTTGGGTGAGGTCGCCGCTTTGGGCTACAAGTTTAGACGGACAATTGCCTTGCACCTGTATGATGGTGAAGAGTACGGATTGCTTGGATCCACCGAACAAGGCGAATACAATGCCAACGACATCCAAAAGAAGGTAGTTGCTTATATCAACTTGGACACGGCGGTTTCTGGACTGAACTTGCACGTATCTGCTTCTCCTTTACTCAACGACGTGTTGCTTAAGGTTGCGGCCCATATTGAACATCCCAATGGCGGAACGTTGTTGGAGGATTTTGAAAAGAAAAACGGCAACATTCACCACTTGGGGTCGGGGTCGGACTACACCGTGTACCAGGAACACTTGGGGGTTCCTCTGGCGGACATTGGCTTCTCGGGTGGCGACAGCATTTACCACTACCACTCCAACTATGATCTGTTCCACTGGATGAAGAAGTTTGGCGACCCCGGGTTTGTCTACCATAACCTTGCCGCGCAATATATTGCTCAATTGGTGGGACAATTGTCGGAACACGAAGTTCTCGAATTTGGCTTGGCCACTTATTTCGAAAAGTTGACGGAATACTTTGATGACGTGAAGGAAGATGTCAGAAGTAACTGGTTGGGGAGAAAGGTCAAGGCAGGGTGTGCTGGGAAGCCCAAGCCCAAACCGTCGTTTGTCAAGCTGATTATGGGGTGTGGCGGCAAGTCCAAGCAAGATAAGCAACATGCTAAACAAGGTAAACATGGGAAGCACCACGTCGATGACGAAAACAAAAAAGTAAGCAAGATGGCCATGTATGGGAACAAGCATGGGAACCAGCATGGTGAATTTGAAAATGAAATACAGCAAGGTGAACACGATATGCATGGTGAACACCGTATGCATGGACAAGAAAAAGTATATGGTGGCGGGATGCATGGTGTCCAAGACAGACACCATGGAAATACCGGGATGCACGATGTGCACGGATCGGAGGATGAACTCCGTGGATCTGGGGGTGGCCATGGTAAAGAACAAGGCGATAATGAACGCCGTGCTAATGGACCTGATGGTGATGAAGAGCACCACCGTCGCCATGGTCCTCACCCTGATGATAAACACCGCCCCCACGCGCTGTCTAAAAACCACAAGAAAAAGGTATTGAAAGACGTTCTTGCTGAAGTGTCGAAGCAATTGAAAAAAGCCACCGAAGAGGCTAAAAAATTCGACGCCCGTTCAAAGGAACTCACCAAGCAACTCGAGAACTGGGATAACTTGGGGTGGTGGCAAAAGATCAAGTTGCACTTTAAAGTCAACCACCACAATAAGGTGCTCAAGTCGTTTGAACAACTGTTTTTGGTCGACGAAGGGTTACACTTGAGACCTTGGTTCAAGCATCAAGTGTTTGCCGCCGGAAGATTCACTGGGTACGCTGGCCAGACTCTTCCAGGGTTGGTTGAAGCTATTGAAGACAACGACTATGAGCGGTTTGTCAAGTGGTTGCGAATCTTATCCCGGACTGTGGCCAAGACTACTGATAATGTCAACGACGCGTAAATGAGTATATACGTGAATGTATATTGTTTGGAAGGTCACTAGTAGTGCATAGAAAAAGTTCATACCAATAGTCCAAACGAATTTAGTGTCGTTTTTAGGAACAGAAAGCTCATCTCCAAAAACTCTTTCATTGTGGAACTTTTCCGATTTGGCTGTCATCATCATTTTCCCTCTCCCTCACTTTATCAATCAACCGTTAGTGCGGCTGCTCATCGCGACATGGCTAAAACCCTCCAAGGACTGCTAGATGAAAAGGTCTACGACCTCATCCATCGGCTCCTCGATGAACTCTCCACCCCCGAAGTCCCTATGTCAGCTAAGAACGTATCGGTTAGTCAGGTCATCGAATTCTGCCAGACCCGCGATTTCAAACTCAAGCGGATGAAGACCAAGCAATTGGAAAAAAGCGTTGACCCCGTGCTTAAAGTGATCAGATCAGAAGAATCCGAAGAGCTCGGTGAAGTTGAGCCTGCTGAAGTTGTCGCCGAAGATGTGAATTTGGTGGAAGATGTCGATGTGCATAACTTTGCCAATAAGCAAATTGTCCAACAAATGATGAAGCATACCCAAGCGGAAAACACCCCCGAACCGGCGGAGGATAAGCCCCGAAAACGGCGGAAAACCAAGATCGAGTCCACCCTTCCTTCCACCAACTTGTCGCAATTGGGGGGGATTGACGAAGTGGCTACCCAACTCATGGAAACCATTGGCCTTCCACTCTTGCATCCGGAAATCTACGTATCTACTGGTGTGCAACCGCCTCGTGGTGTGCTTCTCTACGGGCCCCCCGGGTGTGGGAAAACATCGGTTGCTAATGCTCTTGCCGGTGAGCTCCAGGTGCCATTTTTCAATGTGCTGGCGCCCCTGATTGTACTGGGGATGCTGGGGGAGCTGGAAAAGAAGTTGCGGGAGTTATTTGAAGAGGCAAAGCAAGTGGCACCGTGTCTTATATTTATGGATGAAATTGACTCCATCACCCCTAAACGGGATGGTGGGGCGCAAAGAGAAATGGAAAAGCGGATTGTTGCTCAGCTTCTTACGTTGATGGACGAGCTTACCATGGATAAAATGGATAACAAGCCGGTGATTGTCATTGGTGCCACTAACCGGCCGGATCTGTTAGATCTGGCGTTGCGGCGGGCAGGGAGATTTGATAGGGAAATTTGTCTCCTGGTGCCCAATGAGGCCCAGAGGGAGCAGATCTTGCGGACCATGACCGCCCCGCTCAATTTGGCTGATCGGGAGCTGTTCAATTATCGCCATCTCTCTAAACTTACCCCGGGGTACGTGGGGGCCGATTTACAGCTGTTGGTACGGGAAGCGGGTATCTGTGCCGTGAAGCGGATTGTGGAAAAGTTTACTGTCGGCGATGACTCGTCCATGGATATTGATCAAGGGCAAAAGAGTATCATCCAGCGGTTTTTGTTGGACCACCAAGAGCCGCTTCTGGATGAAGAATTGAACAACTTGACCATCACCTACGAAGATTTTACTAAAGCATTGCCGTTGGTACAGCCTACTGCGAAGCGGGAAGGGTTTGCTACCGTCCCCGACGTGCTGTGGTCGCAAATTGGGGCTTTGGACCGGATTCGGGAAGAGCTCCACATGCTGATTGTCCAGCCAATCATGAAGCCAGAACTTTTCCGCAAGGTGGGGATTCTGGCTCCGGGCGGGGTGCTTATGTGGGGTCCCCCTGGTTGCGGGAAAACTCTTCTTGCCAAGGCGGTGGCCAATGAGTCTCGAGCAAACTTTATCAGTATCAAGGGGCCAGAACTTTTAAACAAGTACGTCGGGGAGTCCGAACGGGCAGTCCGTCAAGTGTTTGCCCGGGCACGGGCCTCGGTGCCGTGTATCATTTTTATGGATGAATTGGATGCTTTGGTGCCCCGACGGGACCTGACGTTGCTGGAGCTGTCGGCACGGGTGGTCAACACATTGCTTACTGAACTTGATGGTCTTAATAGCCGAGGCGGCGTCTACTGCATTGGTGCCACCAATCGGCCGGATATGATCGATCCGGCCATGTTGAGACCCGGGCGGTTGGACAAGACTCTATTCATTGAATTACCCAACCAGTCTGAACGTCTCCAAATCTTGAACACTATCGTCGGCACCAATCACACCCCGTTGGCGTCAGGGGTAAGGTTAGACGACATCGCCGCCCAATGTGACCGGTTTTCCGGGGCCGATCTTTCATCGCTTGTTAGAGAAGCGGGGGTGCTGGCACTTAAACAAAGATTCTTTACCAAAAGTCTTAAGGAGTTAGAGTCGCTGGGATTCGTTGCTGCCGGAGAGGAAGGTGAAGACGATATTGTGGTTACCAGTCATGACTTTGCCACCGCATTGGCGTCTATTCGGCCTTCTGTGTCCGAATCCGATCGGGCCAGGTATGAACGGTTGCTGAAAAAGATGGGCTGGAGTATGATGGAAAAACCACAAGAATAAGTAACCCCCTTGCCCTAATCTAACGGGGCTTAGCACTTTTGTCATTCCCAAGTGGAACAAAACCAAATGATGTATTAGCACTAATGTACAAATAAACTATTCTCAGCTCCAGTTCTCCATTTGTGCTCTAGCCTTCGTTTCACCTCTCCCTGATTGTCTGCAGGTAACATCAGTGCCGCAAACGCGACCAATTTCCACCCGCCTCCACTACCAACACCGTGTTAACCGTGCCCACCACTGCCCAACTACGATGGGTGACCACAAGGACATCTCCATGGTAGATGTACTGAATGCTCCAGCCACTACCCCGCAAAGACGAAAACTGAATCTTATCCTTACAGATGATATTGATATGGACCAGATGGACTTGAATCGAGAACCGCCACAAGCACCTGCTACCGCTGATGCGCTGGCACCTCAACAAGCGCCCCAACCAGACCCTAACGTCACTATTCCGGTGGATATTAAGTGGGTCCAGGGTGGGGAAAAGGTATACGTTACCGGTTCCTTCACCGGCTGGCGCAAGATGATTGGGCTTGTCCGCCAACCAGACGACGTGTTCATGGTGACCCTTGGCTTGCCTATTGGTACCCATCGATTCCGCTTTGTGGTTGACAACGAGTTACGCTACTCCGACTACTTACCCACTGCCACCGACCAAATGGGAAACTTTGTCAATTATATTGAGGTCACCCCTGACCATGTCTACTCCCACCTTGCCGCGCAAGAGCCAGTGGCTCCCCCTCAGCCACCGCAAGAACGACGGGGCCTGATTCAGCTGACAATCAGTCGACGGGTATCGTCGACGTGGGGGCTTACCAATGATGATGACGACATGGGTGATGGGTACTCAAGATACCACGATGGTGACACATGCCTGGAGGTCCCAAACGCCGATCGCAAGCGGGTCTACATTAAGGATATCCCGCCAATCTTTTACGACCCCAAGGTGATGGAACAATACTACGTTGCGATTGATAAACAGCTGAAGCAACAGAATGGACAGCAGCAGGCATGGTTACACCCACCCCAGTTGCCGCCCCATTTGGAACATGTGATTTTAAACCAATTCAACCAAAACGACCGGGATAATAACCTGGGGGCGTTGCCGATCCCAAATCATGTGGTGCTCAATCACTTGGCCACGACTCTGATCAAGCATAATACATTGGCAGTAGCCCTGGTGGTGCGGTACGAACAGAAATATGTAACCCAGGTGTTGTACGCACCGTTGCAAACTTAAGAGAGGCTGTATATAATGAATAACCACAGCAATAGAAGAGACGTTGTCTAGATTATCATTTACCTTTGTACTTATATTCCTTATATATTATCACTCAGTCGTCATTCGCCTTCGTTGTTTAATGGTTTCTGTCCGCCGTCCGAGGCTTGGCCCGCAAAATGTTATCCACACGAAGCAACACCTCGGCGGCTTCGGCGGCCGACAGCACCACTGCCCGCTTCAACTTGTACAGTTCCACCACCCCAAGCTCCCGCATGTCAGCAACAACCCCATTGTTCAAATCAAGCCCCAGAGTGGTGATGCCGTTGTAAATAGCCAGTCTCAACTTGGTGACAAGTTCTGATGAGTCAAACCCGGCATTGTCGGCAAGAATGGTTGGTAATTGTCTCAACGCCCGGGCAAATGCTTCGATGGCAAGCGACTTCTTGCCGTCGACATTGGCAGCGGCCTGGTCCACTGCCTTCGACATCACCATTTCAGCACAGCCGCCACCAAGGGTGGTTTTGGTTTCCTTGGTGGTTTGCGACAACACCGACAACGCGTCGTGCAAAGACCGGTCCGCTTCATCCAACACCTGCTCAGTAGCCCCTCTTAATACCACCGTACACGCTTCGTTGGCTTTGCACCCAGAAAACTTGAGGAAGGTTTCGTCGCCAATAATCACTTCTTTGATCTGTTCACAGTGGCCGAGACGGACCTTATCGGGGTTGTCGAAAGTGGAAACGACATCACCCCCGGTGACAAGCGCCAATCTTTCCACCCCGTCAAAGTCGGCGTGTTCGATGGTGTTAATCTTGGCGTCGGTGAACAATTGCTCGGGGTAGTCGTAGATGAGCTGTCTGTTGACAAAAATGTTGGCGTTGTACTTTTTGATCTTTTCCACCTTGTCCTTCATTTTCGTCTTTTCGGCCTTTTCGAGGTCGGCCAACTTCAGCGTCGAGTCGACCTTGAACTTGGCGCCAAACACCTTGACCTTGTCGGTGTCCATCAGGGTGTTGGCAATGAGGATTTTACACGGCCCCACTTGCTTGGGTTGGTTGATGCCAAACTTCTTTTCAAGGATGAACCCTTCGTCCAAATACAGGTCGGCCAACTTGCCGCCACTGCGCTTGATGATCTGGATGTTATTAAGGTTGGTCAGCCCGTTCAACCGCAAAATGGCATCTACCGCCAACTCAGCAAACAATTCCTTGTCTTGGGACAAAATCTTCAGCGAGAGAGTGGTGCGGGCAATGTTGAGCAAGTCGGTACGGAACGACTCCTTGTGGGCACCATTATCAACGGCCAGCTTGGTGAGGGCGTCCACCGCCACGTCCCTAGCCATGCGGAAACCTTCAATAATCGTTTGCGGGTGCAACTTCTTGTCAATCAACTTTTCCGCTTCCTTAAGCAATTCCGCAGCCAACACGGTGACGGAAGTGGTGCCATCACCAACCTCATCGTCTTGAACCTTGGAAAGATTGACCAAAACCTTGGCCGCAGGGTTGTCAAAGGGAATCAGCTTCAAAATGGTGGCCCCATCGTTGGTCACCATCAGCTTATTGGGATCAGACAGCGATTGAAGCAACTTGTCCATACCCTTGGGACCAAGTGTGGATTTCACAAGGTCCCCCACGGCGATTGCCCCAACAAATGCCAGCATCCGAGCATTTTCCCCTCTTTCTTCGGTGGCGTGTTCGCCTAAGATTTGCACAGACATCGTCGGAAGAGGTGGAAGATTTCGCGCGAGCTAAAGCGAGCGGATGAGAAAGGAAGGATAGATGAAAATGAGAGGGAGGTGGTGATTGCAGGTGATGAATGTGTTGTGGTTTGAGTAGATTAATTTAGTGTGGGTATTAATGGGTTTCCAAGGAATGATCATGGTAGGGTATGCAATATTCGTCGTTCTTGACTACGTACAACAGTTGTTGATCTTGGTTAGCCGTGTGGTGAGAATTAATAAATACTGTTTGTAGTTGACAGTTGAGCAGTAAGCCGAGGCAAAGGTGGTTTAAATATTCATGAAAACTCGATATTTCAATCATATTTCATTCAATAGATGTGTTTTTGTAGCCTGGAGAATTTGGCCCTTTTTCGCCAACGTGCGGTTGCCACTGTAGATGGCATGATAATACTAATACTAAAGAACCTTGTCTGGAAATGAAACTAACACAGTAATTGGATTTTTTGAAGGTAAATACACCGAAGTTTCTTAAACGTCAACAATTGGTTTCTAGAAAAGCCAGTTCTAGTCAATCCACCATGTTGTTGAGTTGTGTCTCCTTTCCTACAGGAATGGTAGTTGAAAGTAAAGATTAGGTGATGGAGGGGAGACTGATCCTGCCAAGATCAAAAACAAAACACAAGCAATTGGGGCGGCTCCAGTTCGTCCGCTTTAACCGAAGGCAATCAGAAACTAAGGTACATAATTATATCCAGTAACATTCCTGCTTTCTTTCATTCATAAGACCCAATTCTTGATTACAATAGTGTCAACGATATAAAATTCTAAAAACTGTAGTATCGCCCAATTTATCCGCAATGATCAACGGCGACTTTAATTAGGCCCAACCCCACATCTCACGTTCACGTGTCGCAACTCACGTTGTTGTAAACTGGCAGTCGTGTGACTTCTAACAGCCAATCTCAAAAATATCTTTATTTTATACACCCCCATTGGCATCGTCAAATTATCCACCTACCACCCCCGGAGTCCTATTAACGCTCCGCCCTACGCGTCGCTCCAATGGCATTCTCGGGGAAATTCGGAACAGTTCTGGGAGGTGTAAGCGAGCCAATACCAAAAAAAATAGGTAAACTAACCATCCAATCTCACCATGTGGTTATTTAGTTCAATTAAGCTACAATACATTCTATTTCATGATTTTTCCTTATATACCACACACCTCATCATGTGTCTTTTTTCCTCCCAATAGCGAGCACTTGAATATAGCTTACAATCCTCAATGCTGCTGGAACAACCGGTCCCGAACAGGACAGATACGCTGCAGGCGGGCTATCAGGCATTGTTCAACAAGTTGGATGTCCGCCAAACCGGCAAGGTGACGTTGGCTGACTTTGAGGCAGCGCTCAAAAAGTTACATCACCCGATCCATGACGACCCGGCGATGATGAAGAAGATGTTCCAGTCATTTGACGGCAACGATGACGGGGTGATTGACTTTGGCGACTTGTCTAATTACCTCAAGAAAACCGACGACCAGATTCGGGTGGGGTTTCATAATATTGACCGAGACTCAGATGGGAAACTTAATGAAGACGACTTTTCCAATTATTTGAGGGAAAAACTTGGTCTCAATCCCACGCAAGAGGAAGTCGATTATGTTTTCAAACTCATTGACACTGAAGGCGACGGCTATATTTGCTACGACGAGTTCCGCAACTTTTTGCTCTTTATGCCTCGACTAGACGGGTCCCGGGTGAAAACGGCGTTTACGTTTATGGCTGAAGAACTAGATCTTTCTTCTGACGGGGAAGTGACCCTCATTAATCATTTTCTTAACGGGTTTGGCTACTTTTTAGCCGGGGGGTTGGCCGGGGTGGTTCTGAGAACTGCCACCGCCCCCTTTGACCGAATAAAGGTGTTTTTGATTGCCAGAACAGATTTGCAACTGACAGCATTACACTCTCGTCACGATATCGAAACCCTGGCGGCTCGACTGACACTGATGCTTAAGGAGGCACGGAAACGGTTGCGGCGGTCGCGGGGATGGGACTTGGTCCTGGTATCAGAACAAGCCCCTCGGGCTACCCAGCCCACCATCCGTTCGCCAATGGTGCAAGCAATTCGTACAATCTGGAAGCAGGGGGGGGTGCGGGCGTTTTATGTTGGCAATGGTCTCAATGTACTCAAGGTTTTCCCCGAGCTGGCGATGAAATTCGGCTCGTTTGAAGCCACCAAGCGCCTCTTTGCCCGGATCCATGGCTTGGAAGATACCACTGAATTATCCAAGCTCGATACCTATTTGGCCGGGGGGATTGGTGGGGTGGTTGGTCAGATGACGGTATACCCCATCGACACGCTTAAGTTCAGAATCCAATGCTCAAAGCTTGATGCAGGACTGACCCAACACAATTTGCTTATTAAGACGGCCAAGGATATGTTCCGGGAAGGGGGGATACGCATCTTTTACCGGGGGATCATTGCGGGGATTTCTGGCATCTTCCCTTATGCCGCCCTTGACTTAGGGACGTTTACTTCTATCAAGCGGTGGTTAATCACCCGACATGCCCGCCAGTTCAACCTTCCTGAGGACGAGGTGAGGTTGCCCAACCACATTGTGTTATCGTTGGGGGCGGCGCTGGGGTCATTTGGTGCCACCATGGTGTACCCGATCAATTTGTTGCGGACAAGATTGCAAGCCCAGGGTACCTATGCCCATCCCTACACCTACGACGGCTTCTTTGACGTTTTGAGACAAACATTGGCCCGGGAAGGGGTCCCGGGGCTTTACAAGGGTTTGGTGCCTAACTTGGCCAAGGTGGCGCCGGCGGTGCTGATTTCGTACTTTATGTATGAAAACTTGACCAATTGGTTCGGGCTTAAAAAGAATAATTAGGCATATTTCGCATATCTATAGAATAAATTCACGTACCACTGGGGTTACTAAAATAGTCATCTTCGGCCTCCAACTGATTAATGTCCCGTCCGGCGTACTGGCCGTATATTTTGAGGTCGGTGGGACGGCTACTAAATTGCATTTTCAGGTAGTACGAGTAAACGTCCTTGTCCAGTCCCAGTAGATGTGGCAACGTCACCGGGGCTGTCCCCGCAGTTTCAAACACCTTGGTTTGTTTGACATAGTCCTGGTACAACTGTTCGTCGCTCTCAAGCACGTTGAACTCTATATTGGCAGACACCTTGTTTGGTTCGACCGTTTCTTCGGAATTCCCAACCGGAGCGGGTGCTGCCGGGGGGTGTGTTCTCTTACGTGATTGGAACGGGCTGAGATCCAACGATAATGGTGATTCCTCGTCGCCAAAGTACCGCAGAGTTGAATTCATGGTGAACTGGAAAACCTCCCCAAACAGCTGGTACTTTTTCGCCTTGTAGCACTCATTAAACCAGTTATCAGAGCCTTCGGCCGCCGGGGCCGCCAATAGCAATGCCATTACCCGCTGGTTTTGTACGAAATAGTTGGCATTGTACCAGTGGATATAACTCACCTTTTTCCGAACGTCGTCAACCGCCAAATTGTTATGGAGAGAAAAGTCCGTTTGGAGTTCCCATAGTTTGGGTCGGTCGTCGGTGTGGACGTAGTTGCCCAAGAACAAGTTGATGGCCTCCTGCCGTACCAGGTCCATAAATGAATTCAGATATATCCGTTTCACCAGGTTGAGAATATCCCGTGTGTGCGACGACCATTGGTTAATCCGGCGGTACGAATCCATGGTGTTGACCAAGTTCAGCCCCCCATATTGAATGGCAATGGTATCACCGTGGTCATGAAACATTTCCGTTAAAATATTCACCGCGTCCAGATCGTATTCAAGGAGGGAGTACCCCATGGCATCGCCGTCGGTCATGAGGTTAAGAGCTCGCAACTGATGGAGTAAAACCTCCTTGCCGATGATAAATTGGGCGGCATTGGTACGATCCAAGCAGTCAATGCAATTAGTTCGAATGACGCCATTTTGAAGTTTCATTTGCGTGGGGTGGCCATTATGGAAAAATCCCGTTTTTTCAATCAGGTCCAGGGCGATTTGTTGGATGGGGCGTATGACATCCAAGTTCTTCTTTGAGTGTCGACTCATGTCAAACCCATGGTAACCAAGCTTATTTGCATCAGGGAGGAACTGATTAAGGTATTTGACGCAATCGACAAAGTGAACATTCAACTTCAGTTCTCGGGCTTGTTTTTCCTTTGATGTTTTAATGAGGTTAAGCACGATGATTGGAGAGCCGTACCGTTTGAATAGGTCATTAAAGTGGCGAGCCAGCGCCTCGTAGTATGGATCCTGTAGGGATATCTCGATAGGTGGTTTCGGGAGCTTGTTCATGTCCTGAGTCCAGAACAATGGAATCAGCCCCCGGTGCTGCACATACAGCGTCCATCGGGGGCTGTTACCAAAACCATATTGAGGGTCGTGGAAACTAGTCGTTAGCATATCCAGCACGATCTGTTCGGTTTCAACTTCATTAGCAACATCCCCGTTTACGTTGGTCCCCCGCTTAAGAAATCGAGCCCCGGCATAGTGGTGGGACCGCCGTGCAATAAGGGTGATATAAAACTTGCGGCCATTTACGGATATACTTGCCTGGTCGATGAACCCGTGGATTATTGGCTGGAACCATTCGTAAGTGTTATTGCCCCACAGGTGACAAACAATCGGGTCTAGTAAGTTCCTATTCCATACAAACCGATCGTTAAACGCAAATTGCTGAGGGTGACCCAGCTTTATCCGGCACAAGTTTGTTTGGAGGGTGTTAGTGATGTCGTACCCGTAGGAAAAATAAAACGTTTTGCTTAAATCAAGGTATTTGAATATGCTCAAAAGCTTTTCTTCATCGGAGTACTTTTCTGGTCGCTTGTAATTTATATCAAGGGGAATTAGCCGGGTATCTTCCATGTGGTAGACGTAATGGCCACCAATGATCGCCACTTGGGAGCACTTGGTGACAATACAGAGATAGTAATTGCCTGTAAATTTGATGAAACCCAAAATACCGTACCCTTGAGCAATCTTGTGGATACCCCCTTCAATCAGTTCATCCAACGAATTAAGCAATTCCACCATATCCTTCCGGGTATAAAAGTAATTCTTCTCTTCAACAATGTCGACAATTTCGTTATTCTTGTCCCTTTGGATTTCGAGAATTCTAAATAATGTTTCCTTGGTATTTGATCCCACGATATACATTGTCGTGTTTGAATTGTACACTGTGAATCGCTGTAACAGAAGCCGTTTTCCCCCCCATCGCCCAGGTTCGGGGGCTTCTTCTTCATCCAGTGAAGAAGATGGGTCAGTCTCTGGTTCAATGACTTCAGGGGAGGGTTGAATCTCTGGGGGCTGTTGGTCTGCGTCTGTTTCGATAGTCTCCATTCTGGTGAACGATAAGCAGTACGCGCAATAACAAGTGTGGTAGATGAAGGATGAGAGATGATCGACAGGTACAGGTGTCGACAAGTACAGGTATCAACGGGTACAGAATTATGATTAATGTATATTTAGATCATACTATATTTAGATCATACTAAATATTGTTTTTGATCAATTCCTCATGTATCGTTCTTGATTATTTTGAATATTAGCAAAAATCCCCAAACCTTCGAATAAAAAGAAGGAATACAAAATTTGATGAGGGGGTTCGAATCCTTTGAATTAAATTAAATAGAAGCTAACTAGTTTTTAAGATAAAGAGAAATTAAAAAACCATGGAAACAGCTGGAAGAAAACAAAAAAAATAATGCGCAAACCCGGAATCGAACCGGGGGCCCAACGATGGCAACGTTGGATTTTACCACTAAACCATTTGCGCTTGTATAAAAACGTCTCTGTTTTACTCATATTTATTGATGCACAGTAACATTGGAGAAACCCGTATTGCGGGAAAAACTCAAGTGTTGGTGGTCATTACTGCAGGAGATGGGGAATTGAGCTCTGGAGCCTTTAGGCATTGGCCTGGAAGGCTGTTTTCTCATAAACGATTTCAAAAGAAACGGCAAAAATAAACGTTTTTTTTCTCATGTAATTTTCCTTAAATATTTGTATAGAAAAATTGGAGAACCCGCCTTGCAAGGAAACTCAGGTTATGGTGCCGATTACTGCTTGAGGAGATACGAGCTGCAAAATAGGTATATATATTACAATTGAGACGAATTCTTCTAACATAAATCTTAACAGGCAATAACTAGTTCCTTCATGTATTATTGCCCATAGCTCTCTATTAATCAAAATTATCAAATCTACCCCTAAACGCATCACCCAACCAGTGGATAATCTTGTCAAACACAATCTTGTTAGCACCATCAAAACGAATCAGATGATCGGAATCAGGAAAAAAGTGCACGTCATAATTTTCCAACCCCACTTTATCGAATTGATCGAGTAGCCACATCGAGTTCTGGATATGAACATTATCATCAGCTGTACCATGCATGACCAAGAACCGGCCCACATCGCCCAAATGGGTAGCATTTTTAATCAATGATAATTCATGATAGTTGGGATTTTCCGCTGGGGTCATCATGTAACGTTCGGTATAGATCGAATCATAAAACATCCAATTGGTCACTGGCGCCACCGCCACTCCAAACTTGAATACTTTTCCGTGGTCAAATTCCAATGTCTTGAGAGTCAGGAAACCACCGTACGACCACCCCCATACTGCCGTCCGCTCAGCATCTACAAAGGTATGGTTAGCGATAAACTGCTCAGTGACGGCAACTAAGTCCCGCGGTTCCCAGTAGCCAATCTTATTGGTGGCCGCCAGCATAAAATTCCAATCTTGTCCCCCCGTGCCCCGAGGGTCAATGGCAAGAACGATACAATCGAGCATTGACGCAAACGCCATCCGCATATCCACCATCGAATTCTTGTCTACCTTTTGAAGACCAGGGCCCCCATACACGTCCACCAAAACAGGGTATTTTTTATCGGGGTTGAAACCTTGGGGAAACACCTTGACCACGTTCACCTTGATGGGGGTGCCGTCAACGTAATAATCAACAACCACCTCTTCAAACGTTCTTGTGGGCATATTTGTGGAGGTGAGCGAGTTTTCTAACATCCCCGTGTTCTCGACATTGGTGAATTCATTGAGAACCACCTTCCATTTGGGGTCATCTGTTTTCACACCAGCCGCCCGCAGGACACTGACCTGGCGTTGCCAAGGAATAATGTCTGGACCCAAATATTTGAGACTGAAATGATCTCCATCAGGAGAATAGTCCACCAGATGAAGGCCATCTCTATCGGGGTCGGTCCAGTAGTGAATATCGTTGACACCTTCGGGGTTAACCCCAATCAAAGTCGAGTCCATCGTCAGGTGAACAGTCGATAACGCAAACACCCGGTTTTCAACTGAGCAGTACCAGAGATCGGACTTCTGAGTGATGTGCCACTGGTCAGACTCAGTGATGAATTTGTAGGATTCCGCATCAGGAGCATCAAAGTATGCCAAATGGGTGCGGTTGGTGGTGGTGTTTACCACCTTGTCCACATAACCCGGTGCCAGCCCCTCCTTGGGAATCACTGCCACCGACTGGGTCTTCTCAATCCAACCGCCATAATCCTCAGTGACATTGGCGTAGGAAAATTGCTTAAAAGAACTGCCCGACAGCGGTTTCCACAACCCCCGACAGAAGAGTCTCAGCGTTCTATCGGTGAGTTTCACGAGAAAGTTATCGTTATCCAACCAGTCGCCGTGGTACACAATGTAGTCGTCACCAATCTTGCCGGTGTCCACTTCCAAGGGACTCAAGTTGTTTTCCTTAGCTTCGTACACTTGGAAGGTGGGCAAGGGATTGTTGCGACCAGGCTTTGGGTACTTGAAATTGGTGGTGACAGGATACTGGCGGAACGGGGTTTTTTCAATGTCATCGATGGTGGGATCCTTGATGTAGTAATCAATATCATACTCATCAACAAGAGTGTCATCGACAGTAACGAACGCAAATTTCGAAGAGTCAGGCGCCCACCACAACATATTATCCAACGATACCACTTCTTCTTCGTAGACCCAATCAGAACGACCGTGAAACTTGTTCGGACTTCCGTCAGTGGTAATTTGGATAGTCAGCTTATTATCAGCTCTCCACAAATACAAGTTGTGGTTATAAGAAAATACCACCAGCTCGCCGTTGGGAGCAAAATACGCCCAGTGTAACTTGGCAAGATCGTTAGGACTTTCGAGATCAGATGGTTGCAAACAAATATACTCGCCCAGTGTGGGATTCCATAAGAAATAAAGCGCAAACAGCGACAGTCGCCATTGGGCGGTGACATCGGTGGCCAACATGTGCCAGGTGTTGTCGCCATTTACCGGTTTACCTGGATTGACCCATACTTCCAGAGGATAAAAGAAATTGTTCTGGTATTCAATCTGGGCTGGAAACTTCAACACATCGCCCTGTTCAGGATGGCTATAGTCAATGACATGCCGCACCTGGGTGGGCTTCCCCGACAACATTTGATAATCGGTGATTAACATGAAACCACCGTCCTTTCCTTCGGGGTATGCCAGTTTAGGCAACCATTCCGCATTTTGTGCCCACGAGTAATATTTCCCTTGGTGGACCAGATCCATGGTAATATTACTCCACTGGGGGTTGTAGAGCAGCCCATTGACACCAGGGACAAAAACAGGCTGCATTGTATTGTCGTCGCCCTTGTACACCAAAATCCCCACTATCCAGACAAAAAATACCCCAAAAACACTTGCCAAAAGAATGATTCTCCCCCAGGGACGGGCGCCTTTATATTTCCAAAACGCCAGTTGGAAATCGGAATCTTCATTGAAGTCATCAGGAGTTGTACCGTTTTTATTGGTGTATTCGTCGATATCTTCCATCACCCGTGAAAACAGCAGCGACAGCAGACGCGATTCCGAGCGGTCCACGGAACCATCAGCGGAGCCCTCGGCGGGCGGCCTCAAGTCATCCATGGGAATGGCATCTCCTCCGTCGACAGGTTGGTACTTCTGGCCTGCCATGGTCAAGTGGTGCGTGTCCTGTGAGATCTGGTTTCGGAGCCACGTATTTAACGCGTATCGGGTAGGGGCCTTTCCTAACTGGGACGAGATGTGGGGGATGGTGATTTTAGACGTTTAATATGAAGAAGTCAGGAATTGTTTACGTAGGGTGAATAATTGTTGTGCATATTCTACAATGACGAATGTCAGCTATTGGAAATACTTGATTTTTTGATCACAATTAGCGATAGAGTGGCACACACAAAATTAGAAGAAATCTCTTTGGTTAACTTGAAATTTTAGGAAAACTCATCGTTTTTCACATTAACACGTTTTTCATGTATTTCAAATTGAAGCCTTTTTATTTTTTTCATTTTTCACATCGAAACTTACTTGTTTTTCACTTCTTCTTCACATGGTGACATAACATAAGGCAATTTCCATGGTTGAATCCAGTAGAGAAAAAAGAGCCCACTATATGGTAACACCCCACAAACACCTACAATTCTTCTTATTTTTCATTTCTTTGACTCTATTTATTTATGACATTCGTGTTCCTATCGCGCTCCACGTCATTTTACTCCTATCATGGCCCTGGTATACACTCAGATCTTTGACTCCACATACGACAAGGATGAAGGGCTATACAAGATACTATTCACCACTCCTGTGCACGAGGATGCTCTCCACAAAACAATCATCCCCAATCTCCAGCGGGTGGTCAATGAGCACCTGGATTATAACCGCCAGGTTACTATTGACATGCTCCGATACGGGGTAACCTTTCTTAATGACGCATTGGACTATGATTCCAATTCCGAACCAGAAGGTGAAGAAAATAATGATGATGACGGGGACGATATTACCCTGATGAAGACGGACCAGGTTAGAAAGGCCCCCCGAACGCGTCAATTTGCCGATATAGACGACGAATTACGGTCGGAGCTCATATCCAACATTCTTCACACCCTCCAGACGTGGTTCGTGCTGGTATACGACGCCACCAAGCATTTCCGCACCGACGCAGACTCCGACCTCACCCTCATTCTTTTTGGCGAAGACTCCGAGCTCGACCAATCAATAATTGTCGACTTGTTGATCCGGGCCCGGTGGTACCTTGAGCGGGCAGTCAGAGACATCTCTAACGATGATGGAGACGCCGAAACACAGTACTTGCAATTACCAGTGATCAAGGAGGTGATATTACTCGTAGCGCTGATGCTTAGAATGATATTTTTATCGCTTGCGTATAACCCCTCCTCCACCATCCCGAGGCTGCTCCTCAGCACATTTGAATCGGTGAACCTCACCGATAGTTTCAACCAACTTTTGGTGTTGACGGCGGCTACCAAGACAAACGACGTTTTCGCGCCGCCAAAGATTAGACTCTCAGCAGAAACCCTTGTTATTTTGTATGGCGTGCTTGGTAGTTTGTCCCATGTCCATCGTCATGTTGAAAGCAAGAGTGTCCTGCCGCTCCCTGCGGCAGCAGCAGATATAACCACCCTCGAACACAATGGCCGTCTGACTCCTGCAGTGCTTCGAGACAAGACGTATACCCGCGATTTATTTTATCAGGAGATTGCCCTGCGGATCATCCCCATCCTAGCCATGGAATTCAACTATTGCCACCTGTACAAACCGGACTTGTTAATCCAAAAACTACTGTCGTCACTGTTTTTTGGCTGGCTCACGGGCTCGGCGTTTAGCAAGGAGAAAATGTACGCTGATTACCACACAGAAGAAGTGGTGACCAACTTTGAACCACCAGAGTGCCGACTGCTTTCAATATATGACGATGAAGATGACCCGTATGTGGTGGAGGTTCGGCTGATCCAGCAAATTAAAATTGACAGGCGGCAGATGTTAACCGAGTACGACGACCTTCTTGAAATGCCCGAACTTTTACCCATCTCGCTTGTATTATCATCATTGGTCGATAACCCGTCATTTGTCGAGCAGTTGCTTACTCCTGAGTTGCCAATAACACAGGCGATAGAGGATTTGGATCCAATGCAAGACCGGGACTTGGGGCTCTTGGACGTGTGGCTATGTGTGGCCCTGTATGTACTTGAGTACCAGTACCGGCTGCGTCACTTCCAGACCATTACCAAGCTTATATTGTTCACTCTTGCGAAGTTGTGCTCGCTGAAGCCCCTTCCTCTGGGTGTGGTGCCAGTGGTGAAATTCGGTGAGTATCGAATCAATGAATTCAAATGGAAGGTGTGTCGCCAGCGACTTCCGCTTGTCCCCATTGACGAAGCAGCATTTGGTATCAAGCTGGGGATCTTTTACACCTTGGACGTGCTCCAAAATTTGCTTAGGTTTAATCTCACCAACAAACTTAAAATCGACAACTACCAGTTGGCAATCAACATTGGCTATGAGATCTTGGTTGAGCTTAAACGGGGCGATCAGTACCAGCTTAGCCACTACCACTGGGACGAATTGTACCGGCTGATTTTCTCGGTATTCAAGTTTTTTGTCATGCAAAAGTTGTGGAAACTGAGTCATTTTATCAACTTGGGCCAGGTGGATAACGTCCGTGCCACCATTGAAGAAATAGTGGCCATTATCGATTTGGTACTTTGTCCTCGGTTGAACAGGGACGTCGAAGAGGATAATCACAATATTCTGCTTAACTATCATCTTGTTTACAATATCCTTCTACACTACGATTACTTCAAGGAAGTTGAAAAGGAAATCACGGGCGATTTCCACGTCAACGCTCCTCGGCTCGCTCATTGTTTGGACTATTTTGAACAACGGATCTATTTGTCGGAAACGCTGAAGCTGGAACTGTCGGACAAGATGAACGTCCAGGACTACTCGGTCGACTCGGCCCAATTTCAACTGTTGATTAATCAATACTTGTTGGATCCAGAGCTTGAGTTGCCGACCGAAGATTTCAAACCCGTAGAAAAGCTCACGTTCAAGTACGTTCGTGGTGACTTTAATATCACTCCTCAGGAGAGTATCCAGGTGGTCAATTTTACCTTGGCCCCGGATAACCGGCCCATGTCGAGATTCTTTCAGGAGCGAGCCGGCGAAGATCTGTACCGTCAAAAATAAACCTTAAATATCTATTAATAATAATATGCTAAGAAGGAACCCCTTCGTACGGATGGTTCTCATTATATTTACTCACCACTTTTCGCCAGTACGCCTTACGGTTTGTTTGGATTGGGTTGATACGCACAAACTTCTCCAACGCCACCAACAAAATCAAAAATGCACTCACCAGAAACGATGGCGCGATTTGTTTCACCAACTCCTTGTTCGTAATCATTCTCTTGTATGGGCACTGAGCATAAGGCCCCCCCGTAACAAAGCAATCTTCCACGGTAATGGCATTGAAATCTACCCATACGGGATAACGGATTTCTTGGCTGGCAATTTCAAGGACTAGATTGTGGAGGTCATATGGCAGCCGCGGCACCAGAAATTGGTAGCCATCGGGACAAACGTCATCCTTGTAACCGTCAAAATATGATCGCTTATCAGAGTGGCGATTGACGGACCAGATCAGGGCATTTCGACGAGCCTGACATGCATAAATATACTCATTATAACAGTCATCCACCCGGAACCCATCGGGGTAAAGTGCAACACACTTTTTGGAAGCAGATGTGCTATTATTGGAAATGTCTTCCTGGAGGAGCGGTTCCCATGGCAGATCCCACAGCCAGAAGCCATAGGGGGTAAAGTCGGTAATATTCTGAACCTCGGGCAACTCCGATAGGATGGGGGAAAAGCCACATCGTAGATAGGTATGGACATCTTCTTGAGCAAATGCATTTTTGTTGTAATCGGTAATATAATAAAATGCGTCCTTTTTGAACATTGTAGTCATATTGCCAGCATTAATTGACTTACAAGTGGATTCCAATACCAGATTGGGAGCAAAAACTTCCGATTCTGCGGTGGTATCAAAGAAGAGCGTCTGCTTGTCAGTATCGGTGACGTTATAACCGGAAGTGGTGTTGGAAACTTGGTCTCCAAGCACAGTCACCAATACCCGCTTGTACTGCAGTAAAATGAAGTTTTCCCAGGTGGGGAACGACAGCAGCTGATTGTATGCATCTGACAGCTCCCTTTCATTACTCATATCTTCCGGAGTGTACAAGAGCAGCCCGAGGGGAGCAAACAGGTCAGAAAGTGAATGGTTTCCCCAGCCATCGGTAGCCATTTGATAGGAAGTATTGTGCTTGGGGATATTATATAACAGGATGGCAATTTCTAACTGATTCAGCAAGTATTCTGTGTTTGTTTCCGAGCAGTAGGATGTAAACTGCAGGATAAAATCGTTCACCGTCACCGAATTCGTACAGTTCCAATCACTTTTATTAGCGTCAATTAGGATCGGCTCGCCAGTGCTTGAAAATGGCCTCGGACACAACTGCCACTTGTCAGTAAACTCATTATAATAGAAATTAATGGAATAAACTTGCACCCCCATATCAAGAAGCGTTCTCACCTTGCCCAACGACAGGGCCGTTACCCCCTCTTTCTCAAAAATCACCAGGGTGACATTAATCCCTAGATTGGGGTTCATGTTGATGGGCACCGAGCGACCCAAATCTCGCTGGGAAAGCGCCGCTTTTTCCACCCGCTCGGAAACAGCTGGCCACTTCACAAATGTGTACATGGGATGATCAGCTGGTCCTGCCAGCGCCAATGCTAACATCACCCATAGTAGGAACCACATGATGGGGAGACAAGCCGCAGCCGCGCATATCACGATAGCGGGCACGTGCGGGAGGGCAGTGGTGGATCACAAGATGAAACTGGAGGGGAAGCGTGAGGCGATTGGTACGAGTAGCCTGTGAAAGAGGGGAACGATATCGATCGTATTGAAATTACCTATTACCGTAAAAAGTAGCATCACGCCACGCCAGCGTTAATATTCATGGGTGATGAGAGTATCCATGAAGTGGACGGTGTGTGCTAAATTTCTTTTAGTAGTTAAAGGTTGTTATTGAAGAAGAAGCAGAAGGAAAGATTTTTGCACACGTCTCCCAAGCCACGCACCAACCGGACAGATTACGCATTTAGTACGGGGCATAACAATAACTTTACTCGGCGTAGATTAGAGATTCCACCGGCGGGCGTTAAGGAAAGCTTATGTTAGTAGCCACATATTATTTACTACTCTTCAGTCGTTCGTCGTTACATGCTACTTAGTGATTTGGAAGCTCCAGTTAAATTGCAAGTGGACAATCTTGTCATCATCAATAAACTTGGTGGTGGCCAGATAGTTCCCACGGGCCAACATCCCCGAAGGCGCTTCCACCTCGGAAAACTTGCGCTCGTAAAATGGCTTGTCGGTGGTGTTTGGGGCGTAGGACCCCAACGGTTCCTCGAGCTTGTCTACCCGGATCCCAGCCTTCTTCACCACGTGCAAGTACTTGAGACCGGTGATGATTTCGTGTTGTACTCTAAATTTAACGTACAATTGGTACACCAGCTTCTCCTTGATGGAAAACTTGACTTCCTTGTTAAGGGTGTTCCCGTTGGCATCCTCCAAGTTGTAGCTGATGGAAGGGATGTTTTGGTCGGGGAAGTTGAGCCCAATTTCAGTAATCACCACCGTTCTGTTGTCACCGGGCTTCACGGGAACCGAGGGGGCGTCGGTAATTCCCAACGACGCCTTCCACTTGGCCAAGGACTCATCCTCAGCATCTAGCTTGGTATATTCGGCAATCGTCTTCTTCTCCCCCACATTGTAACCTTGTACGGTCTCAGGAACCAAGTCGTCTTCCGCGGACATGTCGTGTGAAATTTGACAACGAATCAGCCAGGTTTTAACTTCGCGAATGCGCCCAATCCGGGTTGATGAGACGCATCATGTAGGCGGGCACAGGAATGAGTGTCAAGCAACAATTCGTGGCCAATAATGATGTGGAAAAACCGCCAAATTTTTCCAGCCTTATGAAATCCTCCGTCACCTGCCGGAACCATCCCAGGAATGTTCTTCCATATGAGGGGTCTCGACCCAGGTGGTAGCGCACCGCCGCACAAAGGTTGATTTCCCAATCTGATACCCATCCATGTCCACACCAGATGAAGTAAGTTGCCAGAATATAGTATTTAGAGAGAATCACACACTAACACTAGATACGTGCCAAGCGGTTAGCCCGTCTAGGTGCTGTTTCATCGTCGCTGCGGCTGTCAGAGAGCATTGCCACCCAAAGGTCAGACACCCCAGAAACCGTGGCGCAGAAACAAGTGAAGAAACCTACGGAGAAACCTACGGAGATGCCAATTGAGAAATCAGTGGAGAAACCAGTGGAACAAGCGAAACCCATATTGAAGATCGGGGCAAATCAATCACTCTCCCAATGGTTTGTTGGGGAATTGCCATTTTTATTTGGTGCCTCCATCAACGCAGATGGTGATAACATTCTTCTTGAACTGATTGCCGGCGAACAACACCCGGAAAACAACCTTGACGAGGTTTTTATGGAAGTGCTCGCAACTGGGGTACCCTCCACCGTGGTGGCGGAGTACCTTTATGGGGTGTACACGAGGGCCTTTGCCGCGAAACGGCGAATGCCAGCAACTACCACCTCTCAATACGATGAAAAGATTGCTGTTTTCAACCAAATCGTCAAGTTGGCGTGCCGGTACTTGCTTGTATCGATTGAAGAGCCGGAAATCTTTGAAAAAGCCGAAATCACTAACCAAATCGCGTGGATTATTGCTCATCCCAATGCCCTGGGTTACTTGACTGATGTAATCGCGGTGGCCGATGAGCAAGGTACTTTGCTTGGATTTCTCAACACTGTAGTCCCCATTGCCACCCACATGCTCCAACAAGTGTCATTGGCCCAACCGGAGTACTCAAACTACCTCTCTCTTTTTGAGACGCTTGTTGGATATAAGCCCGTGGCCCGGGTGTTTGGTGAAATAGACAGGTTTGAACCGGAAACCCCCGACGACCCCTTGAGTTTTGAAACTACCACCGTGCTTGGGGCCCTCTTCAGATTATCAGCGTTGGACCCGCGAGTCGGTTCATACTACTTCAGCGACATTGTCGATTGGCGCCATGCTAGCAAAACGGCACTCAACAATGACTACTCGCTGGTGAACTCAGAAACAAAGGTGGTTTTGCAGAGACTCTTTCATATCACCAATATGTTGGTGAGGGGTAGTGCTGAAACTAGAAACGCCGTCATCCTGTGGATGGGGCGTCTCGTAAACTTGTCCCACTTGAGACGCGGCAGTCACGCCGACATGTCCAAGCTTCCCTCGGACGGAATTATGTTCAATATCTCCATGATGCTCGTCCGGCTTTCGGCACCATTTTTGGACTACCCCGTGTACCAAAGATTAGACAAAATCTCAATGACGTACTTTGACAAGCCGGGGCTGCAGATTAATGTTGACGAGGAATCACGCGTGAATGCATCCCAAGATGAGGTGAAGGAATGGCGGGAAAAACAAATCGACGAAGACCCGAATTTCGTCAGTCACTGCTTCTACTTGGCCCTCTCCTATCTTCACTTTGGTATGGGGGGGATCTTTTTGCATTCGCTGCGAATTAAGCAGCAATTGAAGCAATTATACGAACGATTAAAGATGATTGAAGAGGGCCAGGTACCGCAACAAAACCCTATGATGTTGACGATGCTACGCCAACAATTGCCGCGGTTGAAGGAGCAGGCGGCACGGTGGGAGCTGCACCGTCACGCGATTATTGGATTATTTGGTCAGCACGAGTTAGAACAGGAATTGTTTGATTTTGTCGTCGGTAGTTGTACCACCTTCATGCGAGTGATCGATCCCAACCACGCGTATCCCCAACAAAAGATGCAAATCCCCTACTTTGAGTACAACGACGTGTCTCAGCTTGACGATACGGAGTTTTTACAGTCCAAAGCACCTGAACCGTGGCGGTTTATGCCGGAGTACATGATCGAAGGTATCATCAACTTCTGTAAGTTTTCCACCGACTTTATGGCGTGTCCGTTGGTACGCAGTGATGAACGCAAGATCATGGCGTTTATTGAATTCACGATTGTGTTGTTGCGGTGCCCTGAATTGTTGGGCAACCCCCACATGAAACTGAACTTGGTGGAGCTCTTGTTTATTGGCTCGTTGCCGATGCAGGATGGGTCTCCTGGCTTTTTCGTGCCCTTGTTCCAGTCCAATCGCATGGTTATGGACAACTTACTCTTTTGCTTGCTCGATTTTTACGTGATGGTGGAAAAGACGGGGGCTCTGTCGCAGTTCTACGACAAGTTCAACCTGAGATATCATGTGCTGGTGATTTTAGAGGAGATCTGGAAGGGGAATGTCCATTACAAAAACCAGCTTGTGGAATATTCCAACAACCGGGTGAGTTTCTTTGTGAGATTTGTGGCGAGAATGCTAAATGACACCACCTACTTGTTGGATGAGCTGTTTAATGACTTGGCCAAGATTCATGTCTACCAGGTGGAGATTAAAAACCGAGCCCAGGGTGGCGTTGCCAATGAAGAATTGGGCTCCAATGAAGAGTTGGAGGAAAAGATGGAACAATCTGAACGGACAGCAAAGCTGTGTCTTGGCCTTGCTAACAAGACGATTGAGTTGTTCAAGATGTTTAGTAAGGAAGTGCCACAAGCATTCACTCTTGAAGAAGTGGTGGACCGTCTAGCAGCCATGGTAGACTACAACTTGGGTGTTCTTGTGGGGCCCAAGTGCTCCAACCTCAAGGTTGACGACCCAGAAAAGTACTCGTTTAACCCTAGACAGACATTGCAAGATTTATGTGTGATTTACGTCAACTTGAGTGGCGAGGACAAGTTTGTGCGGGCGGTACTGAGGGATGGGCGGTCATTTGATATTGGCCATTTCCGCAAGGCACAACAGATTTTGTTAAACAAGACTTACACCGACCCCAAATTGGTTGAAAAGTTCATTGGATTTGCGGAGACGGCTGAAGGATTGAGAAAACAGGCCGAAGACGAAGAAATGGAACTTGGGGATGTTCCTGATGAGTTTTTAGACCCGCTTATGTTTACGGTGATGGAAGACCCGGTGATTTTGCCAACTTCCAAGGTCTCCATCGACCGGTCGACTATCAAGGCACATTTACTTTCCGATCCTACCGATCCATTTAATAGAAGCCCCTTAAAGTTGGAGGATGTCGTTCCCGATACAGATTTACTCGCAAAAATTGAGGCGTTCAAGAAGTCGAAACGGGGTAAATAGTTTTATATGAAAGCATGAAATCATGTTTAGAATCACGACGTAGAATATGGTTGAGAATGGTGGCGATTCGTTGAGACTGTTTAAAGTATACCGTCGTCCGGACGAACAACTTACGACTACACTATTTGTTGATATACATAGGGATAGGATTAAATATACACGTCCGCAAATAAGGTAAACCAACCTGAGTACTGTTATGAATGAGATGAGTCACATCATACACCTACACATTGTTGTTTGTTTCGACAATCAAGCCTGTCCATTACCTTTCTATTACTATACATCAACGATCACCTTAAGCCTTGAGGGCGTACTTTCTTTGGGGGAAAGCAATGGCTCTCTTTCTAGCCTTTTCGGTCTTCTTCGACTTTTCTTCCTTGGTCAAAGCTCTTCTCAAAGCTCTGGTCTTCTTGGCTCTCAAGTCCTTGGGCAAGTACTTCTTACCTTCGTAGAAGCCTCTGACGGTTTCTCTTTGGTTTTGGTTGATGACAGTCAAGACTCTGGCAATGTCCTTTCTCACCAACGAGATCTTGGGCAAGGAAGCCTTTTGGGTCTTTTGGACTCTCAACGAGGCCAACTCTTGCTTGAGTTCAACAAGAGTGGTTTCCAATTGGTCCTTCGATTTGGTTCTAAGTTCGTAAGCCTTGGCCTAACGGGTTAGTATGGTTCAACATTATCGCAATCTCGGTACTTACCATCTTGATGTATGGGTGAAAAATTTGCCTCGAATACTTTTGGTGTCGCACCGCCTGCAGGGTTTGCAAATAAACATCAGTGCCGCAATAATTCACATTTTCTCACGTGAGTTAGGGTGGTAACCCTAGATATTTGTTCCAGGGCCAGGTTAGAGGTGGCGTGTGTGCGGGTGGGGTTGATCACCGTGGTTACATGCCCCGCCCTCGTATGACCCAAGAGGTGCTGATTCTTAATGCACTCCCTACTGTAGACTTCGTGATTTAGGCGATCCATTTGTTGAAACGGATTTTGTCAAATTCATTCTACGTTCATTTATTAGATAGATGCAGCGTTTACCAGAAAACCTGCCTAGCTCGAGTTCTTCAAGTTGGTGGACAACCATTCCAAACCTTCGTACAACCCATCCCCAGTGGTGGCACAGGTGGCTTGGATGTACCAAGGTCTTTGACGGATGGAGTGCAACCCCAACTTTTCGGTGATTTCAGCAGCATTCATGGCGTTGGGCAAGTCCTGCTTGTTGGCAAACACCAACAACAACGCATCTCTCAATTCATCTTCGTTCAACATTTGTTGCAATTCTTCTCTGGCTTCAGCAATCCGTTCTCTGTCATTGGAATCGACAACAAAGATGATCCCTTGAGTGTTTTGGAAGTAGTATCTCCACAAAGGTCTAATCTTGTCTTGCCCACCGACATCCCACACGGTGAAGGAAATGTTCTTGTATTCAACAGTTTCCACGTTAAACCCAATGGTGGGAATGGTGGTGACAATTTCCCCCAACTTCAACTTGTAAAGAATAGTGGTCTTACCGGCGGCATCAAGACCAACCATAAGAATACGCATCTCCTTGTTACCAAGGAGACTGGAAAACAACTTGGAAAACGACAACCCCATGACTTGCGCAGTTGGTGATTAGGAAATGAACAACAAATCTCGTTGAGAAAAATTACTTGTCGCCCTCGTACTGCATATGGTCATACCTCCACGTACACCATTAGGTCGGTGACGTGACGGTGAAACCTGAACAAGTTGAAACAAGGGTAATGATGGTCAGACTACAACATTTGATTTTTACCCTATTTTAGTAGCCCATTGATCAAGTTTGCCACCGCGTGCTCGCACTGATAGTAACCTCTCCTATTAACCGAACTCGGCACAGGTACATATGAGCCGACCAAGGTGATAAAAAAATAGTTAACTGGTGTTGATTTTCTCGTTGAATAAGAACACTTGGCATTCTGGATCACCCATTATTGTTCCAACCTAAACGCGTCCTATAGCGTGATTGGTGGACACGCGTGACGTGCCGTATCAGACGCGTACCTAGGTATAACCCAAACTCATGTGCAAACTCCGAAGTTCTTGTGATCGTATACTAGCAAGGGGAAATTAATTTTGGGCGCTAATGGGATTAATCAGTTTGTGGACGTGCTGCCAATTATTAATATTATTCTTAATTCTGAAAGGAGGCGCATGCGAAACATGGTTCTAGCTTTATCACATTCATAGAATAGCGGGTTATCTCCACACCCTGGAGTAAAGATTACCGGGCGATGGAAAATCTTCGTTTTGTGGTTAATGACCCAAAGACGAGTGCTTGCTTGATTACGGTAATGGCTCTTATTATCTATTGCTCTCAACGTGACTCGCCGAACCGTGATAAACTTTAGCCAATGGTGACGATTGCGTTTGTAATGATATTCTTGATTTATTCATTGAATCATGATACTCAGCCGAGTTTATGCTACTTGCCCACATTAATCTTACAATTGGCATATTTACGGAGGGCCCTCAAAAACACCGCATAGCTCATGTTTTTATTATCCGGCTCCCAGTAGATTTCCGTCAACCGGATATGCCAAGGGGGGTAATCTTGTAAATCCAAGCACGGACCAAATGTAATTAACAAGTCGGGTTCCGGCCCAACCAATTCCAGTAACTCTTCGTCAATCAACTCCACCAGAATATCGTCGACATTAAGTTCATTATTGTGTGCTAACTCACTCATGGTCTTGGTGAGCTCAACAATGGTGGGCTTGCCGTCGACTCTGCTGAGAAGTGACAACGTCAACTGGGAACTGGGGTTCTCTCCCACCGTTAAATTGGCATGGGGAACATTGATGGTGACCTGGGGAGTCGACTCGGTGCCAAAGTAACTGGTCAAATTCTTAGCAAGTGCCCGGTTCAATTGGGTCACTTGAGTCCGCAGAGTCAACGCCCCCGTGTACTCATATACAGTGAGGTGCTTGATTCGAGCCAGAATCAGCCACGCCACAAGCTCAACCACGTCGGAAATAAGACCTTCCACCCCGCCATCTTCATCGCCAGCATCTCGTAAATCCAAAATGCACGCCACCCGCTGGGGCATCTTCTCCAACCCAGCCACGTCTTCTCGAATCACACTCAGCAGTTTGTTAGGGTAGTAGGTAAGCAGTAACACTTTAAGTAGGGACCGATGGTATGTGGTGTTTGCATTTTTAAACAACGCGATCCAGAAGTAAATGGTAAGGAGAATCATTTGTGCCAACAACTGGAAAATGAGTCTGTTCAGAGCCACTACCACCAGCTGGATGAACTTGGCAGATATCACCGAAGCGGGCACCTTGCGTTGGACCTCGGTAGTCACTTCCACTACCCTTTCATCATCACTTGAAACGTCTAAAAGCACCTGCTTCTCCTCGTTCATTGTAGTACAAGGTTGTGCGAGAGGACAGCTGCGTGAGGGTCCTTTCTACCCGCAGCCGCAATTTGTAGCGAAAGCATATGGAGATTGTGCAATGAGACAGATCTATGAGCTAAATTGAGCAAAAAAGGGGGATGACAGTTGGTAGTACAGGGTCGGTATGATATTGTTTCACTCGTTCACATTTCTGCTCAACCGCCAACTTTAGTCTTCAAAGCTGAATGCCAAATTTGAAGATACAATGAATGGCCCTCAAACACGTTTAATTCCAGCATTTCCTAAAATCGAGTATTGCCAATTGCCAACAGAAATAAATCGTCTTGCTTGGCCAAGACACATGCTCAACAAATTTCCTGATTCATACTTACAGCTTGTGGGTTAGGAGCCCCGCCTGTAAGAAACAATCTGGTTGGTGGATAAGCTACCGGACAGATTTCAAATCCTAAATATCGGGACATTCCCTGAGTGAGATTAGCCACCTTTAGTCTGGAATCGGCATTATTATTGTTAACACCGTTGGGGACAATAGCATTAGATAACACGGGCGTGCGGCGGCAGTTATCAATAAAGATTGGCTACTGGTAAGACTGTAACTCCACTCAATACCTTGGCGAACTAAGCCTGCGCCAATCTGGCCCCGCTACACTAGTCTGCCCTCTAGGTTACGAACCCATTATTTTAAACGAAATCCTAACAATAATAATCTGGGGTAAGATCGGCAAATTAACTCAAGCGACATCATTACAATCCCATTCATACTCACCTCGTAGTTTATCACTATTGTCGTCGACTAATAGCCTGGACTAACCTGCACACCCCGCCTTTACTTTTTTCGTACTGTGCGACTTCACTAGTATAACCAGACCCCTTTTGAAACTTGTGGGGATGTGGACCATCCTCAAAGGTATAATATACGATGATTCGGGAGAAGAGGAGCACTGGCGAAAGATGCGACAGAAACTGACCCTGCGGCTGGCCATGGTGGTGGGGATGGTGGCTGCGATGGGGGGATTTTTATACGGGTACGATACCGGCCTTATAAACGATATCCTTGAAATGGAGTATGTCAAGCATCAGTTTGCCGGAAACCACATTCTGTTTACCGCCCATGAACGGGCGCTTATTACCGCTATGTTGTCTCTTGGTACATTTTTTGGAGCTATCGGAGCTCCGCTCATGCTGGATAACTGGGGGCGGAAGTTTTCCATTATTGTGTCGGCAGCAGTAATTTTTAATATTGGGAATGTCATCCAGACAGCAGGCTATAATATCCCAATGTTGGTGGTGGGAAGATTTGTGCTGGGGTTGTCGGTGGGCGTTCTCTCCGCTGTTGTGCCGTTGTACCAAGCAGAGGCGTCGCCAAAGTGGCTAAGAGGGTCTATTGTGTTTACATATCAATGGGCCATCACCTGGGGGCTCATGCTATCGCTGGCGATATGTCAAGGTACCCGGAAGATTCTTAATCTGACGTCATACAGAGTACCCATCGCCCTACAGTTTGTGTGGGCGGCAGCATTGGTCATGGGGATGCTTTTCCTTCCAGAGCTGCCCCGTTACTACGTACAGAAAGACCAGTTGGAGAACGCCCTCGCCTCGCTTTCCCAGCTACGAAAACTACCTCCCGATGACCCTGACCTCATCGAGGAGCTTGTGGAAATTAAAGCTAATTTTGATTACGAGATGCTGTTTGGCAAAACCTCCATGCTAGACTGCTTTCGCAATGGTGGTGGTCGCCATAAACAGGTTCTTCGGATGTGGACGGGGATTGGAGTGCAGGCATTCCAACAGTGCAGTGGCATCAACTTTGTCTTTTACTTTGGCCTCAACTTTTTCAATACCCTTGGTATCCCCAACTCTTACATTATGAGTTTTGTCACCTATTGCACCAACATGGTGTTTACCGTACCTGGGATCTTGTTGATTGATGTGGTGGGGCGGCGACGCCTTCTAGTTGGCGGCGGCATCGGCATGGCCGTAAGCAACTTGATTGTGGCGATTATTGGCGTCACCGGCATTTCTAACAAAGTGAAACTGTCAATTTGTATTCTGTTTTGCTGTGTATTTATTGCATTTTTTGCCCTGTCATGGGGTGGGGTGACGTGGGCATTGACATCGGAGATATATGCCATTCTGATTCGTCAAAAGGCCATCTCCATCACCACTGCCACCAACTGGTTGATGAACTTTATCTTCTGCTACATCACCCCGTACCTCATTGATACCGGTCAGCATACTGCCGCTCTCGGCACCAAAATCTTCTTCATCTGGGGAGGACTTAATTTGCTTGGGACAATCTTTGTCTATTTTGTGGTCTACGAAACCAAGGGCCTCAAATTGGAAGAGGTTGACTACATGTACTTGCACTGCCGAAACGCATGGGAACTGGACAACTTTGTCCTGAGAAAAATTGATTATGATAATTATGATAACACTGCTGCAGCGGTGGTGGTGATGTATTCCGATGGAGATAAGCTGGAGCTGATGGCTAATGACAAACAGGGCCCGTTCCCGTTCAACCAAAGTGTGGATGGCGAGCTGACTAGTGAGGGAAGCTCTAACCAGTGGATCCCTCTGGATGATACCCTGCTGCCTCTGGATACCTCAAATACTAATATGGTTGGAACCGGAGGGTTTATTCCCACCATCTGTCCATTGACGCTGCCTCCGATGGATCTGTCGTCTGACGAAGAGCTGATGACTAGTAGACAGTAATTTAGACGATGTATGATTAATGATAATGACTATGTACACGATCCTATGTGTACGTGTGCTATTGGTTCCGGCGAGATAAGATCGTCACCGACTCTATGTGTTTGGTGTGGGGAAACATATCAAACCCAACCACTTGTTGTACTTGATAGGCATCGCCAAATTTTGCCAACGTTGCCAAGTCCCTAGCCTGTGTTTGAACATTGCAACTTACGTAAACAACCGCTTGGGGGCCAAACTGATAGAGCTGTTTTAGAAATCCCTCGTTCAGCCCCTTTCTTGGTGGGTCAATAACAACAACGGTATTTTCCCCGGTAAGTTCTAACTGCTTGAACTCTTCCCGCTCAAAGATATTGGAGGCATCGCCAGAATAAAAATTAACCTTATCGAGAAGTCCGTTGGTAGCAGCGTTTTTGCGGGCGTATTCGATCAGTTTGGGATCTATTTCAATACCGACAATTTTCTTAGCTTCAACATGGCGAGCAAGGGAAATAGCAAAAAGACCCAGACCACAATAGGTGTCGACAATGTACTCAAACTTGCGACCTTTTAGCAGTTCCTTAATAAAATCCATAAGTTTGGGGATGATGAAACTATTGTTTTGAAAAAACAGCATCAGATTAAATGTGAACATGTTTTCTCCCACCGGCTGAGTGATCTCGATATTAGCGCCGACCTTCGCCTCCAGGGTAAAGGTTTCGTCATCATTCTTTGTCACCAGTTCCCGAATCAACATGGTGTGGTTACCAGGAGTCATCCTTTTCCGTTCTTCTGCTTTGAACTGTGGGATCATCCTGTTGATGGAATCAGTGGCGATTGGACAATGGTCGATATCCACTACTTTATTAGTTAGCCCCAATAGACCTATTGGCACCGAATCAAAATCATTCTCCGTCTTCTTGACGTAGTAGTGGGGGGTTAGCTTGTTGCGATATCCATACTGGAGTGGTGAACCCACCACCCGGCCAAAGTCAGCGTCTTGGGGAAACAGTGGATTATGGAACCGGAAAGCTCGACGAATAAACTCTTGTTTCAATAGGAGTTGTTGTGTGTACGGTATCATTTGGAACTGGCATCCGGTACAAACAGCAAACTTTCCACACACTGGAGGGATTCGACCAGAGGCAGGTTCAAGAACTGAAACCAAGTCGGCCTCCACGTGTTTAGGGTGATGAATACAAAGCTTAGCTCTGACTCGGTCTCCCACCACTGCTTTTGGTACCAATACTGCCGCTAGTTGTCCCTTAACCTCAGCATCAGTAAACGCCGAAGCGTACTGCTTGGTGACAAAGCCAATGCCTCCCCCTTCCGACAGAGGATATACTATATCTAATTCAACGTTGACATCGGGCCGGTGTCGTGATACAAAGAAAGTTTCCACTAAGGTATTATCATTTGTGATCACTGATTGAGGTTTTCCTGGGTGAAACTTCTGGAGCGCTTCCGCCACTTCCAAAGCAATCACCAGTGATCTACTAGTTTGGTCTCGGGAATCTCTTGTTGAAGCTTTTTTAAGGCTACGTAGGATTCTTTTCACCGTTGGTTGTTTCCCCATGCGATGAGATATGCGCGATGAGGCCGATAAGATGTATGCCATATGTATATATCAATGTTTATTCCATTGCTTTACATCTAAGACATAATGGTGATGACTTGTTGTAAAAGCATTTGGGACTAATGTTTCAACATTAAGCAAATGCTGTGCACCTAAGTTGAAAGGGTAAATAATGCAATTTTCTCTATCTGTACTACAAATGGGCTTTGATGGGCTCGCTTCTGATATCAGACGATGCCACCTCATTACCTAACTTAAACACCCTTTGTACGTAACCTTCACGATCAAGCACAACAAAGTCAGCATCACATCCCGGGTTAAGGTACCCCTTTTGTTTGGAAACATGGATCGAATCAGCAGCATTATTAGTACACGTCTTGACAGCTTGAGCCAAGGGAATCCCAGTCCAGTGCATCAAGTTACGGACACATGCTGGCAAGGTCGTGGCTGAGCCAGCAAGCGTATCAGTGCCTTCCAACACGAGCCGGTAGCCATTTTTGGAGATCTTCTGGCCATCCCACTGGTATACACCATCCTTCAACCCAATCAAGTGCATGGCATCAGTCACCAACACGACCCTATCAGGATCAGCCAGGTACGCCAATCTTGCCATGGAAGGGTCAACATGGATGCCGTCACAGATGAGCCCATAGTAAGGGGTGTTAATATCAGGAGTAGACATCAACCCGACTACACCGGCGTTACGATGGTGGGGCTGGGGCATGGCATTGTACATGTGGGTGACCATGGTACCACCGTTATTTATGGCCTTGACAGCAGTTTCGTGATCAGCCGTGGTGTGGCCAATGGAGTAAACGATGCCTTTTTTGATAATCTCGGGAATAGCTTCCAACACCCCGGGAATCTCGGGAGCAGCGGTGATGATACACACATTGTCGAGGTTGTCGACGCCACCGTAAATGGCTTCAAGCTTGGCTGCGCCGCCAGCAGCGTCAACAAAAGTTTCAACGGGATGACACCCCTTCTTCTCTTTATTAATAAAAGGACCCTCAAGGTGGGCCCCCAATGAATCACATTCGGTCTTAGTCCGGTTCTTGTGATATAATGGTAACACCCGTTGGTAAACTTTGGGAAAGTTGGAGGTAACAGTGGGACACATTGATGTGACCCCCGTCGACAAGTATTGCTTCATTGCAGAATGATATTCCTTTTCAAATTTAGCAGCTTCAGCAGCAGAAGCTTCTGAGGTTAAGTCTGAAAAGTTGACGCCATAGATACCATTGTTTTGAATATCAATGAACCCAGGGGCAAGAATATTTCCCTGAAGATCAATTGTCTTGGTGACATTGGCAGCGTCGACTGGAGCAGCAACAATCTTTCTTGTATCAACGTCAACGTAGAGGTCTCCCTTGTAGAGGGACCCCTTGTCGCAGAGGAAGCCGTTAGTATATTTGATTAAACCCATCTTGTGTAATTATGTGGCTGTCAGTCATTTATATATCTTCTTGAACATTCTGTAACCTGAGGTCACTAAAATGCAACATCATCAGTTTAGGGGTTACATTGATGGAAAAGAAATCGGTTGCCAACAATGGAAAGCAAAGGAAAAAGACGGAATTCGAGCAGATTGACGTCCATGTTTTCGTGTTATTCATCTACTTCCATCACTCTCACGTGGGCCAGCTTGCCAGAAAAGCAATCTCACACCCCAGTAACATTTCTGCATAAAATGCAAAGCAACATTACATTTTTTGATGTCACCCCACCAAATCATCACTATTAAAGTGAATATTTCCGTTCAACAAATACAAGAATGAAACAAGCAATCTTTTCCGAAGCCAATGGTGCCAGCGAGTATCTTGCTGAACACATCATTACCAGAATCAACCAGTTTGCTCCCACGGCACAAAAGCCATTTGTTCTCGGTTTACCCACGGGATCGTCACCGGAAGGTATTTACAAGCGATTAGTAGCCGCCTTCAAGCAAGGCCGGGTATCGTTCAAGCATGTTGTCACTTTCAACATGGATGAATACCTTGGTCTCGAACCTACCAATCCTATGTCCTACCACTACTTTATGTTTGACAAACTATTTAACCATGTTGATATTCAAAAGGAAAACATCAATATCCTCAATGGGTTGACCAATGATGTTGCTGGTGAATGTGCTCGTTATGAAGCCAAGATCAAAGCCCATGGTCGCATCAACTTGTTTTTGGGTGGTTTGGGTCCCGAAGGACACCTTGCGTTCAACGAAGCAGGGTCGACTCGGGAGTCCACTACCCGGGAGGTCAAGCTTGAGCAGCTGACAATTGATGCTAATGCCCGGTTCTGGAATGGTGATAAGTCTAAGGTGCCCAAGTCGGCATTGACAGTGGGAATCTCCACCATTCTTGACAATTCTGACGAAGTAGCCATCATTGTGTTGGGGGCAAGCAAGCAGTATGCACTCACCAAGACAGTGTACGGTCCTAAGGATGACTCTCAAGTGCCATCTTCATACTTACAAGGCCACAAGAATTCATTGGTTGTGTCAGACTTTGCTGCGTCAGGCCTCAAGGCCAAACTTTAATATCTATATCTTTCCCTCATCGCGGACCTTAGCTGCCCCTTTAGCAGCTAACTCGGGATCTAGGTATTGATAATTTCCATGAGTAAACGAATCATCGCAAAACTTAAATACCAATGGCACTCCATTGGCCACATTCACTTTGGAGATGTCATCATCACTGACCCCGGCCAAAAACTTTATAAAACTCCGTACAATGCTACCGTGGGTAACCACCAATACCGTTTTACCCAGACGTAGCAATGGTACAATCTCTTGGTAGTAATAGGGCTGCACTCGAGCAATTGTCATAGCAAGCAGTTCCCCACATGGCAAATCTCCGAAAATACCTTCATATCTTTCATCGATTGATTTATCATGTGGGTGATCTATTAATGGTGGACACCCATTAATATTTCGCCGCACATAGTCGTACTCGTCCTCACCCACTTCTTTGAGCACCTCGGCCTTGTTACGGCCCTGCCACAGGCCGTAATGGCGTTCGTTAAGTTTCCAAGTCTTGTAGTGATCAGCCCATAGCCGGTCCAATCGTCTTAGAATAATGTCTCCACTGAAAATCAGTCGTTGAAGTTTCAGAGTGAAAAGTACATGGGGTCGCAAATTGGCTTCAGCGATTAGATCACCGGCGTGACGGGCTTCTTGTTGTCCCTTGGAGGTAAGATCTATATCTATCCATCCACAGAATCTGTTTTCGTGGTTCCACTGGGACTGGCCATGACGGAGCACTATCAACAGCATGGAGAGTGCGCGGGGGTAATGCGGGGCACTTTATTGGCAAATGGTTGTCGGTCGTACCACCTTCCCTTATGAGTGAGGCGGTTGGCTTTGGGCCGACTGAAACTGAGAAATTAATTTCATGGACTATTATAGAATCTACTGGACCCAAAAATAAAGTTTTCAATAATAATTAACCTAATCAATTTTCCTCTAATTTTACCAATCTTCACCTATTCATCTTATTTGATCATTAAATTATCCATTTTATATCGTTATCATCCGTGTAGCCAATGTAACGTAACAGGTTTTTCTTTTTTGATGTCATTGCAACCTCAAATGCAATGTAACAAGTTTCTTTTCTGTAGACAAATTTTGCAACCATAAAAAGGCATTGGCTCCCACACCGAAAATTTATTATTCTCTCTCTGTAGATAAATGCTTTCCCTTGACACTGGTCTTGTCACCCCACCTCAATCGGCACAATCGTCACCCATTAGTTTGAAGTGTCACCACCCACCTGCACGTGCGCGATCA
This sequence comes from Diutina scorzettiae, assembly GCA_030563345.1. NCBI lineage: Eukaryota > Fungi > Ascomycota > Pichiomycetes > Serinales > Debaryomycetaceae > Diutina > Diutina scorzettiae. Next base: position 451,595 of record JAKUCB010000007.1, read on the forward strand.
TTACTGGAGGTATATAGAGCGTTCGGTATAACCAGTTATCAAAGTCCACTTATGCCGGGAACTTCCAAAATCAAACAAACACCTTTCACTTGGGACGAAGTCAAGCAGATTGTTGCCATCAATGACCTCGACTTGTTTGCCCGGTCAGAACAACAGACAGACAAATATCTTGACTTTAAAGCGACCTTGAAGAACAAGGGGACCCTGATTCAGGATTACCTCGTGGAACATGAACTTGGATGGAACAATATTGAAATTCCTGATCACAAACTCTTCACAGTGAAGGATGACCTCAAGGTTATGTACAACAAATTTCCTTACTATTTTGAAGATAACATCACTCATCTTTGTTTATGGACAAAAGTTCCCATTCCCAGTGATCCGAATAGTCCTGAAGGGGACATATCTGCAGAGACGAGGGCAGTGCTTGACAAGATGGTGAGAAGAGTGGTGCCCAACACTGACTTGGTGTGGTTCCGAAACTGGACAGCACTCCAGTCCGTACGGGCAATTAGTCATTGCCACATCCTTGCCAAAGACATTGATCCGACATTACTAAAGAACATTTTGGCTGGGAATTTTGACGTATTGACAGAAAAAGAATCCATTGCATAGAATAAATTAGATATACATACCATAAACTCAAATACATTCATAAACATTTAGCATATCATTTACTATTTGTAACCAGGATACATTTCTGCTCATTTAGACATTCATTCAAATACAAACGCATTAAACCTACCCACCAAAACCGTACAAGGTTCTCCCAGATCTCTTTAACGCATATACCACATCCAACGAAGTTACAGTCTTTCTCTTGGCGTGTTCGGTATATGTCACAGCGTCTCTAATCACATTTTCCAAAAAGTGCTTCAACACGACTCTGACTTCTTCATAAATCAAAGCTGAGATTCTCTTAACACCACCTCTTCTGGCTAATCTTCTGATAGCTGGCTTAGTAATACCTTGAATGTTGTCTCTTAAGATCTTTCTGTGACGCTTAGCGCCACCTTTCCCAAGACCTTTGCCACCTTTACCTCTACCGGACATGTTCGCAAGTTAAAAATGAACGAAATAAGGGGTGGCGTCGAAGGGGAAAAAAGTGCGATCTAACGTGACCCGATATTCCTAGGAGCGAATATTGAGGCATTGTGGGTCTCTCATTCCAAATTAGGGTGCGCATGGCGTGCATATTATGGGGAAATGAAGGGAAGCGATAAGATAGCAATGGGAGCCGAAGTAGATTACAGATATCTAATGGTGTTTGTTATGTAAATGGTTTGGTTTGGTTATTTGTTTTCGTTGCTCACTCAAGTTCAAAAATCGTATTTAGCAATTTTGATTGCTTCATCTCTTTGATTTCGGTCACGATGCGACGTCAAAGAGCTCATCCTGCACTCAGTCAAGAAAATACATCTTCCAGAGACTATTCAATTGAATGGAATGTTGCTTCCACATTGAATTTTTGTTCAGCATTTTACTTATATTTTGATAAACTGCAATCGAAGATTGCCTTTGGTCGATTGCAGACAAAACTTCTGTATGCAGAACAATATATCTTAGTACGAAGCAAATAAACCATCGGCAACTACTAGTATTCCCAAATAAACCCGTTATCATTACCATATATAATACACATAAAATTTCATCTCTTTAACCACCGAAACCGTACAAGGTTCTGCCGGATCTCTTCAAAGCGTACACAACGTCCAACGAAGTGACGGTCTTTCTCTTGGCGTGTTCAGTGTAGGTAACAGCGTCTCTGATGACGTTTTCCAAAAAGTGCTTCAACACGACTCTGACTTCTTCATAAATCAAAGCCGAGATTCTCTTAACACCACCTCTTCTAGCCAATCTTCTGATAGCGGGCTTGGTGATCCCTTGAATGTTGTCTCTTAAGATCTTTCTGTGACGCTTAGCGCCACCCTTACCAAGACCTTTACCACCTTTACCTCTGCCAGACATGTTTGTTAATAATGTTTAATCGGGAATTGACATTCCTTATATACCTCCCCCATCCTGTAGTGCATTCTGTGGACCCGCATTTCGTGGCGTCTCGCGTGTGTCGCATCGTTCTTAAACCTACGTGGGTAATTTCTAGCACGCTAACCTGAGCACTTTTCGAGCTCGCGCGAACAACTTAGTAGCTTCATGCAGGCGCCGCCAAATAACGCGCACAGTGGGGACATTGGGTCACTGCAAGGAGATACTATATATAATCATGGCCCCCGTAACAATTTAGCATCGAACCAACATGGCTAGAACCAAGCAAACTGCTAGAAAGTCTACTGGTGGGAAGGCCCCCAGAAAGCAACTCGCCTCTAAGGCTGCCAGAAAGTCGGCTCCTTCTACCGGGGGTGTCAAGAAGCCTCACAGATACAAGCCTGGTACCGTCGCTTTGAGAGAAATTAGAAGATTCCAAAAGTCGACTGAATTGTTGATCAGAAAGTTGCCTTTCCAAAGATTGGTGAGAGAAATCGCTCAAGACTTCAAGACCGACTTGAGATTCCAATCTTCTGCCATTGGTGCGTTGCAAGAATCCGTGGAAGCTTACTTGGTTTCTTTGTTTGAAGACACCAACTTGTGTGCCATTCACGCTAAGCGGGTGACCATCCAAAAGAAGGACATCCAATTGGCCAGAAGATTGAGAGGTGAAAGATCGTAAGTTGGTCTTAACTGGTTTTAAGATTGTAATTTAGTGTATTATAGCAAATAAGGATAAGGATTGGAAATGATTGTAGCGATTCTACTATCGTTGGGTAGTGGTTTGTGTCATGGATACTGTATTGCCACAATCCATACCATATTGTATGGCCTCAATTCATACCATGTTGTACGGTCACTGCTAACAAAATAGAGGTGTAATATTTCTCTAAACTAAAATGTAAAAACAATAATTGTGTAGCCTGCTACAACGTTCAAAATGGTTATTTTCACTACATGATTGTTCTTTGGTGACAGCTCAATTATTTCAGTGTCCTCATTAACCAATTCTCCAACTATTCTGCAAAATCTTAAATAGTCATCAGAAACACGTATCAAGTTCGAATCACACATTTGGAAATAGGAAAAGCTCCAAATATAGGATAATCAATATGTTCAACAAGTCTTACAAGAAGCTAATAAGAGTTGCTTTTATCGTAGTATGGGGTGCGGTGATGGTCTCTAAACGCATCGACGTGACATCAACACTAATTTGAAGTGTAAACAAAAATAACCTGATACGAGTGCAATCGAGTTTAAACCTAATTTGTGTACCTTTTAGGTTTTCAAATGTTGATTTCGTGTTTTTCTGACATCTGGCAAGGTCGTGCAGATACTTTCCTTTCTTGACGCAAAATATCTCAATTTGGGAATTCTAAAATTGTTTCAAATTCATTTTATTTTAATAGTATAACAGAAGTGGTATCAGGTATCCCCAGAAGAAATTGAGTTGGGGGGCGCCTCCATGTACTGCTTCTTGAAAGCATTGGAGCTCCCACCCCAAAGTAACAGATCAGGTATTAGAATTACCGATCGATGGAGTTGATAATAGATTAGGTTTAAAGCCAAGTACCCCAGGGATAAACATGGTTCTTTCTCAAGGTATTGGCGTAAGCGACCAACTTGTCGTAGGAATCTTGGAAAAAGTTTAAGGGGAATCCAAGTCTCGAGGAACTGCCTTGACTGGTTACTTCTTCAACCACTTGACTAGACTGACCGCCTTGGGAACCAGAAGACCCACCACCAACAGAGCCACCACCAACAGAACCACCACCGACAGAGCCACCACCAACAGAGCCACCACCGACAGAGCCACCGCCGACAGAGCCACCACCGACAGAGCCACCACCGACAGAGCCACCACCAACAGAACCACCACCGGTAGAACCGCTACCGGTAGAACCACTGCCAGTAGAGCCGTCACCACCAGAAGGAGGAGAACCACTCGCCTGAGGATCAGGGTTGCCGCTGCTTTGGGATTCAGGAGGGACAATGGTACCATCAGGCTTCTGCACAGTACCGTCGGGGAATCGAATGGTCCCATCAGGGAACTTCACCGATCCATCACCATTAATGGTAACGCCATCTTTGTCAGTCACCGACCCATCAGGGTTAAGGGTAGTGGTAGATCCATCAGGAAGAGTAACAGTTCCGTCAGAATTCTTTGAGAAAGGAGCATTAGTAGTACCAGAAGGTTTAGGGTCGGTAGTGCCGTCAGGCGATGGTTGAGCAGGTAGTTGAGTATCAAACGAAGGGACTGAAGAAGGCACCGAGGGTTCAACAGGAGCCTGGGCATCAGAAGAAGGGAAAGAAGAAGGAACGGAGGTTTCCAGCGAAATTCTGGCAGCAGGCTCAAAGGTGATCTCAGTAGAAGAATCCGAAGTAGGCTCGGAGGAGGATTCAGGGACCGGGTTCGAAGTAGGCTCGGAGGAGGATTCAGGGACCGGGTTCAAAGTAGGCTCGGAGGAGGATTCAGGGACCGGGTTCGAAGTAGGCTCGGAGGAGGATTCCGGTACAGGGTTCGAAGAAGGTACTGTGGTGGGCAATGGCGAAGAACCAGAAGGAATGGCCGCCGAAAGAGAACCATCACCACCAAAGGGCATAAACTGTTGAATGTTGGAATCACTATTGAAAGAGGCCTTCCCAAGAGAAATCGTGTTGGCTTCCAAATCAAAAATGGTGTAAAACGAAGGAAGAAGAGTACCACCAATGACATACTTACCTGATTGCAATCCACGGCCAAAGGCAAACGCACATGTGTCAGCACCCAAGTCTCTCACGAATGCTTGTTTTTCCAAATCAAACGTCTTACCACCAAAAGTAATACCGATGGTTCCAGAAGGTTGTTTGCAGTCAACATAGTAGTAGAGGTCTTTGAATAACTGTGCCCCAGACATTTGCGACACTAAGGCGTCAGTGGTGGCATTGTCAGCATAACAATAAGTGTTACCGGTATCAAACAAAGCATTTTGATTGATGGGGTAATTCTGGCCGTTAATGACAAACCCGTCCAATTTGGCGGTGAAGATTCTTTCATCGTTAGAGGGAAGGGTAACAAGGTCACCTTCATACTTGGCGTGATCAACCCCACCAAACAAAATGGTTCCCTGATCAGGGAACTGCTTGTTGGCACTGAACGAGTATGCAGCTCTGTCAACAAGCCCTTGTTTCTTCAAATGCCAGGGGAAGTTATCATATTGTTCTGCGGATCTTTCAATAGGCTTCTTACCGATCCCCAAAAGGGCAACAACGTCGTTTTGCTGGTTGTTACTACTGTCAACAGAGGCAAACCGCAAATCTTTGAGATCGACACCATTGAAAGTAACATCATCGGTCATATACGTACCATCAAAAGACAGTTGATCGACGAATTTAATTGAAAAGGCTTCGGCGAGGTTCTTTGCCGTGGTAGACTTCGAGGGGTCATACACGCTTTTCTTGACCCAAAGATCTGAAGAGCCAGTATCGACGTGAGTAGAAACCTTTTCCTTATTGGAACCAAAGTACAAATCGACCGAGTAAAGCCGAATAACATCAATATCGGCTTCATTTTGAACCACACCAAAAGCAGCATCGTCGGTGGAATTGTCGGTGGGGGCCTTAATTATATTTCCCGCGTTTTCACGAACATCGGTGACTGTAAGAGGCAAACTAAGTACCTTTGGTCCATCCCGTTTAATCATAGGTTTAATCAAAGGCATTGGCAACGCCGCTACCGCAACAGCAATAGCCACTAACGACGTGAACTTCATGACAATGATAGTTTTCAAATTAGGCGAGGCGCACGGTTTAAATTACTTTAGGTGTTGTAAACCAGAGGCGACACAGTGCTGATCTCCTCTTCCGTCACGGGTACTTCCAGAACCTCACTGAGCGAAAACGTAAACTATACACGTTCAAATCGGGGGTATCCTTAACCTAAAATGCGCAGGGGTAATGCCGCTTATGCGTAGATTAAATCTAAATGCAGGTGGCCTCACGCAGGGGGCACAAAGGCAGCGAAAAGCGCCGTTTGTGTTGGTACCCACACAAGCGAGTAGTAGACGAACCAACGACCGCGCCACGACGCAGGTACAGAGGTTATCATAGTGGCAACATACCACACCGCAAGTGGGGAAAACCAAGCCATACGGGTCAATATTTGCGTGTTCCACCAAAATAACCCGCCAGCAAGCGTGATAAAACTAATAATAATTATAGAGAGCAACCGGGGATGCCGAGGTAACTGTTTGACATAGAAGTGAATTGCCCCAGCCATGATCGTCGCCGTTGGAGCGGCAAACAAAAAGTTAGGAATATTATTTGGCGTCCAGTATTTCAAAAACCCCACTCCCCAATAGTTGGATTGGGCGAACTTAAAAAATAATGGGAGTTGCCAATTGCACCATAATCCACGTTGGGGGCAAAACAACAGGTACAGATACAAGTTTAGTCCTGCCAATACTGCGGCAGCAACGGCTCCACTGACTATCACGAGCCCAGTCTGAAACAATCTCCTATTAACCCATCCCACCCGGTATAAGTCCACAAGATACAATACCCCAAGAAACACGGTATTGGCGCGCACACCTACGTTGAGTGCTGCCACCAAACCAGAAGCAAGATACCGCCACGGATGAGAAATGGTCACTTTCGATTTTGCCAGGTAATCTGCGGTAATACTCGTGGAATGAAGATATAATGTCGTCATGGCCAAAAAGTTTGCAAAATTCTCGGAGTAGCCTGCAGTTAAAAACACCCCGGCTGGGAGGAGGATGTAAAGAGCACCCACAGTGTCTACAAACTTCGGTCGCTGGCTAAGGAACCCCAAGGAAAAGTACACTTTAGTTAATGCCATCACCATAACTACGGTGAGCCAGTGGAACATATTCAGCATCACCACCGCCAACAACGCCTTTTTGTAGTAGTCATCGCCCCCCACGGGGAAATACTTAACAAGCCTCCACCAAAATGGACAGAAAACAAACTCGTGCTCATAGTGAATGTCATCGACATACAAATGGTTAAAGTACACAGAGTCCCAGGTGATGAGCTTGTCTAAGATCGTCGCGGCGAATTCGGGGACTTTCCAGTCTTGGCAGAGGTTGACTCGGGATTGGTGATGGGCAGCCAGTAGTAGTTGAGACAGGGTATCAAATTGATTTGGCGTAAAGTAGATGATGGCAAACTGGAGCGCTTTGACTGCGGCAAAAAGGCCTAGTACCGAAACCATGATAGTTTGGTTCTGTGCGGCTCAGAGATTAATAGAGTCAAATGCCAAACTGAAAACAAACACTTCAAAAAGAGCAACGTACAGAAAGTGAATGATAGACAACCTTAATAAATACAAACAAACAAAGGGCAATGGTGTCGGCACAGGTTGTGGATCGTCGTATTGCTACCATGAAGCCACAGACAATATCGCATGGGCTAATCCCGAATGTGGGCTACCCACGGCAGTGTTCCGGCGGAAGCAACATAAGACAATTAGTCAAAAGGGGATACATTGTACATTGAACTTGAGATCGCCCCGAAATTTACATACTTATTGTGAAACATGCACCCTATTGGGATTGTGGGCGGTTCCTAAAGATTGTTTGTTTAGATCTTATGCAAGTTGGGTAAAGTTGGGAGAAGTTGTCTAAAAGTGCCATTACTTCGCCACGATTCTCTAAATATATATTTCGTACGTTCATAACAGCTACTTTTTGCCGAATTGGGCACCAAAAGCAGCAATGACGCCTTCAACAGATTCCGGGTTGGCCAATGTGGTGATGTCGCCCAATTGGTCAGCTTCGTTCAGCGACACCTTTCTGAGAATTCTTCTCATAATCTTACCGGATCTAGTCTTAGGCAAGTCACCAACAATGATAACCGACTTGGGAGCAGCAAACGGCCCGATGGTCAGTCTAACTTGCAACACCATTTCCTTCCGCAACGCCAACGCAGCGTCCAGATCTTCCTTACCCTTGATGTCAGCAGCAGGGCCGTCCTTCAATTGCACGTAAGCAATGACGGCTTGACCAGTCAAGTCGTCGTTCACACCAACCACTGCCGATTCAGCAACTGCGGCGTGCTCCACCAACGACGCTTCGATTTCGGCGGTCGACAACCGGTGACCAGAAACGTTCACCACATCGTCAACTCTGCCTCTGATCCAGTAGTAACCATCGTGATCACGAGCAGCACCGTCGCCGGTGAAATAGTAGCCAGGGTAGGGGTTGAAGTAAGTGTCCATGTACTTGCGGTGGTTGTTCCACACAGTCCGGGCCATCGACGGCCACAGCTGCTTGACCGCCAAAACACCTTCGCTATCGTTGCCCTTAATTTCTTCGCCAGAAACGGGGTCGATGAGGCAAGTGTCAATACCGAAGAACGGCAATGAAGCCGAACCAGGCTTGTTAGGGGTAATCCCAGCAATGGGAGCAATGAAGTGAGATCCGGATTCGGTTTGCCAGTAAGTGTCCGAAATGTGACATTGGCCCTTCCCAACCTTTTCGTTGTACCATTCCCAAATATCGGGGGAGATAGGCTCACCCACCGAACCAAGAACTCTCAAAGTAGAGAGATCGTACTTTTCAATGTCAGCTTCACCACCCTTGCGCAACAACCGGAGGGCGGTGGGGGCAATATAAAAGTGGGTGGCCTTGTGCTTTTCAACAATCGACCACAACCGCCCGTAATCGGGGTACACGGGAGTCCCTTCAAACACCACCGTAGGCACCCCCAACATGAGGGGACCGTACAACGAGTAGGTATGGCCAGTAATCCAACCGACATCACCAGCAGTGAACAAGACGTCTTCAGGGTGGATGTCAAAAATGTACTTGGTGGTCATCGCCGCCGACAAGAGGTAACCAGCGGTAGAGTGGACCACCCCCTTGGGGGTACCGGTAGAACCCGAAGTGTAGAGGAGGAACAAAGGGTCTTCGGCATTGACAGGTACGGGGGGGAAATAGCCCGAGAAGTTGGGAGCAACTTCTTGCCACCAGAAGTCCCGGCCTTCTTCCATGTAGATCCCCTCCAGCCCGGTTCTCTTGTATACCAATACCTTTTCAACAGTAGGACAGTCGACAAGGGCTTCGTCACAGATCTTCTTGATGTTGACGGTTCTGCCACCACGCTTCCCTTCATCACAAGTGATGATGGCCTTGCAGGAGGCGTCATTGACCCGGTCCTTAATCGAACCAGCGGAGAACCCAGCAAAAATAACCGAGTGGATAGCACCAATTCTGGCCACGGCCAACATGGCGACAATGGCTTGGGCGTTCATGGGCATGTAGATGGCAACCCGGTCGCCCTTCTTGATGCCCCACGAGTTCAACACCCCGGCAACTCTGGAGACTTCTTGCAACAATTGCTTGTAAGTGAACAGGTAGGAATCCTTTTCGTCATCAGCTTCGTAAATCACCGCCAACTTGTCGGGATGAGCAAAAGCGTGTCTATCGATACAGTTGTAAGCAGCGTTCAATTCACCACCCAAGAACCAGGCGGCATCACCATCAGTCAACGAACCCAGCTTCACTTGCGAGTAGGGCTTGTCCCACGATAACAATTCATCGGCGTATAACTTCCAGAATTCTTCGGGCTGTTCAATCAGCTTTTGGTACATTTCCCGGTATTGATCCAACAGGGTCAAGTGACCCTGGTTGGGCTGTCTGTTGAAAAACTCTTCGGGGGTATGTCTCAATTGGCAGCCGTTGGCTTCGTGCACAACTTGATGGGCAGTCATTACGAAGTTTTAGAAAACGTTTCCTGCGTCAGCAAATCGCTTGGTTTTTATATACCCAACAAACTTGACATTTTTTACGACGTGCATGGGAGGCCGAAATTTTCGGAGTATTTTCGGAGTTGGCTGCCCAACGGAAAATTTAAACGAAAGGGGTTGTGAATTAAAACAGGTAGATCCACTGGTATCGGAACTCCTATTTCCTTCAGGGTGTTGGTTCGACGCACCTTACACGCATACCCGTGTCCAGTGCTGTAGCGGTAGAGTCCGAGTCAATATCACGCATATTCTGTGTTCTAGGGTAGCGGTTCCTCCTATCGCGTTATTATGACGTTGCTGGCGTTCCTATTGGTTGATGTATCCGTCGCAGGTAGGTGCATAATCAATACCCACGCTCCGGCCCAATTATGGGAAGCGATATATGGGGTAGTCACGCAGCAGAGGCTGTGAGGTAGACCAGATACCACAATAGAATCTACCTAGTGACTTGGCAACCCCACGGGGCGATAATGGTAACCGATGGTCCCTTACATCTGAAGTGCCCCTCTCTTGCCCCACTTTTCACAGAACCGTTATTGCGATATCAACCAATAATATACGCCTATTTCTTCTATGGTTATGAATCCTAGAACTATGACAACTTGAAATTTTCTGGGGTAATTCCTGCACCCGGAGCAACTCCGGACCGACGGACACTGTGCCGTGTGATCCGTCTGGGGTATGACGTGTACCCTCCTAGCGTCGTCAGCAGCCACAGTCTAATTCAGGCAATATAGACAACAATTCTGGGGAAACCACGGAGAAACAATGGTAATCTAAATAAAGACAGCGCTAGTAAATGCAACTAGCAATCAATTGTACAACTTTTCATACTCCTATTTAACTGAAATAACCTAAACTTTAAACCAACCAATACTTCTGCATGACTCGGACTCGATAGTTTCCGGGGAAGTGATAAACTCCGCGCCTATTAGTAATATGCACGGGAATGCCAGATAACCAGCCGCTTGTGAAAGAGCTGACCTATTGTATTCTACCTATTATACTGTCCGCACTTTTTTAGGTGTTTTGTTTATTATTGGTCATATACTCATCGTGCTACGAAATGTATTCATAGGTTTGATTACCCTCTCTCCGGATAAATTCCCGCTCGATCAACGAGTCAATCAGCTTCTTGATATCGATAATGGTCGCCCGGAACCGCGACATGCATTGGGTCATCACCTCATTGACCAAATCTTTGTGTTTCATTTGTTTCCGCCCCTTCATGATCCGCACAATCACCGATGCCAAATGATTTTGCCGGGCTTCATCAATCTCCCGGTTGGCGTCCTCTTCTTCTTGTTTGGCCTCTGAGGTTTTGATCGACAGAGTAAAGTTTACTCTCACTTTTTTCGACTTGTACTCGTCGACAATAGTGAAGGTGGTCAGGTCATTGGAAAAGTGTTCGCCACCCGCCGGCGACTGTTCCAACAACTTGTATCTAGTGAGGGGCAACAAGTGGGCCTCGAAGAACAGTCGCAGACATCCCACTTGGTCCCATAACTCTGCGAGAGTAAACAGCTTTTGCCGGTTGAAGCACATTAAGATCATCAACTGAATATTCAGAACCGTAAAGATGAACGGGGGCTTGCCCTTACGGCTTAAATTGGCCTTGAGCTCGGCCCGGCCGTGATTCCATAACCACCTCAATTGCCGGCCGTTATGCTTGTCATTGTAAAGCTGCTGCACCTTATTGTACAGAGCCTGTAATTCCGGAGCCACCCGAAGCTGGTAGTCGTCCGAGTAGGTGAATGGCCACATCAGCTGGGCCAAAATCAACGGATTAAACTCCTTGACCACCTTCAGCGGCGGCAATTCCTTCTTGAGATCGTCCAGTGCCTTCATGTCGCTGAACATCTTGGTCATCTTCAGCGTGTACTCAATCAGGTTTTCTTCTTGCAACCGCTTGATGATTGCCTCTTCCATTTCGTCCAGTTTCGAGTTGCCGTTGATCAACCGCTTGGCCAACAACCGCCGGTAGTATTCCTCAAATGCGTCCTTGTCATTAATGAATTTGAAAACCACCATTAACACTTCGGGGTTCATGTCAGCGGTGTCGGTTTCCTTGGCGGTGCCCCGAAGAAACCCGTCGGCGTATTTGGCCAAGAATTCCGGGGTTTTGCACTTGGCCTTGGGAGCAGGGGTGGCGATCGGGTTTTTGTTGACAAAATGACGGCAGGCATTGTCGAGGGCCTTGATGAAGAGGGGGTCCTTTGAGAATGCCGACGTCACCACCAGGTTGAACCGATTGTAGATCTCAATAAGGGTGTTGATATACGCCTTGGGGTCCATGCCGGGCTTCACCAGGGGCTTGGTGCCATCAGCCTGGGCGGCTGCCCGAGCCCGAGCCACTTCTTCTTCCGTAGTCACCTTCAAATCGTTCAATTTCTTGGCCGCTTCGTCTTTGATATAGGTTTCAAACGACGTCGCCAAGGGCTGCAATGTCAGCGGCACCCGCAACATCAACTTGAACATGCGATTGATATGTTCGGTTTCGTTTTGTTCCAACAACAGCAAGAACTCCTGGTACATTTCCTGCGCATGGTCTTCAATCAATGCCTTGTTCAAAGTTTCGGTGAGGTACTTTTTCGTGTGGTACTCGAGGTAGTTGTTCAGCCGCAGCTGTTCTTCCGCCAATCTTGTGTCACACTTTTTCATGTAGTCGACCACCAGGTGGTCGGTGAGGTACTGGGCCAGCTCCTTCGAGTAGTACTCGCCCGTCTTTTGAAGAAACTTTTGTTCAAAGTACTTGATGTACACCATCAAGTTGTTCTTTTTGAGGTCCTGGATGTCAATGCCGAGAGCAACCAACGATTTGATTGCCGAAGAGATGAGAACCGTTTCAACAATCTCGTTATTCCGTTGCTTTTCAATAAGATCCAACACCTGGTCCACCAATGTTTCCGCGTTGTTATGGAACATCTCCAACTTCCACTTGATCAAGCAGAGAGTGTTGACGTCAAACACGTCGCGGCGACCATCGGCACGTTCCTTTTGAACCCAGTACCGGTTCATGTAATTAAACACATTATCCATGTATTCCGCACCAATGGTGTACCGGGTCCATTTTCTCACATAAAATTGCAAAAACAGCTCGTCCGGCTCTTGTCTAAGAACCTTGATGAATTGGGTAAGGTAGGCATCGAGCTTAGCGTAGATTTCGGCCCCCGCAAGGGAATAGCTCAGGTTGTCCGCCGGGTTTCCCCCAGACACCCCTCCCGTCCGCGACTTGTTGACACAATAGTTGTAGACAGCGGTATAGCAATTCATATACATTTGCGCAGTCACCCCTTGGTCGGTGCCTTGAGAGCCAAGAATGTGCTCAAGGCCGGGCTGGATAAACGCCCACGTAGCGGCCAAATCGCTGGCCACAGGAAATGAAGACATGGTCGTGAAAATCGCCACTGGGAATTTTGTACAGGGCAAACGCGCGGGGGGACAAAATATAATCGAAAAGGCGAGCAATGAAAGCAAAGATAGGGAGTGGGAATAAACAGTAGAGGCTTAACAGAATCGTCTAATTGAATTGATCATGGATATACTCGTGTTATTGTTCATTATTAGTTATCGGAGTTAACAGTAGCATCACAAGCCAATCACTCCTCTTTTCATTAATACAATTGGGCACCTAACATTGCCCGAAGCTGTTGGCCAGCAGGAGTGGACAACACTTTTTGAGGTAAAGTTAGGATCCGATCATCTAGACGCTGCCCTACCAAGAATTGTAACGTTTCGTCTGTAAAATGATTACAATTGTTATCAAACAAGTCATACGTAGCAGGGTGGTACTTGCCTGCATCGTTGTGTTCATCAAGATAGTCATCGAAGATCTCCTCAGGAATCTCAGTTTCTCCCATATCTATAACCTCTACCGGGGTGCCATACTTGGTAGCGCCCGGGGGCGCTGTTTTGACTCCCTGATCGATATAATATTCCTTGCCATAAACCACCACCAGCGTATGGTAGATGGCATCAAGGGAGATTCCTAACATCATCGGCGCATACACCCGGGCTAGCCCGTGGCTAAGATCATAGACATTCACTTTAACGGTAGACATGAATCTTGCACTGCGGGCCCTGGAACTTTTATAGATCGATCGAGTGGCGAAAGTTGCTTGTCGAAGGTGGCAAAATGATGGCGGAAGTGTGCAGGTGATTGTAATCATGGAATAATATAATTGTTTTGATAAGAGCATACTTGCCATTTCTGGATTTACGACGCCAGCAGGGGGGTTCCGGTTTGCACTAGTTTTGTACCCCACCCAACACATGGTAGAACCCATTTCAATTTTATTACGATATATTATATATTACTAATCTCCAATTATGATTTTGATTAGAATATTCTCCTCCACCACTCATTCGTAATCTCACGCGTTCTTCATCAACCACCGATATGGATGCTGCTACCATGCCTGTTGGTGACACTCCACTGGTGGACGAGGTTAAAGCATATGTAACGGGGGCCATGGCCGATCCTCATGCTGGCGATGGGGATTGCTGGTACATCATTCCACTTGCTTTTGTGGAGGCCATCGCCAATCTGACTGACCCCGATTTCGCCGAATTGGCAGAAAAAGTAGGTCCGGTGGACTCAACAGATCTCCTCGACCCCACTACCGGAGAAATGTATTCTGCTGACAATGAACCGGTGGTGCTGTATGCGGTGCTGCCCGAGGTGTATCTGAAACTTAGCCAATGGTTTGGTACCGTCCATAATGATGGTAATTTGCCAGTGACGCGGTACTTAGTTGCGACCACCGATGGAACGTTTACTCGAGTGGAGATCGAGCGTCATCAACCGGTAATGTTGGTGCACAAGCTCGCGTCTACCCCCCAACGACGCGGCTACCAGACGCGTGAGGCAAAAGTGGTCCCTTTCACCGCGTCTCGTACATTTAACGACTTGGTAGTGGCGGTGCTGGACCCGGATACGATACTGCGGGTATGGTTTGTACCGGGTGACGATCGTCTCCCTCCGCAAATGACCCCGCGCCAGTTGGCTCTGTACCTGCCGACGTTGGTGTTGCCTAGCTTGCTTCCACAAAAGCTCTCAGCCCACTCAATCACTGGCGGCCAGCGCTATAACGTTGTTGTCGAGACACACACCACCCTGTGGCCCATGAACACGTTTTTGGCAGCCTCTGCTCCCACCGACTTGGACACGGCATTGCACCAAGGGGGGACCCTTGGGCTCTCAAACCTTGGCAATACTTGCTATATGAACCTGGCCCTCCAGTGTCTTTTGCATATCCCAGAGGTGTGTCTCTACTTCTTGTTCAATCTCCACACCAAGGAGCTCAACTCATCCAACCCATTGGGCTACAACGGTGACGTGGCCCGGTCGTTTGGACTGTTACTCCAACAAACCTACGATAAGAGCGCAAGTAGTCACTTGGCTCCCAGAGACTTTAAGCTGACCATCGGCCGCTATTCTCAAATGTTCTATGGTTACATGCAACAAGACTCTCAGGAATTGTTACTGTGGTTATTGGATGCCCTTCACGAGGATTTGAACCGCGTCCTAGAAAAACCGTATCTGGAAAAACCCGAATTAGACGATAACGATGTAGGCAAACCCGAGGCCATCATCGAGCTTGCAGCCAAATGCTGGGACCAATACAAACTGCGGAACCTGAGTGTGATCACCGACTTGTTTACTGGGTTGTACCAGCTGACTTTGGTGTGTCCCACTTGTGAAAAAACCCTGATAACGTTTGACCCGTTCAATGATATCACCTTGCCTCTTCCGGTGGCAAAAAAGTGGTATCGCACATTCACCATGGTGGACCTTGGCGACGGTACCCTCTTTGAGGGTTCCCCGCAACTGCGCGTATTTGATTACGAGGTGGAATTGACGAAAACATCATCAGTGGAAGATTTGCGGACATATATCGCCACCCAATTCCAAATATCTCCCCAGCATTTGTTTATTTATGAAATCTTCCACAACAACGTGTACAAGGACTATCAAACCAACCTGAGCCAGAACCGGTTTTTGCCGGTTCTGTCCCAGATCCTGGATGACGACAAGGTGGTCATATATTATATTCCCAACGAGGACGACGATATCATTGTGCCATTGACGTCGCTGGTGGCGGGAGAGGACCCCAGTTATCGCACCACCGACAAGTTCGGCATCCCCCTTTTTGTTGTTCTTAAACAAAATGAAGTGAGCAGTTTTGGTACCATTTACGCCAAGGTGTGGCAACTCCAGCAGTTGCTCACCTCGCAAACGCTACCCTACCATGACTACCAGAAGAATCGTGGCAGCAAGCGCTACACGAAGGCCGACTTTGTGGACGATGCTATTGTGGTTGATAGTGATGGCTACAGTTCCGATGTGTCGTTGGCCGATCCCCTGGTGAACCCCGACGAGTTTTTTACCGTCAAGGCGTACACCACCAAGACACGGGCGGCGTCACTTGATAATCGGCGCATCTTTGTCCCTGACCACACCATGGGCCAGTTAGAACCGTTATCTTCTCGGCTTCCCGAACGCAAGCGTCAATACTACTATTTTAAGCACGAAGAAGAACAACCGGTGGAGCTGTCGGAGGAAAACCTGGATTATGTCATGGTCGATAAGCCGGTTCGACCGATGCTCTCCAGTTTAAACCCCCTGGATGACGATAGCTCTTCCGAGCCTCCGATTGGTGAAAGTCTTATTGACGACAACCCCAACCCACCCGAGGCAACAAAGTTGGCTCTGGATATCGGTGACCTGGACGATCTGCCAGTCGAAGTGCTGGAACCCCACAAGGAAATCGCCCATATTCCCAACGTTGTAGATGATGATCTTGTCACTCGCACCACTCAATTACAGTGTGTGTGGAATCGAGAACCGTTTTGCGAGTGGATGATTGAGGACACCCCGCCAAAGATGAAAAACCCTCTGATTGAAAAACTGAAAAAGGCGTACATTCGTCAGCGGCTGGCGAAAATCACCCTTGACGATTGCTTGCGGCAATTTCTGACCCCGGAAGTGTTGGGCGAACACGACTTGTGGTATTGTCCCAATTGCAAAGACCACAAACAAGCCACCAAAGCGATTCAGTTGTGGCAATGTGGCGATATTGTCACCATTCACCTCAAACGGTTTCACCAAGCACGGGCATTTGCCGACAAGATCGAAATGGTGGTTGATTTCCCCATCGAGGGACTCGATTTGGGTCCGTACATTGCGGGGCCGGGCGATAACCAGGTGTATGATTTGATTGGGGTGGATAATCACTATGGTGGTCTTGGAGGAGGCCATTACACCGCCAGTGCCAAGAACAATCGTGACGGCAAGTGGTATAATTATAACGATTCGCTGGTGTCACCATTGGAAGATCCTCAGCTGATGGTCACCGGGGCGGCATACTTGTTGTTTTATCGCAAGCGGCTGGAAACAGTAGGATCAGTACAGCTACAGCAATTGTTGGTGGACGGACGGGAGGAATTTGCCAAGAAATTGGTGGCCAACCAAGAAGTGGTAGCCCGGGTGGATGGACAGATCAAGAAGTACGACGAAGAGACCCTGACAGTAGAGTTTACCAATCCCCTGGAAGATGATTTATACGAGGATGACACTTCAGTTCGCAAGCAGCGCCTCTTGGAAAAGAATGAGAATTCCACCAAGGTGGCCCAGATCATTGGCGGGGTCGAGCGTATTACCCATTCCCCTAAACCAGAGGAGGTGAGTGACAATGAATAGCTAGACATGTCATAAACTGCCATACTTGGCCGATAAACCAACAAACCAAATCTATACGAATTATGAAAAAACATCTCAACCGATGGGAAAAAAAACCTACACCGAACTATTGTTATATTCATTTGACGATATCATCACTATATACATTACCACGACGCCTTCTTCACCCCCGGAATGAGGCCAGCACGGGCCCGTTCCCGGAACGCAGTTCTATTCAACTTAAAGTCAGTAATCACCGAGCGGGCGTTACCAGAAGCAACACACCGGTTGTGTACTTGATTGTAGGAGGTGTATTTGGGCATCGACGCCAACTTCAACTGGGCTTCCAATCTCACTTTGGACGGCAACTCGGTGTTGGCCGTGATGTACTTGAGAGCCTTGCGGGTGACTTCGTGTTCTTCAAACTGGAGCCGCTTGAACTGGTCGCGTAAGACCCGGGCGTTCACAAAGCAGTGCTTGGGCACTTCAAACTTTACCGGGAACCTAAACGGCATGATGGGCTGCGAATTTTTCGATCACCGTCTTGGTGCGTGAGAGAAAGAGAGAGAATGAGAAAAAGAGACAAAGAGTATGGGAGAGGAAGACTGGTAGGAGAGGAAGGCTTATAGGAGAAAGGAAGGCAATATATGAGAAAAAGAATGTGACCGGGAAAAAATTAATCTAAAACACTTTGTACCGATTTAAAGATAATTTTTTATATTTTTGAAATTAATTCGTTGACACTGAAATATTGCCATTCCCAATAGTAGAAGTTAAGAATATAATCATAATAGTTCTTGTAAAATGTCAACCTCGGCATACATACACTGAATCATTTCAACCACATTTGCATTTCTCATTTTCATATACCTTATCATGCTCCGTCGCTGCTACTCAACCCTACCACCCACCACTGACGCCTTGATAAAGGTCGGCCAAATTAAACTCTGTGATAAACATCCAGGCGCTGATAAATTATACGTTTCCCAAATTGATGTCGGTGCCAAAGAACTCGTTCAAGTATGCCTGGGCCTCGTCAATTTCATTCCCATCGAGGAAATGCAAGGACGTCGAGTTTGCTTAGTCTCCAATTTAAAGCCTCTGAAAATGAGAGGGGTCAAGTCGCTGGCAATGGTGTTGGCAGCTGATGAAAATGGCACAAAAGTGGAGTTAGTAAACCCTCCACCATCTAGTGAGTTGGGGGAACGGTTATTCTTTGGCGAGACTGCTAGTAACGAAGTGCCATCAAGACTTAAACCAAAGGTATGGGAAGCGATCCAGGCTCAACTTGGTACCAATGAAAAAGGGGAGGTTGTGTTTGACGGGGCGAAATTGCAAAATAAACTAGGAGAGGCTGCGGTGGTGGATACCCTAGTCAATTGCCCAGTAAGATGATGTATATAGTAAACGTTATATGTATTCTATTTAAGCCTTGGTGAATCTCAAATACGGCTTGACCTTGGTAAAGTCACCAAACTTTTCCTTGGCAGCTTCATCAGAAACAGTAGGAGGAATAATGACATCTTGACCTTCAGTCCAGTCCACAGGAGTGGCAATCCCCTTGGCATCGGCCTTTTGAAGGGCATCAACCACCCGCAACACTTCAGCAGTGTTTCTCCCGGTGGAGGCAGGGTAAGTCATGGTCAATCTAACCTTCTTGGCGGGATCAATGACAAACACCGATCTCACAGTGAAAACAGGCTTGCTGTCAATGTTCTTAAAGTCATCTTCAGTCAACATGTCGTACAAGTAAGCGACGTTCTTAGTTTCATCAGCAATGATGGGGAATTGGAATTCAGCGCCGTTAGTGATGACTTCTTCAATATCCTTGACCCATTCCTTATGCGATTCGACGGGTTCAGTAGACAACCCAATGAGCTTGACGTTTCTCGAGTCAAATTCAGGCTTCAACTTGGAGAACGCCCCCAATTCAGTGGTGCACACGGGAGTAAAGTCAGCAGGATGGGAAAACAAGATGGCCCAGCCATTGCCAATCCAGTTGTGGAAGTCAATCTTACCTTGGGTAGTATCGGCCTGGAAATTAGGAGCTTCAGAGCCAATTCTGATTCTCGGTTGAGCAGCAGCATCAAAGGAGTAGAAACGAGCAAACCGAGGGGTGTAGGCGGGGGTTCTGACACCAGATCTAATCAATTGCTTGAACATTATTGGGGAAACAAGTTTTCAGGGATGGTAAACTGGGTCTCACGTGAGGTGACGAATTATACAGGAAGCCGGGACCCGGGGTTTGGGTTATGAGACATTTGACATAGTTGAACAGAAAACACCATATCGTAAGGGACGTCATTTTAGTGGAACCGTCGGATGGCAGAAAATATGTCCCCGGACGTTAATGTGGGTTCGGGGTTTGAATGTTGTGCAGCATTCGGTTTTACGTCAAATGCACTTTAGATATACTAATGACCAGAGACTCGGACACTATATCAACTCCTCGTGACGAGATTCCAGTTCCAGAGTCCGAACCACGTTGAAGAATTCAAGGGTTAGCCCGCTTAAACCTAAACACCATTATAGCAGGTAAATCATCAAATCGAGCACAATATTGTCGTCCCAGGGCTAACTAGAAGGAAAAAATACGGCAGGGATATATAGAACAATCGGGAAGCTTTGACTTGTAATGGGAATTGGCCAGAGAATAATCTAAATGGCTGAGCAACTCCCCGAAACGAGTAATGCTTAACTAAGTGAACGTGGGAATCAATTAAACCGAGCAAATTAACATTTACCATTGTGTTATTATTACCGGATTCTTCCTCTCTTTCCATTCTCCTCGTTCCTCCTCACTCTCACCACCTAAACGTTTCGCGCGTACGCTCGCTCGATAAACCAGTGGCAAATGGACAAACAGCTAATTGAAGCCCGCAAGGCGGTGGAAGTGGGCAACTTTGCCGAAGCCGAAGAAAAATACCAGCAAATTATCACACAAACACCATCGTCCACCCCTGCTCTGGCGCAAACCCTCCAGGCACAAGAAGCTGCCATCCTCGAGTTAGGCAAGGTTTACCAACAACAGCAACAAGCGCAAAAGTTGAAGCAGTTGATTGACGATTCGCGGAAGGTTTGGGGCCAGTTTGCCAAGTCCAAGGCAGCCAAGGTGGTCAAGACGTTGATCGAAAACTTTGATACCATTAAGGACGCATTGGTGGTGCAAATTTCCGCCACCGAAGATCTGATCCAATGGGCAATCGAAGCCAAGTTGCTGTTTTTGCGCCAGACGTTGCAATTGAAGCTTGCCGAGTTGTTCTATGCCAAGGGCCAGTACAATGATGGGCTCACATTGTTATTGCAACTTTTGAGTGAATATAAAAAGTTGGACGACAAGTCGAGTCTTATCGAGGTGCAGTTATTGGAGCTGAAGATTTTGCATGCGTTGCGCAACATCCCCAAGCTGAAGGCGGCGTTGACCTCGGCCAGAACTCTGGCCAACTCGATCTTCTGCCCCACTCTTCTCCAAGCCGAGCTTGATTGCCAACTGGGGATTTTGCACGCTGAAGACAAGGACTACAACACCGCGTTTTCCTACTTTTTCGAGTCGTTTGAAGGGTTCAACCTGCAAGACAACGAAAAGCTGGTGGCGGTGCTCAAATACATGTTGTTGACCAAGATCATGTTGAACAAGATTGACGAAGTCAATCAGATTTTGAATAATAAGAATGTGAAAAAGTACCAGCTGCTGGACATTGATGCGATGAAGGCTATTTCCACCGCGTACCAGAACCGGTCCCTCAAAGAGTTTGAACAGCTGTTGGCCACATACTCCAACGAGTTGACCAAGGACGAAATCATTAAGAACCATTTTAACGCGTTGTACGACAACTTGTTGGAACAAAACATCTTGAAGATTATCGAACTGTACTCGGTGGTGGAGTTGACGCACATCTCCAAGGTGATTGGGCTTAACTTGCAACAGATCGAGGGGAAATTGTCGCAGATGATCTTGGACAAGGTGTTTTACGGGGTGTTGGACCAAGGCAACGGGTGGTTGATCATTTACGATGAACCGGTCCAAGACAAGGGTTACGAATCGGCTTTGGATTTAGTTAAAAACTTGAACAACACCGTGGACCTCTTGTATGAAAAGGCGTCGTCGTTGAACTGATGGCGACGGAATGTGATGAGCAAATACGAATAATTACCTGTATACGAATACAACATGTAGACATGGAATAAGGCTGAAAATATGGAATAATGCTGTAAATAATTACTGAAAGTGACAACCAGATATCTGGTGGTTGATGAGCGAAGTTGTCGCCATTTATAAATGAACAACAACCCCCTCCAAAATTGCCTATTGTTGACACCTACCGCCTATTGTCCCCGGAACAGTTACCAGCTCATGCTTCCAGGGAATATGGATTATGCTAGAGAATGTTTTGTACCATCTAATCGCTGTCATACTCGCCACTTTACATTCCTGTCTCAAGATGAAATTCAATCGGGGTCGCGTCATCGCTGTCCATACACCACCTGACGATCACGGCTTGGACGTACCCCACACGGATATCATGGTGAGGTTGCCCAGAAACCACCTGAGAAAACCCCACATTTTGGACGAAAAATTTTGTTACATCTCGAACTTGTCATACTCCAGTGATGCACACCACTCATGGCGCAGGCGGGGCCCTACATCTTGATTTACGGTAGGTACGCGCGCACCAGACCCCAAAACACTAGGGACGCTAGGAGGGGCCAGGGGGGAGGGTGGAATTGCCGGTAAAGTTTATTAGTGCTCCTCCCCATGCATTCATTAGCGGTAGCAATCGGGATATATTTCTTGCGCCTGCATCAACCCTATTCTCAAACCACAGCTACCGTTTCTGGTGACGATGGTCCTGTACATAGCCCCATTCTCTACTACGCGATGTACATGTGTGGTGCATACTCGTCTTAAAAAAGCTAATTCAAAAACAAACTTCCCGTTCCATCCTTTGTTGGTTGTTTCTTAAACTCTTCATCCCAGCATAACTCCCTGATACCACATAGGACTGGGATGCTGATCTACCACCGCTATGCAAGCGGCGATGATAATTACAAGGTGACAAGGACCACCACTAGCACCCTGGCCACTACCCAAGCTACTGGCAGTCTGAATGCCAGCAGCCGCAAAAAGGCTGAATGTATGGTACCGTTGGAAGGGGGGTTTGGCTCGTCTGTCACTTCCATCGACCCGGGCAACTGGAACGATGTGTTTGACCATGCCCACTACTTTATTGGCTTTGACCCGGTGGTGTTTGGCTACATTGTGGTACTTGTGTTTAAAAACGTTACCTCTGGCGAATTGTGTACCCGTCTGGTGACCAAATACGGCGTCACCAGTTATAACGATCTCATGCTCGATTCGAGACTGCGGTTTGCCGTAGCTTGTGACAATTTGATCCCCGAATATCGCCATTCCAAATTGCGCAAGGCGCTCGCCATTACCATGTTGAAGAACTTTCTGTTGCTTGCCAACAATCCCGGCTCGCTTTCCATCCCGCTCCAATTTGATGAGACCGATGCTGGCCGTATAGCCAGTTCGATGGAAAAGTTGCGGACGGGGTCAGTCACTTCCCAACAAGTGGGGGAGTCCCTCAAGTCCCTTGGGTGTCTCTCACCTTACCGCATCAACGCCCATGTTGTGGATACGATTTACCTGGAAGGGAGTGACGACTTGGTGCAATCGTTGGGGGACCACGTCGA
This sequence comes from Diutina scorzettiae, assembly GCA_030563345.1. Lineage (NCBI taxonomy): Eukaryota > Fungi > Ascomycota > Pichiomycetes > Serinales > Debaryomycetaceae > Diutina > Diutina scorzettiae. The sequence continues at coordinate 474,706 of JAKUCB010000007.1, forward strand.
CCAATTATTCGACCCCTTGCTTGAATACTCACCCCAGGCCATCAACGTTGTGTATACCCCTTCTTCAGACCCTCCCCCCGCCCATGCTCTGGAAGCGTTGGTACAAATCTTGGATGAGCTTTTGACGGTGCAAACCAACTATACCATGAACCTTGTTAATTTGTTGCAGAATTTCATTGTACCGCTCCGAATATTCATCTTGGAACACAGCCAGGATCTGGGGATTAGCAAGATCAACAAGATTTTTGCTCCTACTGTTGATGAAATCACCCGGGTAAATTGCATTCTCCACGACTCCCTCGCCAAGGCCGAGCCCCACGGGGTGGTGGAAGTTTTGAGGGCGTTACTGCTTGTCATTCCCTATTTCTACAAGGCATTTATTCGGCACGAGGCCAACCTCAAACACTTTCACTCCCGGCTCGATCGGTTCTATCTGAGATATGAAAGCCGCATCTTTGATAACCCTGAGGTGAACAAGGGGGAATTTTCCCGTGCCGAAATTGATCTGATTGTGCTGGGGTCGTTGGGGGAATTACCCAAGCTTAAAATGCTTCTTGACCGGCTTGTGCCGCTTGCCCTTGACCTTTACCGTCACCACCCCAAGATCCAACGCGAAATCAGGGGTTACCACACCGCTTGTGTGGATATCATCAAAGCATTTGGCGACGAGGGCGCCCCCAATGGTCCGGGGCCCAACCACCGGGTATTCACCCCCACCGGTAAGATGCTCACGGAAATTGCCACCAATTGGCCCCTGGAATTGGAACAAGGGTGGTTAGCTCGAAAGGTGGTGGGGATATTTGAGTTGCGCCGGGAACCGGATGCCAAAATCGAGGTGTTGGTGGTGTTTTCCGACCTTCTCTTATTCTTGTCCGTGGACGACAAGTTGTACGCCACTGGTGAGTCTCCAGTGTACGTGCTGGATACTTTGATGCACTCGTTGGTCAATGAGAAGCCGTTGCCGACGCTGGGGGTGATCCCGCCCATGCTGGTGCGGTACTGGGCTAAAGCCACCGAATGCATTGCCCTGGCATATGGCGAAAGCCATATTCGGTTTGTTTCCACCAATGAACGCGGGTTCAGGGTTAAAATGGGTCAGGCACCGGTGTTTGGCGAATCGTACCTGGTGCTTCCTTTGACGGGGGGGAAGCGCCCCGCCCTGCCAGAGACCATCATTGAACTTGTGGCCAAGCTGTCAATTCTCCACAAATCCAACCCGTTTCACTTGTTCCGGAGCAAGGCGCAGTCCAAGGCAACAGGGCCCCACACTTACTTTACCACCACCACCGTAGATCAACACCAACAAGAGCTTTGCAAGCTGCCGTTTGCGCTTTATCTTGAGGTGTTGGACGAGTCAGAGATTTCAGACGTCTTTGATCAGCGTTCCGATGTTCGGTTGGTGATGACGGCCCACATTTGTGAAGATGATCGTGATTGTCTCGTAGTGCTGGCCCGAAACCGGCTGGCGTCGGTCAAGGTCGACCTGAGACTCATTGACATTCAGGACTTACCCAAATTTGTTCGGAAAATGGTAGGGGACACATACCGGGCTCTAATCCATGAGACTGATGGCCCTACGAGGGCACTCATTGCTGCAAATGCTAACGGCCTTGAGCAATGGTGTGCCAAATTCCGTAGTATCGCCAGCAAGCTGTTCAGCCCCCCTGTTTATCCCGCGGAGACGTTCGAGGCGATCAAACCGGAAGAGGACGACGAGGTGGCGGTACAGCGGGGTAACACCACCGTCAAGCGATCGCCGGTAAAGGTCGCCACGCCGCCCCAGCCGCGTCCCCAAAGTACGGCGGGAGTACCCAATCCCAAGCGCAAGCTGTTCATCTCGCTGATATTCCTGTCGATGAAGAGAAAACTGGCCCCGCCAGGACTGTTACCGGTGGGCCACGGCACGGTGTTTGCCCGTCTGGAGCTGGCAAAGAAGAATATCGCAGAAACATTTATTCCTCGCGGAAGTCGCATGGAGTACAAGCATTTGCATCTGGCGGCGCCGGATTTGGTACAAGCTCCTTCGTCTACGTTTGCGACATCGACTACTTTTGCCACCCCTATTACTAATACTGTCCCTGTTTCGAAGCCGGTGGTCATGGAAATGGCGCCGCTGATTGACACCGAAGTCAGTGCTGGCAAGGCCCGGCTTGAAGATGCCGAATTCACCGACGAATCGCTGGGGCTGTGTCTTCTGGCGACTCCTCTGGCTCGTCGTTCTACCGCGCCTACTCTGCGCCAATCGAGTACTAGAGCCGCCGCCGCCACTGCCACCGCCAAGGCGGCAGCGTCTATTTCCGCGCCATCTCCGTCTCACCGGGCAAGTCCCACACGGGACTTTACTCCCGGGCCCAACTTTGAACGGATCAATTCAATCAAGCCTAAATTGGATCCAGTATCGGTGCCGATTATTGGTACTCCCATGGGGTTGCCGAGACCGGAACTGGATGCGCTGGTGGAGCCTAATTTGAACAAGAAGCTGATCTTCAAGGTTGATTTACCGTGGGATGAGACCCTGAATGGGGGTGTCATCTCTGAGATTGCTGGCGAGCTGCTGATTCCTTACTCGACGCTGTTCAACGCGGACTTGTATAGCGATGGTGGCTCCAACTGGATTCTGATCACCCGTGACAACTCATCATTATACATTGCCAACGGCGGCCCGGAGCCGACGTTGCCCGACTTACAGGAAGTGGCCGAAGGCGAGGACGAAATTGCCGACGATGCCACCGTCACTGAGGTGATGGACGTTACATTACCCGTCCAAGAAGCCAAGGAAATGTCGGCGGAAATGTTGGCGGTGAAACGGGCAGCCATGGTGGTACCTGACACAGACTACAACTCCACACTTGAACTTCTGCTGGATCTTCACGATGCCCTGAATCTTGTGGACGACTTTATCACCCACTTTAAGGAGGAAAACGTTGTTCTTAGCGCTCTGGAAATCCAGGCTATCCGCAAATTACTGCTGGGTGCTAAGATGCTGCAAATCCCTCGTACTGAGTCGGTGCAACTGGTATCGGCGCTGATGTATGCTCGTGATTTGGGGGCAGAAATTGACCGGTCGTTTTCTACCCGCCACTTGTTGGGGTTAACACAAGACGAGTACACCTCGCGTCTCAAGGCGGCACGAGCTCCGCGTCCTGCACGGACCCGGTCGCTTGGCAAGGTTTTGGAGGATGACGAGATGCCGGTAAGATTCCAGTCGTCTAATCGGTTTTCGCGACACGCGTCGGTGAGGGTGCTGTCGGCAAGGCTGGAGGAAAAACGGTTTAGCAACTATGTGATTAACCGTCAAGAAGCCCGGTATTCCAAATACTCTATTGGCAGCTATGATCCTGAGAAGAATTATGAAGTGGCAGACAGACTGGCGGGGCTGAGTGATGCCACCATTTATGATGAGACTGAGGAGGACAAGGAAGGCGAATGGCAATGGCTGGAACGGATGTTGGAAACTCGCACTAGAATTGCTAGTAGATAATGATTATGAACGAAACGAATAAATGTAGGAGGGATAGTAAATTTCGGGGAACGTTGTATCATAGTCCAATGGACACGAGAGTAAATTGCTACAATGGTGAGAAAATGGTGCTTGGCCATGAGAATTATTGGAGTAGTAAGTACAGTTTTCCTATGCTTATAGTGAAATACCGAAGTACATTGTTTTATTTCTTACTAAAATGTTTTGTTTCTAACTAAAGTGTTCCATTTCCAACCACTGTTTTGTATAGAAAAAGAAAGGAAGTCCGATTAATGGTTGGTGTAATTAGTAAGTATTAGTTTGGTGTGATTAGTTTGGTGTGATAAGCTAGGAGTTGGGTGCTGATAGCGACTGTAGTTTGGTGTAACTAGCGAGTATTAATTGGGGGTAACTAGCAGCTGTTAGTTGGTGTGGATGGTGACCGAAACCACAACAGCCAAGAAGAATAGCCTCATAAAGTCTACCCTCCTACTTTTGTTTTTATCCAACTACGTTGTACCTCTCCACCCCCCCACATTCTCTCCTCACTCTCGCTCGTTTGTGCTCGTTGTAGTTCGTTCGCTCTCTCGCATTAAGTGGCAAAACATGGACATTGACAGCGATATTTCCACCGTGCTTGCCAGCCTCAGGCTGGAAAATGAAGCCAACGGAGAGGTTGTCAACTTCTTGTACCAATTTGAAGACTACTATGAACGGAAGCTCTGGCACCAATTGACCCTTTCCCTCGAGCAGTTCTTCTACTACACTCCCGAAGTCACTCCTCAACTTAAGCAGAAAGTATTTGAATTGTTTGTGCTTCAATTCGCCAAGTACCTTAACCCAATGAAGGTGGTGGACTTTGCTCTTGGCACCTACAGCGACAACCCCAGCAAGGCGGTGGAAACGTTGGACGGGCTCCGACAAAATGTTGAGAAGGAGATTCGCTACGCCAATTTCAAGCTGAATGTGGGCAGTGAGGAAGAGAAGGTCCAAGCTGAGAAGGAGGTGTCGTTGATTATTAAAGCTAACGATGCCATCAACTATATTGATCTTAACCGGGCCCGGTATCTCCTCCAACGGGGGGAGATTGCCGAGGTAGAGGACATCTTGGACAAGTTGGCCACACGGTACGAAATCGGCTCTTTGGGCCATGTGGCGGTTGTGGATACCATAACCTACGGTGGCAAAACTGCAGTGTCGGAGCCCAACCAAAAAGTGGCCGCGGCTTACTACTACACCAAGTACGAATTCTTTAAACTCAAAAAGGATTTCAACCAGACCTACCGGTCGGGGTTGTTGTACTTGTCGCTGGTGGACGCATCCACTCTCACCCACGACCAGAAGCTTAGCCTTTGCTACGACTTGGCGATGTCAGCGTTGCTTGGTGACAAGATTTACAACTTTGGCGAGTTGATTTTGCACGAGATTTTGACTCTTATTCAAGGCAACCACTACCAATGGTTATACGACTTGGTGTGGTCGTTAAACGAAGGGGACAAGACTTCCTTCTTGCCCCAGTTGGCGACCGCGTTTGGGAAACTGCCTGAATTGAAGCTGGCAGAGCAGTTTTTGGTACAAAAGGTGACGATCATGTCGTTGATGGAGCTTATTTCTCAGAAGGCAGTCATTTCCAACAAGATTTTACTGTTTGACGAGATTGCCAATGCTACCGCCATTGATATTGACCAGGTGGAGTTGTTGGTTATGAAATGTTTTTCACTTGACTTGATTCGGGGGACCATCGACCAAGCGCAACAACAGTTATACGTCACCTGGTTGCAACCTCGGGTGCTTAACTTGAACCAAGTAAAGGTGTTGTACAACCACTTGGTCAACTGGGATACCCAGGTCGACAAGTTGGCTAAGGATGTGTATAAGAATGGGGGGGCCATTTGGGCAGAAAACTAGGCTATTTGAAAGGGATGACCTTGACTTATAGATCAGAGTCTTGTAACGGCACTCTAATGAAATATTATAACAATAATATGACGGGTAAGAAATGGTTGTAGCCACTGTTTTCATTTCATCTCCGCTGCACCCCACCTCGCGCCATAACCTGACGCACGTACCATAGCGGACCATGATCACGATGGCCCCTGGGGCCAATCACGTGTATGGTGTCGAAGGTGGTGTAGAGTACTATCGATACCAGTACTTCCACAACTCTCCCCACCACAACCACTACGTCCCCGTGCTTGGAATTGATGTCAATGACCGGCACCATGTTATTCGCCATTATGGATATGAATCAAGAATCATGTGGGCTCCAAATCAGACGGGGCATCATATATTAATTTCTAACTGGCCCTTGAATTTGGTAGAGATCGCTGGGACTCTTTGTGGAGTGGATGAGCACCGCAGACTTATTGTCATTGATGATAGCAGTGGCACCTACGGCCACATAACATGCGAGTTGACGGATGAGATGATGGAAAGACTAACGGGCTACGGATGTTTTGTACGGTGTAAGGGGCGGGTGGCGGTTTTGAATACCACCCGGCAACATACGGTGGTGAGAGCTGACAAAATGACGATTGTACAATCCCCAGCATTAGGCCATCAAATCGAGTTTTGGAAACAGGCACTAGCATTTCGCAAACAGTTATTACGTGTTCCATGGAGGTACACCCCGGTGGCGGGGTCAAAAGGGTGTTTATTTGACGGGGGAAATACCCAGCCAGAACGGCCCCCTACCAATCTAATTGAAGATAGTATTGTTGTTTGTTCGGCCAAACCAATAGTCCCATCCCCACCAATCACCACCGATTGTCAAGTGATGGGGATTATTTGTGACGAGCTCTACGGCCGCCGATTTGAGTCGATTTCTCTTGGTGCACTTGTGGCAATCCATAGAGTAGAAGTGGCGGTACGCCAGCTAGCGTTTGTAAAACACCAACTGCAATCGCTTAGACATCCCGTCCAGATCACCAATCAGGGCCAATTTAAGCAATTGTGTCGCCTGCTCATTAACATTGGTGTTGTAACCCGTTTTAACAAGCAAAACTCATCGTGGCTCGACCCCATCCCTCTAAGGGGGGTATACGCTATTCTCCTCTTTCAACTTCGACGCACCCACTCCATATCCTGTGATAGTCTCAAACAAGAGGTATCACTAGATGTTCCTCCAGCATTGTTAAATGAACTAGTTTCCCACGTAATCAAGCGAAATCATCTTGGTAACTGGCACTTTCAGAATGGCATATGGTTTACGCGTCCTGCAGGCTAGCAGCGATCATTACTCGGAGATCTCCGAGCGGACCATACTATATAAACAAGGCAAACGCCTACCCCACACAACATGTCTGTTGATCCTATTACCTGCCACATTCTTGATACCAATAAGGGAAAGCCCGCGACGGGGGTATTATGCCAGCTCTACCGCCTTGGAGATATCAATGAAGAAATTACCGATGTCTCCACTGTACCTGAGCCGGTGGCCATGGCGCATACCGACAACGATGGCCGGATTAAAAAGTGGACGTTGAACCCTAATTTGGACGCAGGCGTCAAGCAAAAATTAGGCGGGTGGAAGGATCCCGTTCCGGGGATTTACAAAATCAAGTTTTTGACCGGCAAGTATTTTTTGGAACAAAAGTCGTCGACGTTTTTCCCGTATGTGGACATCCATTTTGTCATTGCCGATCCAGCTGATGCACACTACCATATTCCCTTGTTATTGTCGAATCATTCGTACACCACTTATCGGGGGTCGTAAATCAGCAATTTTAAATAGTCTATGACGAGGAATCTAAACGATTAACTTAATATTGATTACTACCATAAGGTCATGAAGGATCTTCATAAGAATCCACTATTTATTTTGAGAATGTCATCAAGCAAATGCCTGTTGGAGATGATGATTCATCTGTGGCGGATCACCGCTTCTTCTTCTTTTTGTTCTTCTTCTTTTTAGATTCCACCACTGGGGTATTTTCCTTCTTTTCAACCACAGGCTCCTTTACCTCGGGCTTCGCCACTTCGGGCTTCACGGGTGCAACATTGGCCATCAAACTGGCAAGACCAAATTGGTCACCTTCTTGCGCCTGCGCCAACCCTAGGGGCCCCAAAAATGCCAAAACCTTGGAGAATTCTCTGGATTTGATTGTCAGAAACTTGACAATCTTCCCCGCTGACGCCTCATAGAGCTTAACTGTGATCTTATTGGTGGCAGGCTTGGAGACTTTGGTTCCCTTTTGCTTCTTTTCTTGATTGGAATAGGTGATTGACACCGTAGTTTGCGGATACGCCGCGAGAAGCTGGGTCAGCTGCTCGATAAACGTGTCCATGGTGAAAAAGTTGCGTGCGAACAATTTGGAAAGGGCTTGGTTCGGATGGAATGAAAGAAAGAGTAGAGGAGGGGAAGATAATACCAGGGGAACAGATTTGGGTACACACAGGCTGTTGGAGTCGGGCTGCATGAAGGTCGAAAGCTTAGTTCTCACGGTTTTTTTATTTCAAGCCAAGAGAGGTGACATGCGTTCCTCGACCTAGTCTTAAGACCACACTAGTCACATCGCCTGGAAGAGTAATCATTTTATTGGCATCAATAGATTGTGAGGCGCATTGATTTCCTTCACAATTTCACTAAAAATAAAACCGACACTCCCGTTTCGAGATTGCTTCTACAGCATTTATATGAAATGTTTGATTCAATATCCAGACAGGGAAGATCTATCCCAAGCCACGTATTGTTGACATGATGCAGGCACCGATTATCCCGAGTATCGTTGTTAGAGTAGGATATATACAAGTGTGGAAGTGTTATATATCACTCTGAAATTAAGACACAAAATCTGACACTTTTTCGGTTAAGTGTGGTTACCCCGATTGCGCCGAATAAAGTTAAAATGCAAAACGTATAATATCTCCTTGTATCTTATAAAATTCCGTGCACACAAGTGTGAACATGATTTTGCTAACATTACTATTGACACTCACGGGGGTTTTGCTGTTTACACTAAACCTCGGTAGGCGAACCGAATTAATTCATAAAAATGGCCAACCTCAAATGTTAATAAAGGACCCGGTAGTAAAGCCGGTAGTATTCGGATTCGACATTGGATGTGGAACCCAACTTGATTGGCGGGTGGAAAACGTTACTACGCCTCAGGGAACAAGAACGACGGTGATTGCTAACGAAACCACCAGGTTCCAGTTGTGGCCCAATGTTCTAGACTTTGCCTATGGAGTGATGTTGGAGGGTCCTAACCGGATGGTGGGGTATTGCTACGAAGCAGACTGGAAATCTCTGTGCGTTGGGTTTGATTATAGAGTGCTTGACCGTGGCGAGTTACGGTGCTATGTGAATTATAAGATCGATGGTTTAGACAAATAACCACCCGGTGATGACCGCTACCGATATCAAACTGATTTAAATCGATTTTTATATTATGAATTATTAACCAGGCCCAGCCTGTTCTATTAAAGGATGATCCCACAAGTAAGAAGGGCACAGCACGCCGCTAAGCACCCACAACAGCACGCGGCACAGCACGCCAGGTCGTCATGTTGAACCGGCTGCTGCACGTACACTGGTTGAGCCGTTTGTACATAAATTCGCTGTGGCTGTTGGTGTTGCTGATGCTGGTAATTGTAGTTCTTCTGATGCGCTGGAGGAGGTGGCTGTTGTTGCGGTTGTTGCAGTCTGTGGTGCTGTTGTTGTTTTTGTGTCCGGTTTTGTTGTTGAGGCCTTTGTTGTGGTCTCTGCTGTTGGGGTCTCGGTCTCTGTTGCTGGGGTCTCGGTTGAGACTGCAGTGATCCCCCCTGAGTGTGATGAGGAATAACCTCGGAGTAAGCTGGAGGCAAGTCTGATGGATCGTTTCCCATGCTATGAACTGGTGGTAGTAAAAATATCCTTTTTGCGGAGTGATTGCTTTATATAGACTGCGGCCACTACTAACCCGTGACCATGCTGCGCATGCGACTGCAAATGAAAAAAAAGGGGCGTCATATCAATTATTAAGAGTCATTGACAGGGCTGTGGGGAAGAGTGATTTTTCAATGGGCGGGGAATGTGCCATGCACGTTTACGGCTAGCCAAGAAATCATTGGTTTATACAAGCGATGCCACCTACATAATCATACAGGATAGATAAGCTAATGCTAAGACGCCGATGACATTCGTGCCGTCACCTGGACAGGAGTCAAAATACTCGGAGCGGTGGATGAGTCCACTACTGTAAATGTCAGAGACCTTTTCATCTTTTGCTGCGGTGATTCGGTGCGGTTGACTACAGATGAAGTTGTCAACGGCGAAGGCGCAGCTCGGGTGATTGCCGCCAACTCGTACATGCTGGTGCTCTCCTGGAGCACGGTAGGCAGGGTGCACACCACCGTCCGCCCCAAGTCGTAGCGTCTCGGCGAAGATTGAGGCGAAAAGCCGGATGGTTGGGTTATTTTCGGCGACAGGGATGCCAGCTTTGATTTTGCCTTGGACACCACCAATGGTTCTAGAAGCGAATCAAGGGCGGCGGGGTCTAATGTTCGCAGCCGGCCATGCGTCGGCTTGGACCGGATAGGTTTGCGGACGGGGTCGACTTGCATTTGTTCAAACAAGTGGTTATCGACGCGGGGCTGTACTGTCAGCATGGTAAGGCGTCTTCCGGCCAATGCCAACTGGGGCAGAGACGACGCCGCCGGTTTCGGTTGGTGGAAGAATGCTTCCAAGTGCTTGAATGCCCCGTTTGCGTCCAACAACATTGCCAGTTCGATGTAACCAGGCCGCAGGTCGTCGATTTTCACCGAGTTTTTATACTTTACCCCATTAAACAAGTTAAACAACTCCACTCGGTACCCCTTTGGGAGTCCCCGGTTGCTCGACAAGTAGACGTTAGTAAATTGGGGACATTTGATGTAAAGTAGTACCAATGCCCGGAACTGATTGATGTCGCTGATTGAATTGCGGCGTAAATCAATCCGTTCACACTGCACCAACTGCTCAATCCCCTTCAAGTCACTAATCTTGTTGTTATTGAGATTGAGCGACACCAACCGCGTCAAATTGCGGGGTAAATTAGACACCAGTTTAATGTAATTGTCGGCAAAATTGATATACTTGAGATTGGGCATGTGGTGCAAGCCTGCGGGAATCTCCTCAAGAAGATTTGCCGCCAAGTTTAGTTTCACAAGCCCCAGCAATGGCTTGAACGAATAAGACGGAATCAGCATGATAGCCGAGTCGGAAACCGTCAATTGCTTGAGTTGGGGCCACTTTTTAGGCGACAACAGGGTATAATCCCGCAGCGGCTCCAGCGGCAGCTGGGCGAGCCTCGGCGCCGTTGACACGTCCAAAGTACTGGCCCGCAGCCGAGGACGTCTAAACGCGTAGTTGTTAGTGGACGTAGTAAGGGACGTTAGGGCAAGTAGATTCCCCAGCCCCGTGCGATGGTGGTATGGCAGATGATGGCTCGTTTGGAAGGAGGCCCGGCCCTGTTCATCATCAATGACCAAATTGAAAAGAAGCTGGCACAAGTCATTGAGTTTGGTGGCTTTTTTCACCACAAGAATACGCAACTGCTCGCTCAACAAGTGCCAGCCATAAACCTCATTGGGCTCGTAATCAGTAATCTCCAACACCTGTAAATTAGCAAATATCTTGAGGGGAACGGAGGTGTCGCAAGGATACTCCTCGTAGCCAATGATGCTGCCCAATTTCGAGCGGGGACTTAATACAAGACACGGCAACTTGGCAAACACCAGGTGGAGGTATCGCACGTCCTTGTCCACCACTTTTGGATCACGGCTATAATTCATCAGACGAAAGTATGTCAGCGCCAGCGACACAATCAGCTTGACGCTCCCGATGGATGAAATCAGCTTGGTGTCGGAATCGGGCGCCAGTTTGTTGGACAGGGTGATAAACAGAATAAACGTCGGCTCGCCAGGAGTGTGCCAGTCATCACAGTCCAACTTTATATTAAGGGGGCCAACCTCCTCCGGGCAGTTGACTCGATCAAGGAGAAAGTATAAATGGTGCAACAGAAACAGCATCCGCATCGGCTTGGGGCCCGATGTCTGGAGATAAACAAGCCCATTTGCAAATACCTCTTCATGCCGCCGGATATACGTGGCCACCTGCTGGATAAACAAGTCGCCTTCTAACGACATCGCCGTGGTCCAGAGGGGTCTTTCGTGGTGATTGTTATGAAAGATCGCGAATTCTGCAGGGATGTTACGCGCAGGGTGCGACGAAGAATGGCTTATGGAGACACTAATATAAGGGGGGCCGTACTCCGTGGGGAAGAGTAAACAATAGGGTTGTATAGTAATGCTGATTGTGTCGAAGCGATGCCCCTTATTGCGAATGTCACGGCGCACCCCGAGATGGGTCGCATTAGGGCTGCTTTTCTATGCACCTGGCATAGTGCTATGTATGTGCTGTGGCTCGGCGGTGGCTGTGGCTTGCCATTATCCGTTATTCTCGTTTTGATCGATGATTTCCATTATTTATTTCTGTTGTTAAGTGATGTAGGTACGAGGTGTCCAGGTTTGTGACACCCAAACAATACATGCAGCGAACATCAACACAACGACGAACTACAGTGACGCTGGGGCTGTGGAATGAAACAAGAGGTACAGCACAGTACATTGAAACTATTTTAAACTTTTTACGTGGAATGGTTTGTTTTGATGTATTCCCAGTCGAGTGAGAAAAAAGTGGCCATGAACCGGCTAGTGTTTACAAGCCAAGTGTGTAAAATGTAGAGATATAGAGAGCGAGTGGCATTTTTGACACGTTACTTGGTTTCCTGAAAAAGGCCATTTTATTAGGTTATCGATAATCAATTGTGAAGAAACAATACGTTCGGTTGTAATTTTTCAGCCTCAACAACCATCAAAATTGAAAACGATAGATGGGCGTGATCAGCCTAACATGGGTGACCAAATATCAAACCAATACCATGTTATAAAAAGAAAGAAAATTCCAGGGGGGGGTTTCGAAAAAAAAAAAAAAAAAAAAAAAAAAAAACACACACACACTCTCTCTGCAAAACTAATATAAAACTTGTTTCACTGGCCTATTCATTCATACATTCACAATCATTCACCAGCTCCGACGCTCGTATCTCTGGTAACTGTCTCGCTATTAGTAGCTTCTCCTGTCACTGGTTCATTGGCAGTATTCAATGGCCCGCTGCGCTCACTTTTCTGATCCTCGATACTCCGGTCATAGCCACCACCAGGATGGACAATTATTCGTTCAAAAATACTGGCGGGAGGAATACCAGCTGTCAGACAATTTGTATCAATACTGCGTCGTCTGATGCGTCTGGTTGAACTGGCCAATGTCACCACACTCTCGGTATCCCGCAAGTCGGTGGGAGTGGGTGCAGTATGGGCAGTGTTCTGCGGCAGCTGAACCATAATCAGCAGAGGCGCCAACAGCGTTTCCGTGGTCAGGGCATTATACAGGTGCTGGTCATTTTGGTTATCCAGTAGTATCAGCGGCAGCTTGGTCAGTTGCACTGATATCACCAGTTTAAGGGGGATTGTCAGGATATTATCTGAATTGATGGTATCGTGTTCGGACAGGTGGTCCAGACCAGAGTCGTTATAGTCACGGAGCACCCGGCGGTAGCTCCTGCTACTGGGACTATCGCGGTCATCACCAGCTATAACCACCAGTAGCAGCAGGGGATCTTTGGGTTCGGATGATGATGTGTGGCCAGCCACGTGGTGGGGAGTATCGTGAGGCTGACGATTCTGACCCTGCATTAAACGTTTCACCCATCCAAACCGCTGTTTGGTATTCCGGGAGTTTGGATTCGTAGGGTCAGACATGAGTAAAAAGCGGGGCGCGCACTCACAAAGATGAGATTAATAGAAGAATGCCAAACACAGTAATAATTAGGCCACGAGAGGCGAGAACACTTGTGACATACGGGAGGTGTGTTTGGTGGCGGTCAAGATTGGGGATTATATTTCGTATGAAGAATGTGTGTTTGCCCATCATTCACTCACATCACTGTTTTCTCATTTCTCATTATCAAGATTATGTTCTGATTGTGAGCTTAAACAATGACGTAAGGAATTGACAAAAGCATCAACGACAAAAGCGGTTAAGGACCACCCGAAAAGCGAATGACCATGGCGTCTCGACCCAGTTCAAATTTGTTAATAAAAATGATTACAATTGAATCCAGTACCTCTTCTTCCTTAAATATTTCAAACTTTATATTGTAATGGTCACACTTCGTTATATATAGTAGTAGTTCCAGGTAAGCGGTACCCCTCCGAAGTCGGGCATCGATTGCAGAAATTAACCGATACGAATTGCTGCCCGGAATTCGGAAATCTATTTACTGCATTATTAGTAACCAGATTATCCAGGTTTGAGCCCTGACGCGACACGTTCAGGCGTGTTGTTTTGATTTTTCGGCTTTTAGCCACAGGTGGGACCTACGAAATTCCAACAATTTAAACGTAAAGCGGTGGAAAGCCGGTATTAACTTACTTCTTGATGTTTACTGTTTTCCTCAGTGTGTATTTGCCATCTCATTTTACCTATCTTTTGACCTCTCCTTTCTTTTGTCCGCCACTGCTGTATCTGTGGGCGGCAATTTGGCAGCAAAGCTGCTAACGTCGATGTCGACGCCGACGTCATATGGTATAAAATTCTAAAATGGAAAACCTAGAGAAATCGCTACCACTTTTTAATAATAGAATAGTGTCGTTTGATTTACATACCAAGTTTTACCCCCTCCAATTCCATTGATCCCGAAATCGGGCTTTAGGGTTGACTGACGCGTCTGGTTGCAGGAAGGCTGGTTGAGAACGCGTCGCATCGGAATCGCACAACTATAAAAACCCTCAGCCCGCACCACAATTTCTTCATCACTGTAAACATGTCGATTGAACAAACTCCCACTAATGGCTTGACCGGCAAGATTCTGCTGTTGGGCATGTCGCACACTGGCGCTGGCGCCTCCCTCACTGATAAGTTGGCGGCGGCTGCTCAAGCTAAGGACGATGCCCAAACTGACAGGGAAGCGATCAAGGTGAACTTGGAAGAATTGAAGAGAAGAGAAATTGAAAACTTTAATGGTGCCAACACCGAAGCGGCCAAGGCACAATCGGAAATGGACGCCCAAGTCCACTCGAAGTTTTTGGAAAAGCACAGAGTCCACCGTCACAAGTTGAAGGACATGGAAAAGAATGAACCCCTTCTTATGGAAAACAAGCGGAGATTTGTCCTTTTCCCCATCAAGTACAATGAAATCTGGCAAATGTACAAGAAGGCCGAAGCTTCTTTCTGGACAGCAGAAGAAATCGATTTGGGTAAGGACTTGCATGACTGGAACAACCGGATGAACGAAAACGAAAGGTTCTTTGTTTCGAGAGTTCTTGCTTTCTTTGCCGCCTCTGACGGGATCGTAAACGAAAACCTTGTGGAAAACTTTTCTGCTGAAGTGCAAATTCCCGAAGCCAAGTGCTTCTACGGGTTCCAAATCATGATGGAAAACATCCACTCGGAAACCTACTCCTTGCTCATTGACACTTACATTAAGGACCCCAAGGAATCCGACTTTTTGTTCAATGCCATTGAAACCATTCCCTGCATCAAGAAAAAGGCCGACTGGGCCATGAGATGGATGTCGGACTCTGAAGCTTTGTTCGGTGAACGGTTGGTGGCTTTTGCCGCCGTAGAAGGCGTGTTCTTCTCGGGGTCGTTTGCTTCTATCTTCTGGTTGAAGAAGCGGGGGTTGATGCCTGGTCTTACCTTCTCCAACGAATTAATCTGCCGGGACGAAGGGTTGCACACTGACTTTGCCTGTCTTTTGTTCTCCCACCTCCAAAACCGTCCTGACGCCGTCATTGTCGAACAAATCATTACCGAGGCCGTTGACATTGAAAAGGAATACTTCACTGATGCCTTGCCCGTTTCGTTGTTAGGTATGAACTCGGGATTGATGTGTCAATATGTCGAATTCGTCGCCGACAGATTGTTGGTGGCGTTGGGTAACAAGAAGGTGTACAATGTCACCAACCCCTTTGACTTTATGGAAAACATCTCTCTTGCTGGCAAGACCAACTTTTTCGAAAAGAGAGTTTCTGACTACCAAAAGGCTGGGGTTATGGCGAAGAGCTCGGAAGCTAAGAACGAACACGCTTTTTCGTTTGACGAAGATTTTTAATGGGACTAATGTGTAATGACGATATATGTAAATTAATGGAAGGATATCAAATCAAGCTAGTTTCCACTTTCATGCTGGTGATGCATATAACCTACTCTGATAATGCACTGACCAAAATGACGATTAATGGTTGCGATGCCTCGGTTTGTGGCACTTATTATGGAATTTTAAAATAGCAATGAGATGGCATGGTTCAGTTAAACAGGTAAAGGCGGGGCGGCATCGGGGTACATCTACTAATTCGACTGCCTACATCAAGTCGTTCCACTCCCTAATCTATGTGCTTTAACATCCGACCAATAAACGAGGGTGTTTTTATGTGATAATTCCATCTAAACAACATAAATAACCAAGAAGTAGCTTTACGTATTATAATATGGTTTCTTTTAATATCCTTCACTATTTAATACTTTTCCATTATTTAAAACATCCGTTAATTCAGTTTTTTCACCTTGGCTGATCTTGACTTCCGGTTTTTCTTCGATTCTCCCGAGTCACCGCTACTTATAGCAACCGAGTCATAGGCTCCGCAATAAAACAATCTCATCACCCATCAAATCTTCGGACTCCCATGAGCGATACTGTGGTTATTTTACCAGGGCCCAAGGCCTTGTCTCCCTTTAGAGTGTCTAACCTCACCCTGGAGCTCGAGGTCAAGGCCAAGGTTACCGTCTCCCTGGTGAGCCTGGTGTACGTCCACTACGTCAATTGTGTCAAGCCATTGACGGATAAGCAGACGGAGTTGGTGAAAATCTTGTTGCAATACGACTCCCCGGCCGACGATCTGGCAGAATCCCAGCTTTTGGTGAACCTGGTTGCCATTGACTTTAAACCCAAACTGAATCAATACTTGATTCGGGTCATCCCTCGTCCTGGGACGATTTCTCCGTGGTCATCCAAGGCCACGGATATTGCCCACATTTGCGGGTTGGACGGGGTTAACCGGATCGAACGTGGGTTGGCGCTTTTGATTGAAACCGACGGTGCGGTCGACTTTGCTGACGGGTCGGTGTTAACACTGGTTTTCGACCGGATGACGCAATCGCTATACGTCAATTCTACTCCTGACACCAACGAAATGTTTAGCCATCAACAACCAAAGCCATTAGTGACGGTCGATATCATTTCCGGCCCTGAAAACCTCGCCCAAGCCAACAAGCAACTTGGGTTGGCGTTGGACCAAGGGGAAATTGATTACCTCATTCATGCGTTTAAGGAAGTGATTGGCAGGAACCCAACTGACGTGGAGCTTTTCATGTTTGCCCAAGTCAACTCTGAACATTGTCGTCACAAGATTTTTAATGCTGACTGGACGATTGACGGGGAAAAGAAGCCGATGTCGTTATTCAAGATGATTCGGAACACTGAAGAAAAGAACCCTCAGCACACCATTTCTGCTTACTCCGACAATGCCGCCGTGTTTGATGGCCCTGAGGGTTACGTGTGGGCCCCTGCTTTTGACTCGAAGCAATGGACGCTGATTAAAGAAAAGGTTCAGACTTTGGTCAAGGTAGAAACCCACAACCATCCTACTGCTGTGTCGCCGTTTGCTGGTGCTGCTACTGGTTCTGGCGGTGAAATTAGAGATGAAGCCGCTGTGGGACGGGGGTCAAAGTCCAAAGCTGGGTTGGCGGGGTTCTCTGTATCTGATTTGAATATCCCTACCCTTCCCCAGCCGTGGGAAAAGGACGTTGGTAGACCAGGTCACATTGCTCTGTCTTTGGATATTATGATTGAGGCGCCCATCGGATCAGCTGCGTTTAACAACGAATTTGGCCGCCCGGCGATTAATGGGTATTTCCGGACCTTGACTACTGAAGTGGTCAATGCCGATGGTGAAAGGGAAATCAGAGGTTTCCACAAACCCATCATGTTGGCAGGGGGGATGGGTGCCATCCGTCCTCAATTGGCATTGAAGAATAAGAAAATCACCCCTGGGGCTAAGCTCATTGTTTTGGGTGGCCAATCTATGCTTATTGGTCTTGGTGGTGGTGCTGCGTCTTCCGTGCAATCAGGTGAAGGGCTGGCTGAGCTAGACTTTGCTTCCGTACAACGGGGGAACCCCGAAATCCAGAGAAGAGCTCAGGAAGTCATTTCTACCTGTGCGCAATTGGGTGCTGATAAGAGTCCTATTCAATCCATCCACGATGTTGGTGCTGGGGGGTTATCTAACGCCCTTCCTGAATTGGTTCATGATAACGACCTCGGGGCCCGGTTTGAATTGAGAGACATTTTGTCGCTTGAACCTGGTATGTCGCCGATGGAAATCTGGTGTAACGAATCCCAAGAACGGTTTGTGCTTGGGGTTGCTCCAGAAGACTTGCCTATGTTTGAAGCCATGTGCAAGAGGGAACGGTGTCCCTACGCTGTTGTCGGGGAAGCCACCGAAGAACAAAGATTGGTGCTTACTGATTCCTTGCTCAATACCACCCCGATTGACTTGGACATGCTGATTTTGTTTGGGAAACCTCCTAAAATGCTGAAAACTGCCACCACTTCCAACTTGAAATTGGCGCCGTTTACCACTACCGGTCTTGATTTGAACGATGCCATAAACCGGGTTATGCACTTACCTGCTGTTGGTTCCAAGCTGTTCTTGATTACTATTGGTGATCGGTTCATCACCGGGTTGGTTGACAGGGATCAAATGGTGGGGCCGTGGCAAGTTCCGGTGGCTGACTGCGGTGTCACCGCCACCTCCTTGGGAGATACAGTTCTCCATACCGGGGAAGCGATGGCCATGGGCGAAAAGCCCACCTTGGCGCTCATTTCGGCCGCTGCTCTGGCTAAGATGACTGTTGCTGAATCATTACTTAATGTTGTTGCTGCCGATATCACCAGCTTGGATGCAGTCAAGTTGTCCGCCAACTGGATGTCGGCGGCTGCTCACCCTGGTGAAGGGGCCAAGTTGTACGAAGCTGTACAAGCCATTGGTATGGACTTGTGTCCCGCGCTTGGAGTGTCAATTCCCGTGGGTAAGGACTCGATGTCGATGAAGATGAAGTGGGGTGACAAGCTGGTGACGGCGCCGTTGGCGTTGACGGTCACCTCGTTTGCCCCCGTGCAAAACACCACCAGAACTTGGACCCCTCAATTGCAGCAGCAAGATGGAACAATGTTGGTTTTGGTGGAGATTAGTGACAAACACCGGTTGGGCGGGTCAGCCTTGGCTCAAGTTTACGAGCAAGTGGGTGACGCCGCTCCTACCGTGGACAATGCCGCCCACCTCAAGGCGTTCTTGCAAGCGGTGATTGATCTTCACCAAACCGAGACTGTTTTGGCCTACCATGACCGGTCAGATGGTGGTTTGTTTGCTACTGTTGCTGAGATGGCTTTTGCCGGTAGATGTGGTGCCGAGATCGAAGTAAACGATGGTGACCTTTTGGAAGGGTTGTTCAACGAAGAGTTGGGGGCCGTGTTCCAGGTGAGTCTGGACAAGTACGAGGAGTTTGTTGCTGCCTTTACCAAGCATGGGTTGCCTGATTCGTACGTGTCGGTTGTAGGGAAACCTATCTTTGACTTTCAGGTGATCAGAGTTGTCAATCACGGTAACGATGTGTTTGCTAGCTCGCGAGCGGTGCTCCAACAGCAATGGGCGGAAACTTCATACCATGTGCAGAAGTTGCGGGACAATCCTGTCACTTCTACCGAGGAGTATAACGCGATTGCTGACGATGAAGATCCTGGGTTGTCTTACCAATTGACCTACGAGCCCGCCAAGGATCTTGCTACGATTCAATCGGCACCCAAGCGGCCTAAGGTGGCGATTTTGCGTGAACAAGGGGTCAATTCTCAACAGGAAATGGCATGGTCGTTTTCTCAAGCTGGGTTTGACGTGTACGATGTCCACATGTCCGACTTGTTGTCGGGTAAGGTTTCGCTCGACGAGTTTGTCGGTCTTGCTGCCTGTGGTGGTTTCTCCTACGGGGACGTGCTTGGTGCTGGTGCCGGGTGGGCTAAGCTGGTGTTGTTCCACGAAAAGACCCGTGCCGAGTTTAAGCGGTTCTTCCAAGACCGCCAAGACACGTTTGCGTTTGGTGCCTGTAACGGGTGTCAATTCCTTTCCCGGATTGCTGAGTTGATCCCTGGTACTGAAAACTGGCCTACTTTTGAACGGAATTTTTCCGAACAGTACGAAGCCCGGTTTGTCATGGTGGAAGTGGACTCGTCCGATGCCAACAACTCGATCTTTTTGCAGCTGATGAAGGGGTCGAAGTTGCCGATTGCCGTTGCCCACGGTGAAGGCAGAGCCCACTGGCTGCTGCCAGCAAAGCACCAGGCGTTCAACCAGGCGGCGGTTAGGTACGTTGACAACTACGGTAATGTCACTCAACAGTACCCGTTCAACCCCAATGGCTCTCCCGAAGGTATCGCCGGTATCACAAACGCCAACGGTAGAGTGTTGGCAATGATGCCTCACCCGGAACGGGTGACTCGGAAGGAACTGAACTCGTGGTACCCTAAGCAACAAGGGCAACTGTGGGGGGACTACGGTCCTTGGATTGAATTGTTTAAGCTGGCGAGACAATGGGTAGAAAATAACACCCAATAACTGATAATCTTATATATAAACGAATGAACGATATTTGTGTACTAGTGGCTTCTGCGGTGGTAATGTTTCGCTGGCATGTTCGCTGCGCAGACGTTGATGCAATGGCATGTATGGTCACATGGTTCCCCTTTTCCCATCATTCCCCCAGTGGCTACAAAAATCTGACTTTTTTTAGCAACACATATGCGACATTACCAATGTGCAAAAATTTGCAGATAAATGATGGACATTGTTAAAAATATGTGTCTTAATTTTCATCCATTAAACGATTCCACCAATGAGGAAAGGTTTATCACTGGTCAGACAAGGAATTTTGCATGCATGCCTTGGTTCTGACTCATCGATTGGTGCCAGTGAAATGATGGTAGGGTGCTTTTTAAACGAGTAAATTAGATTGGCTAGTATTTGTTACTAGTCAAGTGTATCTCGTTCATGTATTGATTCTATTCATCTGAAATTCGCATCCGTCGCTTAATTACACACTCACTCGCTAGTGGAAATGGTGACACCATCCCCGGGAGAATCAGCTTTGCTGGTAAACACCCTGCTCTTGATGAAAGTGGTGGTTTCATGCCTAAATTGTCATGCCAAACCCCAAAGCTTAATTGAGCTCATCTTAATGGTTGCATGTTGGCGAGCGTGGTAAGATGCAGCCGCAAGGCTTAGGACGTGCCTGATTAAATATGGGTACTGAATAATCTGTAAACTATGATTACGACGGGGTCGAGGTTTGTAAATGCCATTTCCGAAAAGGCTACAAAAATGCTCTCTGCACACCTATTCCTAGCGCTTTACTACTGCCACTCTGTCCGCACCGTTACTATGTTCCTCGTAAACAATCCTGTTGGTTGCCGCCCATAGTGGGCCTGGACACAATTATTGCCACCACTGGTGACAGGCGGATCCAAAAGACTCGGATTGCTGCTGTTCACTACTACTACTGTTATATCATTCTCTCCCAAGATCCCTACTCGGCTCTGCCTCCTTCCTCATCCCGCTCGCACGAATGCATAGCTGTCTTTTTTCCACTTCCAACTCTCACTTCAGCAACCCCTCTATCCAAAAGGCGATTGGTGTGGGGAAACAACGGGGCTATTCACTACGTTTGAACCATATATTGAGTTATACTCACCCCAGCTGGTCCCCGTTTATTATCGTCGCATTTAGTGTCGCCACTCCTTTGGATCGTCAATGAGTGGCAACAACGAAAAGGATTCCTTGCCTTTACCCTCGGGCCCCCCAGGGGGGCCTCCCGGGGGGACCAACAAGAAGAATTTGCATATTGCTCACCGGAGATCACCCTCGGAATTGACTACGTTGATGGTGGAGCAATATAACTTGCAACGTCAACTTGAACAGGTACAATTACAACAGAAGCAGATTTTACAGCAGCAGCTGCTGCAACAGTCGACCCAGCAGTACCAATATCCCCCTCAAGATCAGCCCTATCGTACTCATTCCCGTAATTCGTCGCTGGCCCTGGGCCACCGCCGTACCGGCTCCCACGGCGGACCGGGCCACGCCCGCCGCCATTCGCTTGGTTTGAACGAGGCCATCAAGGCGGCTGCCAATCAAAAGGTCCAGAACCATCGCCACACCCCGACTTCGGGCTCCCCCGATCCTGTGCCTGCCGGTGGCGACGAAAGCTCCGGCAGCTTCAAGTTTCCCCCCGACTCAGTGTCGCCAGCAAAGTCCCCAGAGAAGAATTTCAAGTTCCCTGCTGGTGCGCCTGCTGCCCAGCCGTCGTTAGTTCCTCCCACCCCCGGGTTTGCCATTTCCCAGGCCGACCAACGCGGCGGTAGTGGTGGAGGTGGCGGTGGTCACTCGAGAAAGGGCTCTCACTATCGCTCCAACTCCCGCAACTTTGAGAATGCTAATATCAATAACAACTGGCGGGCGCAGCAACAGCTGTCGTCGGCAATTGCTCTTGAACTGTTGGCGCCACCGGCACCCCACGGTGGCCGCCATTCGCGGAATAACTCGGGTTTGGAGCCGCCTCTGTTTGTTCCTGGCCACAAGCCGCGCAACCTGTCGTATGGGGGCAATCTGCTGGTGCTGTTGCTCAACCAGTTCACCCAGTCTCCGGGCCACAACCCCCCTCCCCCCCAGAACCAGAACGGGCGGAAATCGCTTTTTGCTCCCTACTTGCCCCAACTGTCGCTTCCTGACTTGATCAACGAAGGCCGGTTGGTTACCGGGACATTGAGAGTCAACAAGAAGAACCGTTCCGACGCCTACGTGCTGACGGACGGGTTGTTGGATGCGGACATTTTCATCTGTGGCTCCAAGGACCGGAACCGGGCGCTAGAAGGCGACTTGGTGGCGGTGGAATTGTTGGTGGTGGACGAAGTCTGGGACTCCAAGAAAGAAAAAGAAGAAAAGAAACGCCGCAAGGACCAGAACTTTTCCCAGGCCAAGCTGGGGGCAGTGAATGAGGATATCCACAATGATAGTACCACCATGACCCGGGAAGAAACCTCGTCGCAAGTGGTGGAGGACGAGCCCAGTGAGTCGGCGCAACCGGCGTTGGGACGGCGGGGGTCGTTAAAACAACGTCCCACTCTCAAAAAGAACGACGACGTCGAGGTCGAAGGCCAATCGTTGTTGTTGGTCGAAGAAGAAGAAATCAACGACGACATCAAGCCGTTATATGCCGGGCATGTGGTGGCAGTGGTGGATCGGATCCCGGGTCAATTGTTTGCCGGGACTCTTGGGTTGTTGCGGCCGGCACAGGCAGCACAGGCGGCTCGTGATAAACGTAATGGCCGGGACTCGTCGGTGCAGACGCCCAAGGCCCCGAAAATCGTCTGGTTCAAGCCCACCGACAAAAAGGTGCCGCTTATTGCCATTCCTACCGAGCAGGCGCCTAAGGATTTCGTCGAAAACCATGAAAAGTACGCGCTGGAACTCTTTATTGCGCTGATCAAGCGTTGGCCCATCACCTCCCTCCATCCCTTTGGTACTTTGGTCACCAAGTTGGGTAAGATCGAGGATCCCGCCACCGAGGTGGACCAAATTTTGCGCGACAACAACTTTGCCAGTGACGAGTACAGCCCCGAGGGGGACTTTACATTTGAGTTGCCCCTGGTGGAAGACGAGTTGTCGGCAGAATCACGTGTTGAATATGCACATGACTACATCATCTCCTTTTCCCAAAACGGCCAATTTGTCGACCACGCCATGCACGTAAAGCGGTTGCTGAACACCAAAATTGAACTTGGTTTTCACGTGGCCGACATTAGTCACTATGTCGAGTCGAACACCATATTGGACCGCAAGGCGAAAAAGCGGCTGCACCTGGTGTTTTTGCCCCAGAAGGTCACCCACGTCTATCCCAACCATGTTAATAGTGCTGTGCTGTTCAAGCCCAACCAAAAGAACTTGGCGGTGCTGGTGGTGTTTGAAATCGACACCGCCAACTTTGAGGTGGAAGATTTGTACATTCACGAGCTGATCATTGTCCCCAAGCACACGGTGACTTATGACCAATTTGACACTGTTCTTGAAGGAGGCACTGCCGACGAGGTCAACGCCGGTACCGGCGATTATCTCAAGACGTTCGCGCTTATTGCGAAGGAGTTTAGACGGCAACGGTTGGAAAACCGCAAGTTGGGCAACCGGCCCAACTTGACACTCTTGGACCAGGCCGATGACGAACGGGTAAGATTGTTTTTGGACGTGTTTAGCGACTCGTTGGCCAGTGACGTCATTAACGAAATTGGCAATAAGGTCAACGGCGCCATTGCTGCCAAGGTCCACGCGGGGTTGGGCGACTTGGCCTTACTCAGAAGACACCCATTGCCGACGTTACAGAAGATGGAAACGTTCATCCGCAAGGCCCAGAACTTGTTGGGGCAAAAGCTCGATACCTCCAACCAGGCCACTTTGCAAAACTCGATTCTCGCCATTGAAGACCCCGTCAAGCGCCAATGTATCGAGATTTTGTTGCACAAGTGCATGTCCCGGGGCAAGTACTACGTTGCCGGTAAGCAGGATCCCGAAGGCTACGGCCATTATTACTTGAACATGCCATTGTACACCCACTTTACTGCGCCATTGAGACGGTATGCCGACTTGATTGTCCACCGGCAGCTCAAGCTTGTGCTTCAGAAACAGATGGAAGAAAAAGACTTGGATCTGCTCAAGGCGGTGGCTGACTACTGTAACTTCAAGAAGGACTGTGCCGCCATGGCCCAGGAGCAGGCCATCCATTTGTTGTTGTCGCAAACGATTAACGACTTGTCAGGGCTGTCCGGGCAGTTGTTGGTGATGGGCACCGTGATCCAGGTGTACGAGTCTGCGTTTGACGTTGTCATTCCCGAGTTTGGCGTGGAAAAGCGGGTGCACGGGGATCAGTTGCCGTTAGTCAAGGCTGAGTTTGATAAAAATGACCGGGTGTTAGAACTCTACTGGGAACGGGGAGTGGACGCCGCCACCTACGTGCCCACGGATGAGAAGCTGTCATTGTCGTATCGCAACTCAATCAAGAACAAGTACCGGTCGCTGGCAAGAGAAGCCGCCCAGACCCAGGCCAACCGTCAACAAGAGGTGATTTACAGGCAAGTGCAAGAAAAGTTGGCCCAATACAAGATGATTGCCCCCGACATTAAGCGGCCGGTGGGCGACGGTCTCAAGCCGTACTTGGACCAGGTTATTACCAAGGTTGAAGGAGACTCCCACATCCAGGTGATTAAGGAGTTGCACCAGGTGCCGGTCTTGATTCGGGCAGAAATCGGGATGGCGCTCCCCTGCTTGACGGTGAGAATCTTGAATCCGTTTGCCGATGTGCAATAAATTAGTAGTTAGTCGGTTTACATGAATGACATATAGTTGACACATTTATAGCCACCATTGGCAAATATTACAATTGGCACATGCTGCCATTGGCTCGCGCCACACGAGCTCGTAACCAGGCATCTCCTCATTCGTACTTGTACCTCTATGCGTGGTGCCGCACGACCTAATTTCCAATCTATAGCGGTGACTCAACGCACTGAAAAAACCATGTCCAAGCACCCTATTGAAAACGAAAACGGGCCCAACGGGTCGGAAATTACCAAGCGCACCAGAGTCGATGATAATTTCGCCCGGTCGCTGTCTCCGCTTACCCTCAAGCCGCCTGTTGACCGAGACGGTTTGTCATGGCCGTCGATCGGCACCAGAACTCGGTTGGAACAACTGCCGGAAGAAGCCAAGGCGAGAGAGCTTCGGATTGCCGAGGCGGTCAAGACTATTCTTGTTGAATTGGGTGAGGATCCCACTCGGGAAGGATTGCTTGAAACGCCCGAACGGTACGCCCGCGCCATGTTGTACTTCACCAAAGGCTACGAAGACAACATTAATGATGTGATCAAGCGCGCGGTGTTTGAAGAGGACCATGACGAAATGGTGATTGTGCGGGACATTGAGATTTACTCGTTGTGTGAACACCACTTGGTGCCGTTTTTCGGCAAAGCCCACATTGGTTACATCCCCAACAAGCGGGTGTTGGGGCTCTCCAAGTTAGCGAGATTGGCGGATATGTATTCCAGACGGTTCCAGGTTCAGGAACGGTTGACCAAGCAAATCGCCATGGCCCTAGATGAGTCGCTCAAGCCTCGGGGAGTGGCGGTGGTGATTGAAGCCAGCCACATGTGTATGGTCAGTCGAGGCGTGCAAAAGCTGGGATCAAGCACCACCACTAGTTGTATGTTGGGGTGCTTTAGAGATAAGCAAAAGACTAGAGAAGAGTTTTTGACTCTTCTTGCGAGAAAGTGAGACAATGCGGTGATTTATGAGGTCAAGGGGAAGATAGAGACCGGTAGACGTTCAATTCAACCATTTCAGCCAATTCAACTTATGATGTTACGATATATTTTCAACAAATGCATACATACAATAAACGAAGATGATAATAGCGAAAATTATAGTGGGAATGAAAATGGGAATGATAGTGAGCGTTGGTTGTATCTAGAAAGACCGTGGAGTGTTTATGGCCGGTTTTGAAATGCAACACTGTGGTGGTATAGAGTGTATCTGTCATGCTGGTCTCTGCACAGATCTGTAAGATCACTTGAAGTCACGCTTAATTTTCAATATTTGCATAGATTCTTCCCCTACGTCAACCGGCCGCAAAGCTAGAATTAAATGGGAGCTAATTCGTCTTTATTTTGTAATAACCTATCTACATGTCATGAACGACTCATTAATAATTCCACCTCCCGAGCCACCGCCAATACCGTATTATCGTCATTAAATTGGCCCGTCACCTGGAAGCCATTCCCATATGGCACCAGCATTGTAGGGAGCCCGGCCAAAGACGCGGGAATGGTCATGATATCGTTAATGTAGCCGGTTACAAAATTCTCCTTCATCAATTCTTCGTAGCCTTCGATTGAGGGGGGTTCGCCAAACGCGGTTGGGTACACCATCACGTCACATATACCTTCAGTGGGTGTTTTCATCAAGCAGTGCTCCTTGCGGAATGCCAGATTGAACTCTTGTGCCAACAATCGCCGGACTTCATTCGCCTTGCGGTAATGACCCCCAGACGCCAGGGACAACGAATAATTACCCAAGATTATTCTCAGCTTCACTTCGCTACCTAGCAGCGTCCGTGACCGGTGAAGAATGTCAAGAAAATCGCCAGATCCACCGCTATAACCAAAACGAACACCATCATAGCGGGAAAGATTAGACAGCGCCTCGGCAGTGGCAATGGTATAGTAGGAAGGCAACAGGTCTATTATTGCGGGAATCAGCACAGTAACAACGTCGTGACCCTGCTGGCGCAACAATTCAAGCAAGTTGGCCCATTTATCTTTGGTATCGTCTGTCAATTCATCTAAAACAAACTCTTCGGGCACACCAATGGTATACTTTTCTGGCTGTTCCGATACTTGCCCGCGAAGTTCCTCTGGTAAACTGGTTGGGTCCTTTTCGTCATACTTGTCTATGATGTCAAACACTTCATTGATGGTAGAAGTATCACGAGCAAGAATGCCGACAGTATCCAACGTCTGGGCATAGGGAACCACTCCCCACCGCGAAATACGACCGTACGAGGGCTTAAAACCGTACACGCGACAGTAAGCAGCTGGTAACCGCACCGAACCACCAGTGTCAGTACCGAGGGAAAAGTCACACAACTCAGCAGCCACCGCTGCTGCGCTGCCCCCCAGAGAGCCCCCAGGGACCCGGTTTTCGTCTGGATATGCCGGATTCGCTACAGGACCATAGAAGGTGTTGGTATTGGCAGAGCCCATACCAAATTCATCAAGGTTGGCTCGGCCAATGTCTTGAATACCTTCATCTCGTAAAAGAGTCGCAACCGTAGCGTCAAACGGCGAGGGGTAATTTTCCAACATTTGGGAAGCACACAGAGTGATATCATTGACAGTGGCAAAATTATCCTTGATGGCATATGTAAGACGGGATGTTTGGGAGACCCTTTCCGACACCGGGTGAATAATACTGTTCCACTTGTCGCGGAGAGCTAATGCCCGGGTAGAGAATCGTCGCAACATGAGTGATTGCGGGTGTGAGAACAAAACGATGATAGAGAATTTGGGTAGGAAATTGGGTAGAAATAACTTAGGTGATTTGAATAGTTAAATATGGTTCTTGCTTTGATTATGTTAAGATTGTTTAAAGATTTCTAGAAACCTCTTTCAGTGGAACTCGTAGCTGTGTATGTTTGTTTGTTCATCACATTGCCATCTGATAAAAGTTTCGAACTTCAATTAATAAAATCTCCTGAGTAGAAATGTATTTGGGTTTGCACGTATTCTATGGTCTTCCTTTCCGTTCCGTAGCTTCTGTCTAGAATTCTGTAATGAATTGATCATGTTCCCCCAGATCTCGCGATCAAATAATCCCCCGTGGAAAGTTTGTAAAGCGAAATTGTGGCATGACAAATAGATAAGGAAAATCCCGATAAACAAACCCCTCAATCACCGATTCTCACCCGTAACAGTTACTTCATAGATTTACACGCCCTTACTAAATTTTATTTCCCGCTTTTCCTACAGTTTGTGATACACTTTCGGTGGCACCATTCTCTCTAGAACATTCGTTCGTTGACTCATCGCGAAAATTATCATGACTCTCAAGTTGAACAGTGCCAAGGGTAATTGCAAGAATACCCTTGCCGCCAACCTTAAGGTTGCTATTGGTGCTGCTGTATACACTGATCTTCCCGTGGACTGGGCCGCTCCTGCTCAAGTTTTGCTTTCTTCCGACTCGTTTGAGATCGTTGAGCCCAACGCCGTGGTGAAATACTTGGCCAAGAACTTTGAAAACACGGAAGCGATTGACTTTGAAGAGGCTGCCATCTACAAGGCATTGAAGGGAGACCTTACCATTGATGTGAGCATTCCCTTTTCTAAGGCTGAACCCACTCCGGAACAAATCATTTTGTTTTCCGGGGCCTATGCTCTTGGTGTGGACCACCCTTGGATTAAGGAATTCTCTCAGCTTCCCAAGGTCAAGGACGCTGTTGAAGCAGCTGTGAAGAACACTAAGCTCGCCCGGAAGTGCACCGCTATTGCAGATGGTGCGCAAAAGATCAACCTGAAGGTTCCTTTGAAGAAGGCCGATGGAGTGATTCTTCCTAAGGACGACGAAAAGAACGTGTTGATCACCTCGGCGCTTCCCTACGTCAATAACGTCCCCCATTTGGGTAACATCATCGGTTCGGTTCTTTCCGCCGATATCTACGCCCGTTACCTGAAGCACCGTAATGTCAACACCTTGTTTGTTTGTGGTACCGATGAGTACGGTACCGCCACCGAAACCAAGGCGTTGGAAGATAAGGTCACCCCACAACAATTGTGTGACAAGTACCACAAGATTCACAAGGAAGTGTACGACTGGTTCGACATCAACTTTGACTACTTTGGCCGCACCACCACTCCTCTCCAAACCGAAATTGCCCAGGACATTTTCACCAAGTTGCACCAAAATGGCTTCCTTGAAGAAAAGAGTACCGAGCAATTGTACTGTGAAGAGCACAACCTGTTCCTCGCTGACCGGTTTGTCGAAGGTACTTGTCCCCTCTGTCAATACGAAGATGCCCGCGGTGACCAGTGCGACAAGTGCGGTAACTTGTTGGACCCACTTCAACTTATCAATCCCCGTTGTAAGGTGGACGGTGCTACCCCTGTTGTTCGGGAATCGACCCATATTTACTTGAAGCTTAATGAATTGGAAGAGCCTTTGAAGGAATGGATCGCCGACGCGTCCGAAAGTGGCAAGTGGTCGAAAAACTCGAAGACAATCACCAACTCGTGGACTAAGAAGGGGTTGGAACCCCGGTGCATCACCCGGGACCTCAAGTGGGGTACCCCCGTACCGTTGGAAGGCTACGAAGAGAAGGTGTTGTACGTGTGGTTCGATGCCACTATTGGCTACATCCTGATTACTGCCAACTACTTCAAGGATAAGCCTGTGCCCACCGACTGGCAAAAGTGGTGGAAGTCGCCGGAAAACGTCAACCTCTACCAATTCATGGGAAAGGACAATGTTCCCTTCCATACTGTGGTTTTCCCTGCTTCGGAAATCGGTACCAAGGACTCATGGACGAAGTTGCACCACTTGTCCACCACCGAATACTTGCAATACGAAGGGGGCAAGTTCTCCAAGTCTCGGGGCGTGGGGGTGTTCGGTAATAACGCCAAGGAAACCGGGGTGTCGCCCCTGGTGTGGCGGTACTACTTGGCGTCTGTCCGTCCTGAATCGCTGGATTCGCACTTTTCGTGGGACGAGTTTGTCACCAAGAACAACTCGGAACTATTGAACAACTTGGGCAACTTTGTCAACCGGGTGGTTAAGTTTGCCGTTGCCAAATACAACGGGGTCATTCCTCAATTCGTTACTGGCGCCATTCCCAACTACAAGCAATTTGCCGATGAAGTGAACCAATTGTTGCTGCAATACATCGAAGCGATGGACGGGGTCAAGTTGAGACAAGGGTTGGAGTTGGCCATGGCCATTTCCGCTAGAGGGAACCAATTCTTGCAAGACAACAAGTTGGACAATGCCCACTACAACAACGAGCCTGAAAAGACGGACGCGGTGGTGGCCGTCGGTCTCAACTTGGTGTACTTGGTCGGGGCGGTGATCTCGCCGTTCATGCCCTCCACCAGCAACCAAATCAATGAAACTTTGAATGCGCCGGAACCGGCTATTCCCGACACTTTTGAATTGGCGTTGTTGCCGGGCCACAACATTGGCGCTGCCCAATACTTGTTCCAAAGAATTGACGACAAGAAGGTCGCGGAATGGAGAAAGCTGTATGGCGGCCAACAAAAGTAGTAGGCGTATTTTAATGGAAGTTACGAGTAGTTCATCGCATTAGTAGTGGTGCATATGTGTTGCATATCAGCTGCCAACTTTATTCCGGTGGTCCAGGTAAACAGCCATGCACGATGCCAACCCCCCATCGCAAGTACATCACGTGAACAGTGATTCCCAACCGCGTATGTTAGCGGCATCTGCAGTGAGGAGGGGTAGCGGTACGGCGTCGTTCCGTTGTCCTCCGAAGTGATATCCATATATAATCCGATTTTTTCCATCGTTCCCTCACCTGCACAAGTTCCGATCGGCCGGAGTAATTTTCAGCTCCTATAACGGCCTGCGAATTGATCATAATCTATCCTATGACTCAATCATATCCGTAAGTACGAAACGGTTCAAATGAATCCTTACTAACCCCAGTTTTTGGTACGGCGGTGCTGCCAGTGTCGTTGCGTGTGTATGTACTCACCCTCTTGATTTGGCCAAGGTCCGGTTGCAAACGGCACCAAAACCTGGCCAAGGATTGGTCCACGTGGTAATTGATATCATAAAGAACGAAGGGTTCTTCAAGATTTACCTGGGGCTCTCGGCGTCCTTGTTGCGTCAGGCAACTTACTCCACTACAAGATTTGGGGTGTACGAATGGCTAAAGGAACAATATGTTGCTCGTTATCATAAGTCGCCTGCCACCTTGGTGTTGTTGCCGATGCTGATGACTGCCGGCGCTCTTGGGGGGCTCGTGGGTAATCCTTCTGATGTTGTCAATATTCGTATGCAAAACGATCGGTCGTTGCCTGTTGAACAGCGACGGAATTACCGTAATGTTCTTGATGGCTTGTACCGTATTGTGAGGCTGGAAGGAGTTCTGTCGCTCTTTCGGGGCTTGCTGCCTAATTTAGCCAGAGGGGTATTAATGACTGCTTCCCAAGTGGTTACCTACGATTGGGCCAAGGATTTGTTGGTCAAGTTATCAATGGACCCCGCTAAAAAGTCGACCCATTTCTCTGCATCGCTTTTGGCTGGTTTGGTGGCCACTACCGTCTGTCTGCCTGCGGATGTGGTCAAGACGCGGATCATGAATGCCAAGGGCCTGAACCAAGGAGCCGTGAAGATCTTGCTTGATGCAGTGAAAACCGAAGGGGTCGGGTTCATGTTCCGAGGCTGGTTGCCTAGTTTCATCCGGCTAGGCCCCCACACAATTGTAACGTTTTTGGCATTGGAACAGTTGCGGAAGTTCCGTATTGGCATGCGCTGTTAATAATGTAGATAGTCTAATACAGTTCATACGACATAAACTAACGTGGTTACCTTGTTGATGTATATTGAATAAAGATAGCAAGTAGTAAATATTCGCTCACTCCCTTGCTGATGGGGCTATGACATTTACTTTTCGGGTTGGAGGTTGTCCAATTCAGCCCGTTCGAAAGCTTCCTTTTCAGCTTCCAAAAGGTAAGGGATCAAGTAGTGGTTGTCTTGGTTGGGTTGAACAGCCTTGTTCTTGGGCAAGAGTTCGTGCGAAAGAGCCAATTGGTGGGCAGTGAGTTGTCTGTAAACTCTGGCGTACTTTTCTTCTTCGGGGATTCTGTTAAGAGCGGTTTGAGCAATGGGAGTTTCTTCGATAATAAGGTCATCGAACCTGGAGTTTGTTAGTAATGTTGGCCAAGTGAATGGTTCATGATACGTACTTCAAGCCCATTTGTCTGTAGCCCGCGTAGGCAGAGAAGGTCTTGGCCAAGGGGAGGACCACCTTGGAAAGAGTGGGTCTCGACAAGATAAAGTCGGCGGCCTTGACAACGGAAGTAATGGAAGCCATATTGGTTTTGGTGGGAAAAATTTCGCGCTCAATCGCTAATTCACAACCTCATTGACGTGATTGGACCAATTCTGATCACGTGACTGATAGTAAAACTAATAGAAATCAAGGCCCTAAGATCACCATGATTACTTTGGCTGTAATACTGTTGATAAGTTTGCTGGTTTTCATGGTGTATTTATTAGTCATGCGAATACTGGGAATTGGCAATAGTTTATAAATAGACGAACTTCCACGCCAATGCCACTCCGAACGGCTTGAAATAAAAATCATTCATTTCTGGCAGCTTTTACAAAGGAATCTTCACTTTACTCAACTTTTTCATGAGCTGGTCCCGCCAGCCCTCCACTCGTACCAATTCCTCCATGATTTTTGCTTTGCGAGCTCGAAATTCCATTCTTAACGCCATGACATCCATAGCCGGTTGGTACTCGTCCAATATCTGACTGAAACCAACGCGAACCTCGCCTGGATCATCATTTTCCACTTGGTGGTGCAACATTTCCCAAGCTTGCATCAAGAGTTCAAATACTTTCTCGTCTTCAGCAGTATGTGAACGAGCTAGCAACCACAATTCGAGTAATTCCCCCGCTGACTCCAGGCCGGCAATCCTACACGCCTGAGTCACATCGATGGTCAGGGGAAACTTGACTGACAAAAAGAGAGACGAGAGTCCAGCGCACGTATCCCAACACTCGTCAACCCATCGACTACCATGGACCTTCCAATCGAAGCGAATAGCATCGTATCGACACTCAGTGCCACACACCTCGACATAGGTACCTTCCAACCCATCAAAACACATATACCGCGGGTTACTTCGTTTCTGTTCCCAAACGGCATCACCTTCTTGTTTCAATATACTAATCTCAAGAGCAAAATATTTAACAAACCAGTTGCAAAACTCGTCCAAATCCTCAGCCAACGGCATGGCTGCCAATTGAAACGTGACATTAGCTGACAACACCTCAGCTACTCGCAGCACCACCACGCCATAAGTCACCGCCACTCTTTCCCATGCCATCCGGGTCATAGTCCACACCATTAAATTAATTTCAACCACTGACGGTTTTGACACTTGTGACATCACAGTGTCTTGAGCAGACTCTAGAACGTCATTGTTCAACGGGACGAGGCGTTTGCACAGAGTGATTCTTCTAATGATTTTACACCAGGGCATGATGGATAATGGGCTTAGGGCTAGCTACTTTATAATATTTCGGGCTGTTTTGATTTGTTTTTGATGCAGGGGCGTATCGCAGACGATAGGTACCACAGACGGGGACGGCACGCGACGTGGGGTCTGATTTTTCCTATTTGTATGATTCAGGGGGAAATTAATAAGGAATTGATTCATTTCAGGAAATGTATGGAAGTCTGATTAGCGACATGGCTCCCCACAATATTGAAGACCTCTTTAGTGTGCCAAACGATCAAATACCCCAGGTGGCCCGAAAAGGAAGGATCAGTGTATATTATGAAAAATGGAAAACAAACAATGTAAAAGGGTATCTGATGACCTTTGGAAGATACGACTGATTGTCAATTGAAAAGTTGGCGGCACGTTGGCGTTTTCCACAAATCTGCCATTTATACTGTCGCTACACAATATTGTCAAACACAAACTCCTTACCCCATTTTCTACAACCATTCATACTTTACCTCTTTCATTACTAAATACATGCAACCACTTACTTGGCAGCCATCTTGTTCAAAGCAGAACCGGCCTTGAACCATTCAATTTGTTCGGCGTTGAAAGTGTGAGTCAATTCAATGTCGAAAGGAGCGGCGCCCGACGAGGGGTGGATTCTCATGTTAACAGTGGTACCGGGGGACAATTCGGTAACGTTAGTCAAGTCAACTTCGTCTTGGGGTTCGATCTTGTCGTAGTCGGCGGGGTTCTTGAAGTTCAAGGGCAACAAACCTTGCTTCTTCAAGTTGGTTTCGTGAATCCGGGCAAACGACTTGGTGATGATGGCGTAACCACCCAAGAATCTGGGTTCCAAAGCGGCGTGTTCTCTGGACGAACCTTCACCGAAGTTTTCGTCACCAATAACAACCCAAGGCTTGCCGGCTTCTCTGTATTGCTTACCAACTTCAGGGACGGTGTTCCATTCCTTGGTGAAGTGGTTTTGCACGTTGTTGGCTTCACCGTTTTGAGCGTTGGTGGCACCAATCATGTAGTTGTTGGAAATGTTTTCCAAGTGACCTCTGTACTTCAACCAGGGACCGGCCATCGAGATGTGGTCAGTGGTGGTCTTACCAACAGCCTTAATCAAAATGGGCATCCGTTCGGGGTTCTTGCCGTCCCAAGCCTTGAAAGGCTTCAACTTTTGCAATCTGTCCGAGGTGGGCGAGATGACAACTTCGACGGAAGCTCTGTCTTGAGGAGGAGCTTGGTAGGTGTCTTCACCCTTGTCGTACCCGTTCTTGGGCAAACCATCACCGTGGGGGGTAGCCAACTTGAATTCCTTACCATCGGCACCAACCAAGGTGTCGGTGATGGGGTTGAAACCAAGGTCACCCGAGATGGCGTAAGCAGTGGTCATTTCGGGGGAAGCCACGAAAGCGTGGGTGGCGGGGTTACCGTCGTTTCTGGCGGTAAAGTTTCTGTTGAAAGACGAGACAATGGTGTTCTTTTCACCCTTCTTGATGTCTTGTCTGTCCCATTGACCGATACAAGGACCACAGGCGTTGGCCATGACGACACCACCGAAGTCTTCGAAGGTTTGCAATTGGCCGTCTCTGGCAATGGTGGCTCTGACTTGTTCGGAACCGGGCGAGATCGAGTAGAGAGTCTTGGCCTTCAAACCGTGAGCGGCAGCGTCCTTGATGATAGAGGCAGCTCTCGACATGTCTTCGTAAGAAGAGTTGGTACACGAACCGATCAAACCAACTCTGACGTCCAAGGGCCAGCCGTTAGCGGTGGCAACTTCTCTCATCTTGGAGATGGGGGTGGCCAAATCGGGAGTGAAGGGACCGTTAACGTGGGGTTCCAAAGTGTTCAAGTCAATTTCAATGACTTGGTCGTATTCGGCACCTTCGTCAGCAACCAAGAAGTCGTTCTTGTATTGGTTGGCGAATTCGGCAATAGAGCCTCTGCCAGTGGCGTCCAAGTATTCAGCCATGGCATTGTTGTAAGGGAACACCGAGGTGGTGGCACCAATTTCGGCACCCATGTTACAGATGGTACCCATACCAGTACAAGAGAAGGTGTTGACACCGTCACCGAAGTATTCAACAATGTAACCAGTACCACCCTTGACAGTAGTGATACCAGCCAACTTAAGGATGATATCCTTAGGCGAGGTCCAGCCCGACATCTTACCGGTCAACTTGACACCCAAAATCTTGGGGGCCTTCAATTCCCAGGGAAGACCAGCCATGACATCGACGGCATCGGCACCACCGACACCAATGGCCAATTGACCCAAACCACCGGCGTTGGGGGTGTGGGAGTCAGTACCAATCAACAAAGCACCGGGGAAGGCGTAGTTTTCCAAAACAATTTGGTGAATAATACCGGAACCAGGCTTCCAGAAACCGAGGTTGTACTTGGCACAGGCAGTGGCCAAGAAGTCGTAGACTTCCTTGTTAAGGTCAATGGCTCTAGCCAAATCCTTGGGCCCACCAACTTGAGCTTGAATCAAGTGGTCACAGTGGACAGTCGAGGGGGTAGCAACTTGGGGCATACCGGCGGACATGAATTGCAAGATGGCCATTTGAGCGGTGGCATCTTGACAGGCAACTCTGTCGGGTCTCAACTTCAAGTAAGATTCACCACGGATAATTTCTTGTTCGTGGGGCTTGTCAAGGTGACCGTACAACAACTTTTCAGCGTAGGTCAAGGGTCTGCCCAATCTTTGCTTGACAATGTTGACATTTTCAAGGTTCTTAGCGTAGTTGATGAAAGAGTGGGTTTCCAACAAGTTTTGGTTGACTTGCGAGTCCTTGGTCAACCCGGAGGTGGCCAAGGTTCTCACAGCCTTGGGAGCTCTAGCGGCAGTTCTAGCAGAGAGCATGGTTGAGATACGCAGAAATTTTTTCAAGGGGGGTCCGCTGCTTTTTATACTCACTAACGTTGATGTCTACAGCCAATCGCAGCCAATCCATTAGAAATTATTTTGCGTGGAAAACTTCGGCTCCAGAAATCGGCTTTGATTTTTATGCAGGAGTATCCATTCGGGGATGAGAAAACGGTTGCTACTAACAGGAAAATTGGCTTTTTATAAATCGGACCAATCTGGGATTACCCTGATGGAGTATTGCAACAGTTAACGCTTTGAATTGATTTCATTTCTGGCCAATCATTTCCTACAAAATCGGACTTGGGGAACAAGGTTATGCACCGGCATAGGGGTTCAAAACTCACAAACCGATTCACGTGTCGTGACCCCGGCTAAATGGAAAAATTTCAACGGAGATTATTCGGACATGCCTTAAAAAGGTAGAAGTAGATCTGGTCGGTGTTTTCTAATCAAAAATATTTCTTCTCTCTACATCGAAGTGGTCGAGATCACGATTACTGAATCGCTCTCCCTATCATTGGCTGAACGGAGTCCGAGGATATGTACATGTAGGGAAAAAAAATCGTCTACCGAACACGGCTGGGGTGCATCTTCCAGTCTTGCTTATATTTGGGAGATGTGGTTGGTCAGAATTTGTTATGATAATTAGCAACCCCACAGAACAATTGGCCAGAAGGGCGGTGGCCATGTGTTCATTAGCAACTTCCGTTTCTTTTTTTTCTGGGGTACTCACGTGAAATATCACATGATTGATTAATCGGGATCCGTGTCAAAAAGTGGGTCACTTGACGAAAAATATCCACCTGTTCTATTGATGAACCTACCAATTATGGGATGTAAATATTATTGTAGCCAGGGTTGTTGGCATATAAATACCGGTGCCAATTCGATTCTATCATGGAAGATTGGGCTCTTCGGGTGATCCCTTGCCAATGCTGCCAATGTGACATTGGCTTTCACACATTATCTCCAGGGTTGGTTTCCAGATGTTACCCATGCAAAACTCGGTTTTATTTCTGTACCAATTGCTTCCTGACATGCTGTTTCTTCTGTGGCAATTCCCACCCTTGGTATATCCCCCAGTAATCTTACTCTTCATCGTTAGGTGCCTTGTGTGTATGACATAGCATAATTATCACGTCTTCAGAGCCGCACAATTAACGGAACAGTTATCAGCCACAAGTTAAATATGCAATATTCATGGGATACAGCCAGTCTATGGCACCCATTAGCCGAGGATGGAAGTAATGCATTTAACCCCCGGTTTCTTATACAGTGGCTAGAGATAGCCACCAGCTTGTTTTCGGTGGTCGCAGGCTGGGATTTGGTCCATTTGGGATTCCGCCGTCTCCACGGGTCATTGGCAGTGAAAAATGTGGGTTTGGGGCTATATATACGTCTTTTCCTTATACTTATTATTGCGGTGGTATGGTGGCAGCCATGGTGGGTGATGCTGATGGTTATTTGTGCGGTCATGATGCCTCTTCATTTGATTGAGCCCCTCGTGCTGCCGATACCCAGAGATGTGCTTATGTTGTGGTGGCCACTTCTTCTCCTTTTTGAGGTAGCATTAACCTTTCAGCAGTCTACTCAATGGCCCGCTTGGACCCAATGGGATTCAAGTTTGTCGGGAGTAGCTATTGCTTGTACCGCATCCATTTCGTGGTTGGAGTACTACTGGTGGTGTCCAGGAAGCCAGCTTACATTTGATTATGCTAGTGATGAGTCTCTTCGTTCGTTGCTTCTGTATCCAAACTTGTTTGACCGCCTCACCTTTTGCTGGATGAACCCAATGATTCTGGAACTGTATAGAACCCAACAATTAGCAAAGACTGAATTGCCCCAATACTCTCCGGCGGTGCTTAATTCCCGTGAAACGGGCCAAGTGTTTGCAAAACATTACAAACCCGGCCATTCTGACTGGACGTTGGTGGTGGTGTTAATGAAGGCGTTTGGTATGACCGCGCTTGTGCTGTTCATCTGGGAGTTATTTTCCTCGTTGCTTGACTTTGTAGAACCGCAATTGCTTCGCCTTTTGATAGGCTACTTCGAAGGCGGGCGTCCTATTCTTTACGGGGTGCTTATTTGTGGGGCAATGTTTGTGCTGACGTTTGTGGAAACTTTGGTGTTCAATAACTATTTCCTATCCAACTTGCAGTTTGGTCTAGAGGTGCGGCTGTCGCTTACGGCGGCCCTTTACAATAAACTGTTACGGGTAAGTAGACATGCCAC
Organism: Diutina scorzettiae; assembly: GCA_030563345.1. Lineage (NCBI taxonomy): Eukaryota > Fungi > Ascomycota > Pichiomycetes > Serinales > Debaryomycetaceae > Diutina > Diutina scorzettiae. The sequence continues at coordinate 513,200 of JAKUCB010000007.1, forward strand.
CCAATCGCCGCTGGATGTGATTAACCTCATGTCGGTTGATATTAACCGGATTCAGTCCTTTATCACCGATATGCTGACGCTTATTATTGCCCCTACAAACCTCGTGTTGGCAGTGGCACTGCTTTGGCCACTTGTTGGGGGTCGCGCCACCCTTGCCAGTGTCGTCACCATGATTTTAGTTGTGCCCATCAATCTGGCGGTGGTAAAGAAGACCCGCGACCTTCAAAAGACCCAGATGAAAATCAAGGATAAGCGGACTAAGCTCACATCAGATATTCTCCTGAGTATCCGCCTGATTAAACTCTTTGCTTGGGAACAACCCATGGCTGATGAATTAGATGAAGTGCGTACCAATGAGGAATTACGGATCATGTACCATATCCGCACCTTGTGGCAGATTGTGGCGTTTATTTGGCGCTTGATTCCGTTCTTGGTCCTGTTTGTTGCCTTTGGTGTGTACTCGTGGGAGGGCCACGACCTCACGCCTGAAGTTGTGTTTCCATCATTGGCATTACTCAACTTACTTTCATCCCCGCTCTTCCAGCTTCCTGGTGTGCTTAACTCGGCTGTGGAAACGGGAGTATCCCTTCAACGTATCAATCAATTTCTTTCCCTTCCTGATGATGAAAACTATGACATCACTGGTAGCAATGCTGCCGGCGGAAACTCAGAAACGGCGGTTTTTGCCAATGGAACGTTTTCGTGGGACGATGAAAAGCCTGTGCTTAAAGATATCCGCTTTTCGGTGAATCGGGGACAGTTGCATTGTGTAGTGGGCAGAGTTGGTCAAGGGAAGCTGAGTCTTCTTTCCGCCATTCTCGGGCATTTGAACATGTCCAAGGGAAGCAAAGTTAAAGTTTCGGGCACCATTGCCTATTGTGCCCAGCTGCCGTGGATCATGAATGCCACCGTTAAGGAGAATATCTTGTTTGGTCATCGCTACGACGCTGAATATTACCAAACGGTGGTCAAGGCGTGTCAATTGGAACCCGATATGGCGATGTTGACCGAGGGGGATAGAACTCTAGTTGGTGAAAAGGGGGTACAATTGCTGGGTGGCCAGAAAGCGCGGTTGGCAATTGCCCGGGCAGTTTATTCGTGTTCTGATGTTTACCTTTTGGATGATGTCCTTCTGGCAGTAGATAGCCATGTTGGTAGGCGACTTATCCAGGAGGTGATTCTTGGACTTCTTAAGAACCGCACCGTCGTACTTGCTACTAATTCGATCAGTGTTCTCCATGAGGCTGACGTCATTTCCATGGTGGACGATGGTGAATTGGTAGAATCGTTTGAACGAGGCCAATCGCCAGATAACTCGCCTAAAATCACCCGGTTGATTACTGAGTTTGGAGGTGAACAACGTGAGTCTTCCCCTTGTGATATAGAAGAACCCGTGGCTCCTCTTAGTCTTCTGAGAAGAGCTCTGGTGGAAACGTTCCGTTGGGATCCCTTGGCAAAGCTTCTGGCAACCACGGATGTAAATGCTGAAAAGCTGGCGCAAGGAAAGGTGAAATGGAAGGTGTTTTCTTCGTACGCAAAGGCTTGTGGTATTAGCGGTGTGGTTGCTTGGATCTTATTGAGCTTTGTTTCCCAGGGGTTGTCAGTGGCACTGAATTACTGGCTTAAACACTGGACAGAACAGATACAGGGACATGTGGGCTATTTTCTCGGCGGCTATGCTTTGTTGGGGTTCAGTCTGGTGTTACTTGCCACTTTTGTGCAATTGTTCGCCTTTTTGGTGTTGTTCAGGTCCGCTCTGACCAAGATCCACCGGGGCATGGTCAAGGGGGTGTTGGGACTGCCAATGCGGTTTTTTGATGCCAATCCCTTGGGGCGGATTCTCAATCGATTCACTCTGGATGTATCCAAAGTGGACGTGACGTTTCCCTCGTCGATTCTGGCGTTTCTCCGCCTGGTGATTTCGACGCTGTTCATTCTTGGCGTCATTGGCTATGTGATTCCCCTCTACATCGTTGCCATGGTGCTCTTGTCACTCTTGTATGTTTACTATGAAACCCGCTACGTACTGCTGCTGCGGGAATTGAAGCGGTTAGTGCTGGTACTGCGTTCTCCTATCTATGCCCACTTGGGCGAGCTGTTGAATGGGCGTGATACCATTGCTGCCTACGGCCAGATGCCGCGGTTTGTGTTTATTAACCATGCCAATGTCGACTTCAATATCAAGGCGGTATATATGTTGCGGCTGATTAACCGATGGCTTTATTTCCGCCTCCAGATGATTGGTCTGGTGGGGGTTTTGGGTGCCACTGGGTTGGCGGTACTTTCCACGGTCACCGCACACCCCATCCTGCCTGCGATGGCGGGTTTCCTTATGACCTATGCTTTCCAGGTGATGTCGTCACTTAAGATGGTGGTGCGGTTGCTGGCAGAAGTAGAAACCAATGGTGTTGCCATTGAACGGTGTTGGGAATATGCCAACTTGCCGCCGGAAGAAAAAGAGGGGGCTAGTGTACCTCGGCTCACTTGGCCGGAAAATGGCGCCATCACCTTTGATAATTATTCCACCCAATACCGTTCTGGCCTCGGGATGGTACTTAAGAACATTAACGCCCATATTAAGCCGGGTGAAAAGATTGGGGTTGTTGGCCGTACGGGCGCTGGGAAGTCGTCGTTGACGCTTGCGCTATTCCGGATGATTGAAGCGGTTGATGGCGGTATCGATATCGATAGTTTAACCATTGCTGGCACCACACTCTTTGATTTGCGTCATCGACTTCTGATCATCCCTCAAGATTCCCAATTAGTAGGAGGCAGTGTTCGGTACAATTTGGATCCGTTTAGCTACTATACCGATGAAGAAATCTGGGATGCGCTCAGCCTTGCTCATTTAAAGCCAGTGGTGGAACTGCTAGAGGGGGGATTATTGGGTGAAGTCAAGGAAGGCGCCACTAACTTCAGTCACGGCCAACGGCAGTTGATTTCATTGGCACGGGTCATATTGAAACTCAAGGATAATAATTCCAAGATTCTTGTATTGGATGAGGCCACGGCTAGTGTTGATGTTGAAACAGACAAGATTATCCAACAGACGATTCGTCAACAATTTTCTTCAAAGACGATCATCACCATTGCCCACCGGTTGGACACGGTTATGGATAGTGACAAGATCATGACGTTGGATAATGGTGAATTGAAGGAATTTGACCTGCCGCTGAACCTTTTAGAAAGAGGGGGTATTTTTGCCGAGTTGTGTCAACAAGGCGGGTACACTGATAAGTCAACTTCGGCCACCCCTCAGGTTGAGGAAATTAAATAATAGATTTAGTTTGCAATTAGGTAAGTAATGGTTTTCAATTTATGATAAAGTGGGAATCGAACTGGGTATCTTTTATTTTTACATATTTTTCAAAATTTCCCGATTAAAAGGGATATGCTATACACTGTCTTGCAAGACAATTTATGAATTCTCATGTTTATTGATATAGAGAATACGGAGAAACACACATTGCGGGGAAAACTTTGACGATGGTGCAGAAGGGAGCATGGTCAGGCCAGACCTGGGGAAATGAACGCCAGATCTCTAATTAGAGAAAAACAAATAACAGTAGACGACAATATTAAAAAAGGCTCTTGATATCCTTATCTATATTCGTACGTACAATATACAAGAAAACCTACTTCATCGAGTTGGTTGCTAACAAACCTCTGTTGGGACGCACCCACAACAAGTATACTGCCACTAGCAGAATCATTACAGGAATTTCCTCCCAGAGGAAGTGGAGCACCAGGAACGTCAATTGCCCAGCAGAATGATCAGAGATAAGCTCAACGTACCAATTGGTTACCAGGTACAGGGTGATGGTTTCAAATAACAGGATGACTTCCTTAATTACAGGAACCGCCACAAGTACTACCGAAAGATTAAACAGCACCGCAGTACCGGCATCAACATTGGGAGTCACCTCTTTAGTCCGAGTGATTACGTACGCTTTGATCATGAGCAATGCGGCCACCGTCAGCATGAGAGCTTTAAGAATATCCAAAACATACCACAAGTTGTACCCCTTAATAGCAATGCCGTCAAACTTGACCATCACCCCCCGCAACTGCTCGATTTTGTACATCCACGGGGATTCAACCAAGTATAAAAATGCTTGCAAAACGGTTAACAATTTCGCGGTAAACGCCCCAGGGATATCTGTTGTCATCGAAAGCGTACCCCACCCGAGACACACCAACCACACCGCGTAGCGTACCCACAGCAGGAACAATTGCTGACACAACCACTCCATGTCCAGTAACCATGGGGTAACAAGGAACAGATAAATATACGCATTACGAAGGTGTAACTCACTAATAAGAACCGCAGTCCCAAGCCAGGCAGGAATCACGATCGACTTGATTACTTCATACAGAATCATCAGAGGCTTCGGGTAGAACCGCTGAGCGTTCAACATGGCAAATAAACCAAAAGTGTACATCACCCACTTAGCCCAAAAGATCGGAAGCAGCTGGTATTCCCAGATGGCCAAGAAGCCCCATTTGTTGCGGATGCGCACCTCGATGGGGTGTTCAAGTGGGGACACCGCCACACACCACAACCCCAGGTTAGCAATGGGGATGGTGATGCTGGGAAGATCCGCGGGGACAATTTGGTTGTATTGAGGACCATTTTCGGCAGAATCGGTGCGGTAGAGAAACTTGCCCCCATCACCAAAAAACGAGTCAGTTTTTTTTTTTGAATACTGGGTTATATATTTGCCGACGTTGAATCCCAACTTATTGGCGTTATCATAGGGGAACACCATGGCTGCGAATTCCTGGTGATCCGACGTCCGGAATAACTGGAGGTACAGATTATCCGAGCCAGTAATGTAGGTGCATTCTACCCCGACTTCATCGTTAAGAGTGGTCTGGAATGCCACTGCCAAGGTGAGAAATATCGTCCACACCAACATAGGATTGAAGTTTTTATTCACAATCGGCGCGAATAAATCTCGCAGCCGTCGCCTGCACAAGTGAGTGATAAGAAATGACAATAGCAGATGGATGCAACAGGTTGAACTTTATGTAGAGGAGTCGAATCCAAGCTTGTCATACCACGTGTAGGTGGAGATCCAAGGGAATGTGAATTTAGCATTAATATGGTAGGTTAGAGTATTAGTAGGGATAGATTTTTCAACCAGGATTACAACAAGTTCTGGATATATCGTTAGACTTTTAAGTGGAGTGGAAATAGAAATAACCTTGTATTTTGAATAAAAATTTCATAAAAACGAAGTACAACCGTTTTGAAGTCATTGCTTCTTCTAAGAAATCAGGAAACAAAGGATCGAAGCAATGAAATATATCTGAAAAGTCAATGAAAACAGATTAAAAGTGAGTGGCAACAAAAGAAAAAGAAAATAAAAACCAATCATAATCCAAATCAATGAGAATACATCTATTTTAGCTAATCATTTCATTCGAGTGTGTTCATTATTTGTCGTAATTTCTGGCGGATGTAATTCCAATCTACCGATTATATAGTCTGTGCACATTACTTATTCGTAGGTTATTTCCTCTTCTAATTCCAACTCCTGGGGTACTGCCTCGTATGTATCCATGAACAAACACCCCCTCATAAACGTCTTCATGTCCATGGTGTAGAAAGCCGGGTAGACGGTGAATGTTAAAACATACAACGACAACGAAAACGCCATCAGGTTGATGAGATTATATGGCCAGATTCGTTTGAAATCCTGACAATGAATGCCACCACCCTTTTCATAAAAACACTCCCGCTCCGGTGTCCATGCTAGCAGAAGCCACCAAAATAAAGTCACCACTGTCTCCGCAACCAACAATACCTTTGGAGGCCACATTACTAGCGACATCACCACCGAGGAGTACCCAAGGGTGAGGATCAGAAGAGTAAATATCCCAACTACATCGGGCAACAGGTGTATCACCCCGTTGAAGATAAGCGTACAGAGGGAAACACCAAATTGTAGCCATCGGAGGGTAAATGACATTCTCTGTCTATCTTCAGCCGTAATCGGAGTGTCATCAGTGATAAACATCCCCCCTCGGCCATAATTATACTTGTGGAACAACTCGAAAAATTTTAGCTCCTGGATATACCATAAACTAGCAACGGTGGTGGCCATAAATAATACCGTTTCCACTATCGACACCACCCCAATCACAAGATCCAATGGTTTTCCAGAAACGGCATACATCCCACAATATATCCATCCCACAAATAACCACCCACACCCAAGAACACTATCTGTTCCCACCAACAACGCCGGGCGGCCAATTACGGGAAAAAGTGGTAGTAGCTGAAGTAGTAGCTGATAGACCACGGTGGCAGAGCCAAGGAAGTAAATGAAAACAGGAGAAATTTCATCGTCAGCACTAAGAACGTCCCGGCCAATTTGCAGCAACGCTAGTCCCGCCTGGGCTCCTCGAAGAATTGCTGACGCCCGAACCTTGGCTGGAGTCATTCGCACACGCACCGCACCCGATTCATAATATCAATATGGCACTTCCGCTAGAACTCGAAAATGACCGGGAGGTGGCGCCGTTTATTTCTCGAGCCAACGAACTTGCGGGGGTCAACCCCATTGTTTCGTACTACTGCCTCATCCATGTCCTTGAACACATTCTTGCCAACAAGTTGCATACCAAGCTGAAGGAAATCGAGAGATACACCATGGAGTTGTTAGATGAGACGGAGGCGTTAAAGAATTCAGAGGAATTAAAGGAAGTGTTAGAGAACAAGCAATTGAGTGCGACAGCGGTGGTACTGTTTGCTTACAAGTTGTTTAATCAATGTGTGAGTGACGACGGGCCCAACGTGGTGGCGAAGATCCGTGCAACGATTAATTTTTTGACAGTATTGAAAGTGTTTGAGAATAACGAAGGAATCGATTGGGAAAAGTTGACGGGGGGAAAGGCGACGCTGGGGGCGGAGTTTGGCGACGCCAATGCCAAGAGAATCAAGATGTTGAAGGTGCGGTTGATGCGAGTGCTTAAGGCCAAGGATAAGGAGGCAGAGGATGAGTTAGAGGTGATGTTAAATGATGAAAAAAGTGTCGGCGAAGACGAGCAACCGGCGTCCGAGGAAGGCGTCCCCAAGTTTATTGATGAACCGGCATTGCCTTCGACCCCCTCCAACGCCCCGGCATTGCCATCTCCTCCTGGATCATCGCCCAGTACTGTCGAAGACGATAATGATACGCCTTCTCTTCCAGGGGTGCCGCGAAACCACCCCGACGCCGCCGAAAGCGCCCCCAATCTACCACTGCCTCCTGAATACCTCCCAGACGAGATTCCGCCTGCAAAATCCCTGGCCATCCACGTCATTCACCGTGACGAGGCTCGTCCGTCCAGCAACCGTCGTCCTCTGTTTGTTCCCACCGAAAAGCTGCCGGCAGCCCCCGTGACAAAGGAAACAGTGCAAACAATCGTCGATCGTACTGACGCCATTGCACAGATCCAAAAACGAGCCAAATTTGCCATCTCGGCATTAAATTATGAAGATATCGACACCGCAGAAACCGAGTTGGAAACAGCGTTGCAGCAGTTACGACAATTAAAGAGTGTATAGCCATCGACAATGGAAGCAAACAATGCATAAACCAGGGTCAACGGATACAATGCGCCCCTCTCAATGCCAAAGCACCGACGTCTACACCATCCTGGCAGTGCCTCCGTAGGTAGGAGGCTATAAAGTGGCTATGAAAACCGGGCTTGCAGCAGACGCGTCATTATAAGTCGCGAGACCACTAACAATCAATCGCACCTGCATGAAAACCAATGCTTTCATCATCATGTAATCACCGTACCCTGACTCAAAAATACGATATTAGACTGATGATAAACACAGGCAGGGTGGCAACAGTAGGCGATTTGGGGCAACCTCCACCTGGTTTTCCCATTCTTTGTCATTACCCCGATTTCAGATCACTATTGTTTATTGACAAACATCAGCGCATCAAGCGACGTCTTGGCATGTAGTACGATGTACACCACTCAAAACAACCGCCACCAGCGAAGTGGCGACAGCCATTCCACCACTAATATGGCATAATTCACCACGTCACCGCTGCAGAACTCCCACCACGGGCTCGTAATTCAGATCACTCCACAAAAGCACTGGCTGTCTCCACCAGCACTTTCGTTCCTGCACACCACCCACGCTTTTTTTGGCGATCCCAGGAAATCATTATCATCCACGTACCAGCGCCCCCCCATGTCCGCATTCAAAAACAAGTTAGTGGGGCTGCCCCGTCTAACGGGTACGGGACTGGTCTCGCTGGGGAGTACCCTGAGTACCGCCGCTCCGGCCCTTCCTCTGCCGACGGCACTGGAGTTTGCTGATCTCTCGCCAGAGCTTATTCCTATTGTGACGTTAATTCTGTCCCAGGTCCACCGTCGTTACCACGAGGGGATTTTCATGTTGTACTATGATCTTAATGGTGACGGCAAGCCCGCGGACCGCGAATGGAAGGAGGTGTACGGGATTCTTACTGGCAATCAGTTGGCATACTGGGACGCGGCTACGTTGGCCCAGTTTCGCCATAACCCCGACGGGTTATTGGAAACCCTGGCTAAACCCAACTACATCAACTTTACCGATTCGGTATACAATGCGATGAAGGTGTTGCCTGCTGCCAAACAAAACCTTGACAACGTGATTATTGTCAGTACCACCCTCAAAAACCGCTACCTTCTCCAGTTCAAACTGTACCTGGACTTGACCCTCTGGTACCTGGCATTGCGGCTTCTGAACTACGAGTACTCCCAATTGCAGCAAGCATACACAGGGGCGCTCTTGTCGTCAAGAGGGCGGATGTTACTGGACATTCGCACCATTCTTGCAGAGAAGCGGTTTGAACACGAGGACTGGGTGCTGATTCGGTACGGGCTGGGAATGGCGTGGAAACGGTGTTTTGCCGTGATTGAACCGAGCACAACCAAGCGGAAACACTTTTTACTGGGTCGAGTGCTTTTTTACGAGAATGACCAGAAGAAAAAGAAACAGTTGTTGGCGGTGATCAACCTGGCCACCGCCGTGTGTGCCATCTACCCGCAATCCCATAAGTTGATCGACCATTCCACCATGCTCAAGTTGGAAGCACGCATAAATTTCAAGCTGCCGTCGTTGCTGACTAAGGTGCTGAAGAAAACTGCGGAGGATTTCAAAACCACCCTGATTTTCCTCATGCCTCAACAGCACTCGCTGGTGCCGGGGTTTGATACGTTGATTCGGTTTTTGATGCCGTTGCTCGACTCATTTGGTCTTTATGGCCGCCCCAAGAGGCTCAAAGCCGACCGGGTCGACCCAGACTCCCTTTTATTTGGGTTGCCAACATTACCATTTGTCCACTACTTGGAGTTGGACGACGTATCCAAGCTTACCTCGTATAGTGAATTTCTTAGCTGGGATGCCGCGTCGTGGAATGATCAAATCAAAGCGGTGATCAAGGGTAAGTTGGCCCGGGGCTACGAAGGGTGTGGTCTGCAACGAGGGGTGGCGGGGGCTATTCTGACTCTACTGAGTCCGCTGACGCCTACTATCCCCCAGCATAAGGATATCCGGAGACTGCCGCAAAAGAAACCGGCTCAGCTTATGAAACAGCCCACCAATCTGCTGAATCTCCTGGCACGGGACGTGAAGGTGGGTGCACCACAGGAGATGAGACTGGGAGTACCCCAAGAAATGAGACTGGGAGTTCCCCAGGGCGTTCCTCAACAAACGAGAGTTGGGTCCCAGTCATCAAGAAATGTACAAAACCTCACCATCAATCCCGGTCCCTCCAAGGCCGCCCCCATGGCCGAAACGTCCTTGAAACCAACTAACAAAGAAGACCCATCAACCTCTCCTGCATTGGGCTCTGACTACGACCCCCACAAACTGTTGCAATTGGCAGACATTTACGCCAAGTATCTGCTGATAAAGGCCCCCCTGGACAGGTTCTATTCCGAGAGACAGGACCTTCTCAACGGATCGCACGAATCCATCGACGTGGAAAACTTGCCTTCAGATATCCGCAAGTTATCGGTGTATCAGGACATGTACCCCCGCAACGATTACGCCGACGATGTCTCATCCACCGAGTCAGCCACCGATAGTGGTGGCGCAGGGGGACTGGGGCTGCAATTGCAGTTACCGCTGATTTCCAACAGGAACCTGAGTTATTCACTGGTGAAATCTCCCATGACCCAATACCAGGAGTTTAACGAGCAATTTGGGAGAAACGTCCAAACCCTGGGGTTACTGAAGCAGCAAGGCCGCCAAGAATTTAGTGGATTCAGCGATGACGACGAATTGCCCCCGGCTCCGCCGGCTCACCGTCTGGGTCGGGACCATGAAAAGGTCAATTCTGTGCTGTATGGCACCGGGATGACCATTGAAGGGGACAACCGCAAACTCTCAGTGCACCTGGAACAGGGAAAGTTGTCGCTGGGTAGTTCTCTTTATTCCCAGACCACCAGTCCCCAACAGCAGCGCACCCTGCCTGGGCAAGTGTACCCCTCCATTGACTCTGTGAAGCAGGCGCAAGTGGCGCATTCCCCCCGAATTACCCTGCCCAATATTAACCAAAATCGGCCCCAATGGGGAATGCAGCATACTCCCCAACACCAGGCCGCCCCTCGCCAACAAGTAGTGCCGCCACGGTCGCCGAAGCGGTCTCCGGAACACCAACATCAACAAACCATCCCCCCCCGATCGCCGAAGCGGATTCCCCCCGAGCCGCCCATGCCGCAACAAATGCCGTCAGACCAATACAGCAGTCTGCCGCAACGCAGGGCTGCACCGGCCAACCAGCAGTATGCGGCAACACAACCATTGTCGCCAGTGGTGAACCAGTATCCTGCACTGCTGCAGTTTGCTCCTCGTCCACAACAACGCCAGCAATACCCCCCTCAAAACCAACAACAATATCTCCCACAACCGCCTCCCAAGCCACCCAAGCAACAGCACCCCCCTCAACAGTACCAACAGCTTAATCAGCAACAGTACCAACAGCCTCCCCAACAAGTCCCCCAACAACAGTATCCTCCTCAAACCCAATCTTATCAGCAGCACTACCAGCAGCCGCCTACCCAGCAGCAGTACCCACCACAAGGGTACCAAGCAGCTCCACAACGGACGTTCCAACCCCCTCAACAATATCCCACGAAAAAGCCCGGCCAACGGACACAACAAACTCCCATGGCGGCGCACCACATGGCCGGTCAAATCCCGGGAATGGCGCCCAGCAGACCCCCTCAACAACAACAAAACCAACAACAAGGCTACCCCCAACAAGGTTATCCTCAACTGGAACAGGTTCGCCGGTATTGATTTTATGATTGCATGGTCATTTGTATTAGTATTATGTATTTTTAGTGACATTAAATGGTGGTCCCATCAACATGATCGGTGCCTTTGGATTTGCCCTGGCCAATTTCAAGCTTTGCCAGTTTGGCACCAAACTGGATTGCTCGTTTCGGGGCATCGGCAACAAACAGTAGGCCCATTGTTCTAGCCACTTGGCGGAGAAATCGTTTCCTCTCCACCACCTTCACTCGGTGTCGACCCCGTCGTTTGCTTTCCTGCCATTGCCAATCAATGCCAATCTTTTCCTGAGGCGATAATGCTTCGGCCCGGGCAATGACATCGTCATCCAAGTATGGATACCGTACTTCTTTACCCCAAACCCCAATGACGCGATCGTCACGCCCGAGGTTACGGGAATGGATCATGTTGACGTCATATGCCAACATGGCGACAAGCTTCGAGTAAGCTTCTGTGGCATCGTCATTTTCTTCCAATCTCAGAAAGAGGGCTTCATGCCGCAGGTAACCAGCAAATAGCTCGTCAGCACCAAGTCCCAGAAAAAGAACCGGGGCCAGTGACAGGTAGTTGGGGGTGGTAGTAATGTATGACTCGTCATAGGTTTCGGGAACTGTTGTAAATTGAAGTAAGCTTATCCCTGGGATATCTTTGGCGCTGGCAAAATAAAATGCCATAGCAATAGACAAATCCATCTCCGTAGCCGTTGGTGCCATTAGACTTTGCACATGGCGGCGGCCCTGGAGCCACTGTTGGTAGCTGACATTTATTTCAACTAGTCGGAGGCGCGATCCATGAATACGGCAAAGATTAAACCACAGACTTTTTGCAAGAAGTCGGTCAGGACAACTAGAAGCGGACTTTTTGGTTCGAGGATGGTCGAATCCAACAGTGATCAAGTCAATGGGGACGTTATTGGGCTGCAGAGCTAGTAAATGTGCAAGGATAGTGCAATCCAATCCCCCAGAAAATAGAACAGCTGCCAAGACCTCGTGGGGATGAAATGGGTCAATTTTAAACCGTTCAGTTACTGCCTTGAAAAGGCACTCAACAAAGGTGCTAGGAGAAGGAGAAACTTTAGTGTAAGCAATTTTTTCGATGGTGTCATCATCCAACACCCAAATGCGATTGTCAACTTCTTCAAACCCCAGACCGGGCCCAAGCCCCACCAGACTAATCACAGTTTGGTGGGGTGACTTGCGGATGACAAGGGACCGTTTCCCAACGCGATCGCGACCAAAATATATCTTCTGTTCCACTTTGTCAATAATGACAAGTGCAAATTCGCCTTTAATCGTATTAAACGCAGATAGAATTGCTTCACGTCGTTGCATAGTTGCCAACTTTTCTTCAACCAACTTGGAAATATACTCTGTATCATTTCCTTCATTGCCATACAATTCACCATTATACTGGACAACAAAAGAATCATGTATGTACGGCTGGGGAGTGAAAGGGGCTTTAAGCAGAAGAACAGAAGAACAACAATGAATACGAGAACTCACCACCTGGTATCCCAAATAGTCTGGCCCGCGAGCCGCTACCGCATCCACCACGTCACGAAGATCATCTGCACCAAGTGGAAGGTCACAAGAGGAGAACGAAGGGGGAAGTTCCACTCCTACTAATTGATCCACTTGCAAATCAATTTTTTCCATCTCGAACTGTTTCTCATCAGCACTCAACTTGAGATTAGCATTAATTTTTGTTCGTTGGCCATCAAGGGAATGAAGCTGATCAAGATTGGCCAATTTTGCCACATCAGAGGAGGAAAGGGGAAATAGATCCCGATGACGTGCAATATACGACTCAAGGTCAGTGGTCAGCCAGTTTTCCTTGTCAGGTAGACCATCACCAATTAAAGTAAAGATGCCGCACATGAAGAAACCCTGGAGTGCACAAATGTTATCACCACGTGATTGTGATCTGGATCTACTAGTTGTCCCTTACCGTAGAATTGGGTACTTACCTGATGGGGTCGGTCTATTTTTACTTGTTGCTTAATTCGGCATAATCTTTCCTGTTATGTACATTCCTTCGTTGCTAACCACGCTCGTGACCGAAGCCCCTGCGAAAAAGTTTCATTTCGTCATAATTCATTTTTCATGATCTAGGTAGATTACATCCCCATAGAAATGTATTGATCTCCCCGAGCCCGGAGTTTATTTTCCAAGGAACCATTTTCCGACCACTGTAAGATATCGTCAAGGGTGGCTTCAGGTTTTCCTCCAATAAACAATCTGGGGTATTCCCGGGCGTCAGTCATTTTTTGCAAGTATTCCACAAGCAGCTCGTAGTTGGGGTGAATGGTTAAATCAACAACAGTAACCTCGGGAATATGGGGGCCCAATTTTTTTAAAGCCTTCTCCACCTCTCTTTGCTTAGGGGAGTTGGTTTCTTTTAAAAAGAGCACCAGGTTCACGGAAAACATTTCTTTTAAATCCGCCAGCGGGTCAAAGGGTTGTTGTTCCCGATATAAGCTCGCCAGCCGTGATGGCGGCGTTGGCAGGGTCACCACTGGCCGTTGCTGTTGTTGATAAAATGAGGGGGCATTGCCGTTCAAAACGGTGTAGAAAACGTAAACAACCATTATGATACTGACACACAACACTGCCATCAGCCGCCATACAGCGGGATTATTCTTGGTTTCCGGCTTGCCCATGTTGTCGAAGTCGTTACGTCTTCCCTCCCGGGTTTTATATATCTTTACATGATTACCCCGGAACGGGGCTCAGACTCACGGTTATGCGCGCGGGAGCTCGATTCGGGAAGGGGCGAGACCGCCTGTTGTCAACGACTCCCATGTAAATACGTCGCGTACTCAGGAGAGGCTAAACAATATGACACAAATACAGGCGGGGTTGGGTATTGCTAATGAGATCGATTTCGGCACAAGACTTGTTTCGATGTTGTGGTGATGCCCAGCAAGCCTAAAAAATTATCTAACCTCTATTGTTAACCAATTTGGTAAAAAAGGTCAGGTTGCTTTGCCAGGAGGTGAGAGTTGGATAAAAAACATTTCCCAGTTCGGCGGGTAGAGTACGATGGGGGCTTAATCAGGTAACAGGGAAGATACGAATAGTTCATACGATTGAAATTAGTTATCATTTACAGCCTGGTAGGGTAGGGGCAACTAAGAAACTAATGAGGATACCGAGTCTAAAGCCCCATGTGGCAGTGCGGGTGCTTGCTGATCGTATTGTTAGCGCAAGGTGATTATCCAAACAACACCAACTTCAGCGCCTTCACAAAGTGTAGTTCACTACACAATAGATTCAATTGGTGCGGGCTATTGTTCGAACAAAACAATAATCGCCCAAGCCTTCTAATTGCTGAATCGCCCATTCCCAGGAGTGCGTTTTTAACTACGCTCACCACGCGAATGGAAGGGATGTGTAACTAAGTGACACTCACTTTACGTGATCAATTTGACGCGAATTTATTATTGCAGTTCGTATTACCCTCCCAGCAGGGACGCACGCGATAGAAATATTGCGGCAGGGATTAATTATCTTACATGTTCTTCTATTTACCCAACAACATGGTGCTGATGCGGTTCGCTAGGTTTTCGTCATCTATATACATTATTCATCATAATCATTAGCAGGAGGCTTGGCAGCATCACTCAGTAAGTACAAGTCAATCGCCCACAGGAACGCCGCAAACCCCAAGCAGCCAATGGCGGCGGCCTGGGGGCCACCTTTAATAGACAACCCGGCGCCAGTAATACACCCTGCCGACACCCCGTTGTAAATGTCGTGCTTGGCCCGCAAACTTTCGATGGAACACTCAACCCCCAGGTACACCATCCCAATATAACCAAAATTTTTGGCACTGGAGTACATCCGGTTCCCCATGTCCCTGAACTGAAATTTCATTTGTTCCTTAAACGGTAAATCACTAATGTGTTTGACAGCATTGGTACCGATGGGGACGTCGTATGCCATCAGGGCCATAAAAAGCCCAAAGAAACCCCCCAAAGCGAACCCGGAACCCCCCGCAATCACCGTCTTCCCGGGACACAGCTGCATCCACTCCACAAGTTGTCTAGCCCCATACTCCCCTTGCTCCTCCTGGGACATTTGGTTGAGCTCTTTGGTCGGCGGTGCCGGCCCAGTATACACGCCAAATACCATGGGATGAGTTTTTCATCTACGGTGAGCGAGGCGAACAATCAAGAGCGTGCGCCACCGTGGGGCTCCACCGGGGTGAGTTTATACCGAATGGGAAATAGATTAGTGTTACGTTTGAATTAGATACTAGCGCTTGGATCAGGGAACTAAAAGTGGTAGTATCAAACTTTTCTAGTTTTTTCATATTTACTCAAAAACCTGATCTTGAATTTACTAACCCTTTGGGCATAATTCTGTGACATGGTAGTAATCCCAAACTATTGGCTACAACTATGATTCCCCAAAATAATTATTCGACAAAGTTTTTCAAATTGTATTCCAACTTTATATCCGCCATAAGTCCTTCACCTTTATCATCTCGCGATCTCATCGCATCATGCCGATTAAGCACATTGGTGATTCTGGTTTTGACCAAGACGGAGCTGCCGACGCCCACATCAACTATGATCATGCCATTGATTACTGGCTGTCAGTTCCTGCCCTGGTGAATGGAGTGCTTGGTGGGTTTGGTGAACAGACCAGTGTGCCCAAGGCCGATATTGTTGGTTCTCTGACGTTTCTCCGTAAGCTCCAGACCCGGATGGCATGTCCTGATGGTGAAATTAAGATGACGATTGATATGGGGGCTGGTATCGGTAGAATCACACGTGATCTCCTCTGGAAAGTGAGTGATCGGGTCGATTTGTTGGAACCCGTACAACCTTTTGTGGCCCAAATGGAAAATGAATTGGTGGCCGTGGCCCAAAGAGGCAAGCTAGGCAACATCTATCCTATTGGTATGCAAGAGTGGCTGTGCCCCCCTGAAAAACTTGGCCACTACTGGATGGTATGGTGCCAGTGGTGCGTAGGTCAATTGCCCGATGACGAATTGGTGGCGTTTTGGGCTCGGTGCCGGGAAGCATTGATGCCTGATGGCACCTTGATTGTAAAAGAAAACATTGCCCCTGTGGAGGATGTGTTTGATGAGACAGACTCACTGGTTACCCGGACCGATGCTAAATTCAGACAGTTGTTTATTGAAGCCGGATTCAAGTTGATTGCCCTGGACGTGCAAAAGGGATTGCCTAAGGAATTGTACCCCGTCAGAATGTACTGTCTTAAGGCCGCGAGATAACAGCATCATAGCTGAGAAGTAGGAAGAAAAGACATTTAATTCAAATATACGAAAATACTGTTTATTCTATAGGGATAAATAATGAACCACGACAGAGTCTATCGATTTGATGACAAAGACAATATAAGATTTCTGCTGGTATTGAAACTCTCCAGTTATCTACATCACTATCTTCATCACTTGGTCTATTAAAATTTCCGCTTTTTCTTTGCAGGACGG
Source organism: Diutina scorzettiae (assembly GCA_030563345.1). Taxonomy (NCBI): domain Eukaryota; kingdom Fungi; phylum Ascomycota; class Pichiomycetes; order Serinales; family Debaryomycetaceae; genus Diutina; species Diutina scorzettiae. The sequence continues at coordinate 529,956 of JAKUCB010000007.1, forward strand.
GCATTTTTGGCCATCCGCTTGTCCTTAAGTTGTCTCGCCTTGCGGATTTGCTCGGTAGATTGAATCTCCAGACGTTGGCCTTGGCGGGAGTAGCCCTTGACCTGCACACCCAGTTCGACTGCCTTATCCACCTTTTTCTTTTGCTTGTGGTAATCGTCCCGGAACTTGTCAGGCAATTTGGGTGCCTTGTTTTGCTTGTGCTTAAACTTGGCGTTACCCAACTTAATCTCCTCGCTACCAGTAGCAGCAACACCACTGATATTATGCTGCTTCTTCCAGTAGTCAAATTTCCCCAGTTTGAACGTGGCAGGCAAACGTTGACCCAGTTCCCCAATGATGTACTTCTTGTCCGTCAGCTTTTGGTTGACGTAGTTCTTCTTCTTGGCGTCCCACTTCATGGTTTGAGAACGCACAGTATGCCCTTCATCATCCACCAAATCAAAAGTAGCGCCTGCGGCATCGCTAGCAAAGGTGTTACCAAGCAGCAATTGCTGATCTTGAATCAGAGCTGCGGGGGCATAATGAGAAAGGAAAAAGTTGGCGTCACGGTACAGTTTCTTCTTACCTGTTTCAAACGCTGCTTCTAATTCATCATCACCCACCGTTTGCTCATTGACATTATACCCGACTTCGTCAGTCTGGGTGAACACTTCTTCTTCGATACCTCGAGCCAAACCAGCCAACCGTTCCTTTTCTTGAAGTTCCCGCTTTTCTGTGGCTTTCCGTTGGATGGGAGCCAATTGCTTCCGCCGCTTCTGCATAAATTCCACCAACGAGTCTTCAGCATCCTTCTTTTCCGTGCCCTTCTTGAGGAATTCAAATACCGTTTCCTTCAGGTTACGGTTTTGCAACTTAGCAAGGAACGCTTGCTTTTCCTTTTCGGGATCGGGCCCAAACAACAAGTGTTGGTCGTCCCAATATCCAGTTTCGATCAATTCCTTGGCCCGCTTCACCAGCTCCACCGAGGCCGGCTGTCTTGTACGGTAGTATAACTTCTCAGCCTTAACTGCTACATCCTTGATGGTTTGCATATCGAAGTTCTTAGCCAAAAGCTGTTCGTAGAAATCACCACACCCTTCCAAAGGCAACCGCGGCGCCAGCCCAAGCACCAACCGATCGGTATAAGAGATCTTCGGTTCTTTATAGGCATCTCCTTGGCGCTGCTTGAGAATTTCCAGTTTCTTTTCGTGCATCGCCGTCAATAAAACCTTTTTCCCAAGGAACAATTCAAGATCCAAGAGGTAAGGCAATTCCTTTTCCAGAATAATCAGATACGCCCACCCTGAGTTACCAGCCCGCGCAGTTCTCCCCACACGATGTACAAAGATCTTAGAACTCAGAGGAAGAGAGTAATTGACTACATTAGCCAAAACGGGGATATCAATACCACGGGCAGCAACATCAGTAACCACCAAAATGGTAGAGGCACCAATCCGGAATTGGTATAATTGGTTCTTCCGTGCCCGTTGGTCCAACGTCCCATAAATGTAGGACACGAGGTAGCCAGCGTCTCGCAACAACAGCGTTACGTATTCCACGTGGTGCTTGGTGGGAACAAAGATGATGGTAGATTGGGGCAGCGGTAATTGAGTTGCCGGGGGAAGCCGTTCCTTCTTGAACCTTTTACGCTTCTTCAGGGGTTCCTCTTCTTCGTCTTCATCATCTTCGTTTTGACGATTTTGCAACATGTGCAATTTTTTCAATTGGGCGTCAGTGGCCACTGGCATCTTGATGACGTTTTGCATGAGATACAAGAGGTTAGCGTCCCGCTCACCCCTCTTGGTAGCCAAGCAAGCCATTTGTAATTGGTCCAGGACCTTGGTTTCAGCATCCAACCGCACCAACACCGGGTTTGTGAGCCCAGCCTTAGCAAAGTCAACCAACAGCCTAGGCAAGGTGGCACTAAAGAGAAGAGACTGCCTCAGCAGGGGCAACACTGCAATCAACTCATTCAATTGTTCAGAAAACCCCATTTCAAACAATCTATCGGCTTCATCGAATACAATATATTCCACCGTGCGCAAATCAAGTTCCATTTCCACCTTCAAATGAAGGAAACGACCAGGTGTGGCAACAATAATATCCGGGTTCAGCATCATAGCCAGAAACTGTTCTTCAAGCGAGTCCCCCCCGATAAGCACAATCAGACGCAAGTCGGTACCTTTACTAAATTCCTTGACTTGTTTAAATGTTTGCAAAGCCAATTCTCTCAGGGGCGACAAAATGATAGCCCGAACCCCAACTCTAGCACTATGCTGTTTAAGCTTTTCCACCACCGGCAATGTAAACGCCGCCGTTTTCCCGGACCCCGTCCGGGCCATCCCTACCACATCCCGGTTTTCCATGATCAAGGGGATCGCCTTTCTTTGAATTGGGGTGGGCTGACGGTAACCTTTCTTAGCAATATTTTTGAGAAGAAACGACAGGAGACCAAACAGGGCAAACGAACCCCCCTTGGCCTTTTTCGCCTGAGGGTTGTTCACGGCGAAGTATGCAGCCATGTCATCATCACCCTTATCATCACCATCAGCTTCAAGCTTAGGGAAGTCCAACTTTGCCCGCTTGGCGGGAGGCGCCTTTGTTTCTTCCTCTTCATCCAGATCAATGATATCCTGGGGATCTTCTTGGAACCCATCAAAGTCAGAACCGATATCGGAATCAGAATCGGAGTCATCATCTCTGCCCGCAAGGGCAAGGGACTTGGTAATGTCAAACTCGTCGTCAGACATGGGTTGAGATGAGCGACGGGATGCGGGTCGATAGTGTGAGATGAGATCGCGAGTTCGAACGAAGTTTCGAGCGCGGCTCAAAAGTTCTTCCGACCCAGGGACAAAAATCTGTCTAAGGTTAGCTTATATTACTATATCGTTGATTATCTGCTATTCAGTCAGACACATCATCATCTTCCGCCCCGACATCATACAGTACATTAAATGGGTCATTAGGGTCATTATAGTCACTCGGAACCAAGCATTCATCAGAACTTTCAGCAAATTCTTCAAGCCATTGACAATTATTGTTGAACCGAGGACGATTATTTTTCAAAAACTCACTAGCTTCATCCGCCAGGGTATATTTGTGGCCGGTGAGCAACCGGAATATCGTTTCCAAATAAAATACGAGCAGGTTCAACCCCCGCACGTACCCCCTGTCAGAAGTTTCCGGGTGTTGTGGAGGGATAGTAACATGGCGGTTGAACATCGGCGTCGGCTCGGCAATCACCAGTTGAGCAAAGTCAATTATTTTAACCATGATCGCTCCACTATCCCCATCAGCATCATGCATGAGCAACACCAGCAGCCCGTATAACCGGTACCCCTTGAGTTGCGATATTAATTGGCGAAGGTTGATCAACTGATCAATTAACAGGGGGATCTTTACTACAATCAGCCACACCTCGGCGCCGTCATACAAATACTTTGCCAAAGTCTTGGCAAATTGACATCCAGCACTAACCCGCCGACCAAAATACTTGTCACGAACAAGACGGCGAACTTCGCCTCCTTTTTCCGAAAAGATTTGAAGACCACAAATCCGCACCCCTAATTCTCTCAGGGTGGTTTGTGCGCACTTGCGCCTCTGACTCTTTTGCTTGGCAGCGGTGGCCTCAATGCCATACTGGCGGGTGCCCATTTTTAGGTCAAGCACACACGGATATTTCATATCACAAGTAAGATCTTCGAGTAGAATAAACCGCTCAAATCGGGTATGCTTGCATAAGACCGGGGATGCCGTCAGCGGCACTGGGCCAGCAGTGGGGGTAGTTTCATTAGAATGGTGTTCGCCGGGTTGGTCCTCATCCATGGCAAAAATTTCATCGCCCAGCCCAGCGTGGTGGAACGGCTGAAACACCTCCTTGAGCACTTGGGCCTGGAGGTCGGTGTTTACCGTTGTGGAACCGTCGCCAGAGGTGGTGTGGTTACTTTTAACATCCTCATCAACCTCCAACGGATATTGCTGGGGCAGAGGAATCAGGTGCAGGTATTGTTTCCACAACGAGTTGGGAATCATATGCTTATTATCATCCAACACCACCGCCGGGTTTTGCAGCGGCAGCAGCAGCATGCGGCGTCGGCTTGGGGCCGACACCCCCATCTCTAATTCGGGAATATCAGCGTCCCGAGTTAGAAGCGCCTCGTGGACTTCTCGAGGCCACTGGGCGGTGGACACAGGTTCAGCACCGGGTGTCGCCAGCTCGGGCACCATCAGCGAATAGCGCACGTTGAGAACGCCAATGTACTTCGGCATAAACTTGAGGATCTGGCGGTGGTGATGTTCCACCGCCTCATAAAACACGTTTTCCCGATTTACCAATGCCTTACATACAGCCTGTTTGGAAAAGGAAAAAATGGCGGTGTGGCCACCCACTTTATTTTTGAACGGGCGAAGCTCCACCGCCAACGGATAAACTAATGGCGACAGCGGCTGCAGAGGCTGGGGCAGGGGAAGCGGCGAGGGCTTTTGTGGCAACGGCAGGGCCTCGGATTCGACGACATTTGTGATCAGCTGGTCGACGTGGTCAAATTCGATTTTGGCAGTGAAATGCTGGGTGGCAGTCTTATTAGGCGAATGAGGGAAGTAAGTGGCCAGCAGGATAGGATCATCACCGGTGGAGGGGGGGGCGTCGAGCTCAAGGTCACACTCGTCGGTGTCATCGATGGTGGTCGGGGTTGGCGGTGCGCGGAAATAGCGAAGCAGGCGGGCAGCCTTGCGTCCTTGTAAGTTAAGAGTGGCGGCTTCTGATAAATCTAATGCCGCCATACTTTCGTGAGGGGGTTGGCGCGGCCGCTGAGACATGGTATCATTCCTTGTTTATATTGAGTGTGTTGGTAGAACTTTTTTTCTCCACCTGATGATGTTGGCTGGTGCGAAAACCCAGATAAGATAACCCGAAGGGATGGGGTATCTGATCACTAGATAAACACGTGGCAGGTTCGGAGTATTTTTAGGTTGACGAGCTTTGTTTTAGTGGCGCAAAACTCCGTTCAAATACTCTCGATTAAAACACGCCCTCACTTCACTGATGACCCACAAGGAGCCCCGGACCCCCGATTCGGAAAACGTGCGTGGCCACGGGGGACGAGAAGTGCCCACGGGGCCTACTGTTGCTCAACGTGGCCTTGAAAAATATTGCTATTCCCACTTCGATCCTACTTTGCTTCTCTCTCTATGTGCCCCGATTTTTCATTTTGTCGTCATTCAAACCCCCACTGAGATCCTCACCCTTGTAGGCCGGGCTTACTTAATCGTTTCCCCAGGTGGCTATCTGCATAATGATGCAACGCAGGAACCGATAGGTGACTTTTTGTTCATGCCAGCAAACGAAAAACAATGAGGGGGTGGTGGTGTATTTTTGCCGCCGTGGTGCTTGGATTGGAGTACCATTGGATGGATGTGGCCCATTACAAGCAGTGGCTCCAGTCTCTTGGCACTACTGACAAGGTGGAAGTTGTTCATCCTCCAGCCCCTGGTTTGGCTAATGCTACCATGCTAACCCTATGTCGCAATAGTGATGTGTACGACATGCTTGAAACGGTTCAGAATTACCAGGATCGGTTTAAATATAACTATGATTGGACGTTCCTTAACGATGAGCCGTTCGACAAGGACTTTATATTTTTAATTGGCCTGCGGTTTGACCGTGGGCGCATTAGTTTTGGAACCATCCCCAAACCCCATTGGGAGTGGCCTGACCATATCAATCGGGACTTGGCGTACCTAAGGTTCGACGATCTCCGGGGGCTTCCTTACGGGGACCTGGAGCTGTATCGCCACATGTGCCGATGGTATCTGGGGTTTTTTTACCAGCATGACCTTATCAGTCGCTACCAATACTACTGGCGGGTAGAACCAGATGTCAGGTTGTCATGTGATATCAACTACGACGTGTTTAAGTATATGGGAGCAAATAAGTTAAAGTACGGATTTACTTTGACGATTTTTGAGTATCAGGGAACCATTCCAACATTGTGGCATACGTTTAAGCAGTTTTTGAAGAAAGAAAGTATCGACAACCTACCGTTACTTCCTATGGTACAGAATGACGACCAATATGAGAGCTACAATCTCTGTCACTTTTGGAACAATTTTGAGATTGCTGATCTTCTGATTTTCAATAATCCCGTTTACGGTCGATTTTTTGAATACTTAGATGAGGTGGGTGGGTTTTACTACGAGCGATGGGGTGATGCTCCCATCCATACTCTAGCAGTGGTGTTGGCGCTTCAGCCTGAAGAACTACATTGGTTTAGTGATGTTGGCTACATGCATCTGCCTTATCTCCAATGTCCCCAAGACGATAAAACTTTTCTACTGAATCGGTGTCTGTGTAATCCCGATGATGATTTTTCATACGGGCTGTTTAGTTGTACCCCTCATTTCATTAGAGTAAAGGAAGAGGCGTTAGACACAAGTGCTTCTTGAACAAGGCTTATCTTAAATAATAAACAAACATTTAATGAAAAATTATTAGCAATTTCAACCTGGCAAATTGAAAAAAAGACATCAATATAAAGATACACAATTTTTGGAGCGTGGAAATTAAATAGATAAATTAGAAAAATCCCCCAAAAACATACGCAAGCATAACCAAACCGATCCCTCGCTCATCATACCAGTACTTTCCCCTTGAAAAGAACACTGCCGCAATGACTTATGTCGCGGCCCTCATTGGTTTATGCTCAACCCTAAGCCAAGTCCAGCTTATGAAAAGTCTGCTCTCGGTAATGCACATCCGGAAATAGATGCGTCCAACTCCTTCAGAAAACAATATTTTCTTCATCACCTCCATCGCATATCGGCACCACAAAGCTGCATAAGAACCGTTCTCTATTGTTGCTTCCCAATTTCATCGCAAATCGTGTCTATGCCAACTAGCAGATTCATCTCTGGATATCTCGGAAAAACGATGCTGACGCCATGAAGGGTACTGGAAAAATAAATACTCTCAGAAGTACCGTTTAACTCCTGGTTCCACAGCAGCACCAGAATAGGCAAACTCCACATGGTGGCTGAAAATCGCTAGGCATTGAACGCCACCTATTTTTGTTTAAACATAATTCCGTGGTACCTCTTCCCTCTGCATAATGCACTTTACAAAAGAATCCATTTTTGGGTCAATAACAGCAACTAACCAATGCTACGTGGTCGTCGTGTACTCATGGGCTTGGGGGTGGCCACCGCCCTAGTCATTGTGACCATGATATTGATGAGCCTGGAGGCTACACGAATGGTTCCCAATATCCTTGCCACCACTGATTACGATATTGCCAAACTGCTTCGCCCAAAATTTGACCAAGAGTTGAACAAATTAGTGGAACAAATCAAGGACTCTCTGTCCCCCAACCTGGCGCAAATTGAATTCTTTACTGACGTGTTCAGAATTATGGTGGATGCTGAACCGAAAATTGGCAAATTGGATAATTATCGTGAGGGATTGCGGCCACCGAACGTTTTCATCAGTGGAGATGATGACAACGACTCGGCTCGGTTTGACGAAAGCTATTTAGGGGGATTTCTACAGGTGGATGACCACCAAATATCTACTCTCAAAAAGAGTCATGCGCATGTGGTGAACAACTTACCCACCCAGGTGCCACCCAATGTGTATAGTGGGGATGGCATTGTGTTTGTAGGTGGGGGGAAATTTAATTGGCTAACACTATTGTCTCTCCAGGCACTTCGTGACACCGGGTGCTCTTTACCAGTAGAAGTGTTGATCCCTACATCTGACGAATATGAGCCCAAATTTTGTGGGAACGTATTGCCTAACTTGAATGCCAAATGTATCCATATGCCGCTGATGCTTCCTAACTACGCTCGAAACCACTTCCAGTTCAAGGGCTATCAATTTAAGCTGTTGGCGCTTCTTCTTCTGTCATTTGAACGAGCGTTGCTTTTGGACTCGGATAATTTGCCCGTACGTGACCCAACGCCGTTGTTTGACAGTGTACCGTTCCAGCTGGGGCTAGTGGTGTGGCCAGACTTTTGGAAGAGGGTCACCCTGCCTGCGTTCTTCAAAATAGCCGACCATGAGGTGTCGCTACTGGAGGTTTACCCCAGATATGACGCTAAATTGAACGGCTACGTAAATGAAGTCTTCTCCGGCGGAGTCGATTATGTAACTGACGTTCCCCTCCATAGGCGTAAAGGAGCCATGCCTGACCCTAGTACTGAACTGGGACAGGTGCTCATTTCCAAACGGTCGCATGTACAACCGCTTTTGTTGGCTTTGTATTACAATTTATACGGACCTAATCACTACTACCCGATATTGTCTCAGGGGGCTGCCGGGGAAGGAGACAAGGAGACATTTTTGGCAGCAACGACGGTGACCAACCACAGCTTTTACCAGGTGACCAAGTTTGTGACTGCGGTGGGATGGTGGCAACATGAAGACTTCCATGGCGTCGCCATGGGACAATATGACGCTATTGCCGACCACGCATTCCAAGCAGGGTCAACTGACAACACCCCACAATTAATGTTTCTACACTCCAACTATCCCAAATTGGATCCGCACAAACTTGAAAACGACAGAACCATTTACGATGGAGACAACAGAATTAGAATGTACGGCAAAACCCAAAGAGGCATCGGCGATTTCGAACTAAAGACGTGGCAGAACATGCATCTGCTATTGTGCCAGCAAAAGATCCGCTTGGATTGGTTCAAGGATGTTGATCACAGTTCATTGTGTGATGGTATTGTGCTGCATGTGGAATTTCTTGAGCAGGACAAAATGGAGGATTAGGCGAGGGTAGTATATAGAAGGGATTAGAAAAAGATAAACAGCAAAGAGGAGTAACATCCCACCCGGTAACGCCATGAAGGTTTAGGTTTGGCTTTCGTATCCAGCACGCCATCCACATCATCCGCGGTAACCTGTTTGAGAATGCCCCCAAATTACTGCAGGAACGATTCCGTGTTAACAATTACCATGCACGGTAATGAAACGTTTAAGGGTATCACAAGGGCTTAGCAAGACAGACATCGCAAATTGTCCCACGAATGTAAAATGACCAAGCTGCTACATGTTTCAGGTCTCATACCAGTGGGGCCACGCATATACCATATTTTGATTGTATGTTTTAAAATTCGCGGTGCATTAATATAGCATTCAGGGGATGAAATAGGACTAGCAATCAACATTGTAGCATAATCATAACAATATGTAACTCCTGATCGATTTTCTTCCTCCTACGTCATACTATACTGATGTCTGCTACACTTTGTTTAGGCAATATTTTCCTCATCGAATGCGTGCCCATTCTAAAATTATAAGGCGACATCTAAATGCCGGTATTGAGGCATTAATGGAGCCACCTACGATGTTCACCCTGGAACGCTGTGGGTGGCAACAGATCCGGTGGCAACCAGCTATATCATGAGCCCCCGCCAGCTGTCATCCAAATGCTTCGCTGTGCCCGTACCTGACCTTGACAACGTCAGCTAGTCACGTGCACGCGCGTCGGATTCCCGCTTGCTACGTCATTGAGACTGTGAGGGATTTTTACAATTGGACAGCGTCTCGTAGGCTTTGTCAGGGCTCGCTGTGCAAACGCTGATTCCGAGTTGAGCAGACATGTTTGAAAAATTTTGGGCGCATGCGCTCCTTGCTAGCGTATATTAAGCCAAAACCCCCACCACCATCATTTACCGGTTGGTGAATTGGCAAGCGCTCGAGGTTTATTATTACCAGACTAACGCGTTGGTGCCTTTCCTCCTTCTAGTGGGACATGTCGCTATTTAGAAAGAGTTCCTCTGACCGCCGTTCTGGTGGCGATAAGGGGTTTACCCAGTTTGATGAGAAGAAGGACTATGTTCGACGGTGCTCGTTGAAAAAGACTGATGGGGGCAAAAAGACCAAGCCCGAATGCGTGTCGTTCTGTGTGGGTATTGGTAGATAACTCTGCTGGCAGAGATTTGTACTATAGTTAGGTTAATCGGATGGATATTGGTTATCATCATTGTAATTGCCACTGGGGCTGGTGCGGCACGACTCCATAAACTCTATTGTTAAGTTTTTTCCCTCCACAAGCGATGACGAAAGGATAGGACAAGAAAAATCTAATATTTATCTTTGTGACAATTTCCAAAAATGGCATACAATTAATAATGTAGGGTAGTTCGTAGGGGGCAACCCCATAATGAGGCAACCCCGGATTTAATTACCCGGTTACTCTCCCGGGCTTAGTGAGTGCGTCCACACGAGGAACTAGTCCAGCATGACCGCTCAATGTAATTATCCCGGTGTTAAGTTGTAGTAAAGAAAAAAACTTGCTCCCCGCGGCCAATTTATAGCGCGTCCTGCACACAACAACATACCTACACCCCAGCGTTAATCACCGACAGCTGGGCGAATCCCCGCCCCCGTCCATATAAATAGAAAGCGTTTGGTTTTGTTGGCTTATGAAGGGCCTCGTATTTCACGGAAAAAAAGATATTCGCTATGAAGATGTCCCCGACCCCAAGATAACCCATCCTACGCAAGTAAAGATTCGCCCTCGCTTTTGTGGCATTTGCGGGAGTGATCTACATGAGTACGAAGAAGGCCCGATATTATTCCAATGTCCTAACAATGCAATTTCTGGCCAACCTTATACCCAGTGTATGGGCCATGAAATGTGCGGCGAGATTGTCGAAATTGGGCCGGCGGTGACCGAGTTAAAGGTTGGTGACCAGGTGGTGGTGGAAGCCACGGGCCTGTGTATTGATAAGCGTCTTTTGGAGCGCCCGGATCAGCAGGTTTGTGATCCGTGCCAACAGGGAAAGACCAATTGCTGCTCCAACCTTACCTTTTTGGGTTTAGGCATGCTCCACGGGGGTTTTGCTGACTACTGTTTGGTGGACCAATACCACTGTATCAAGTACGACCCCAACGTGGTCCCCAATGATATTGCGGCGTTAGTGGAGCCACTTCTGGTGGCTTGGCACGGTGCCCAAGTTGCAGGAGTGACTCCTGAAATGCTGGTATTGGTGCTAGGGGCTGGCCCCATTGGGTTGTGTATGGTGTTAGTACTAAAGGCCATGGGCGTCACAGAAATTGTGGTGTGTGAACCTGCTAAAGGTCGCCGTGACTTGGCGTCTCTGTTTGGTGCCCAGTGTGCTGATCCTACTGTGGCTGCCCCTGACTTTATTCGTAATCTTAGTCCCAACTCACGCGGCTATGATCGCATTTACGATTGCCTGGGAATCCCCGCTACGTTTCGAACTATGATCAAGGAATTACGGGTGGGCGGTGTTGGTACCAATATCGCCATTTGGCCGCACCACCCGGTAGAGTTTTATCCCATGGATGTCACCTTGACGGAAAAGCTGATTACTGGATCCATGTGTTACGTGAAAAGTGACTTTGAACAAGTAGTTGAGGCAATCTCCCGCGGTGATATCGACCCTGCTCATGTAAGGCAATTGGTTACCCGCGTAGTGCCCTTGCAGGATGGGGTGAACGAAGGTTTTGATGAATTGCTTAGGAATCGGGCGACGCACATTAAAGTGTTAATTGCCGCCAACAGATAAAATACATGGTACTAGTTGTTCTTATTATATTTCATATTATTAATCAATTACCCCACTTCTATAATCACATAATGATACACTTGGAGCACTTGCTCTTTTCTTCTTCCTTGCCCTTCTTTTCAGCTTGCTTTTCTCGCTTCTTCAACGCGTCCGCATTGGCCTTTTCTTCAACCTTTTCAGTAACCTTCGAGTCATTGGCAACAGCTTGTCCATCCGCAGCGAGAGTCTTGCCAGCAGCTTCACCATTGGTCTTGACGTTGGCAGCAACATCCTTACCATGATCCTTAGCATTACCTTCCACATCCTTAGCATGGGATTCCGCACCCTTGGCGTGGGCTTCCACCCCTTTAGCGTGAGACTCAACATCCTTAGCGTGGGATTCAACTTCCTTACCATGTTTGGAGGAAGCAGCAGCGGCGGCGGCACCACCGGCAACAGCAGCAGCCCCAGCGGCACCAGCACCAACGGCAGCACCGGTAGCCAGATGACCAGCAGTAGCACCAGTAGCATCCTTCAGTTGGCAAGTGGCCAGTTGACCAGCAGCAAGCTCATCCAGTTGACCAGTGGTCAGTTGACCGGCATTGGCAGCACTAGTAGCATCCTTTTGTTGACCAGTGGCCAGGTGACCGGCATTGGCAGCACCAGCCGATTTCCCACCACCAAGCAATTTCAGGGCTTGTTCGGCAAAACTCTTACCTTGAATTCTGGCAATCTTCAATTCCACAGGCAGGGGTTGACGAGAACCATCAGCCCCAGCAAAAGTACCTGCCCCCCAAGGAGAACCACCATGAGGTTCATCCAATGAGGTAATTTCAGCAAACGCCTTAGCATAACCCAAAGGAATATACGGCAACCCGTGGTGAGCAAGGTAGGAGATGGAGTTCCGCACCGTCATTTCTTGCCCACCACCAGGAGTACCGGTGGAGACAAAAATACCAGCGGGCTTGCCGTATAACGCACCTTGGGTCCACAATCCCCCCGTTTGGCCCCAAAACTCAGTCCATTGCGCAGGAAGAGTACCGAACCGAGTGGGAATACCAAAAAGGAACGCATCGTATTGGGTCAAAGTGTCAATAGTGGCCACAGGGATATCCTTGGGCTTTTCCGGCGCATGCAACAACGCCAATACTTCTGGAGACAACGTTTCGGGAACCTGGTAAATATCCACTTGCGAAGCCACCCCCAGCTCCTCAACCCCTTGCTTGATTGCCCTGGCCAATTCTGCAATATGACCGTAGGTCGAATATTCAATAATGGCAACCTTCATTTAGTGTTTACTGAAACGATCCTAAAGGTGCCGCAGTAGGAGTTTATGTAGTTGCGACCAGTTTGCTTAAGCTATGTGCAGGATTTCACAGTGTGCTTACTTAAACACGGGGAACTCGGCTGGCAGCAACCTAACACTGGGGGGGGGGCTGGCGCCACTACCAGATGGGATGAACGGTGGAGAAAAACATGATAATTTACGAAGAGGGACCAATGATAAACCAGTGGCATTGGGATGCTGACAAACCCAACCCTTCCTCAAGTAATGCCCGATGGGGCCTTACTCATTCTTTTGTCATGGGCGCAAAAAATATTGTAATGCAAGCCTTCGTCAACAATCAATTAAACATCTATGCGTAAGCCCACTCACGTGACTCGTTGAAACAACCTCAAATATATAACTAATCACCCGCGCCTGTTACCACAAAATCACAAAAAATGGCGCCCAAGGTTGCAATTATTATCTACTCCATGTACCATCATGTGGCCAAGATGGCGGAAGCGGTCAAGGCTGGCATTGAGTCTGCTGGGGGGTCGGCTACCATTTTCCAAGTGCCTGAAACTTTACTGCCGGAGGTGCTCGAATTGTTGCACGCTCCCGATAAGCCTGATTTTCCTGTGGCTACCAAGGAAACATTGACGGACTACGATGCGTTTGTATTTGGGATTCCCACCCGGTTTGGTAACTACCCCGCTCAATGGAAGGCGTTTTGGGATGCCACTGGCGCACTTTGGGTGCAAGGGGCTTTGTACGGTAAGCCTGCCGGTATCTTTGTCTCCACTGGTACTCCCGGCGGTGGCCAGGAAGTTACCGTGTCGAATGCGTTGTCGTGCTTGGTACACCATGGGATGACGTTTATTCCGTTGGGTTACGCCAAGGCGTTTTCCCAGATCACTTCGTTGGACGAAGTCCACGGGTCGTCGCCTTGGGGGGCGGGTACTTTTGCTGGCGCCGATGGATCTCGTCAACCATCAAAGTTGGAATTGGAAATTGCACAAATCCAAGGGCACGAATTCTGGGTCAAGATCCAAAACTTCTAGTTCCCCACGAAAACATGAAAAAGCACCGGGTGCGATGATAATAAACAATTAATAAAGATGCATTTGCTATATACATTAAAACCCAAACGAGAACCCGGTATCGGCGGTCAATTCCTGCCACTTCAGAGGCTTTTCCGCCTTTTTCACCACCTTTGTAGCTGCCTCCACCTCTTCGGCCCGACCCTGCATGGCCATCAATGTAGTAAATACTTCATATATCGGCAATTGAAAGTCACACCCAAGCTCAGCGCAATCCTCATCGCCGTCAATAGTGGAATCGTTCACCTCGCTGATGAACTTCTGTAATGTTTCATTGTCGGAATCGTTGAGAATGTAATTGACAACTTTCGACACATTGTTTGTTCTGAAGCCACTCAATTGGTCGGGCTTATTTTTGATAAAGTTTAGCACGGTGCCAAGTTTGACTGTGGGTACAAAGTTTTGAGTCAACGCCACTGAGTCGTCTAAATTGATAACCAGATGCCACCAGCCCAGCGGTACATACATGCATTCACCAGGGAAGGTGATACCCACTTGACACTGGGGAATAGAAATGGCATCGTTATAGAACCCCAGGAGGACCCATTCGGCAATTCCCACCGGCGAAGTAACTTCACTCTCATCACCATCGGTGCCCACCCCTGGTGGAATTACGTCTGGTGGAAGCATCACCCACAACTTACGGCCAGTTAGCGCTGCATTCCAAGCCAGTGTTGAGTTAGGGTCCTTGTGGAACGTCAGTCCCAGTCTCTGGGGGCCAACAATGATCCACGCGTGATCGGGGCGGCAATTGCCTGCTTCAGTGTTAAAAACGGTGAAAAGGTCATCGGCAAAGATCTTCGGAGGCTGGTATTCCTGACGGAGGGTTTTCATCGCTTGTGACTGGCAGTCAAACAAGTACAATGGCGACTCGTCAGCGTTGTTGGCCATGTAATTGCAATACGTAGACAAACTCCATTGAACTGCTTCCTGACGGAATTGCACCCCCCCAAACCGTCTCAACAACTCCTGGGCATCCCACCGAGGCCATCGGGAAGCATCAGAATTGACCAAAATAAAAGGCTCATCATGAAGATTAACAAAATCAGCATCATCTTCATTCACCCGAAGAACACGCCCTTCAGGCAACTCGTCAAATTTCCCAGCAATCGCATCCTGGTGGTATTTTTCTTCTTCAGCGATCACCTTGGCAAATAATTTGTGGTAATCGATCTGAGAACACTGAAACGGCCGGTACAAAATATCACTACACAAGTGATTTTCTTCCAACTGTACATCAGCCAGATATGGGGGGTCGAGACCCATACCTGTGAGCCGCCATCTCCCCTTCCACTTTGGCTCTAATGTCTTCAACAACACCAATTTTTTCCACAACTCTTCATCATAACAAAAAGCATAGAATACCTTCAGGGTGTGACTCATCGCAACCATCTCTTCCCGATCAAGGTATCCAAGCATGGTCATCACGAGGTCATCGGACCACTTGGCAAGGTCGCCAAGACCGTTTTCTCGAGCGGAAGCCACGGTAGCATCAGTCACAAGGAGAGCATTTCCCAGTGGCTTTACATTTAGAGGGTGACGGGCACTAACACTAAAGCACAGCACCGTCCTCTTCATATCAGGTGATGCGCACAATTGATCACCCGATAACGTTCGCACACCAAATTCTCCACATTTGAAGAAAATCCATCGGTGCCACTGGTGAATTGTATGCTCCGCCACCAAATTATTCGATTAATGTCCCGTGCTGAAACTCCTATCATCTTTGCTCCCGAAACCTACCAGTATACGAAAGGCCATCTCGGTGAGACTGATGTTGCTCCAGATCCTATTTCTCAATTTCACCAATGGTTCAAGGAAGCCCAACAGCTGAAACCGAAGGACCTGGATATTATTCCCGAGGCCACTACTTTCTCCACCGCACGTCTTCCTCTGGGAAGAGTACTGTCGAGAATAGTACTTTTCAAAGAGTTGGACAGCCATGGGTTCATTGTCTACTCTAATTGGGACACGTCGAAAAAGAATGCCGATTTTGAAACCAACAAGTGGGCCGCACTTACATTTTTCTGGCCCCACCAACAGCGCCAGGTTCGGGTGGAAGGGTTGATGGAAAAAGTGAATCGGGCCACATCCGAGCGGTATTTTGGCACCCGGCCTCGGGGATCTCAAATCGGCGCCTGGACACTGCCCCAGTCACTGGTAATTGCCCTGAGAGATGAGTTGACCCAACGGGAACTTGATCTTAATAAAAAGTTTGAAGGGTTGGAATCAGTGCCGTGCCCCGAAAAATGGGGGGGGATGAGAATTGTGCCCATGGAAGTTGAATTCTGGCAAGGAGGTGCTCTGCGCCTTCATGATCGGATTCTGTTTAGAAGGGAGGATGCTGGGGCATCATGGGAGGTCGTTAGGTTGGCCCCTTAGATAGATATACATTATGCATCCTTGTTCATAGGAAAATGTTAATTATGTACATATGAAAAATATAATCATCACCGAATCATAAACATCAGTAAAAGGTCGCATCGGATAAGATCATAAAGTTGAAATATTTCTCCAACTGCAATACAAACCCCATTTAATTAACAATCCATTATTCTTCCTCATTAAACTCATTAAATAAATACTATATACATCGTCATAATTCATAATCGAAATTAATTAATCTCTTGCCAGAGCAGCCGGCGCAAATCTATCCGTTCTTCGCAGCTCATTTTGCGACTGTAGTACACTTCTGCCGACTTTGGGTCATACACCTGAACATCGTCTTCTGAATCTATGCTAAATTCATCATCGCTAGCTTCACATCTAATTGTAAGCATACCCTCATTAAGGTAGCTCACAAACGAGTTCACCAGCAGTGCCGATGATACCGGTTGCACGGGAGCCTCGGCAGAGTCCATAATTTGCGCTGGTTCATTCAGCAGCTCCAGCAGCACCGACAGCTTGGTACTCGAACTTCTAGACATGGTCCTAGACATTGTCCGTCTCCATTTGGATAAAACGCCACTCAGGCTCTTTTTAAACACATTCGCTATTTTCCGGTGACGTCTGACTTCGAACGGCAGATCAAACTGAATCAGGTGATCAAGGGTATTTTCGTAGTAGTGCAGGTTCAACGTGCTGTCAAACTTAAGCTCCCAGTTGTTCTTCATCGTGTGGTTCCTGTCAGGCGACGTTCATCATTTATATAACATTGTCTTATAAATCAGAGTGCATGCATGCATAGAAACTTTTGCAATCCCCGATTACAAATGAGAAAGTAACAGGGGAAACGAGCGAGACGAGGGAATTTGGAGGGATAAAAATTAGGAAAACTAATAAATAGAAGATTTACGAACCCCAGGAGACACACATTTTTCAAAGCGACCAACTTTTGCTTCGAGATGGCTGAATAATTCCCTAAGACGCTTACAAAGCGCTGAATAAACGCACTACCGGGGTTTCCTATTTGGGTGGGAAATATTTCTTGACTTGAAAAATTTCTTTTTTTCCGAAGGATACGGTACAACTAAAGTCCCGAGCCCGAGCCAACGTCCAAGCCGCCCGCAGGGCTAGCCGTTTGCGAGCGGATGATGCCTGGATCGTATAACACCCGTGAGTCACAAAACGTCGTCAATTACGAGAATGAAATGGTAGGCAAATGATACCTTGTTGGGCTATTTGTAATCTTGTTTAGTCACCGATTTTGAGTAATATCATATGTCAAACCCCGTACTCGGACATGCTTTACACTACAGAACTTAAACTCCCATTCCCCTGGTCATGACTTCATTTTTAGTATGGGTGCGGCAAATGAGATCCATTCGCCTGCACATAACCGGGGGTAGCCTTGTTGGGTCAGTGCGGTGAGAACTTCTTATATTTGCCACAATGGTTTCTGCTGAATTTGAAGAAAAGGTATGTGATTGGAAGTGCCAATGGGTAAAAGACTAACAATATTAGGCTAAGGCCGTCAACAACTTGTCTGCCAAGCCCAACAACGACGAATTGCTCAAGTTGTACGGGTTGTACAAGCAAGCTACTGCTGGTAACAACACCACTGCCAAGCCCGGTCTTATGGACTTTAAGGGTAAGGCCAAGTGGCAAGCGTGGGAAGACAACCAAGGCTTGTCGCAAGAGGAAGCTGAAGCTGCCTACATTGCCCTTGTCAATGAATTGCAAGCCAAGTACAACTGATGTAATAATCTACGTGAGAATTTAATCTTGTTTAGGCTTTAACCTCTGGTTAATGCGGCCAATGTAATCCGCCATCATCACAAAAGGAAGCACCAAATACGGCGTGTAGACCGCTAGCAAATTGGCCTTTTGGCTCACCGTCAACCGACCCTGGTCGGCGATCACGTAAACCAAGCACACCAAGGTGGTGAACCCAGCATTAAATCCGTACACCACCATCCACGGCCAGTGGCGGGTGGTCTCCCGCTTAAGGTGGTAAGCACAGTAGAAGAATAATGGCAACTGCATCAACAACTCCACAGCACCAAATACCTTGAACCACACTGGCGCATCAAGAAGTAAAATGTCGTGGTTGGTGGAAACGTGGAAGTCGACAATCGAACGTGATACCAGCAACTGCCATTCTTTGGGCACAACGATGGTGGAGTCGATGAACACCGTAATTGGAATGTGTACAACAAAGTACCACCAGTAAACCGTATCTCTCCAGTTCATTGAAAAATTCTCATGTCCGCACTCTCCAATGCAGCCAAAACCATGGCTATCCTCAGGCAATCGGCGAAGGGGGCCATTGAAAAGCCAATGGTGTGGATTGATTGTGAGATGACGGGGCTAGACGTTTATAACGATCATATTATTGAGATCTGTTGCATCATTACTGATGGCAATCTCAACATGGTCGAAGACGAGCCTTATGAACTGACGGTATACTACCCCAAACAGGTGCTTGACGAAATGAACGAATGGTGCCGTCATCACCACACCAAGCTGGGGCTCACCCAGAAGGTGTTGGATAACCCTAATCGCACTTTGGAAAAGGTCAATTCCGAGCTCTTACAGTATATTCAAAAGTGGGTGCAGAAACCACGAACTGCAGTGATGGCAGGTAACACCATTCATATGGATAAGTTTTTCATGAATAGGGAGTTCAAGCCTGTGGTTGACCATCTTCACTACCGAGTGGTGGATGTATCACTGTTTTTTGAAATGGGGCAACGTCACAACCCCGAGCTCATGGCCAAACAGCCATTAAAGAAGCTGATGCACACGTCAAAGTCGGATATTTTGGAGCTGATTCAGCAACTCCGGTGGTTTCGGGAAAATTACTTAATCGGGCCCGAAACTGAAAAGTGAATAAATGTGTGACTAATTATGACGGAGAGAGTTTAATAATCAACAAGTATTCTAGTCGCTGCTTGTTGATACATATAGAAGACAGCAATTATTGGGTTCAGGGTGTACAATATTGCAATTTAGATTGATTTTTAAAGTTGACTACAAATCGGCTAAACAGTCAACGATGACCATTAAGTCACCGCACAAGACACCCCCGCCTTCAATCGGGTATTGAGCACACTAGGCTTGTCACATGTGACCACAAAACCATATTCTCATTCCAACCGTAGAAGTACAAAGAGTTATGGGACAACTGAACTCTACACCGATTGACATGCCATGACTCGCATGGATATATATTTACATATGGTACACTATTTTACATAATCGATTGAATTTTCGTCATGATACGACGGCCATGGGGTGTATTCTTAATTTGGGGAAGCAACGGCAGTAATGCAGCCAGCAACCGTTGAAGGTCGCTAGCCAGGGCTACGTCCATACTCGTTTGTAAAACATAGTTTCCGTATGCATCATTTAAAAGGTCCCCAAACCTATGGGCGTTTTTCAACAACTCATCTACAAGCACTGCTGTCATCGAAAGAATCCGCAAGGATTTTTCAATCACATTGGAGCCAAACTTGTGGAGAGATAACGTGACAATGTTTAGCTTGATTTCAGCCAAAATGGTCACAATCAGGGAGTCGTCACCACGGGCCAAAACGTACTGAACCACATAGTTGCCAAAGGGATCAAGCGACAACTTGGTGGTGTTACACGCCACTTTAAGTGACAACTGGTTGCGTTGCTCCTGTGATCCGTGGTCTAAGCACCGCTGCAACACACAGCACCCATGGCGATGGGTGGCAATCTCGATGCAGTGGTCCAGCGCCGCATCATAGATGAATTGGTTGCGTGGGGCCAGCAATTTCTGCAAACATTTTTGCACGACATGGTTACCATTCAAGTCCCGCAGAAGTGACACCACGTGCTGGGACAACAGGTCCACCACAATGGCTGCCTCCTCTGAATCGTCGCTGGTATCGATGCATTCTACCAATTTCTGAAGAGCACGGGTTCCGTGGGGGTCCAAAGCAATGCGAACAAACTCCGGTGCAGCATTCTTTACAAGGATGAGACGCTGGTCGGGGGTGACTGCTTCAAAAAGCTTTTGAATTAGGTAGTTGCCAAAGGGATCAGTCATGAGTTCAACGATTTTAAGGTAGATTTCATTGAAAATCATCGTGGTAGCCACATTCTTGTTGGCGGCATCGATCTGCCGTTGCAAAAACCGACACCCATGTTGATCCTTACATAAGGTGTAGATTTGTCCAACGAAGTCCTCAAGTTCAGCATTGGCGTACTTAGCAGCATCATCACCTTTGCGCCTATGTCCGTTTTTGCGATGGGTATTGGCCATCCTCCGATTATTCAGCTGGGAAACCTGTAAACGGGGAGGTTGTACAAGTGGAGGCTGACCTAAATTGAATTGAGGCATGGATTGTTGTTGGAACATCATGTTTGAGTTTTGGAGAAATGGATGTGGGTGCCTGTACTGGTGAATGTGCACCGGTTGGTTCCACAAACCCCCTTGGTCTTGCGGGTGCATCATGGGCGGCACATTGAAATTGCCAAACAACGGCGGAGGGGGAAAACCAGGATGCATTGGTAGGTCTTGGTCGGGGGCTTCTTTCTTGGGGCGATCCTTGCTTTCCTCTAACGGCCCAGGAAACTGGTTTCCAACCGGGGGTGGAGTGGTACCAGTGACTGGTAACTCGAACGAAGGCGCCACAGGATGAGGTCCTACCATGGGTGGTATTACCAGTGCGGGTGCCAGGTTCCACGGAGCGGCTACCGCTATCTGGGGGCCCGAAGGGGTGATCGGGGTCTTCTCAAGAGAAAGCGACCCAAACAAGTCCACCGGGACCACCTCCGGCTCAGGGGAGACTTCCAGGCTCTCTTTTTGTTTAAAGAAATCCAGAGATTCCTTAAGAAATCCCGGAAGGCCCTCAACAATCGAACCGGAACGGTTAGTCATGGGGTAATGCAAATATGGTAGCGCGGGGTATTAATACAAATGGAAAACAAATTAAAACACTAGTGTGTAATTGCGTGCCTAAAGGAGCAACACTGTCTAATATACAAGGGAAATGGCGGTTCAGGGACAACGGTCAGTCTGGGGAGGTGCAAATTTTCAGTCGCACTAGAGAATCGTGAGAAATATGAGTGCTTGGAGTAACCAAAGAAAAATCACGTAGTAGCGTACTATCATAGAGTGATATTCCAGATACATGGAAATCAACGGAATTATTTAGCTTCGAGTCGCACTTTGTAACGGTGTGACATTTGCGATTTCAAAGTTCACATTGTTAATCAGACAAATAAGTGTTAGCTTGAGAAAAACAGAGCTACCTCAATTCTTCTTTTACTGTAATATCCCCTATTTCATCGTGTCGTTTGCCAGACGGCACCACGGGGGTGACATCGTACGCCTATCATTTGCACAAAAAAAAATCAGCGGCGCAAGAAAAGAAACGGCTTTCTGAATAGTACACAAATTGTCAGCCTTGTGTCAGTTTTTAAGCCTTTTTTTTAACCAACTGCGTCCTGAAACTGGGTCAAGAGCTCTGCTGTGCGGTGGGAAGCAAAACCACATAATTTCAGGCGTGCCAACCCTCTGGTGGAGAGGTGTTGAGTCTGTATGGGTTTAAAGAATACCGGACTCGGTGATAACGAGTTTGTCAAGGTAGACGATTCCGAAGATGATGACACCACCATAATCTATCCTCAAACGAAGAGATTCTGGCATTATCCACATTTCATAAAAATGATGGCATGTTGTATGGTGTGTAATTTATCGCTGACTACCACTGGTTATGATGGCTCGATGATGAATGGCCTACAATCACTTGAGATTTGGCAGAAGGACATGGATCATCCCACTGGCCGCCGGCTTGGAAACTTGGGGAGTGCCTATATATTTGGTTGGATCGCTCTGATCATATTTGTGCCAATACTGTGTAAGATATTTGGCCGCCGAACGAATATGGCGATTGGAAACTTGATATACATTTTAGGGTCAATCATTCAAGCTACGGCCACATATTATGGGTGGTTTTTTGCGGGACGGTTTATCACCGGGATGGGAACCGGATTCCACGGGGTCTGTGCTCCTGCTTTGGTGGCGGAATTGGCTTACCAACCTCATCGGGAAGTAGCTACAGCTTTGTATAATGTGTGCTGGTATATGGGATCAACCTTGGCAGCGTGGATAACGTTTGGCTCACGAAATATGTCCACCTCGTATTCCTGGAAGCTTCCATCATACATACAGGGGCTTATACCCTTGATCCAATTGATACTAATTTACTTTTTACCTGAGCTGCCTCGGTGGCTTGTTGGCCACGGAAAAATTACACAGGCTCGTGAAGTTTTACATAAATATCATTTCGGTGGTTCCTATGATGATATACTGCTTCGATGCTTGGATAGTGAACTCAACGTTATTAAAAATTCGATTGAAAATGAAAAACAAAACAAGGGGACGTCATTTTTGGACTTTTTGAGGACAAAGGGAAACCGCAAACGATTGTTTCTTACAATTTTTACCCCGGCAATGATGCAATTATCCGGTAATGGCCTTGTTTCGTACTACCTTCCGCTAATTCTCAATCTGATTGGTATTACAAACACCACAACCCAGCTCGAAATTAATGGCTGTCTCCAGATTTTCAATTTCTTTTGGGCGTTTGTTTTTTCCTTTCTTTGTCCATTTATTAAACGCCGAGTGATGTTTCTTACTTCTCTAGGGTGGATGCTTATTTGTTTTATCATTTGGACCATACTATCGGGGATAACGGAACGACGGCATTTCGAAGATGCTTCGCTCTCCAGAGGGGTGTTGGCAATGATATTTTTGTTCTACTTCGGCTATTCTTTTTCTCTAAATGGGGTACCTTTTACTTTTGTGACGGAAATTCTTACAAATTCCTTGAGGTCCAAAGGTCTTGCGATAATGCAAATGGTGATGGCGTTATTGATTGTATTTAATAACTACGTCAATCCCATTGGAATCGAGAATATCGGCTGCAGGTACTATATCGTATATTGCTGCTTTCTAGCAGCCGAGTTTGTGGTGGTTTTCTTATTTTATCCCGAAACTTCTGGGTACACCTTGGAGCAGGTGGCTTTAGTGTTTGATGGGCCCAAAGAAAAACAACAAAAACAATAACTGGTAAAGCCAAAACATTTGCTGGTAATACTGGAGAAATCCCAACTGGATTGGGAGCAAACTGTTTAGTTATCCAGTCTTTAGATTTTGTTTGGTGGGGCGAGGACGGGCGGCGTTGTTCACCTCAACCCAGTCAAATTTATAAAACTTCATGAAGTTATGTCGAATATCATCCCTTGTAGTATCCGGTGATCCTTTAAACTTGACAAATGGATCTTGAATTGTCAGAGCGGAAATTGATGGAAGAGGCTTTTTCAGTATCAGCTTGTATCCAAATGGTAGCAGAATTTCGCCATTTAAATATCTTTTATCCAGGTATGCATAACCATGTCTGGGAAACGCTAAAATCTCTTTGATCTGTTTGGCTGTTTCATCTAGCTTTTCTTTGCCTCTATCGTCAAAGATATCTTCGTTAGGAGAATAAACCACTTCTACTTCCCAACCTCCCTTGTCCACTCTAAAGTATTGGATATGTCCCAATTTTTTAAGACATTGGTAAAGGTATTTCTGTTCAGTTGCCAGGGTTATTGCTGGGGTGACTTTCATCGTTGCTCGAAGGCAATGACGTAGACTATCGAGGACCTTGCCTGTGGTGACCATGATGAGGTTAGTGCGAGTTGATCTACGAGATATGAGAAAAGGAGTAGAGAGTGATAGGAATGATGGATATTGAGAGTTACTACCAACTAATTACCTGATGTGAAGAATTGACCTATTATAATCGATTGTAAAATTGTGTCAAATGAAGTAGAGATAACAGACATACAGAAGAAAGCTAGAATTAAAGAACTATAGATTTTTTGGCTAAACGTAAATGTACCTCTTAGGAACAATGGGATTATATGTTGTGTTCAAAGTTAAACTGGACTTTCCAAGTCAACATTCGTCAGTGGTGTGTGTGAACCATTATTCAAAACAAGTAGTGTACATACCAAGAATCAAATTTGTAAATTCGTCCTTCCCGTACAGTACATTGTTTGAAAACATCAAGAAACCAGATAAAACTTACTAATGGAACTTTTTAACGGTAGTTTATTCCAAAGAAATAATATTTGATCTTTGGCTAGAGCTCTAAGTAGGTTCTTGAAAATATCCGTCATCAGTCAGAAGCAAGCTGCCACTGCACAAGTCAACCCCATTCACGTTCGTCTTACATGCCTACAAGGCCGTTACACTGTTATCCCCTTGGAAAACCGTAATATGTCCTTTTACAACCTTCACCTTTGCACACATATCATGTGCTGTTTTGTACCAGTAATCCACGCGTTAGCCATACTCCCACGGGTACAGATAACAAAAATCAATCTGTGCACACTACGAAATAAGAAGCTAGACTCCAAAAGCAATTCAATTAAGTTCAGTTATTTCTTTTTAGCAAACAATTTAAAGCAACGAAAATTGAAAGATACTAAAATTACAATTTGTCTATACCTAATAGTAGCCGTTCTCTATTAGTCTCGTCACTACACGTGACACGCAGCCGAGTCACACGCTAATTAACAAGTTTTCAATGCCTAGAAATCACTGAAAAAGCTGCGAGCGATGAGAAGAGTCATAGTATTCTATATGCATGAATATGTGTCACCAGAGTCAGCGCCCTGGTATTGCATATTGCTTTTAAAGTGATAAAACCATCTGTTTCGCAACGTAATTGAAAATTTATGCTTCGTTTGACTAGCACAAAGTTCCAACCGGCTCTCCGGAGGCTTTCAAGCCTGGCCGTCCGCCTTGATGCCGTGGTTATGTCCGGGACCAAGCTTGCCAAACAAATCCGTACCCAAATACACGACCAAGTGGTGGATTATAACTTGGCACGGTTCCCTCAATTGGGGGAAAATGTCCTGTTTGAAACTCTCAAATTTAAGCCTAAGCTTGTGATTATTCAGGTCGGTGATCGGCCTGATTCCAGTGCATATGTCCGTTCGAAATTGAAGGCTGCTCAAGGGTCTAACATCGATAGTGAATTGTACAAATTTGATACTCTGATTTCTGAAGAAGAATTGTTGGAGAAAATCGGTGCCATCAATGAAGACCCTTCCATTCACGGGTTATTGATTCAATTGCCTTTGCCTAAACACATCAATGAAACGCTCATCACTAATGCCGTCGATACTACCAAGGATGTGGATGGCTTTGATCGTTACAATGTTGGTGAACTTTCCAAGCGGGGCGGGAACCCTCTTTTCAAACCGTGCACTCCTAACGGGGTCATGGAGCTCATCAAAACTACCGGTATTGACTTGAAGGGTAAGAATGCGGTAGTGATTGGTCGTTCTGACATTGTTGGTACCCCTGTAGCCGCGATGTTGAAGAATGCTGATTGCACAGTTACCGTGTGCCACTCGCGGACAAAGAATATCCCTGATGTCGTCAGACAAGCCGATATTGTGGTTGCCGCTGTCGGGATCCCTGAATACGTAAAGGCCGATTGGATCAAGCCTGGTGCAGTGGTTATTGATGTGGGGATTAACTACAAGGAAGACTCTACCCACAAGAACGGCCGCAGACTAGTTGGTGATGTAGACTACGCTGAAGTTGTCAAGAAGGCTGGATTTGTCACCCCTGTTCCCGGTGGGGTAGGTCCGATGACTGTTGCTATGCTTTGCTCGAACGTGTTTGATGCTGCCCGCTACCAACAACAAAAGAAGACCGAATTCTCTCCATTGCCTCTTAAGTTGGAAAACCCTGTGCCCCTGGATATTGCCATCTCTCGGGCTCAAACCCCCAAGAAGATCACCAAGGTCGCCAAAGAATTGGGGCTTTTGGATTCGGAACTTGAACAATTTGGTCACTACAAGGCCAAGGTTGATTCCAAGAAGGTTATTGAACGGTTGAGAGAACAAAACGGTGACACCATTGGCAATTACGTGTTGGTTGCTGGTATTACCCCTACCCCCTTAGGTGAAGGGAAGCTGACCACCACTATGGGGCTTACCCAAGCATTGGGCGCTCACTTGGGCTACCATTCGATTGCCAATGTCAGACAACCTTCAATGGGTCCCACTTTTGGTGTCAAGGGTGGTGCTGCTGGTGGGGGTTACTCCCAAGTTATTCCTATGGACGAATTCAACATGCACTTGACTGGTGACATCCACGCTATTCTGATGGCTCAAAACTTGTTGTGTGCCGCTGTTGATACCCGGATGTTCCACGAATACACCTCCAAGCTGGTAGCCGGGTTTTACAAGCGATTGGTACCTGCCAAGAAGGGAACCAGAAAGTTCACCCCTTCCATGCTCAAGCGGTTGGAAAAGTTGGGAATCAACAAGACTAACCCTGATGATTTGACCCCTGAAGAGATTGAAAAGTTTGCCGTTCTTAATATTGACCCTGATACCATCACTATTAAGCGGGTTGTTGACTGCAATGACCGGTTCGTTCGGGAAATGACCATTGGTGAAGGTAAGAACGAAGCCCTGAAGTTCCCCCCTAGAAAGTCGGGGATGGACATCACCGTGGCTTCGGAAATCATGGCTATTTTGGCTCTTTCTACTTCTCTTGCTGACTTGAGACAACGGGTTGGACGAATTGTTGTAGGTACCCAACGGGAAACTGGTGTGGCCATCACTGCTGAAGACATTGGTGTTGCTGGGGCAATCACTGCTCTTTTGAAGGATGCCATCAAACCTAACTTGATGCAATCACTCGAAGGTACTCCCACCTTTGTTCACGCGGGGCCATTCGCTAACATTTCCATCGGTGCTTCTTCGGTGGTTGCTGATCAATTGGCCCTTGCCTTGACTGGTCCTACTAATGGGTTTGTTGTTACTGAAGCAGGTTTCGACTTCACTATGGGTGGGGAACGGTTTTTCAACATCAAGTGCCGTGCATCGGGTTTCAAGCCCAATACTGTGGTTCTTGTTGCTACCCTGAGAGCTCTTAAGTTGCACGGTGGTGCACCAGATGTCAAGCCTGGTCAATCACTTCCCCAAGAATACACCACTGAAAACTTGGAATTCTTGAAGGCTGGTTGTGCCAACTTGGCTAAGCAAATTTCAAACATCAAGCAATACGACGTGCCGGTGGTGGTTGCGATCAACACTTTTGAAACTGACTCTGCTAAGGAACTTGAATTGATTCAACAACAAGCTTTGGCTGCTGGTGCTGACTTTGCCGTGCCTCTGAACCATTGGGCTGAAGGTGGTAAGGGTGCTGTCAACCTTGCCAAGGCCGTGGTGGAAGCTACCAAGCAATCTAACAACAAGCAAAAGTTTTTGTACGACACCGAACTGCTGGTAGAAGACAAAATCCGTACCATTGCTCAAAAGATGTATGGTGCTGCTGACATTGAATTGTCGCCGTTGGCCAAGCAACAAATCGAAACCTACACCCGTCAAGGTTTTGATAAGCTCCCAATTTGCATTGCCAAGACGCAATACTCGTTGTCTCACGATCCTTCCTTGAAGGGGGTGCCCACAGGATTTACTGTACCTATTCGTGAAGTGAGGTGTCTGGCCGGGGCTGGTTACTTGTATGCATTGGCTGCTGAAATTATGACAATTCCGGGGTTGCCTACCCATGCTGGGTTTATGAATGTTGAGGTGAACGAAGATGGTGAGATTGAAGGGCTTTTTTAGGATAGATATAGAGAATAATAGTTATAAAGTATGGATATGATCGCACCAGTATCATGGTGGTTTGGTTTGCTGGTGGCGGGTAATTTCTGTTTCTCGCATTTGTTGGATTATATTTAATTGGGCTAATTATTATGTTACATAGGCTTTTAATCCTTATTCAATCACTTAAGAGCATTACAAATGGAAGTACACAAGAACAGACCAATCTTGACCCAGATGTCATCATTGTTGTTATTCTGGCCTTGTTGCGATGGTTGTTGTTGGTGATATTGCGGTTGTTGGGTACCTTGGTAATTGTTATTACCATGAGATTGGTTCTGGCCGTGGGATTGGTTACCAGAACCATGAGCAGCTTGAGGAGCAGACACGTGCGAGTTCTTATCCAACTCAATCACGAGCACCCCCGTGTTCTTAGGATCAATGTAGTGCTTCAATCTAGAATCGTCACACAATTGGTCCACAGCAGGTTTAATTTTAGCAATACCGTTCTTCGAGTGTAACCCCTTACCCACAATTACTCTCAAATGGTCCTCACCATTCTTGGATGCAAGGTCGATCCGCCGACGCAAAATGGCTTCCGCTTCCTTGACATAGAGACCATGTAAATCAATCTCATCCAGGGCAGAATCCAAATTGTTTTGCTTAAACACATAATTGGCGGCTTCAAAGTTTTTGTCTTCGGCTTGATCCAACACTTTCTTCAGTTGATCACTCAATTCCTTGGCCCTCAGCTTATCGCCTTGCTTGTAAGCAATTTGAGATTGACGAGACAACTCAGACCGCTTTTGGTATAATTTGTCAGCTTCGTCTCTTAACTGCTTGTATTCAGGATCAGTGGCATGGTTATAGTCACCTTCAGAAAGTTTGGCGCCCCGGTCCATCATAATTAGGTAAGTAAACAAATACGTCCACGCGGGGCTGGTTAGTTTTCGCACAGATGAAATGGCACATCACGTGCATGACGTAGGGGAAGATGTGTCTTGTAAATCATTTGATGTTTACTTAAGCGAAATGCAATGGTTAAGGTACGTTTCTTTTATATATTCACTAATTCCAATCAAAAGAGGGGGCAACCCGAGCTGCTTGCAAGAAAATCCGCGCGGCGGAACCTTGGCCCATGATCGATTTGGTGATATGGCCATTCTTGTCCCGGTCTTCGTCAGTCATTCCGGGGCCCTTTTCATGGCCAGCATATTGTACCTTGTAAACTTTGTCATATACCCAAGGGAAGGTACGGTTGGGTTCGAACAGTTGAATGTACAAACCGTCCCGTTCGTCTCTGGAGTAAGTGTAGAACATTTTGACGTTCCTGATTACCTCGTTAGTGACTCTTTCAGCTAACTCTTTGTCGGGACCGCCGTACAATAAAAAGTCCGCCAAACCTTCCACTAACAATTGGTTAAATTTGGATCCGTCCCGCCAGTATCTCAACTCGTTGGGGTAATCGCGATCATAGAAAAATACATTGGGGTCAGTGGAGGCCAACGCCAATTCCACCGCCTTTTCTTGCCAGTGCTTGTCGCCAGTTTGGTCAAAAAGCATTGCACAAGCAGAAAGGGTGGTACCAGTATTGTAGGACCACTTCATCCCGTCAACGTTGGTACTATTCTTTTGCACCCCATCGCGAATGAGCTTATCGTCAGGGTCTTGTAACACCTGTAATTGCCAATTAATTGCCTTAGCAGCGAAATCAATATAGAATGCCTTTTCCTCAGGCAAAAACTTGGCGATTTGCAAACAACACTTGGCAACTTCAGCCGTAGTACAGGCGTTAAGGTAATCCTTGGTGACGTGCCACTTCATCCCCCCTTTGGTCTTGGCATTGGCATCGCTATTCCAACCCCCAGTAAGGAAAAGAGTTAATTCCCGGCCTTGATCAAGATACTTCTTGTCACCAGTGACCTCATAAGCAGAAATCATTGCCGAACAAACTTGGGCGTCATCATCATAGTAGATATCTCTGTCATCGCCATTGTTTTCACAGGCGCAGTACCCCTTCACCTTCTGATTCTTGTACTTTTGGAAGATTTCCAACGCTTCAGGCAACACCTTCTTGATTTCCGGGAACACCCGCGCCCCATCGACCACAGCCTGGACGGCAATCGCTACCGGCCACAACATAAATGTCCCATCATTGTACACCAAGTCTCCCCGAGCCGGGGGCTGAGCAAAGCGGCGGTGGTGCTTGTCAAAGTACAAGTTCCAAAAATTACGTACGATATCGTACCCTTCAAGAGCAGGGTTAAAAGGAGGCATTTAGATTTGTTCAGCAATTCAGGTTGTTGATAGCAACTTTGAAATTGATAGCCAAGCATTATGCAGGAAAGAAATCCTTGGTAATTATGCAGTATCTATTAATTTAACTAATCCTTCTTAGCAGGCTTTCTAACGATATACAACATCATAGGGGTGAACAACTTTTGTTCACCACCAGCCACCAAGTTGACAGCAGCATCTTCCAAGGCTTCAGTAACCTTTCTCGACCCCTTAGGAGCAAGCCCCAATGTTTCCATAAACCCAACGGCGTTGGTGGTAACAAATCTACCGACGCGAGAGGTTCTGAACCAGGTGAAGTAGTCAGAAAGGGTTTGCACATACTTGTATTCCCCAGACAAGGGGTAATACCAGGGAATAACGTCGTCATTGTCAGCCAAGTCCCGGGCGTATTCAATTTCGAAACCAACGTTCTTAAGAGCTTGTTCGGCAACATCGTACAGGTACATCTTGGGGATCCCGTCCCCAACTTCGATACCGTAGCAGATCTTTCTGTGTTCAGCATTGGATTCATCGTAGTTTTCCGTCATCACCCATTCGTAAACACCAAACACCCCACCAGGCTTCAAGACCTTGTAGATTTCAGAGTACACCCCTTCAAGAACAGGTGCGTGAACGGTGGCTTCAATGGCGTACACAGCATCAAAAGATTCGGGTTCGAGGTCCATTTGCATAAAGTCACCCTTTACATACAGCAACTTGTCTTCAAGGTTGTACTTTTTAGAATAGAAGTTGGCCCGGGCAATTTGGTAGTCGTTGTTGTTCAACCCAACAATCTTACACCCAGTGAACCGGGTGATTTCCCGAGCGGGACCACCAACACCACAACCAACATCCAACACCTTCATGTCTTCAGTAATACCCATCTTGGCAGCAAGGTAGTGTTCGTGTCTAGCCGAAGCTTGTCTGAACCCTTCCCCTTGGTAGTACCGGGAAAAGTGGAACGACGAGCCCCACCCGTATTCGTAGAAGTCAGTGACCAAGTTGTAGTAGTGGTGGGTCAAAGCCGAGTAGTCATCGATCCGCTTTTGTTCGTCTTCCTTGGTCACACCACCGTCAAAGTGACGAAGGTAACCATCAATGGCAGCATCGGTGGCCGATTGATCCTTGCTAAGAAACGAGGAAATAGCACCCTTTTGGGCACCGTCACCGTGCATCACCTTGGTGAAAGCTTCATCCCGAGCCTTGTCTTGGGTATTAAGTTTGAAAGTTCCCAGCATTACTGTTTGTCGGCGGGTGGTTCGTATTTAAATAAATTTTCACCGTGCGACGCGTGGGTGGAAATTTCGGACTAACGAGTGATGAAATAAATAAGTTTGAAAACGGTGTTGACTGAAAAGTAATTGGGGGGAAGTAGGTGGAATGTATTTCTTTTGCTTGTCTTTGGTCTCTAAATCAGAAAACTCCAGATATTGATGGGAGACAGCTCGTGTTCATGCTCGCACATGGGTACGACCGTCGTACACACTCGTTTAGACGCCGAATATAAGGCGTATGTTTACAGAATGACGCTATTTGATCTTTTATCACACCCGTGCTCATAACCAAGAACTGTTAACGACACTTTTTGAAATCGGGAACGACGGGAACGACTGAGCGGCCACAGTGCTGTATCTAGGCATTCCAACCATGCAGTTAAAAAGAGACGGCATCTAGACGTTTTGACGTCTTGGTGTAGTTTGGTTTTGTCAGTAATGATATTGTTATTTTCAATTCATTTTGGTCTAGAATTATATTAAAAATATGGTCAATTCGATGCTTAGTGGTTTCAGTGCGGCGAATTAGTAGATTCAAGTTACTTGAATAAACATGAAATGAAAGTGAATCCAGCGGGTCTCCATGGTGATTCATTTTACAAATACGTACAACTGTTGCTACCTGTTTCGGAGAGGCAAACCTATACTGGTATTTGGCAACATATTGATACATATCCAACATGGAATATGATAAGCTAACTTTGCAATATTTTGTGGTAAATTCACTGTTGCCTCTACACATAACAGTTATTGTAAACGCTACTTTATTTCTCTATTATCATTTATTGCCCCAAGGGTTCATATGCTCATACACTAAGAAAAGTGTTCAATTTGTCTCAACTTGGCCGCTTCCTTGGCCGAAGTCCCTCTGTCAGGACCTTGCAAAGCAATCAAGGGGTGTCTCCATTGCTTTACCAAAGTAAACAACACGTCGGGGAGTTCAGTAGGGGTGATACCCAAGTCAGCAAAAGTCTTGGCAGTGGGGTCAACCTTTTGGTCAATGAGGTGACGTTGGTATTGGTCAGGGTTGGTGGTCTTCCAGTACAAGAATTGGTTCTTGGCCCACCCAACCAACTTAAGCAATTCAAGAGGAGCCCAGTAGTTGGCTTGCACCCAAGGGAACAGCAACATGTACCCATCCCGGTGGGTGATGTTGTGAATCATTTGTCTCACTTCGGCCAACGAGTATTCCTTGCCGTACAATTCGTAGGTCTGACCTGCAGTGGCATCGTCGTACACCATCTTTTCCAAAGCTTGGGCAACGTCCAAGGCAGAAACGGGTCTAACCTTCTTTTCAAACTTATTGGGCGACCACATCTTGGTCTTGGGACCCAAGTAGTTAAGGAAGTTATCTTCCCGGCCGTAAACGGGGGCGGGACGAACAATAGTGGCCCCGGCGCCGAAGGTATCCTTCACGATTTGTTCACCAATACCCTTGGTAGCGTAAAAGACAGAGTCGGAGTTAGGGTCAGCGTTGTACGACGACAAGTGGATGAACCGAGGAACACCGGCTTGCTTGGCAGCAGTGACGATTCTTTCGGTAATGGCAATGTTGACATCGGCCATGGAAAAGTTCTTGGTGTCGTAGTCAACACCCACACAGTTGATAACAACATCAGAATGGGCCACCAGGTCTTCCACCAGCTTGAGGTTCCGCAGGTCGAATTCAACGAAATTGACCACCCCCAAGTCCCCAGACACCTTCAAGAACCGCTTCTTCATGTCATCTCTATAAGGACAGACAGTGATAGTACCATGCTTAGCCAATTTGGCCAGGGTGTACCGCCCCACCATCCCAGTGGCACCAAACACAGTCACAGTGTAACCAGTGCGGGAAGACCGCAAACCAGACCCCACTTGTTGAACGATCTTACCATTCTGGAGAATGTTCAAGTCGGTGGGCAACGGCGACAACGACGAGTAGGCACGTACGGGCGCCTTGGTGATTGAACGCAACATATGGATGATTTTTTCAATGCGAACAACTTGGTTGGCTGGTTGAGAAGGAGTGTATATAGGAGAAATTGTAGGTGCGCAAAACTGGGTAGCCATCCATTATGACGAGGGGAGGGACGCGAAACAAAAGGTGGGTGGCGGCTCGAATTAGTAGATGGTTAAACATTAAACCTTTATGGTTAACAAAATTACATTCGTCGTCTATTGTTGGGGTAAACCCACCACACACCAGTGCTTACGTAACATATTATAATATATTAATTGTGTACAAGTCCATTGATAGAACCGAGATAAAAAGCAAAATCCAATATTGGCGGCGGCCATGTCTCGCCTGCTCGCCATGGCTCGTCACAATTTGCCACCCGCCATCACTACTGGTTGTCATTCGTCGTATTCGTCCCTACAAAAAGTAATCAGGGGTCTTTCTTGTCACCGTGGGCTCGCCCGGACGCACACTGGGGTCGTACTGCAAGAACTGTCTGTTATGATGTTCATCAACCTCCATGATGGCTGCCTGGTTACCGCAACGGTAGCAGTAGTTGGGGGCGGAAAAGATCGTCACCACCGCTTCTTGGTGGGACCAGGAAAACCCTTCCATCACCAACTGGTGGGCCCGGGCAATCAACAGCAAGTCATTTGTGTGGTTAAACTGTTCCAGGATATCTTGACCAAATGTGAAACCGGCACCTCTGGGTGATATCCCCCACCCGCCCCGGTCATCGGGGTCTGACCATAATAAATCACACATCGGCCCTTCGTGGGGCACCTCCTGGATCCGGTTGAGCTCACGCACTTGATCAATGGTTTCCACCATTGGCAGCAATCCCCCATGCAAACAGAAAATCGAATTGTCCACCAAGGCGGTGATGGGGAAAAAGTCAAACAAATCGGTAAACAACTTCCATACCGTAGCCGACCCGTACTTTCGCAAGCACTCGTCATAGAACCCGTACACTTGAGTGATTTGCCGCGACTCGTGGTTCCCACGTAAAATGGTAATCCGCCCCGGATATCTGACTTTCATGCACACAAGATACAGCACCGTCTCCACCGAGTAGTAACCCCGGTCCACGTAGTCCCCCATGAAAAGGTAGTTTGTATCAGGACATGGACCGCCAATCTTAAACAACTCAATAAGATCATGAAACTGCCCGTGGACATCACCGCAAATGGTCACTGGCACCTGCACTGGTTGGACATTTTCTTCGTATTGCAACACATCCATCGCCAAATCGCATAATTGCTTGACCTCGTTTTCACTGAGTGGCTCACACTTGCCCAACTTGTCGATCCACTCGTCTAATTGGCCCACCGATTCTTGGTTGAGCGCGGCTGTTTGTCGGTCAGTGCCTCCGGTCGGCTTTTTCTGAATAGTCTTCTTTTCGTCAACGTCCTCCATAACCACGTCGGCATCCATTTCCATCTGTTGTTAGTACGTACAAGCGCTGACGGCAAACTTACTTTTGTATGGGTTTAACGGATCTCGTCGAAGGATTGTTTGCTCGCACGAAAAATTGCCACGAGTAGGGAGGCGCGACCCCCACCCATCCAGAAGAGGAAAGGCCAATAGTAGGCACATGGGCGGGGCAGGTATGATTTACAATTAGGTGGATATTTTAAATTGGGGTTCATTGCTTTTTGCTGTTTTTTTTCAGTAACAATTTTTTGCCTCCTCGCCCATGAAATGATAACAATTAGACGACCCCCCATTTACCGAAATTAGCTATAGATAACCAGACCATTAGGTCATTATATTACAATTAGTACACTGTTTGTGAAATGTTTCCTGATGTCCTTCCCAATTCTTTTTAATTCTTTCCTAGTTTGATCAACCGGCACGCGACTGCCGGATCTAAAGCCCATTGCCTTCTACTTGATCGAATTTTCTTTCTCCCATGGTTGGCGAGAGGGCAAAAAAGCTTTCCACATTTGCCGAGTCCTCGCTGATTTGGTTAAATAACGAAAAGAGGTTGTTCAGCAGCTCGCTCATCGGCAAGTCCCAATCTTGGTTTACCGGTTCGGCAATTGCTACAGGAGGAGGTGGTGGCACCACTTGTCCCACTTGCCCCACTTGGATTTCGGTTCTCATTTGGTTCAAGCTCAAGAACCATTCGTTAAGCTGGGAGTTGGCCCGAATCAACTTGTTGATGTTGTTGAAATGAGAAAAGTGGGGAATAAGGCAGTCGGATAGCATCACCAACATATCTCGGTTGGGGGGCACCTGGCTCAAATCAAGGCGGACCCGGAGCATATGAAGAATGTGGGGTAATAACTGAAAGTTCAGCATCTTCACTTTGAACAGGTCCATTTCTACCACTCCCTTGAGAATATTGGTGACGGCGAGTAATTGCTCGTCTAGTTCTTGTTGCACATTCCAGTGGCCGTAGACACAGAGCATCTTGAACAAAAACACTTGTTTGATCACCTCAAAAACGTTATCCTGAGAGAGCGACTGGACAGTTTTCTTCATGTGGTCGTAAGGAGTTTGTTGGTCGGTGAGCTGGGGTGTACTTTGGAACGAGAGCTTGGCCATATTCTCCATCAATCCGGGAATCTTTTCCACCGCGCCTATTAGCGCATACAACACGTTCTTATCAAAAGCGTTGGAGATGTTGTGCTTGGTGCGAAACTTGTCCCGGTCTAGTTGGAGAATGATATCGTTATTGCGGTAGACAGCAAGTGCGTAGGTAGTCAGGGAATATAATAACATGTAGCGTTCCCAGGTGTACAACATATCAAACATCTCGTACACTTGCACCGCTGCCGACAGGTGGTCCGGGGCGCTTTTAATGTTAAGCAATTGGAAGTATGACATTGACCTTCGCAAAAACAAGAGTTTTTGTTGTTCCTGTTGCTCGTTGCCGTAATGGCCAATGGTGGGAGTATCGCCGCCATTCATAATGTTGGTTAGATTCAAAATGTGATAATAAGTGCACATGTGGTAGTAGCCAAGCAGCAAATTGTAGTACACGGAAAAGGTATTCTGGGCCCCCAGCACCGGGATGTGTTGGGCAGGAATAACCGGGGGGACGATGAAGTTTTTCTCAATTAGCGATACCACCTCGATACACTTAAAATGAGTCAAGTTTTTGAAGTTTTTAAAGTTGCGCTCCTGAATAAGCCGTTTGGGGTACTTGGAAAAGCCGTTGTATTTTTGCTTCTTCAATTTGATCAATATTTCCGCAATTAGAAGATTTAGGGTGAGCACCACCAAAAGCTTGGAAAGAAAGGTATTGTCGTTGTGGCGGTCCATGACGTTGATCTCTTTGTCCATGGCAGAGGTGAAGTTCTGCAGAACAAAAGTCAACAAATCCCCCAAATTGACCACCACCAGTTGCGGGGTAAACGGCTTGATCAACTCAAACACAATGGGCTCATCCAAAACCACACAAATCTGATCGTGAAGGTTAGTCGGTGAGAGAATAAATGCCTTTCTGTCATCGGCTTCCGGTGGCTGAGGCGCGTCCGTTACCGGCACGAGGGTGTGGATCAGTTTAAGGGTCTTTTTGTGGAGATTCTTGGGCCCCAGCTTTTTGCGCTGTCGTACCAGGGTGCATTTAAGGCCGTTACTGAGACAATGGGAGCATGGGTGAGGAGGCTCTCCATTGGCTGGCATATCCACGTCGCAACGGACCTTTCGAATCGAGCACGCATCACAAGCACGTTTGCCTCCCAGTCGCCGTTTTCCTGTGCGTCTGGGGGCTACCTCGGGCGGTGGAGACACCAGCGGAGGAATCAGACTCGACTCCATTTTTTTTATAACCGTGTTCTTGCTAACGAACTCTTCGCGAACCGGTGGACAGGGTGGGTTTGGGTATATGGGTGCGCACTGCATACCAACGTGGGGGAAAGGTGACTTTTGTTTGAAAGAGAATTGCTAGGGTTAGGAGATAATGGAGACACTAGTATTTAATAAGGGGTGCATGTTTTGTACCACTGATCTGCACACTAATGGCGAAGCATCATGCAACTCTTTAATGTAACGTTGTACAAAATGTGGATGTTTACCAAGGTGGTGTGAATGAAGGTTAGTCATTAATTCAGACAACGTAAACTTTCTATAATCTATACCTACATGCTAATATTATCTAAAGGGGAACCATTATAAGCAATTCTACTTGCCCCCTGCCACAGAGACATCTTTAACCAGGTTTATGTCTGTCCCCATATAGCTTGACGTTACCCCATCGTCTGTTTGAATTGCTTCTGCAAACTGGCAAATTTTCGATAAAAAAGATACTTCTTTTCCAAGGTTGGGTTTCGGTTAGGATGGAAAATGTGGATTTCGCCAGTGTTTGACGGGAATGACAGTACGAACGAGTCGCTATACGTTTCAACGTCGATCCTACTGGCATAAGAAAGCTTTCTCCCCACCTTGGCCATAATGGCGGCCCCCTCCGCTCTACCAAATTCTCCTTCGCTGGCGGCAGTGGTGACGACATTCAACCCCGTGACATCGGCCACCAAGTGTAAAAAACGATGGTTCTGTGCCTGGGACCCCACCACGGTAATTCCTGGTAATTTGATGTCCAATTCAGCTTGGATAATATCCAATAACTGCCGAGTCTGGAAGGCAAGGTGTTCGAGAGTTAAATTATACCGTAGAACAATCAGTTCCGGGGTGGTGGTGAATGCGCTCGTCAATTCCGGTCGCGAGTTCTTCCCGTCAATTAACATTTCCGACATTGTCGCGAGATTATACGGCGACCGGTTTCCCAGAAAATCGCCATAATACATGTAAGACTTGATAATTTCCAGAATACGCCGATCGTACTTGTGCTCTAACTGCTGGGTTTTGTATTCCAAGTAATCAAACGGGTTATCACACTCGGAATCGTTCCCCAATATTGTCAACAAATCCACAATTAGCCGCTCATGGAGGTGGCCGGTACACGGCTGGCCGAATTCATATACCCAGAATTTATCAGACTTGGTGAGAGCATACGGTCCCCAAATTCCGGATATGAACTTGGCGTGTCCTGTATTGAGAGGAAGAATAAAGCATGTCGACGTCCCGGCAATCATGGTGACGTTCTTCAGGTCGGGGCGAAACACCAGAAGCCAGCTGCCGTAAACATCGATACTGCCCTGGGCTATTGTCATTGAGGTGGCGTCAGTCATTGCTAGTATCAGGGGGTGAACTTCCCCGATTGGAAAACCTATGGGTAGCAAGTGGCCATCGTCAATGCCTACGCCGCCGAGAATGATACTTCCCGAAAGACCAAGCTGATCCCACACCTCGCGTGGCCATCCTTTTATCAGTCCATCAATGGCTACGCTGTCATCGGCAAAGTCGGCCTCAAACGGAACATAGGGAAACGTCAACATCCCTCGGTCCCTCACATAGCCGCCATAGCGGAACAAGTAGGTGATCCAATCATAATACTCAAACACCACAAGTCGTCGGTCGGGGTAGTTATCCTTCAACCACCGCAATTTGGCGATTCCCAATTCCGGGGTCACCCGTCCCCCAAGCCGCAACAATATCTCCAGACCATAGAGAACTTCGTTGAGCTTGTCTGCTTGGGGGGCCGCCCGCCGGTCATGCCACATCAATACATCGTGGTTATCAGAAGGCTTATAATTAGTTGGCAGCGCCAAGCAGTTGAAGGGACGAAGTCTCGCTTCCAGACCCAACTGGACCACCTCCTGGACCACCATCAGACATGTTGCCGTGATAGCCACACCGATAGCCCCCGAGGCGTCAAGCCTGGGGAGCCACCGGGCAATGGTGTTCCACACTTCCACCAGCAGCTGGGTAGCAAAAGTATCGCTGGTATCGGTGGTGATGGGCTCGGTGATCACCGTGTTCACCCGCAACCGCAGGGTGCCAATGTCTATGCCAATCAGCATGGTTTACTCCCTTGAAGCAATCTTTGTATCGGCACCGGCACCCCCGTTAGTCTCCACCATGCATACAGGATTAGATAAAGTAACTCCGGGCCCAACACCATGACGATGAGTAGGATTGCCAACAGCACCAGCACAAACACCACACTCCATATTAGATAGAGTGTGAGCCAAATGGCAGTGGTGATCATATTGGCCTAGCTGCTGTCGGTTGCACGTGAGAATGATGAGTGAGAAAGTGGGGATTGGTCGAGTGGAGACAGAAATCTAACGTTTAGTGAGACAACGACAGGAAGAGTGTGGAGATATCTGCCGGCATCTCGGCCACAGGATCACTCCACGTCAACATTTACGCGTCATTTACCAATAGGGCTGTGTGGCGCCCCCTTTTCATATTTGCTGCCGAGCGTGTTGTTGTGGGCGGAGCTGTGCGCCAGAGAAAATCATAATACAACATTCATAACTATAAAAATTTTAGTAGCCAATGGCGGCTTGGGAGCCTTCGACGCTCAACCAGTTGTTGACAGTGTCAGCAGACAACAAGTCGTCGAAGTTGGTGGAGTCGTCGAGTTGTTGCACATGAATTTGGTTGCCAGAGAAAATCACGGCCGCCTTCATGGTGCCATCAGTAGGACGCTTGAAATAGTCTTGCGACCCACCGCCACCGTAGTTGGTGCCAGCGGGAGCTCCTTGGGAAGTGTGGAGATGGCAGATCATCTTTTCCAGGCCACCCAACAACACTTCAAACAAGTCCAATTCACCGCAACCGGTGGACCAGCACGAGCATTCCTTCTTACCGTATTGCAAAGTTCTAGGGATTTGAGCGTTCAACAACCACACAGCAGGCATGTCCCCGTTGAAAGAGTTCTTGTCACCTTGGTGGGGCATCAGGAATTCAAAAACAAAGATCTTTTCGGCACCGGCCCACCCCTTGTAGGCCACGGTTCCCTCCCGAGTGTAGCCGCACGATTCGTCACACTTGTCACCGGACATGATCATGTATTCCTTGTTGGAGCCAATGGTAACGTCGTCCAAAAGGGTAGCTTCAGAAGCACCACTGGACGCGTCATTGTTACAGTAGGACAACGAGTTACCGAAGGTGGTGTCCCACACACCGGAACCTTGGCCACCAAAGTGGTTAAGGAAAGTGACGTTGTTACCAGTACCGGGCTTGTAGTACGACACCCGTTGCCAGTCACCGACCTTGGCAGCAGTGGGCTGAGGACCAGCAGAAGTGGTGGTGGGAGCCGACTTGGTGGAGATGTCAGGACGGTAAGCCTTTTGGACACCAGCCAAGTTTTGCGAGTCGTCATAGGTTTCAGTGGCGGCCACGGGGGTTTGTTCACCATCAACAATGATGGTCCGGGTCACTTCCACCACTTGGGTAGCCCGCTTGTGCTTGTGGTGAACATGTCTGGTTTCACAGTCTTCTTCTTCCCGCTTTTGCTTGGCTTGGGCAGGGTAGTAGACACCGAATTGCTTGACATTGATGGGACCTCTGAAGTGGACGGACAATTCTTCGTCGACAGGCGACAACGACCCGGAGAACGAGCGCGATTCCAGGCCACAGTTGCCGGACTTGTCCATCAGGGTGATCTTGTTGTAGGAGCCTTCAAAACCAACGTTGGTGAACACGATTTTCTTGGTTTCCAGGCAGTAGTAAACGTTGTTTTCAACGGCACATTCGGCAGCAGCAAGTGCCACGGTAGCCAATAAAGAAAGACTAAACTTCATGACAACACAAAGGAATGACGATAGTTGGATTTAAACGAAGGTGAGTTGTTGCAAAGGCGCCGGCTGCGGGCAGTGCTCGCTATTTATTTGATCGCCAAGCGGCAGCGCGCGACTGAGGTGAGTCGCGACAAAAAATATTTTTTTTGTTGTTAATGTAGGCCGCGCCTTCCCGTTTCGGAATAACTGGCAATAGTTTGCCGTGATTGTTTTGTCTCGAAGGGATGGCCCACATTGGTTCCTTATATTGTCAAAGAGATTAATCATCTGTCACATTTCAATATATTTTGTACCCCATCGGCTCGTTTTAACCTCACGTGCTCGTTCACCCACATTCCCCTTCGAAACGAATTCCCCTCGAAATCATGTCACCGGAATCATGGTAATCCAACCTAAAATAATAACCCGAGTAAAGGGGGTGGTGTGTAGTTCACCAGTTGGTAACCGCACTCGGACATGGCCGCCCAGCCAGCTCTGTGTGGCCCAATAGGGGAAATGGGCTACATGCAACCCACGCATGTTAATTAACTCGCAGGTGGCCAATGTCATGGCTAGACGACGACATCATACTATGACGGCTATCATTAAGAAATGACGTCCATACGGCAGTGAGAACAGTACGGCGACGTCAGGGTATTTTTTTCGGCAAGTAAATTTTTCGTCAACGCCGCATCTGATATCGGTCACAAAAACGAAAATGGTAGGTCAACGCAAGTGGTATTACCATCGAAGATCTCGTCCAGTGGACACTTGCGGGTTAAGCTTTCGGAGTGAGTTCGGATGCTCGCTTACGTTAGCGATAAATGTCCAATTGTTAGCACGTGAGGGTGTGTTGAATCAGGGTGTTGATATATACGAGAGTGGGATGGGCACTCAGGAACCTGATGATGTCACTGTAAAATAAGTTGAATCACAAACCAGAGTGACTATGCCGTTAATGTAGCGGTGA
The DNA here is from genome assembly GCA_030563345.1 of Diutina scorzettiae. Lineage (NCBI taxonomy): Eukaryota > Fungi > Ascomycota > Pichiomycetes > Serinales > Debaryomycetaceae > Diutina > Diutina scorzettiae. The sequence goes on from JAKUCB010000007.1 coordinate 571,899, forward strand.
GCGGCTGTGATCTAGATTACCGGTTACGTTTTGAGTGCATGTCTGTTTATACTAATGACAAAGTCTCCGTATAATGTCGTAGTTGTAAACTCACTTGGACTGATACTTTAAACCTATTGTGATTTTTGTCAAAGAAGTGAAATGGGTTTACAAAGTGAAACGGGTTCACAAGTGCGCTTATCGGGTTATGAGAGCCACCCCCATAACCTGTTGCCTACTAATATCACCATGGTCATCGCATGGGTCCTGAATTCATATTTTCCGTCATGTAAATTGGAGGTGCAGAAAACCGTTATAAGTCAAGATCTAGATCTACTGGATTACGAAAATGCATGTTTATCCGTGGACAGGATATTTCTAAACACTGGTATGTAAATCTTGTGCCAAGAGGTGATCTCCGTTTCATTTGGATAATGTGGATTAGACTCATCGCATTCACGCTGACCATCTCATACAACCTATCAATACAGACTATACACATCGCATAAGTGCTGGCAATACCTTGATGTCAATTGGCAAATGATAACTAGTAAATGATTATAAGTAAGTAAGCGAAAATTAATTTACATCTGTCTAAATACGGTTATTGTCGTCTTGACCCGGGTCCTTCAGTCACCCCCTCACCCTCACTCGCTATCATCCCATCCCTGGCCCCATCCCTCTCGTCCTTATCCTTTCGCAGCTGCGCGCGATGCTCATCGCATGGGTGAACACAAGCACAAGAAGCCCCGGCTCGACGAGGCCCTGGTGGCCGAACACGTTGCTGAAGAAGCTGAAGCTCACCACCATCATCGTGAAGAAACTCCCCTTGTACACCACGACGCCGGTGAATTCAAGGATTTGGTCCGTCACCAAACCACGGCTGACCAAGCCAAGAACCTCGAAACTGGCAAAACTAACCCCTTCACCGGTAATCAATTCTCCCAAAAATACTTTGACATTTACAAAGTTCGGAAGGACTTGCCTGTCCACGCCCAGCGTCAACAATTTTTGGAAACCTTCCACTCGACGCAAATCATGGTGTTTGTGGGGGAAACCGGGTCAGGTAAAACCACCCAAATCCCCCAATTTGTCTTGTATGATGAAATGCCCCATTTACTTGGGAAGCAAGTTGCATGTACCCAGCCTAGACGTGTGGCCGCCATGTCGGTGGCTGCGAGAGTGGCTGAGGAAATGGACGTAGTGTTGGGTGAAGAAGTTGGTTACCTGGTCCGGTTTGAAAACAAGCAGGGGTCCAAGACGGTGTTGAAATATATGACTGATGGTATGTTGTTGCGGGAAGCCATGGATGACCACGATTTGCTGCGGTACCTGTGTATCATTTTGGATGAAGCCCACGAAAGAACCCTTGCCACCGATATTTTGATGGGGTTGGTCAAGCAAGTTGCTCAGCGTCGTCCTGATTTGAAGATCATTGTCATGTCCGCCACTCTTGATGCCGAAAAGTTCCAATCGTATTTTGGTACTGAACAAAAGCCGGCACCCTTGATGGCAGTAGCAGGGAGAACTTATCCGGTAGAAATTTACTATACCCCTGAATTCCAACGGGATTATCTTGATGCTGCCATCCGTACCGTGCTCCAAATCCATGCCACTGAAGATGAAGGGGATATTTTGTTGTTTCTCACCGGGGAAGACGAAATTGAGGACGCCTGTCGGAAAATTGATCTTGAGGCTAACCAGTTGACGAGAGAACAAGGTACTGGTCCGGTCAAGGTATACCCATTGTATGGTTCGTTGCCTCCTTATATGCAACAAAGGATCTTTGAAAAGGCTCCTGAACCTTATAAGCCTGGTGGCCGTCCTGGGCGGAAGGTGATTGTTTCCACCAACATTGCTGAAACGTCATTGACTATTGATGGGATTGTTTACGTTGTTGATCCTGGGTTTTCTAAGCAGAAGGTCTACAACCCCCGGATTAGAGTTGAGCTGTTGCTTGTTTCGCCCATTTCTAAGGCTAGTGCCCAACAGCGGGCAGGTAGAGCCGGTAGAACCCGTCCTGGTAAATGCTTCCGGTTGTACACTGAAGAAGCGTTCAATAAGGAATTGATCGAACAGCTGTACCCCGAAATTTTGCGGCTGAACTTATCCCTGACGGTTCTTGAATTGAAGAAGCTTGGTGTCGATGATCTTGTCCACTTTGACTTTATGGATCCTCCTGCTCCTGAAACGATGATGCGGGCGCTTGAAGAATTGAACTATCTCCAATGTCTTTCTGACGAAGGTGACTTGACTGCATTGGGGCGGATGGCGCTGCATTTCCCCTTGGACCCGATGTTGGCGGTGATGTTGATCGGTTCACCTGGATTTGGATGTTCGGAAGAAATGTTGACCATCGTCGCTGCTCTTTCGGTTCCTCAATTCTTCTTGCGGCCGGTGCTGGCCCGGAAGGCTGCCGATGAAGCCAAGATGCGGTTTGCTCATCCTGATGGTGACCATCTTACGTTTATTAACGTGTACTACGAGTTTGAGCATGGTGAGGGTCAGCAGATGGGACAATCACAATGGTGTCGGGACAACTTCTTAAACTACAGACTGTTGCAACTGGCGCGGAATGTCCGTCAGCAATTGCGTCGGATCATGGAAAGAAATGATTTGGAACTTAACCTGATTGATTTTGAAAACCGGGAATACTCCTCCAACATCAGAAGGGCATTGGTGGCAGGGATGTTCATGCAAGTTGCCAAGCGGAAGCTGGGGAGTAGTAAGAACTACTTGACGGTCAAGGATAACCAAGAGGTGCTCATCCACCCCCTGACGGTGTTGGACGTCACCAACAAACACAAGGGGGAATGGGTTCTTTACCATGAATTCGTATTGACGTCTAAAAACTACATCCGGACAGTTACTCAAATTGAACCTCTGTGGTTGGTGGAATTGGCCCCGAAGTACTTTGATTTGAAGCACTTTGGCAAGGGTGACGTGCAAATGTCGTTGGCGAGAGTGTGGGATAAGTACGGCAATTAAGTAGTGTGGCATAACAAATAGTGGTAATGTAATACAATAGAGAATAGTTCCTTTGTCTTAAATGGGCGAAACCTATCTGCCTCATTGGGGAACAAGCTCGGTTTATCTGACGCCAACTCCCGCCACTTGGCTAATGCTCGCACAACCCCGTGCAATATAATCCCAATCAAGATATCTGCAACCCTAAATTGTGGTCTTTCTCATCCCTAAAAGAACAATACACTAAAGCTACAGGAAACAGCTGATTTACTGATTCATGCAATTTCTGCTGTTTCAATAAGCACTTAACACGTCTAGAGAATGCCTGTAATTATACCTAAACGATCGTGCGATTGCGATATTTTGCGTCTCCCTATTGTGACTATAGATATAGCCGAGCCTAACTGTGAGCAAGTGCCAGTATTTTATATATTACCTCTCCCTGAATGGCTATCGCCAAGCACAAAGCAGGATGCCAGTTTCTGTTTACCTCATGCCGCGTTTACGTCTTCTCGTCTCCCGTACCGGCGCGTACCCACCTGCATTTAAACCACACGCGTAGCGGACACGACACCGAGAACAATTATCTTTTCAGAACACACCACCACACCATGGGTACCGTGCTCTCCAAGTTATTCAAGAACCGCGAGATGCGGATTCTTATGTTGGGACTTGATAACGCCGGCAAGACCACCATCCTTTACAAGATGAAGTTAGGTAAGACTTCCAAAACGGTGCCCACGGTTGGTTTTAACGTGGAAACCGTCAAGCACAAAAACATTCTGTTTGCAGTCTGGGACTGTGGTGGGCAAGAACGTATCCGTCCCCTTTGGCGGCACTACTTTACCGGCACCAACGCCCTCATCTACGTGGTTGATTCGTCCGACCTCGACCGTTTAGACGAGCTGAAGAAGGAGTTGATGCGGGTGATTAATGACAAGGAATTGTCCAACTGTCTTTTGATTGTGTTGGCCAACAAGCAAGATGTGTCGGGGGCGATTAAGCCCAAGGAGTTGATCGACCGGTTCGAGTTGAACAAATTGACGGGCCAGCACATGTGGAGTGTGCAACCCACGGTCGCGATCGATGGTACGGGGTTGACGGAGTCGTTCAATTGGATTCTGACTCATTCAAAGTAAAGTGGCTACATTCAATTCTCTTAATGTGTATCAATAGTGACAATGGTATCATGCGCTAGTTATCCTGCAACTTGCGATTAATGGACTTGTTCGACAGTGAAATCGTAGGCCGGGCATAAAGCGATGGTGCCTTGGGCACTGTCACCTGCCGCAAGCACCGTTCCAGTTTCAGTTGGGGAATCCGGGGTGTGGCTGCTGCCACCAGCCGTGTCAGCTGCAGCTTGGGTAATTTTGGAGCTGGTGTCCGCGTAGTCATCAGGGGAATACGCAGGTGCGATGGGGTAGGCGAGCTGGTACCAAGGGGCACAACCGGAGACAGCCCGAGCTTTGCTGGCAGCCGCATTTGTCTCTCTGGTTCCTTGGCCGACATTTTCCCGGGCAGCTTTACTCCCGCCATTTCCAACAGCAGTGCCCGGTGCTTCGGAGGATAGGGTTTGGCAAACGGTCTTGGTGGTGGTAGCAACAGGTTGAGATTGTTAAAATTGCTAGAGGTGGGGATCTGTGTCCGTCGCAGCGCCGGCGCTGGGCCAAGGGTTGCCTGCTTCCCTGTAGATGTCTTGCGGCGCTTTAAATCGGACTCCAGTGTTTTCGTCTTGACCAGGTAGTGGTTTGAAATCAGTTGTAATTGTTGAAATTGTCGGCGGTGGACCAATGAATATCGTTTGTTCCGACGGTCTGTAGCCAGCTCCGTCAGTGTAAACAGTGAATCCAGGAGCTGGTCAGCAACAATATCAGCCCTGGCATTGATTTCAGCTAGTACGTTGTTAGTTAGTTTTTTCAGATACCCTTTGGACCACATTTTTGTAGAAAACAGACCATCACCCCCCAGGACCTCGACGCCAAAGATAGGATCGTCAAGATATACTGGGTCGTCGGCTATAGTGTCTGCATCAAGCCTGAGATCACGAATCTTTTGGATAGGAGTGGATAAGTCGAATGACTGGTCCATGATGGGATGAGAATTGATCGCGTTAAACATAGATCAGCTGTATCCCATTTAGGAAGGATGGTAAACAGGGGATGCAGGAAGTGTAATAGAATTGTGAGAATTTTTGAAAATTGTGAGAATGTACGGGAAAAAGCAAAAAGGGCACAAGGGCATAATCTACGTGGACTGTAAGAATGAGAGAACTGAAAGACAAACAATCCTCAAAATGATAAGAGTATGACCCATAAACTTTCATGATGAAATAGACGGCGAAAAACATTAAGGTTTATAAATGTGTAAGGTAATGATTACAAGAAATAGTTTCCAAACCTAATAGTATTCATATTAAATATATTTTGAGTTACAGATTCGAAATAACTTTAGTACGGGGGTACTACATAACGTCCAATTAAATATAAAAGATGACAAAACAATAAACACATGCACATTAACCTCCGCAATCTTTTCCAAGCATGCTACTTTGAGGGGATCCACCGGTTATCCTCGGAGTTGATTTTGGAAATGAGAAACGAAAATCAGATAATCATGTAAAGATGATAATAGAGGAAAATACGACATCACTATGGAGTAATAGAAAATAATTATATATTTTTGTCCCCCCAAAAAAGTCAATCTAATTTTTCGGGTCCGACCACTCCTCAGTCATTTGCCATATGCTGATCCTCACAGTCGGTTAAAAGGGAAAACTCGTCTCTCTCCTCGGTCACTCCTCTGAATCTCATCCGACACACCTCACGTAGACTGTCTACAATATCTGAATATAGTGGTCTAGTCTGATAGGATAATTTACATCGTCTCATATTATGCATTTCGGAAACCACCGGAGTGGAAAATAAAATATGATGAAAAATCCACGTTAAAAGTTAAAAAATCATGGCAAAAGTAAGCGATCTGTTTATACCAATTATTCATTTGTAGATCCATTTGATTTTTCTTATTGTCCTCCGGAGGTATTGACTCCGATGAGTCAACCGCTAACGAGTCATCCGGAAGTACATGCATAGCACCACAGCCAACGGCATGCCCGACTTCTTCCGTGGGAACAGCAAACCCCACAGTATGGCAAATCTGAACTCCATGGTTACAATCAGCAGGTATACGACAGTATTTTCGGACGAACGAGAATTGCATGTGATATATCCACCCTCCTAACCGAATCTCGGTCCCCTCCGAGGGTGAATACTGGCTACTAGGTTACTTGAGGTAATCGTTCGGGGAACTGGCCTCCGGAGTCCGGCATTCTCCTTTCCTTGAAGGAAATCCTTGCTATGGAGATTAAACCCCAGGCGCCCCCAAATTGGGCCCAGTGGCACGCCCACGGCCGACTCCGAAAATATCCCGGCATCGTGTGCACGATCAGATGGGAGTGTATATCGGCGTGCCCTAGAGCGTCGGGTTAACGGGGACATATCCACATGCAAGCGGGGTTGTAGAAAAAAAGGGACGAACGGCTCCTCATACGATATCGGAGAATAGCGAACAGGGTGAGCGGGTTCTAAGAGTTGCTCCTGAAAGTTTTTACTACCATTGCCCCACTTTGGCTTCGCACGGAACGGGTACACCTATTCATGGCAACAGATACCCCACCCGTTAAAAAGTCCGAAATGTGCTTCGGAGACAAAAGCCGCGAGAATGTAGTAGTGATAAGACTGTAAATATTATCCAATCCCGTACCATTTCCTTGACAGGTTTTCTGACTCCGAGAAGTGGGGATCCGGTTATGAACCTTGCATTTTCAGAGCCGTTGGATGATTCCCCTCCCGAGCCGGAGTTGGCATGGGGCCGTTCAAGAAAACAACCGAGTCTACACAACCATGTATACCTGATTCGAATAATCCCTTTCGCTCATTCTATCCTATTTGACTCCACCCCAGCTCCGATCCCGTGCAGATGACTCGTCGTGTGCAAAACATTTTCACCGGTGCCCGATTTTTTCCGAAGGGTGTTATACCGAGGTCAGAAAAAGGGGCAAAATATCCTCAAAATTTTGTTCAAAATGGTTCGGAAAAGTTATCATCGTGTTTATAAATTCTTGCCGATCACATCCACGCCACTTTTACCCTAATTGGACATCTCCTCTTCATCCTGGCTTCGGCCATCAACCCCCGTTTGTCCGCTAAGCGTCCCCTCAGCATGCACCCTGTGATAACGAAGATTATTTTTTCGGGTGCCATTTCACCAGAGAATCATACGGCTATATAGGGTCAACCGTCCCCAACCGTTCACTATGTCCGACTTGTTACTGTATTCGATCATGGTGGGAAGCGAGGGTTCCCGCCCTCGCATGGCTACTGCCACTATTCCTACCATCCCTCGTGATTCGGCCCCTTCATTACCCACTCCCACCGGCGGGGTTACTCTCCCCCCCATCGCTGCCCTTGATAATTACAGTTACACTACTAGATTTTATCAACTGACGCCCGCCCCCCTTTCAGACCAAAACTTATCGGGGTTGGGTTTGCTTGTGGCTGTCTCATCCCAACTGTCCTCTTCGCCGCCGCTGGTGTCGTCAATGCTGAGAGTGTCGCTGCCGCTGCTGCTGCCTCAACTTGAGCGTGCACTGATGTCACCTACACAAAAGCGCAGACAAAGACTCGGGCCTCTGTGTGACTCGTGTCGGTCGCGAAAGGTCAAGTGTGATGCTGAGGTGTCGATCATCGCTAAGATTAGCACTGTCAGCATGGCATGGGAAGAGCTTGGGTTGACTGAAGCCCAACAACAAGCAGTTGCTCTGGGAGAGCTGGTTACCGTCGATGCTGACACGACGGTGGTAGTCTCCAATAACAAGATTATTAAATTTAAGGTGTGCAAACTGTGCCAAAGCAAAGGACTCACTTGTTGTTTTTCCAAGGGGTTCACCAAAGAAGATATGATGATGAATAACAAGCGCCGCGACGACCAGCCCGCTCCAGTGGTGCCGGCGGCGAAAAAGCTCAAGCCTGCCAAAATTGCCAAAAAGCGGGACGATGTGCCTGCACTGCAAACTATTGCTCTGTTAACGCTGGCGTTGGCGGTGCTGATGGCTACTAGTGGGTCCACCCCACCGTTGTTGTTGCCACTGACTAGAAAGCTGCTGTGCTTTTCATGCCGGAAGAGAAAAGTAAAATGCGCCTACAACCAGTTACTCAACAAGTGTGAGAGCTGTTTCAAAAAGAACGTTGATTGCATGTTTGATTGCAAGCCCAACGATGTGAGTGACGAATAATCGCCACCATTAATGATTTATAGATAATGACTAACGACATTCATACCATGACCATCATTGTTGTAGACGAGAAGCTATCGAGGGTTCCACTGGTATCAAAGACAAACTAAATTCTGATGTGAGGTAACTCCGCTGCCAAAACAGAGTGTCTATTTTGTGAAATAGATATCTGTCATTCGCTCGTATTTTCTTTCACTATATTCCAGGCCATATTACACATGAGGTTGCTCATACAACCGTCACGACCGCATGACCCCCACACCTCTATCTAATCTCTAATGGTTGATGGAATCAACCAAGGACTTCAACACTAAACCTTCACCCAAAAAGTCAGAGTCATTTTCCGACTCGCCTTCAAAGCCCCCCAATACTGGTAAAAAGAAACCCTGCTGCAACTCCACCGGCAGATGGACATAGTAATGGTTACTGCGAACTTTTGGAGGAGGGACCATCAAACCCGCCAGCGGATCAAACGGAATCCCAACCACAGCCAGCATCCAGATTCGAGTCTTGTAAAATCTAAACAACTCGCGAACCAACTCGCGAAAGTCAATGCGTTTCCGGGTGGAATAATAAAATATCAACTTTTTTCGATCAAACTGATACTCAGCATCAATCAACTTCATCTGCCGCAACTCGTGGCTCGCCAGAACCTTCGCCACCGCGGCATTAATCTTGCCCAAACAAAGACGACATGCTTGTTCTTCGTCTCTAGCCTTCAGCAAAATTCCCAAAATCTCCAGTTGTGTCGCCAACAGTAATACCTGTTTTGGATTATGTAACGCGGGAGGCAGCAGTTCTTTTACTTCCTCTCCAAGTGCCAGCTGTTGTTCGTAAAATTGCATTAGTTTTAGCACCCTTGCTTCATCAATCAGAATCCCAACCTTAGACACTCGCCCCAAGTCACACCCTCGGTCAGCCTCAACAATTACAAGATCTCGCACTCGTAAAGCCAAACCCCACAGATCATTGGCCACGTAAAACACATCGAGGCGACCGGCTTTAAACCCGACCACAATCAACTGACAGTGCTGCCAGGACGCATCCGGAGCAAATTTAGGCAATTGTACTCCCACCCCTGTTTCCAATTCAAAGAATCGACGCTCCACCATCGGCAAGGTCACCTGTACCCGGCGATGTTTATCCACTTCAAAGTATTCTTCAATCAGACCAATTGGCTCCGGATCAACTTCTGGATACGAGTGCCGGCGTGGGCCCAAGGGAGATACCGGGGCCCAGATCGATCCTACCAGCTCCCGTCTAGACATTTTCTCCCCCTCAATGGCAAAGTGTCAGCCTTTATATATCGCGAATGTGGGGCTACCATAAGGGGAAGGGGCACATTTGCAAAAATCCTTGGGCTTACTTGAGCCAGCAGCATTAACAGGGAACGTGCATAACCTTGCAAAGGATAGATGCTTGCCACTGGTGATGTCAACCCCAGCTTCTAGTTTGAGGTGGATCCGCCAATGTACATATCTCAATTAGTTACAAGCACTATTGTCGATATGAGCCCGTGAGAATGACGGGTCAGACAGTGAAGTTACGCGCACGCGTGACGATCCCTTGGGAAAAGCAATATAGTATACGAGAGGAGTCGTCTGACTATTGTCAGCTTCCATACCTAGACTTTTAATATTTCCTATGATATTTCATGGTGGTGTCATCTGTCACGGGTGGTGCGATAATTTGCCGTAAAATCAGGGGGGGCCTGCACCATGGCGTAAGAATCGTCTGATTAAAGTACGGGTTCGGCGAAGGAGAATCGACCACGAGACTTCAATCACATGACCGCGGCCTCTGGTAGCTCTACATTTGGCTCCATACGGTGGTGTTTTTGTGTATGTGACTTGATGATGCACAAGATCAAATTTTCAACATATCTCTGAAATTGGTGGTGCATTTGGGGCATGGATCTAAATATTGGATATTTTTCAATCGGAGGAGGAGATGTAGGTTATAAAAATTTGCCGGGGTGAATAGGGGTGGCTTGGCTCTGGTAGGAGATCGCTCGGTGTTAGAAGCAGCGGAGAAAACTGGAATGAATATTGATTGATTTTTGCCGAACCGTGCTAATTTTTGAAATGCCACTGAATAGATTGTCAGTCGTGCAAATGTGGCTTATCACCGCTAAATCGTATTGTTGGCAACAATCGCCAGTGTTAACCTCGGAGTTACCCACGGATTTAAATCCACACTAATAACTGGAATTAAGAAATTACATACTGCATGGTACGTGACGAACAGGTGATATGGGCGTTCCCCCACCAAAGATATCGTGGTAATTGCTAAAGGCCGAGGTTTTCCTGTATCCAATATTGGCTCTAGCAAACCCCACATCTGCGGTCGGTGATAACCTCATGTACCCCATGGGGAAATGACAATTAAAAAAAGTATAAATACCCCCATTGTCATCAATTGATATCAACCATTATGTTTTCTGCTTCCATTCGAAATTTGACTAGAACACAAGTTATCTCCAATCCTTCTCGTTACAGACCGATGTCGTTGCGGATGTTGGCCACCTTAGCCCCTGGGTTGCCAAAGATGCAAAAGGCAGTGGTGTTTGAAGAGTACGGCGGACCCCTTGAATACAAAGATATTCCTGTTCCCCAACCCAAGGCCAACGAATTATTGATCAATGTCAAGTACTCTGGTGTTTGCCATACCGATTTACACGTTGCCCTTGGTGACTGGCAAAATGCTTTGCCGGCAAAGTTACCGCTTGTTGGCGGACATGAAGGGGCAGGTGTTGTGGTGGGGATGGGGGAAAATGTCAAGGGGTGGAAACTTGGAGACCTTGCTGGGATCAAGTGGTTGAATGGGTCATGTATGCTGTGTGAACAATGTGAACATGGCCATGAACCCAACTGTGACCATGCTGATTTGTCTGGGTGTACCCATGACGGGTCGTTCCAACAGTACGCTACTGCTGATGCCGTGCAAGCGGCCAAGCTTCCTCAAGGGGTGGACATGGCCAAGGTAGCTCCTATCCTCTGTGCTGGTATCACAGTTTACAAGGCTTTGAAAACCGCTGGTGTTCAACCTGGTCAATGGGTTGCCGTTTCAGGTGCTGGGGGTGGTCTTGGTTCGATTGCTGTGCAATATGCCAAGGCTATGGGTATGAGACCTATTGGTATTGATATTGGTGCTGACAAGGAAAAGCTGGCCAAGGAATTGGGTTGTGAAGCGTTTGTCGATGCCTCCAAAGTTGATTCTGTAGCCGATGCCGTCATTCAAGCCACCAATGGTGGTGCCCACGGTGTGATCAACGTATCGACTTCGCCCAAGGCCATTCAACAATCAGTTGCGTTTGTGAGAAAGAACGGGACCGTTGTCTTGGTTGGGTTGCCACCTGATGCCAAGATTGTGGCTGATGTTTTGGAAACGGTGGCCAAGAGTGTCAATATCAAGGGGTCTTATGTCGGTAACCGGGCCGACTCTGCTGAAGCCATCGATTTTTTTGCTCGGGGGTTGATCGATTACCCTATCCACATGGCTGGTCTTTCGGAATTGGCTGATGTGTATAAAAAGATGGAAGAGGGGAAGATTGTGGGGAGATATGTCTTAGACACATCCCGTTAAGCCAATTTATTAGCAATAACATATGACCATAAAGTTAACACGATCGAAACAGAGTAATCTCCTGGTGTGGGCGTTTTTGACCGTTCCTGTACACAACCGGGTTCCTTGCATGGTACATAAATGTAAGTAATTATTTATGATTCGTGATGCTTAAAATGTATTAATTTTTGTCATTCCTTTCCTTACCCAAAACCTATTTAAAATGGAGAAATATCCTGTTCAACGTTACGATAACTCTTGCTCAGATCAGATGCCAAGTGGTAGGCATGGTGTACACAAATAGCAAGCATATTCAACATTACCAACCCAGCAAGCCCCAAGGCAAACTGAACCCCGGCTTGTTTCAAGGGAGGCTTCAGTTCATGAGATGAATCTGATTCATCAGAGGCACTGTTTGCGGGCGGGGTATTGGTGTTAGTCTTGACTCTGGTGATAATAACCTTCAGGGCCGAAGACGAAGAAGAAGCCTTGTCTGTATTCTTGTCGGTGGTCTTGTCGGTGTTCTTGTCGGTGGTCTTGTCGGTGTTCTTGTCGGTGGTCTTGTCGGTGGTCTTGTCGGTGGTCTTGTCGGTAGCCTTGGCGGTGGTCTTGTCGGTATTTTTATCGGTCGCCTTGTCGGTGTTCTTGTCAGTCGCCTTATCGGTATTCTTGTCGGTGTTATCAGTAGTCTTGTCATCCCGCTTGTTCAAGGCCTCGGCAGTCATTTCAAAATAATCATCATAAAAGTACAGTCTTTCCGGAGTCAAACGAAGCTCCTTAGAACCAGAACACGGCAACTTCAACTGGATATTGCTGGTGTTGAGGCACACCACCAGAAAACCCCCTAACATAAACGCCCCGATGAATAGGCACACCACTACCTTCAAGCTCGACCACTGGTGTTTGGTGGCACGGGGCACGATCTTTTCTTCAACCTTTGAGTCTCCCATGAATATCTTTCCAGCCAGTGAATAAGATAATCGTTTTTTATCCTCGAATTTGGTGAAACGAGGTTGTAAGGAAAATTTGTCGTGCGAATCAGGTAATTTAGTAAATATAGCTGGTCACGTGCCCGGTTCCAATTGCTGCGCTGGCTTAATTTAGAAACGCAACCACCAGCATTTTATAGCGAAAGCGAGTCGGAATCGGCGGGCAGGGATATGCCAGGGGCGACAGCTGAGCACAACCAATCAAGTGAACAACATATGCCGCAGACTACGCGACTCACTTATAGACGTGTATCAGGCGGTCCCATTGCATCGTGACTTACTCGTCACCCACGGTAGTTGTATGAGAGGTGATCTACTAAGGCGATATAGATATAGACTTTTGTCGAAGAGCTAAAAAATCAAAAAAGTGGCACATATGTTTATTTGGTACGCCTCTCGCACGGTTGATAAGTAGTTTTGTAACCAAAGGGGTTTCACCCTGTACCAAAAGGGGCGAGGCTGAGTCCCTAGCAACTGCACTTTTGTAGAAAGACAGACGATTACCTAAGAAAAGAAAAGTGCTGGGGGTATTGCAAAAGAAAAAACTTTCCAGTAAAAAACGAAGGTTGGGGGAAGATGTTGCAACGTGTATTAGGACGTGCTGTCTTGTGGTGGTTGGTGGGTATTATTTTCCAGGTTGAGATTACCATGGTGGCGAAATGCGGTGGACGTGGCCAACCGTTGGTAAACGAGTTCTATTGTTGCTGCAAAGAACTGCAGAAGTATGAATGCATCTGCCTGAAATCAGAATAGAAATGAACGCATCGGTGTAGTCGCAGCTTTACTTTTGAAAAAAACATCAGTGCATCAAAGGTAGGAAAAAACTCAAGCAAAAACTTCAGTGCATCAACGGCCTGCACAACCACGAGAGCACATCAGTGCATCAATTGAAAATCACTCCGAGAAAAAATTAAAAATTGATCATAGTAGAGACAAATTCACAACCATCTAATTACAATCCCAGTACCATCACTTCCTTCTCCCCCTTTGATCCTCGTCCCTCACTCCACCCCTCACTCTCATACCCTCGTTTTTCGCGACCATCATCTCATCGTCCATCATCATGTCGGGGATTCTCTTTGAAGACATGTTCATCGTGGAAACGGTTGATCCTGGTAGATACAACCGGGTATCCCGGATTACCGGGACGTCGCTGACCACCCCCGATATCAAAATCTCCTTGGACATCAACAGTGAGCTCTTCCCCGTCAAGGCTAACGACTCGCTCACGATTGCGTTGGCTTCGCTGTTGGGCAATGAGCTGCTGACATTGACCTCTAACGGGTCGTGGCGGCCGCCTAAGAGCAGCGACCGGTCGCTTGCCGATGACTACGATTACGTCATGTACGGGACCGTTTACAAGTTTGATGAAAACTCGGGCGACGACAAGATGTCGGTGTACATTTCCTTCGGGGGATTGTTGATGTGTTTATCAGGGGGTTACCGGTCTTTGTCCAACTTGAAGCAAGAGAACGCCTACATCTTGGCTCGTCATTACAAGGACAACTAATGTATTATAGCATGATAATAATATGAAATCACGACTAATATTCACAGTATACGTAAATTGCTGTCATCTACAAAATTGCGGTATATATGCTAATTCTCATTTCGGTTTTCCTCCACTCGTAACATTATATCCATGTTTTTAGAAACACCAACAGGCAATAGGATCCTGGACGAGGCCGTCATCAACGGCAGCAACCAAGTGATGATAATAGGTGGTTCAACTATATGTGCCGGCGTGGAGCTCAACGGAACGGCTCCGGGACTGTCCTCTTCAGCCACCATTGAAATTGGAAAGTGCCTGTTTCTCCTGGAAGGAGTTCAAGTCTTACCACCAAAGAAAGGCTGTTTTATGGGACTGTATGTGGTTCTAGATACCGAGACGGTGGTCAGACTGGCGTCAATTGGCCTGCGGGTACTAGTGGGTGCCAATTCTCACTTGGGTGAGAATCTGGTAGTCCATGAGTGTTGTGTTATCAGACCCGGAACCGTGATTCCGCCAAAAATGATTATTGCTCCTTATTCCATGGTGTCGGGCATTCCAGAAAAGGGTCTGTTTTTGGTGGAACCATTGCCACTGAGCTATAAACGATTGATTGAAACCGAGGCCAAAAAGCGCCAGTTGTTGGGATGAATTAAAGAGAGCGTTTTATTTTTAATAGCCGTTAATCTTTCTTTTCTAAGTTGCCGATAATACCCATGCCCGTGGTTTGCTTCCGGCGGCCCCTACGCCAGCGAAGACCCACCACTGCCAAACCCACCACCGCCACTGCCGCCAACGCATAGTGGAAATTGCCACTTTTTTTATAGTTCACGGAGTACAACGAATCCGCCACCTTGGGATCCACCAACTTGGGATCAAGCATCGCCAACAATACCTCGCGAAGAACAAGGGGCTGGTTTACCAATTGGACTCCATTAGAGTCTCTATCCCATACTTGCTTATCGTTCCGCAGAACAATCACTGTATCACCAACTTTGTACCGGGTAGGGTCAAATGCCAATTCACCGGCAAGGTTCTCCGCTTGGTGAATGTCGAGGTAAGCAAACACCGCCTCGTCCCTGTCAAAAAAGTGAGGCACTTCCCCTTTCATCGTTTGAAGGACCTGGACAGCATCAGCACCACCCTGGGCAAGCTTCTCGGCCTTTTGCGCCTTTTTGGCCCGCTGCAGTTCAACGGTACCAAACCAATACTGCTCACGCAAATAGTGGTATTCGTGAGCCGCCGCCAGCATGTTAAAAAGGGCGTTGTTCATGGCATCCTTATCATTGGAGTCCACGATCGTCACCACCACCTTGGTATTGAGATCGTCGTCACCCAGAAAGTACGCTTTCTTGGTCTTGCGGGTGATTTCACCAAGGAGGGGGAATTGCTGTTGGGCAATCCACTTCTGGACCTTTTTTCCATTGCGAATGTCTTCGGGAGCAAACGATTGGTACACGCCATGGATAAGCGAGTTATCCTTGAACACAATAAACGTCGGCTTGGTGGTCATGGTGGTGGCAAGCTCGGTGGCCCGGTCTTGTTCGTGCTTTTTGTCCTGGCCGGGAATATGGTTTATGTAGTTAACCAAGTTTTCTGCTTGTTGGAGCATGTTGATTTCAAACTTTTTATGTTTGGTCTTGTACAAGTAGACATTAAACGGCGACTCCATCACCGCTTCAAGAGCGTATGACAAGATAGCTTCGTCTTCGGGGGTGACAGTATCGCCATCGTAAAAGAAAATCACCAGCACCCGATTTTCAAGAGGGTATTTATTTTTTAATGGTTCGGGAGGCAACACCACTACGTGATCCATTATTTCCGGTAGCCCCCCTTGAGTAACCCGCTCGTAACGGGACAGTTCCCATAACCGCATCGCCCACGCCTTAAGAGGGGTCAGCGACAACAGCTCCTTGTACTCCCATTTAATCTTACCCACCTCCTTTGGCAAAAACGCGTAAACTTGGGGCGAATCGTAGTTGCCAAACTTGATGCCCATTGCCTTACAAAGATCGCTGTGGTCGTCACACATGACATGGGCGGTCTTATAGTACAGTCTCACCTGGCCCAGTACCCGGTCCCACATCACCTTGACGTCCAAACAGTCCAAACACTTGTGGGGAAAGTGCGACGACCCCTTTTCCACTGTATCTTCCCATTGTTGGCGGGAGGCAGGCCAGAACGAAATCAACCACGAATCCAGGGGGTTTCCTTCAATTGCTACCCCGTCCACCCGGTCCCCGGCAATAATTTGTGCCAATTGGGCCTCGGTGAGCTCGCGCGACTCCAGAGGGAGATTGATGTTGCCATCGTTAAACTCTGCCCACAGGTCACGCAAAAACGTTTTGATATTTTCCGCTTCCTTTTCAATTGTCCGGGGGAACTGGCCGTAGTTTTTCACAAGTTTGGTGTCGGGATCAGGACCGTACAACCTTATCAGAGGATAGCCAAACACATCCTCCTGTTCACAAAGATCCCCCAGAGCTACGCAATCCACCTGTCTCATCTGAACCCCCATTGTTTCCATTTCCTCCTTGAATTCTCGATAGGTCTTTTCCCAAGTGGGGGCAAACGCCGTGCAATGATGGCAGTACGGGGAAAAGAACTCCACCAACGAAAGCTTCGATTGCACCAGCCGGCCAAACGTCTCAAGGGTGAGATGTTCCGGAAGAGGCTCTTCCGTCTCGGCAGCACGGATTAGTGCTGCCAACCACCCGATCACCAACAAGAAGCGCATGGGTAATATAGACGTGTCCGTTGGTACAAGACTGAGGGAATTTCCTGTACATAGACGGGTTTCCAAAACGGAAACACGATGACAGAATAAGGTGTTCGAGAACAGATTAGTAAAAGTGTATATAATTATTTCTTTTTAAGCCACCGTTCAAACTCGTCGTCATTCTTTTGTGCCGAGATATTCTTTAATAATTCAATTACCAATCCGGTGTGTTCATGACGTCGTAACATGTTTTCCTTTCTCCACTGGTCCTGTTTGATAATCTCGTTTTCCACTCCCTCGTGGTCTCCAAGAGTTTTTGCCAATTCTAACCGGTTACAAGTAAGCGCCAATAACAGAAACCTCACTTCGTTGCCAAATCTGGCGATCCGATCCTGAAGAATGCCAGGAAGAAGATCAGGAAACTGCTCAATTCCATCACACTTCTGGTGACGGATAGGATACGGTTTTAATCCATCCAATTCATAGATGTAGCCGTTGATCGGGGTGTATGCAACAAAATGGAACAAGTCACCGTCCCCCAGCTGAGGGCGGGTCTCATCCACCAACAAAGAGTTTGGCGCTGAAAACGAGTTGTGGATGGTTCTTATCAACTCTGAATTGCCAATTGTATCCCCCACCATCTCCAGATCAAACCCTGTGGTAAACAGTTTGAAATTCCCTAACTCTTCACCCAACTCTAGTTCAGGTCGATTCATCACGCAATTAATAACCGCAAGAGTGGCACAGGCATCTTGTATCGTTTGTTGAGCAAAGAAGATGCCTTTTTTGGCATAATCTTTGTCATATTCGCCGATATTGTCAGCTTGCCGTTGCCACTTGAAGAGGAAGATTACCCCGTAGAGTGGATCTAGCTGGTGGAGTGAGTCTGAATCAATCAGGTATACGTCATTTAACTCGACGCCAGTAACGCCAAGCTTTTCCACGAGTTCTGTGAACACCCCAGCATCCAGATCGATGGTATTCCAACCAGACATGGTAGTGCGGAAGAGATTGATAGGGAGATATTAAAATGGTGGCGAAAAACAAAATTAAACGTCAATAAGATAGTGGTGTTTTTTATAGATATAAAGGTATATAATTTTGTTTCTATTTTGTTATTTTCCTTCATATTAGTTTAGTGGCATACACACAAACAACAATTGGAGAAAGTCTTACTTTACTATCACTTTCATCCAAAACCAATGGAACAATCACTCTTTTAAACATCCCATACTACTCTTGGTTCATAATGATAATATCTAGTCCTTAATTCATTCAATTCCACTTTCTGATCACGCCACCACTAATCACCTCTCCTCACCGCCACCTTGCTACACAATTATTAACAGTGGTTTTCGTAGAATTTATGCAATTCATCCACATCCAAACCAATCCTTTAATTATTAAATATATCCACACTGCCTATCAATTCTCCCCAGTTAATTTCACCTCCTGTCCCTCTCCCGCCTCGCAGGCTGGTGCGCTCTTGGATCTCGTTGTTCGCTGTGATCTTGTATAAACCTAATGTCCGCCGAAGATACCAACCGGTTTAATGTCCAGGGATACAACATTGTCACCATTCTCAAACGTTTGGAGGCTGCCACCTCTCGTTTGGAAGACATCACTGTGTTTCAATCTAAAGTGCAACCGCCTGACCTCTTAACTGAGGATGCGCCCAAACAGGTTGGCGGCGATACTGGTGTTGCTGCTGCCCCGGATACCACTCCTGTGGCAGCGGCGGTGGCCAAAGAAACCGACTCTGCTGCGAAACCGACGTTGCCTCCTGCGGTGGCCAAATTTGATGAGTTTATTGACACCTTTGTTGATCCGTGGGTAAAGTCTTCCATTGGTCTCGACTCCCAAGTTGGCGAAGCTGCCACTCTCTTCCGCGATGCGTTAAAGGCGGAAGTCCCCTTCCTTGTGGTGGCTCTGCAACTGCAAAAGCCCGACATCACTGACCCCACCTTGCCCAAGTTATTGGAGCCGATTAACCAGCGGGTGCTGAAGATCGTGGAAATCAAGGACAATAATCGACCTTCGTCTTTTTTCAGTCATTTGAGCACCATTTCCGAGGGGTCGCCTGTGCTCGGATGGGTGATGCTGGACACGCCGGTGTCGTTTGTGCCCGAATTTAAGGATGCCGCGTCGTTCTACTCGAACCGGATTCTTAAGGACAGTAAGGACAGAGAAGACGCCAAGACTCAACAAGAGTGGGTCAAGTCGTTTCTGGCGATTTTTGACGAATTGAAAAACTATGTCAAACAATACCAAACCACGGGACCCCAATGGAACCCCAATGGGCTTCCACTCGATCAAGCATTTACCAAGTATGGCGATGTGCAAACATCGGTGCCGCAGACCCCCGCGTCTACCCCGGTGACGGCTGGTGCTCCAACTGCTGGTGGTC